>OY987234.1:3317350-4517350 GCA_963920705.1 Odiellus spinosus
GCCCATTAGAGAAATTGGGTTTGATTTGAAGTCCACGGGGAAGTTTACTGTGACCTTTGAAGCGGGATAGAAAAGTGATTTGATTGCCAGGTTTTAACTAACATTTGGTAACTTGTAGTAATATTGTGATATTAGAAAACGAAAAATTAACCAGTGTCTCATCAGTGTTTGAAAAGAAAGTATATTGGAGGTATATTGCTAAATTAATAACCGTGGGAAGGACCACCGCCCAAAAGATTCCGACAAATAAAATTTTTAATAATTATTGTTACATTTTTGTATTTTCTTTATCATGTGTCGTATATAATTTTTAGTAAGAAAGCTGGAAAGAAAAGACTTACTTTTACGGGAAATATCGTTGGCGAATTGGACGAGTTTTTAAAGCTGTTGCAAGTAGCTGCTTTGCTTTCATTGAAGTACATGTGGTCTGGAAATGGTTTAGCCTTTGTCATTGAAACTATGGCCACACTCATATTAGCCCTCAACATGAAAACGACAGTAAAGGCGCCGAAACCGAGGAAACAAACGAAGTATCGGAAATTCACCATTTTTTTCGATGAAATATTTCGATAGGTTTGTAATTATCCGTGATTCGTAAATAACACGTGCCTAGCCACACAATTCTAAATTTAAATTTTTATATCGTTTTGCACTGTGGAAGAGATTTAATGGAGCGACACGTAATAAAGATAACCAAACAAAAAATTGTTAAAGTAACTAAAATCCCCCGGCGGAGTTCTCTACACTTTTGGAAAGAGAAACACATTTCATTGTTATTGACGTCACCTCTCCGACGATTACGACCTAAAACTCGTCGTCAGAGTAGTTTTCAGGGTTGCCAACCAGGAAAATCAATTTACCGCGAAAGAGCAGTTAAAAACCCGCGAAAATTCGGGAAAAACCGCGAAACTTAAAAATCATTCTATACATTTATATTTTGCTATTGTGAATGCAGTCCAGCATTGTTTTTAATTTATTTGATTTAAAAAAAAATTATATTAGATTCTTAACGATTTAAACATTTTGATCCAACAAAGTAGAGACAAAAGTATAATGGTAAATATAAGACCAATAATAAAACAATATTGTATGAGACTGACTCTACTCTGTTAGAGAAAATTATTCTTTATATAGTTAAATGTCCTCTTATTTTTAAACTATAGTTTCCAATCTTCCATTCTTTAGGCCTAATAACTCAGGTTAGTGTGTTTTTCCGTCCTTTGGATTATTAATCAATTAAGAAAATTGATAAATAAATAAGGACGGAAAAACACACTAACCCGAGAGATTAGGCATAGAGAATGGAAGATTGGAAACAATAGTTTAAAAATAATATTCTAGTATAACCCCTAGGCCAGCGAGCGCTGTTACTCAGACCGTCAGACGAGAAAGTGGATCAACGGGGGTCGGTCGAAGCCAATTTTGAAGAATGGGGGTGTTCCGTACATAACATTTAAAAGTTATTAACAGCTTTTATGAACTCTTTCGAGTCCGGTGCACGTATGCTCCGAGCTAAAATCAATTTTGATTTTATTTTTTTAAGCTATTTGCCTATTACTATTAGTTTTTCCAAGAAAAACCGAAAACCGCGAACTGAAAATAAAAAAACCGCGACTGAAATTAAAAAACCGCGAAATTAAAATCAAAAACCGCGGATCCGCGAAGACCAAAAAAAAACCACGATGACTTGAGATTAACCGCGAAAATTCGCGGAAAAACCGCGAGGTTGGCAACGCTGGTAGTTTTGCTTATCCCTATACACGTAGGGGGCTACGACGGCGATTTACAGTTCCTTTAAGCGGCGTCTCCTATTTCCAATTTTCGATATTAAAGTTGTCTATAACAGTTCAGTTCGAAAACAAAAATCAAAGCTATATAGTAAGGGGCCTTTCACATTGGCCAATTTTTACCTCCATCTAGTTGGGACAACTCCAGTTGCCTCAATTAGTTGGTCCGTGTGAACAAAAATTGGTTAATTGGGCGAAATTAAAATCGTCCAAGAAAAATTGGGTTGGTGACCCAATTTCTAGGCAACTTATCGGGATCGGGCCAACTTTCACCGATTACAGACATTTTAAGACGTATACCCTACGTGCTAGGTATTATTTTCCGGTCAATTGGATGGTGAAACATTATCCTCGTGCTCTGGTAGCCATTTTCTTTTCGATTGTGGACTAGGCTGCGGTTTGATAAGTTTATTTCGAAAAGCGAATGAAAACTTTAAATAATTTGAAGAAGCAAATAAAAGATGAACAGTATTTCGAAAAGCGACTGAAAATAAACCTTCAACTCAAATTTTTCAAAGTAAACGTCACACCTATAATGATTGACTTCTCGTAAACATTGGTAGATGGAATTTACTATTTTTGTTAGGCGTGTGAACGGTGGGGTTGGGCAAACTAATCGCGACAATTAATTGGGTCAACTAGTTGGAGGGAAAAGCTGGCTCTTGTGAAAGGCCCTTAAGTTAGTTTCGCATCTGAAACCTTTAACGGGAATAAGTTTACCATAAAAAAACCTCTACAAACGAGCCTTGTACCTATACATATAACATCTGTACATTTAATGATGTTCCTGTTTTTTTACTTTCCGAGTGAACTATAGTTCACGCCTTCACGGTGAGGTTATACAGCGCACATACTCTGTATGTACGTGTGTCTGTTGTTAAAATTCCCGGTGTACATTATTTCCGGTGTAACCGGATATCATGGTACCAATCAAGTACCGCGTTATAGATAGTAATTGTATTATAAGACCCAGGTTTACTCTCCTTTGATGCCCTACAGTGTTTAGTCCAACTTGTAATGAAGCAACCATATGTCACAAAAGAACCACTTAAGGTGTCTAGTAAACTTTGAATTTGGCCGAGATGGTTTATTTCCACCTTACTCTCAACTCCACATGTTCATCCAGGCAGTGGCTAGTTAATTTGAAACCAATCGCCAATCTGATCCAAATTAACTAAGTCACCACCAGATTTCCACACGAAATCGACGATAACTTCGAACCAATTGGGCATTAATGATCCGAAATTCGGGTATTTGAGGGGCAATTAACGCATGCTTAATGTAATAACTATCTGTAGACGTTGAGATAGCGGTGCTCCCTCCACCTTACTGAATACTTACGTTAGTCTATAGGATAGAGCTTTTTAACACTATATATACCTTTTTTAAGCCATCTAAGAAATCATCCTTAAGTGATATTTGTAGAAATAGTTATTTAACTTAGTCTAATTTATATTATATCTGTAAAATGTAAAAGATACCTTAGAAAATAGTTAAGAAATAGGTCAAGGAATTTATATAAATTGAAAAATTATTACCAGTTTGCTATAAACCATACTCCTTTTTTACCGCCCCGACTGAACTTTAGTTCAGGGGGAGGTTTTACACTGGTTGTACCTGTGTGGGTGTGTGTCTGTGTGTTACTTCCAGCATACACTTCTTCCGGTGTAACCGGATATCACGTGACCTAGCTCGTCGAGTTAAAGTCTCCACGAGCTAGGTCACGTGATATGGAGAACGAAAATAGAAGCATGCACGAGAAGGCCTAAAGTGAGAGTGAGAAAGACCAAGACAAAGTGGAGGTGAAAAATACCAAGACAAGATGAGGGTGAAAAGAAAATTTCATGAAAATAAAAGTAATTTAATACAATTTATTCAATAATGACTAGTTTCTACAGACTGTAGAAATAGCGAAATTAATAAATCTAAGGAAAAGTCGTTTTAAGAGATAATGTGATTAGAGTTATATATTATGAAGTCTAAAAGTAGATGTAGTAGAAGTAATAATCATAGCAATAGTCGCTCAAAACGATTTTAAAATCTCTTCTACACAAGTGCCATACTAGTTGTTATTGCAGCTACACTATTTACCGTGCAACTTTCAGTCTTGTTTTTTTTTTTTTTTTTCTTTTCATTCTAAAATTTCTTCAAAATGGATTTAGGCTTAGTGAGACGGATTGTGCCCTGATTTGCTCAAAAACATCGACCCAACTCCCATTTCGCCCAATCTTAATTAACACAATCCAAACTAGCCCAATTCATTTAGCCCAACCCCAACTATCCCAGTCCCAATCGACCCAATTTTTATAATTTTTTCAAGGAAAGGCATTTTAAATGCTTATTTTTTATTCAATTTCCAAAAAATACATAATTTTATTTAAATATTATCGAGAATAGATTTAACACAAGAATATGGAGGAGCTATACCTTTGTATGCGTGCTAGTCACAATCGGGCGGAGCTTATGGGGTCTTACGCTGCGCCTCCTGTTACGTGCACAGGAAACGGGTAACGGTTTCTACAGGGGAGGATATCATGCTGCGAGCATGGAGACGCTGGCGGCAGGGGTCGCTGACTGTCGCGGACTTCGAAAGCTCGTGATAGGGTGAAAACAATAACGCAAATAACGTCAAATCTAGCAAGCTCCTCCCGTTTGTGACTAGCGTTGTACTGGAGCTATAGCGTACGCTTCAATATTATTGTGTTAAATCTATTCTAGGTATCATTTAACTATCACCAATCTAACCGAACGAAACCTTCCCTAACCGAACCCAAACCGAACCCAACCCAACCTTACCTAACCAAACCCAGCCTTACCTTACCTAACCGAACCAACCTTTTTAAAACGCGTAACGCTTTTATCCAACAATAAAAAAAAATCATTTAATATAATCTATTTACAATCAAAAATGCTGCAGGAATACGTTTTGGCTGAAATGGGAAGCGGAATTTTCGGTTTGGGCGAATTGGGAATCCATCATATTGGGCCAACGGAGCAGTGGCGGCGGAACGGGTGGGGACAGGGGGACATTGTCCCCCCTCAATTAAACCAGGTGGGGACAACCAATATACGTGTCCCTCCCCAAATTGTTCAGTCAATACTCTGATTAATCTCAGAATATAATTGAATTCAATGAATTATAAGAAAAATCAGTCTAATCTCAACCTGTTTGGAGTAATCTTACAATACCTTACCAGGCTGAACTTTAGCAAGAAAAAAAGGCACATAATTCTTCAATTCATAAACTAGGTGACGTTTTTAATTTCTAACAATACTCTTCACTCAGCGTGGTATCAGGTATATTGGTCTTGAGCAACTTGTTTCCAAGTTCTTTAACGAAAAATGTCCCCCCCCCCCCAAAATAAGAACCGTCCGCCGCTACTGCAACGGAGCCCCCATTTGACCAAAGTTTTTGGGCTAAATGGGAACTAACCGTGAGGCTAGCTCTGGCCATAGATTATTAATTTTAAATTATATGGAAACCTTTCAGTTTTGATTGGTTTCTATCTATTTTATAAAAGTCAAATCGATATCTATGCAAGGCATAAATTTTGTTCATTTACAATAATTGCATTACAGTTATGCATAACCCAACCTAACCTAGCGTAACCTTACCCAACCCAGCATCTTGGATGAGTATAAATATCCAAGCCAGAGTAGCCTAACCTAACGCAGCTTAACTTAAACTAACCAAAATAGAAACAGAATTCACTGTTCTGGATCTATTTTGTTGTTTTAATATCATTGGAACGCATTCCCTGAATGATTACTTACGCGGATAGGTATTATATTTAGAAGAGGAAAAGATAAAAAATCACTTGATTTTCATCCTCTCTTTAAAGTCACTAGAGCTCGAGGATTTAACCAAAATATTCGTGCATTATCTTCAAAAAACCTGTCCTATCGGACCGAATCCCAATGAAAGCCGTTGAATCACGTCCCATTGAATCGAAAACCGCCAATATAGGTATAAACAGAAATAGATGAACCGAAATTATCAGCGACCTATCTCTCTAATGCTAGACACCAGTGCCCGTATTCTGCAAATTTTTTCCCCCCGAAGCGAAGCCCAACCTCCTCTCCTAAGCTCTCTGATTCGTTAGCCAGCAATTGCGTCACATTCTTCTAGGGTTTTTTATTGGTTATGACGTAATTAACCTAAGTCATTTCATTCGATGAACACAACATTGACAACATTTGCAGAATGAGTTCGGTTCAGTTCTATGCTAGATTTGCAACGAAAACCGGTGTATCGGGTGTAAGGTGTACACGAGTCACGTGACTTCTATAGAGGGCTATATAGTGACCTACATCCTTATTAACGCCATCTATTATGTCGACGTTGATAATGTTTTAATGCCGAAGAAGGATAGGCCCAAGGTTACTAGACTACAAATACACTATAAGGTAGGAGCATTCCCGCTTCTCTAAAAACGACAATATCCGATTTTTCGAAGTGGGGGGGGGGGTAGATAGACTTTATTTCCCGATTTATGACGTTATACGTGGGACAGCAACAAGAATCGCCTTCTCTTGTGTGTTTTGTCTAGTAACCTCCCTCTTGAGGCTCGAGCAGTAGACAGCGGAGCTGAAAGCCGTTAAATTTTTTGAATATGAAGAAGCCGCCGACAAGGCCCTTCTTCATATTTTTTCTAAATTGGACAGCGGCTCAGCACATTATTCAAGGGTAAGTTTATAATGCCTGTATCATATTTATTTATTTATTTAGGTCTAGGTTTGTTCGAAGAAAATATTACAACATAAAATTAATAAAATTATTATAAACACACATCTGATTTTTCAATAAAAGATGTGATATACTTCTAGATTTTCTTCTTAATTATATAATAATCATAATAACATAAGTTTTATCTTGGCGACAATGACAATAATGTTCCTTAATCCATATATACTCGTTTTATTTAAATACTTATTATTACTATGAACCTTGGAACTGAACCTTAATTTCTTATTATGTATCAGACAAACATGTTTCTGTACTAATTAGCCTCCCAAAAAATGCGACTCTCTACGAATTTAGCCCACGTATGACGTCACGTTTTTCTCTCCATGCTAGACCGGAAAAATCTCCAAAACTCGTTCTATGTATGCGCCCCCCTTGGGATAGCCCTAAGTCTATTCATTCATATGTAAATTTATTATTTCCATCGGTTTTTGCCGTTTATAAAAATTTCAATACATCATTTTTTCACGCAGTATCTAATGATTTATTGTACCTTATTATTTAAGCATTGAATTTCAACAATAAAAATAATATTATCTAAGCCTTGGCCTAGAAATAAACTAAAGAGGTTATTAGACAAATTCAATTGTTTTTATTCCTTGGTAGAAAAGTACAAGTGTAAATGTTTTAACGTAGGAAGACCTTGTTCCAATAAACGTTGGCATCGTGTTAATACTAGTTGTACATTACATAATCGTTAGAATTAAGATTACAATCTTCAACATTTAACTATTGACCTTGATTTACACATTTTTGCATATTGTACAATAGAGTACACGTAGGTTAAAATAATAAAAAAAATATTATCTCAACCTATTTTGCATGTAGTTCGTTATAATTTTAAAATCTTAGAGATCAAAACATGCCGGTAATACTTTGCAAGAATTACAATTATTTACATTTTGCAGAAAGAAAGTTATTTAATTTGAATTAACAACGATTAAAAATAAAAAAAGTTAATTTGTTTTCTGTGACACCGTGTCCTTGAAGCGACTTTCCAAGTAGAATAACGCTGCCACAACCATCGAACTGACGATGGGCTGCCAACCAATTCGCTTCAAAGGTACTGAAATAAAATACGTTAAAAAGTAACGAGTCGTGTTTTACAACGTCATTTTAATTCTCAAAATATACATTTGCATAAAGGTGAATATGTTAAAAATAAAAAGTCGTGCTTTTAAAACGTAATTTTACTACACTAAATATACATTTAATTGTCATGCGAACATACGGGGTAGAATAGTGCTGTAAAAATAAGAAAATAAGAAATCATGCTTTTAAAACGTAATTTTACTACACTAAATATACATTTAATTCTCATGCGAACATACGGGGTAGAATAGTGCTAATGTATCCAATTTCCATCGTAGGTAACATCCAACCGTCCAACGTGAATTAAAAATTGAATGTTCCACAGAAACCATTACAAGTAAATAGATTAATCTCATCAAAGATTAAATACCGAACTACATAAAACATTAAAAAGTATTATAATATCGTTTATCAGTGTTTTAATACATTAATATTAAAATATGTAGGCACTTGCGGCTGGAAAAGAATAAAAAGAAAGTTATTTAAAGCGCGCTGTACTTACAATATACCATGATTGAATCCAATCTATGACTATAGAAGAAATTAAAAATGTAGGTTTAATTGTACAGTACCCATACTTGTAATTTGTAAATCATAAAAACGTAAGTGCCAAGGGTTAGCTAATCTTCCCTTAGCTGCTACTCACACAGTATGATAACTAGTTAGTACATACCTTTCCTCACGAGCTCCAATGCAAAAATGACTGAGCTTGATGCAAAAACGTAACGTTCAGACAAAAACTAACCGGTTGCCCCGGTTTTAAACCCTGGTTAAAACGGTACATTTTCGGTTAACTGTCTTAACACTAAACTGAAATTGCGCGGGAAACTTTGGCGTATCAAAATCCTTATGTCAATTACGTCATAACCAATTAAAAACCCTATGACAATGTGACGCAATTGCTGGCCAACGAATCAGAGAGCTTAGGAGAGGAGGTTGGTCCTCACTTGGGGGAAGGAAATTTTGCAGAATACGGGCACAGTTCTGTTTTCCTCCTCAAAACCTTCGTGTAACCCCTCCCCTCCTCAATACACCCACTCCAACGGGAGCACTTGAATATGCCACCTGGTGGTTGACGTTGTAATCTTAGTAAACATAGACTAAAAATTCAGCTTCCCCGATTGAGATTTTCGTCTGTGTTAAAAATGGAGCTCCAAAATTTTCTCCTTTAAAGGTTGTTGGGAAATTTTGATACGTAAATCGTCAAAATGTCGAGTGAAGAGGTTTTTACGCAGTGCAATTTATTTCTACAAAACAAGCCGAAGTTAAAACATAAGTCGGTGTTATGCAATTTAATTAAACCGTCAGAAAAGTCAAGGGAATTCAGTAGTAAGCACGTTAAGCCTTTGATCAAAACTTCAAATGTTAGTACTCAGTGTTATTTACTGCCTTTAAACTTAAGTAAAAAGACCAAAACAGTGGATAAGTTTACACATACTAACAATAAAAATAAAAATTAGAACGTTTCCACAAAAACTGCTGGCGAACTAATCTACCCGTGATGCACTCGACTATTTTCTACTTGGGCGGGTGGGATGAAATTTTCGACTCTCATTTTTCCACCCTCACTCTGGGGTACAGAGAAAATATGGCGTAAAAAATAAAGGCTCGCTGATAATTTCGGTTCATCTATTTCTGGTATAAATACTTCATATTTTGGCTGAATCTCTTATTTTATCAATTCTATCCAATGGGATTCGATCCAATAGGATATAACCCTCAAGATCCCGTCAACGCGTACTCGTTGCGAACGGTCTCTTAGGTAAGACGAGATCCAGGGGAGAGTTTAGCAATTAGACGGGGTTGTGGTACAAAGTTAAAAGCTTTAGAGATACTGTTACGTTATCAGTGGTCTACAAAATAACAATCGTATACATTGATAACAAAATAACATTTCACAGTAAAAGCTAAGTATAAAATGCTGTTAAGGCGGAAGTAAAAATCCTCATGCAGAAAAGGCGAAAAATGACATTTTTTGTGACGTTGATTAGAGAAAACCGCTACACCTATCAAATCGTGGTTTACATGATAATTAGGCGTCACCTATCCTCTGTGACATGAAGTAATTTGAAAAAAAAAATGTAGTTTCCTTACTTAAGAAAAATATTAATTTGTATGAGTAGGTTTTTAAATCGTTCTTCCGTTGATTAGAGCGAACTAGTAGTCCGAAAAAATTGAAATGAATATTAATCGACGAGGATTACAAGCTTACGTGACATAAAGCAATTTCATTTAAATCGGTTTAAAATCCGAGAAGAAATCGATTAAAAACCATGTTTTGGTGTTAGTTCCTAATTTCCCCGAGTATGTCACCCTAAGCAAAATAAATAAATGTTTTTGGTCTTCTGCCTAAAAAAGGCTAAAAGCCCAAATGCGACTTTTATGATGACGGTTGAACGGGAGAGAAGAATAGATCTCCCGCTATCTATGAAAAGAAAAGGGAGGGAAGGCGAGGGAACACTAATAAAATCAGTAAATAATAATAGTACAAGGTCGTTTGTTTAGTTTTTCTTCCCTCCGTCAATGTTATACCACGTGGTCAGTGAAAATTTTGAGTATTTTCAGGAATTTTCACGGCAGGGGTGCCAATTTATCCCATATTGAGAACCTCGTTTTACGCGTGCTGTCTATCATGTTTGAAGGTCATTTCCCTGTAACTGGTTCACTCTCTGTAGTTCATGTTAATTTGGCAGCACCTACTCTTTCCGTTATGTTTATGAATTCTTCAGTGTGAGATATTGGGAGTTGCCTTTTTTCAAGGGTGGGACGTATATAGAGTTTATAGATTCAACTATTAGCTCTTCTTCCTGCTTTGCAGAGACTTCGTACAATCATAAGAAACTTTCATTTCTGTCGTTCTGTTGGATAATATTTTGTCAGATTTTACCTCAGAAATATTTGATAAATTTTTGAAATTATGGCAAAAACGCGAGTTCCTTTGTCCAAAACTGGAAAATCTCGTTAGAGATGTTTCAAATTTAAGCGAGATGCCCTCAAAGCAAAAAAGGATTCCCTTTTGAAGTAAGTAGAATCATATTATTGTATTTCAAAAATACCAAATAAATGTGAAAAATAATATAAATGCTGAAAATTGCGTTACAGTGAATCCTCAGAAAAGGTTATAACGAGCGTGAATTTGCCGACGGAAAATGAGGTCGTTGCTTTTACCAATGAGTGTGTGTTTTCTTGTGACCTAAGTCCATCTGTTGCTACACCGGACGCAATGGATGAGACTTTAGATAACGAATCTGTGGTTTGTGATGATTTTTCGGCGGCTTCACGAATCAACTTGACCAACAGTTCTAGTGAAATTTTGAGTGCGATTGAATCTGCGATATCATATGGAGATTCAAGTGATATTTCGGAAGAGGTCGAAGATATTTGTTTCATCAACGATCAACTCGATCCTCGGTCCGCCATCGACGAAACGACTCTGCCGAGTTTACACGTTTCACCCGTAACTCCAATGCAAAGGAAGTTCATTCCTCCACAGCCTAACGCTTCTTTTCAAAAATTGTATGGGAATAGAATAGTTGACCTCAAACATTTTATAACCCAAATAAGATTACTGGACGTCCACCGGTGCCCAAAACACATCCAAGGAAAAATGGATTTCGTAAAAGAAACCCCGAACGGGCTAGTCTCGGAACTAACATTTCGGTGTAATTATTGCAAAGAATGTAAATCAATTTCGACCGTAAGAAACAAAGGCAGCGTAAGCGGAAGGCCCCCGATACATCCAATCAGCCGCGTTACCGAAAAAAGTGACCTTTCGTTGAACGTTCTCGCTATTTGGGGCTTTGTAGCAATAGGAAGCGGCTATGAAAACATGGATGAAGTATTTTCCGTGCTCGGGCTTCCACATATGAGTAAGCCAAGTTACGTCAAAAGGGAGCAGCAACTAGGAGAGGCAAGTCTTATTTATAATTTTTTATCACCCGGATGATATTTATATATTTTTTTACGAAGATTTGGGAAAAGTCTTTGTTAGACGAGATCAAAGAGGCTGGTCGATTAGAAAAAGAACTTGCTATAGATAGTGGTGATGTCGACCCTGACACCGGAATTCCATTCGTTTCGGTCATAGTGGACGGCGGTTGGTCTCAAAGAAGCCACGGACACAGATACTCTGCTAATAGTGGAGTAGCTTGTATAATCGGTGCGCGAACGAAGCTACTTTTATTCTTAGGAGTAAGGCAAAAATATTGTGTAATTTGCAAGAGGAAAGAAGCGGATGATGAAAATGAAATTCCGCCTCATAAATGTTATAAAAATTGGGAGGAATCTTCTCCCGCCATGGAGTCGGATATTCTTATAGAAGGGTTCACGAAAAGCTTCGAAATGCATGGTATACACTATACCACGGTAATAGGCGATGGTGACTCTTCCGTTCACAAAAAACTTCGGGAAAACATAGAATACGGGGATAAAATTAAAAAAAACGAGTGCACCAATCACGTGACGCGTAACTATCGTTCAAAACTCTACCAAATAGCCAAATTTCACAAAGGCGTATTGACGCTGCCGAGGGTTGTCCGCATGGGAAAAGCACTGAGGGGGGCCATTGCCCACGTAGCGGCCGAATTACAAACGGCAACGGAAGATTTAAGAGGCGACGTTCACCAAATAGTTTTTCAGCAACATAAATACGCCGAAATTCTTCGGAACGATATTAGAAATATTTACAGTCACGTGTTCGGTCGTCACAATAATTGCCGTCCCTATTTCTGCAAAGATCCGGGTCCGGACCGATCGAGCCTTCTAACCCAAGCCTTGGAGATGAAATTGAAGGACGCGTCGCAAAGAGCTCAAGACCTAGCAAACGCGCTTTTGCAAAATGAAACCAATAACTTGGCCGAAAACTTCATGTCTCTAGTGGCAAAAGCGGTTGGAGGCAAACAAATTTGTTTCAATAGGCGGGGATCGTACTTCACGCTATGTGTCGCGGCTGCTCTTCAGTTTCAAATTGGTAGAAATTGGCACTCGAAAATTATGAAAACCATAACTAACGAGAGCCCTTGTCTAACAGTAAAAGCACACGGAAGTCGAAACGCCAGACAAAAAAAAATATAAGAAAAGGAGCCTAGAGAAGCGCCTCAACCAAATTAAAAGCAATAAAGACGCCGAAGAAACCCTGGATAATCGTAATTATGGGCAAAATTCAGAAAAACCAGATATGGTTCCTGAAGATATGGAAAGAAGGAGGGAAGAAATTCATCGCGAACTTTGTTTCAATAGAGGAGCAAAGCGCTGTTCAAAAAAGAACAGTGCGAAGAATGGCACTTGCTTAGGAAAAAACGAATTACGGCGTCTAATTTCGGAAAAATTATCAAAAGGAGACCGCAAAGCTTGTATCGTAACCTGGTAAAAACGTTATTATATCCAAAAAAATTCTCAAACGCGGCGGTTGAATGGGGCAAAAAAAAAGAAGAAAAGGCAATTGCAGATTATGAAGGTTTGACGAGCCAAAAGGTTACGAAGTGCGGAATTTTCATTGACACAGAAAAGGGATTTTTGGGCGCTTCTCCTGATGGGTTGACCGACGACGGAGGCATTTTAGAGGTCAAATATCCTTACTCCGTACGCTTTTGTTACCCCATAGACGCCCCTAACAAACAAAAGAATTTCTGCTCCAAAATAGTGAATGGAAATTTGAAACTCAAATCTAATCATGATTATTACCACCAGATTCAGGGTCAACTTCACATAGCCAAAAGGGAATATTGTGACTTTGTCATTTGGACTCTCAAAGGAATGAATGTGGAAAGAATATTTCCAGACCCCCTTTTCTGGAGAAAAGCTATTCCGAAACTTGGCTTTTTCTACGAAGAGTGTATGCTGCCAGAAATCATTGATTCACGCCATTACAGATCCCTAGAAATTCGTGAGCCAAACAACCACCAAAGATAAAGACTAAGCTGTCAAATGACCAATCAAAAAAAACTATCGCTCAAAGTAAAATTAGCACTGCAAAGAAAAGCAAAACACCTTCATTTACGACAAGCGAAACCCAGGTTTCATTCGAACCACCGAAGATAAAGACTAAGCTGTCAAATGTCCAATCAAAAAAAAATATTGCTCAAAGTAAAATTATCACTGCAAAGAAAAGAAAAACATCTTCATTTACGACAAGCGAAACCCACGTAACTCGTTCGTCGTCAAAAAGAAAACGCGTATAATTTCTGGTTAAAAAAAATAAAATAAAAAAAGCCCTTTTTAGGGCTAGTTCCTTTTTGCATACAGGTTCATCTCCGATTTATTGATAACTATAAGCCCTTTAGATAAGCTCATTTATGCTAAGCATACAAAGATTCCTAGATTTCGGAAAATTTGTCATTCCTGTAATTTCATTATTTTATTCTAATATTTCTAAGCTTATAGAAAAACCGATGTAGAATGGTCGGTTCAACGGTACTACATATATGGAATTAGATACAATAGGTATCGTTTTTCTTTCTTTTTTATTCTTTTTAACAAATAGAGCCTAACTCTTTATTCACCTGTCTACATTATATTCACTATAGCTTTCAGAGATACTGAAAATTTCCAATCACAGTTTTCAGCTCTTTCAAGCTAGGCTCCCTTTTATACCTTCATTCTCTATGACTTGATATATTGGAGCAAAAGCCAAGTTTTGCTTTGAGAGTGCTGATAATTCAAATGGATTCCGCGAACTACAGATTCATTTAGTTAGTTCAAAATTGTGTTTCCTTCCATGGGGAGATTTCAGTGTCAGAGTATACGTAGATTACACACTCTGCTTATATTTTAGATATCTACGGATAGCGGGTGGTCTAGGTTTGCGCGAGCTGAAAACTTATATTGAATTCGATTATAGCGACAAAGAAAGTGTAGGCATTCTATTGACGAAAGGTTTTATTGTACCATTTAGACTACAGGGTCCATGAATGAGGGCGGGGCTCGTGTAGTAATAAACATACGAGAAAAAAAATAAAAACTGTCATTGGGACATGGGGAAATTTTTACCCACCAAAAATCTTCACCCAACGTCCCTCCCACAGAGTGGAATTTTACGCCATCTACTTTATTTTCACCGTACTAAATAACCCTTTACTTCCGCCTTAATAGGCGTAATCAAGCAGCTCTCCAGTAGATGGGTTTTATGATTTTAGTAAAGAACAGTAACGCGTGACGTTATTGTATATACTTAAATGTCTTAATTAATAAACAGTTTTTAATCTTCAACTACATTCTTCCTTCCAATAAAACCCACTACACATCAGTGGTGATGGAGATGGGATTCTGAACTGCATAAAGATAAACCTACACCTCCAACTAGACGGACCCGCCAGAATTGACAAACTTCAGCAAGATCACGTGGGAAATACTTCAACAACTGCTACACGAAAATTTGGAAACCTACCGCAACAATGGCTGCCATCGGAAAATTACCTACCTTCTCAATTTATGTTGAGAGAATGTACCTGTACTTCGCTGCAAACCAACTTGACGATGAAGAAGACGCTGACAGAAAAAGAGTAGCTTTACTCTAACCTTTTCCATAAACAGCACAATAACAATAAGACATTTGGTTAAAAAGAAAACGGATTTCTTATCTTGAAAAGTAACCGAACCTAATTCCATAGCTACGCCGTATTTAAAATAAAGCTCGGATACAAATCTTCGTAGCACAAACCCACAAACATTTTATCTATAATTTTAGAAAGTAAAATCCTTACGGTTTTTTCTAAAAAATAAAAACACGAAACTTTTATTCCTGTTGCTGATAAATTTAATTTAAATACTGTTAATTCCACGAGGAAACAAAACCGTAGTTTTAATTATGGGGATCCGCTGATATGATACAGTAATCGCTAAGTGGAAAATCCGCTTTCATGATAAAGCTGTTTCGCATAAAGGTTTTTTGGTAACGCTGTTTTGAGAATCGCTAATATTGGAAAGCGCTATAATACATACATATAGCAGAGAGGTTGAATCGAAGTAATTTAAACTTCAAAAATCCTGCTTCACATTCATAAACTTCTTCGAATCGGTGTATCAGAAGCTTAGTTCGTCTATATTGACGGCAAAAAACAAAGAAGCACCTTCACTGCACTAAGAAAATGCTTCGAAGCATGGGGCTGATCATTTACTTATAGATTTGTTAGGACCCCGAAGCATTTTCAATAACTCCGGGTGAAGGCTTCGACGCTACTAACTACGCTTCGCTTCGTCTATAGAGTGAAGCAATTTCGTTATTCCCGAAAACTACTTCACACACTCCCTAAGATCACATTGCTAGAAGGAGACTGTAGTGGATTTATTATACAATTTGTCGAAGCAAAGATTTTTACTGATAATTAAAGTATTATTTCTTTAGAAGTGAGTGATAGTTCGTTGCAAGCATTTGAAGCTTTGCCCTAAAAGGAATTAGTGCTTATAACGCTTTTAGTATGAAAAGCAAAGCCAAATTAAAAAAGATCTATTTCCTCGTCCTTGAGTTCGTTGGTTTTCAAAGGTAACGAATCGTTTGCTAAGAATACCGAAGTTAAAAGAATGATACTTGAATAAACCCTATGCTTGTTTCGTAGAATTGGTTGGGTTCATAACCAACCTCGCTTAATTTTTTTTATTTAAATACTCTGGGAGAGCTTAATGTTTTTATTTATTTAAATAAGATGACCGACTGAAAAATCATTCTTATCCTTTTATTTTCTATCTTATTTTCTTTTAAACTTTTTATTTTAAAATAACTTTCAACTTTCTTTTTATTCACTTATTTCTTTATTTTGAGCACTTTCCATTTTAAGGGCAGGAGAGCAACTGATTTCGTTTTTCTAAATTTCTTACAAGCAAACTTTACATGGAATTAATCCCCTGTGACGTTTTGCCCCTGCGTCCAATAAGGCCCTCGCTTGCAGTTTGGGTTTTTGTCATCTTGGGGTAAGGGAGAAAGGAAAGGGTAGCGTCAATCGGAATTGACCAATTTCCGGCCACCTTGACATTGACGAGGCGGCCAACCCCTTTTGGCGCCGCCAAACCTCCGTTCTCTCTTTTACACAGTATTTTTATGTTTATTTAGGAATTTTTAGTTTTTAGATTCTATTTAATTTATTATTTCATTTTACTGTTTAATTTTAATACAGAAGGGCACTTTGCTTATTAATTACACAAATTTATATTTATTTAACTAAAGTTTCTACACTCCCCCTGGTAATATGCAATATTACCAGTAAATATTTTTTGTTTAAAGAGGTAGTTACATTTTTTTTTTTTTTTTATTCAGTAAATTGATTAATTTCCAACGCGTACAGAAGTTGGATAGGTCTCCTTATAACATTTTGATTCCCCAATTTTACGGAGCAAGATCTGACCTCCCCGTCGCGTCCCTCTCTAACCTCGGTAACTAAACCAAGCTTCCACATATGTTTGGGAAGCTTGTCTTCATGCACCAGCATGACGTCACCAACTTTTACTTTTTCATGGCGTTTGGTTAGATTAATATGGTGCGCGGTTCTCAGTTCTAACAAATATTCTTGTCTCCACCTCTTCCATAACTTATCCATTAAAGTGTTTCTATATCTAAGCCTTTTAGCAAATTCCATTTGAGACTTAGGAATTTCGTTATTGTATACCTTTTGAGGTGGCAGACACGTTATTCTTTTTCCGATAAGGAAATGAGCTGGAGATAATGGCTCTGGTTCGTTAGCGGAATTATACACGTATGTAATTGGCCTGGAGTTAATTACTGCCTCTGCTTCTAGGAGAACAGTTTCTAGTTCTTGGTAGGATAAAGCGGCCTTTCCGAGCACTTTTTTCAGGATGATTTTTGTGCTTTTGACCATCCTTTCATAAAATCCACCTATCCAGGGGGCCTTTTCTACTATAGATTTCCATTGTATTCTTTTATTTCCGAAAAATTGTTTTACTTGATCGTCGTTTATTTTTTCCCAGATCAAGTCTAAGTCTGATTTTGCCCGTTTGAACGTTTTGGCGTTATCGGAATAGATAATGGTGGGTATACCCCGCCTTGCGATGGCTCTTCTAAGCGCCATCAAAAACTCATACGTAGTTAGCGAAGGCACTAACTCAAGGTGAATAGCGCGTGTAGTGGCGCAGGTATACAAAAAGATGTAAGCTTTTTCCATTGTTTCTCCCATTTTAACAATTAAAGGGCCTGCAAAATCTAGACCCACGACCGAAAATGGTTCCGATTGTGAAATTCTATCTTTTGGTAGAGCTCCCGTGGGAGCTTGGCTTGGTTTCGCAGCGTATCATTTGCATTTACAGCAATATCTAACTGTATTTCTAGCCAATTGCCGTCCGGCTATAATCCAAAACTTTTCTCTGGATTCTGCGACTGTTGCTTGTATACCGGAGTGAAGTACGGCTTCGTGGCATCTTTTCATTATGAGTTTGGATAGCTCTTGTTTTTTATTTAAAATGATAGGGTGCTTGAGTTTGTATGAGAAATCCGAATCTTCAAGCCTGCCTCCTACGCATAAAATGCCGTCCTCGTTTAGATTTGGTTTAAGCGTCCAAATACTGGAATCCTTCGGCTGGTCTTTATTTTCCTTTATGGAACTAATTTCTTTTTTATAGTCTTCTTTTTGAATGTCCATAATTAGACGATTTTCCGCGTGGTTCATTTCTTCGGCGCTGATTTGGCCAGTTTCGTACTTTAAATTTTTACATCTACGAGCGATTCTGAATAGGTAAGCTATAATAAAAAAAGACGTTGCTTCGCACCCTTAAAAAAACTCTTTATCTAACTCGAATCAAACCCGTGAAGGGACAGAAATTATTTGTTAGAGCAAGAGCAATTTCATATCTTTAAAATTATAGTTAGTAGATTAAGTCTACTACTTCAAAGATTTTATTACTATTATATATTTTCCAAAAAACGGATAAAGACGACCTAGGACTAATGATAAATATATATATATATATATTAAAGGAACTTCATCTTTAGCTAATTTTATTAGTGATACTGATAGAATTTAAAATTAACATCAATGGGAGAGGAAGGTTAACTAGGTCGTCTTTATCCGTTTTTTGGAAAATATATATAATAGTAATAAAATCTTTGAAGTAGTAGACTTAATCTACTAACTATAATTTTAAAGATATGAAATTGCTCTTTCTCTAACAAATAATTTCTGTCCCTTCACGGGTTTGATTCGAGTTAGATAAAGAGTTTTTTTAAGGGTGCGAAGCAACCTCTTTTTTGATTAATTTCTGTCCTTTTTTCACCAAAAATATACACCTTTTCCACATTTCACTATTTTGCTTTATAGGTTTATTGAAACTTAATTCTTACTAATGCTGAATAAAAATTAAAGCGTTTAATTGAGGCTTCAATCTATTCGTAATTGAGACCCTGGTACAAATCTCGAAAGGCAGAGATTAACTAACCTAACCTTACCTAAGTTGTAAAACAGGGATGGGCTAGTTCAATTGATTAACTACCCTAAACTTATCTTACCTAAAATACTACAAGAGGAACGGGTTAGCCCGTGTTATAGGGCTTACCTAGTTGGAAGGATGGGCTATTTCCAGGGTTTAATTAACCTAATTTAACCTTAAAGATTACTTGATGGACTGGGTAACCCGAGGGATTAACTAGTTGGAACGATGGGCTAATTCGAGAAATTAACTATCCTAACCTAGCCTTACCTAAAATATTACAAATAGCCCGAGCTAAGGATTAACTAGTTGGAGGGATTGGCTAATTAGAGGGATTAACTAACCTAACCTCACCTTAAAGATTACCAGATGGACGGGGGAGGTCGAGGGACTAACTAACCTAGCCTTACCTAAAATTTTACAAGAGGGACGGGCTAGACCGAGCTAGAGATTAAATTTATAATATTGAATCGCATCGACAAAAAATGAGAAAGGAAAGCGAAACAATTCTTTAAAGCAAGAGAACATAATTCAGGAGACCAGAAGTATGTGGCCGTTTATTTAACTCGCCGACATCGATTTCCGTTTCGTATATCCTATTTAACATTCTAAATCTTTATTTTTTATTATACTTAAGTTAGACGTGCTTTAGATACAGACGTCATTGGCCAACTACTTAATAGCAACGTTATTACGTAGTAGTAATGACGAAGCTATTGGATCTAAAGCACATCCTAGTCGCAAAACTCAAGTATTTTAAAAAATAGAGTAGAGATTGAGAACGTTAAACTATAAATTTCATGTGTAATCGAGTACTTGGCAGGATATGAAGTCCAACTCAAGTGATATTTAACCCCTATAACTCTCATTGTGAAATGTTTTTACAGTGACTTAATATATTAAATTGGCCACATTTCTACGTAATGCGATTTATATTCAATCGCCTCGCTTTATTCGAGATCGTGAGAAATAGGTCTCTTATCACCGAAATATAGGTGAGAAACGATTGCCTAAACAATCAAAGACGTCACCTTTGCACAAACGAGAGGGATCGCCACAATTTTAAACGCTAACGTAAACCACCCATTGGTACGGTGCATCTGTGAGTACTGAATCTGCAAATCTGGTTTATATAGGCCGTGAAGAGATGTATTATTAAAGTTAAAAAATCAAATGATAAGAAAATCATGCCAACTTTTTAATTACGGTGAATTAGGTGAATATAATGGGATACTCATGATATGACATAATAGTCAAAATTAGACGGCTGAAGAGGGCTACCCTAGTAAAAGAACCCAATAAATGCAATTTTCCGTTAACGATAAAAAATGCCATTAAAAAAAGCTTATCAACTGTTTAATAAAATATATTTTTGTTTATCAATTTAAAGCCAATTAATAAAGCTCGGCTAGTTATATGTTTTACCCTTTTCGTCACCCATACAGGCATCTGTCTCTCTATTAACTCGAATTCGATGGATATTCATTATCATTCTACTGTTTAAGAAATAAATTTTGTTTACCATTTTGAAGCAATTAATAAAGCTCGGCTGAGCTTATGATTTCACCCTTTTGTAACCCATTCAGGCACCTTTCTTTCTATTAACTCGAATTCGATGGATATTCCTAATCATTCTACTGTTTAAGAAATGAAATTTTTGTTTATCATTTTGAAGCAATTAGAAAAGCTCGGCTAAGCTTAAGATCTCACCCTTTTGTAACCCATTCAGGCACCTTACTTTCTATTACTTCGTATACTTAATCAACATTTCATTATTGAGATCTGTGTTTAACTAGAGATACTCTTGTACCCGAACGAAGTCTTATCAAATTTTTTCAAAAGTATCTTTGTCTGTATTAATTCAAATTCAGTGGACGGTGGGAAGAGGGAAACGACGACGACGACGACGACTCTTTCAGTTATCAAGCGCCGCGGGTCTATTGGAAAAGACGTTACGGTTTCTGATGAAATTCGAGTTTAGATAAAGGGATAAACACGAACGTGTTTATCCTAATTATCCTCAAAACTTTGTTTAAATCGCTGTATTTTTTCAGTTCGACCACTCTTTGGATTCCTACGCTTTCTTCAATTTTTACTGTCAGTACTACTTTTCTTTTTTCTTCTTGAACTTCTTGAAAATCCGAATTGATACTATTTTCGATTGGCCATTGCGCTTTTTCCTCCCCGAGCCACGGGGGTCCGCGAAACCAGACAGAGTTTTCATTCATTTCTGGCGGGCTTGTGCCTCGAGTTGGGAGATCAGCCGGGTTTTGCCAATAGAGGTTTTAATAATAATTCTATTTTGTTAATCCGCCTTCTAAATCTTATAGCGTCTAATATAGTGTAATTCCGCCGGTCTTCGTCGTCGGGAATTTGATAAATTTGTATAGTATTATTAAAGCGTACTATCTTCATCGTATGGATGCGTGTGTGTTAACCCCAGTATAGCACTTTTTAAACAATCGCTTTTAGGATGGTAATTGTTAACCTAAACGATCGATTTTAAGTTGATAGTTTAATTTTATCTCTACAAAAGCGATCAATTAGTTTTGAAAAACTCTATCAAAATCGATCGATGAGGAAACGACTTTATCATAGGATTAACATTAGACGTAGGAAAAAAATCGACTAAAAGCGACTGTTTAGGTTTCAAAAACTCGACTAAAATCGATCGTTTAGAAATATTTCTAAACGAGCTGTTTCGTGGAAGAAAAAATACTTGTAAATGAACGATTTTGAGATAATACCCCCCAAACTTTGTCTCACCCTCCTTAGTTCACCAGTTTAAAGTGAACCATTGATTTATAAGGATATGATATCATATCTGAAAGTATGCTTAATAAAATGCAAAAGGGAGAATAAACATATTTTTAATCATTTTTATTTATATATTTAATGTCTCATCAATTATCCGTTGCAACGCATCTGTCTCTATGATGGGCTTCATCTTCCGTTTCTTTTTAGCTTCCCCTACAACCTGTGACCTTTTCCTCAGGTTGGTGGAGCTTAATTCGGGGACTACGGTCGATTCCGACACACTCTCGGCATCCCAGATGTTGTACGTAGACGAAGATGACAGTGAATGTACGGTCGAGGGGGTAACTAGAGTAGGCTGGAAAGACGATACATCGGATGTAGAAATGACCGGTTGAAGGGTAGTGTCCGGTATCGGGAGAGCAGCCACTGATGTGGGTGATGCAACTTGGAACCCCAAGAAGGCGAGGGTGTCGGACATTTCCGACTCCCCGTCTACCGGCATGCAGATTTTCTCCACCTTAAGAAACGTAAATAAATACAAAGAGAAACAAAAATAAAATGGTAGTTTAGAAACTTACTGTAATGAATTCGCGGCTCTTTTTTAACCCATTCCTTCGGATGTTTTCAAGATTAGCGTGGTATGGTAGGTCAACCCTGATCTGACAGGCGGGTTCGTCGAATGAAATCCCATTATGCCAGGATTGATGGTATTTCCGGATAATTATTTCGAATAATTTAAATGTTAGTACTAAATTAGGGGCTATTAACCCTAACGCCGCGTTGTAGACGATAGTACAGACGGTTGGTGCGGTCTTAGATTCCATGGTTTTTAATTTGAAAATGATTTAGTAGTTACTTCAAGGTGGGGTAGCGAGAGTGATACTTTCATATATCTAATAAACGCTATTTATTCTCAACCACTTAATAAAACACACAAATTTAATTTAATTTTTATTTAAAAAATTGTATACACTTCCCAATCATAAATTTACAAGTATTAGAAAACCGACGTGTATTTCTATAGTATGTACAGTTCATCGTGAAGTATCATTTGTAGGGTCACTTAATTTGAAGGATAGGCTAGAGAATCGGTGTTTCCCCCCGAATTCTACGCTGAATTTCGAGAGACATATTAACTTGTATCATCCAGAAAAAAAACCCTACTCTACCCACTTTTAATGCCGAGTATTTGAATACGCATTCCCATCGGTCTCCCTGGTAGTGTAAATATCCCGAGACCATGTAATCGCTCGATGCCCTACCGAATCTACAAAATACCCGTAAACATCTATATCGCTTTTGAAGTAGATAGACCTATTCCATATGTTACACTCTTTTCTAGGCATATAAATTCATTTCCGGGTTTTATATATACAATACGTGCAAATTAAAGGACCGCTTATCTATAAAAATTCACCCGCCTTTCATTCAGAATAACACGGGGAGGATTGATTGAGAGTGTGTAAATAAAACTATATGTTTCAAGGATATAAACAAATGAAATCGTACAATTTTCTCTCCCCGAGTGTATCAACCATGCTGGTAAAGTGATATTTAACATCTTGAAAGGTTAAATTAACCTAAAAATGATAAAAATGGGTGCCGGGTCACTCCTCCTTTCGTCGTACGTTTGAAGTACTCTGGAAATTTACCAACGCACCCAGGTGATAAGTACCCCCGTGATAATTGTTAAGCTCGGAGGTCAAAGTACCGTCGTCCTGTCCTCTGTCGTCGTATAAAAAATAATAACGACTTTCTATACACCCTCATGATAATAATAATAGACAGTTCGAAACTCGTGGTTCCATAGAACCCTATGTTATTGATCGACGGTTGAAGTGACCACCCCCACCAGAATAACCGTAATTCCGAGTCTACCTAATCGCTCGATGCCCTACCGAATCTACAAAATACCCTTCAAGTGTCGATTTTGAAGTAGATAGACCTATTCCATATGTTTCACTCTTTTCTAGTCATATAAATTCATTTCAGGATTTTATAAACAAAATACTTATAAGTTAAAGGAACGCTTATCTACAAAAATTCACCCTCCTTTCATTCAGAATAACACGAGGAACTGAATTAGAGTGTGTAAATAAAACTATATATTTCAAGGATATAAACATATGAAATCGTAAAATTTTCTCCCCCGGGTGTACCAGCCATGTGATATTTAACGTCTTGAGAAGCTAAATTAACCTAAAAATGGGTACTGTGTCGCTCTTCCTTTCGTCGTACGTTTGAAGTACTCTGGAAATTTTCCAACGCACCAAGATGATAAGTACCCCCCGTGATAATTGTTAAGCTCGGAGGTCAAAGTACCGTCGTCCTGTCCTCTGTCGTCGTATAAAAAATAACGACTTTCCATACACCCTCATGATAGTAATAATAGACAGTTCAAAACCGACGGTCCCATAGAACCTTACGTTATTGATCGACGGTTGAAGTGACCACCCCACCGGAATAACCGTAATTCCGAGTCTACCTAATCGCTCGATGCCCTACCCAACCTACAAAATACCCATCTAGTGTAGTTTTTGAAGAAGATAGTCCTATTCCATATGTTTCAGCCTTTTTCAGTGTCCAAATTCATTTCCGGATTTTACACAATACGTACAAATTAAAGGAGCGCTTATCTATAAAAATTTTACCCGTCTTTCATTCAGAATAAGACGAGGAGGATTGATTGGAAGTATGTAAATAAAACTATATATTTCGAGGTGATAAACATTTGAAATCGTAAAATTTTGTCCGCGAGCTTGTCGACTGTGATAGCGTGGAAATAAATAAAATGAAGCCCGAATATTCATACTGATAAGCGAGCGTGGCTTTGCTCTTTCCTATCGTCGTACGTTTGAACCCTACGAAATATCGTTCTCCCACAGACCCCCGCGTTAAATGATAAGCCCATTGAAATCGACGCTCAGTGACATGTTAGGCCGATAACAACACTTTCCCTATAGTCCCCGTGATAATGTTCAAACCCTTGTAAAATCGCCGGGATGAACCGCCGTCGCCTCGTCCTCTAGCACTGTATAAAGGTAATTACAACCTTCCATAAACCCTCTTTGTTAATGATTAGACGATCCAAGATAGTTTTCCCGTACCGCGATACCCTATGAAGTTGATAGTACCATAGAACCCCATGTTATAGCTCGACGGCCAGAGTGTCCGTCCTTACCACGCTCTCGCGTGAAGCCGGTGGAAATGATAACCCCATTGAAATCGTTGGTCGAAACGTAGCCTCCCCATGCTCGGTGTCCGCGTACAACTGTAACGAGATGCTACCATAGACCCCCATGTTATAGCTCAACGGTCAAAGTGACCGCCTTTACCACGCTCTCGCGTGAAGTTGGTAGAAATGATAACCCCATTGAAATCGACGTTCGCCCGTGCTCAGTGTTAGGCCGATAATATCTCATAGAACCCCATGTTGTAGCTCAACGGTCAAAGTGACCGCCCTTACCACGCTCTCGCGTGAAGCTGGTAGAAATGATAACCCCATTGAAATCGACGTTCGCCCGTGCTCAGTGTTAGGCCGATAATATCTCATAGAACCCCATGTTATAGCTCAACGGTCAAAGTGACCGCCCTTACCACGCTCTCGCTTGAAGCCGGTAGAAATGATAACCCCATTGAAATCGACGTTCGCCCGTGCTCAGTGTTAGGCCGATAATATCTCATAGAACCCCATGTTAATGAGTGAACAAACCTCCTGCCGTCGCGTTTAGCCGGCAATATCGGACCAGCCCGTCACCCCGAAATTCGACGGTAATCTATATAGTCCCGTCGGCTAAGGGTCGCCTGTCTCGCGGCATGAACGGCTCCTGAAAACGCCAACGGACCCGAAACCCCATGTTATCCCTATGGGAAATTGCAACCCCGTTCTCTTAAACGCTCATTATTTATATACTGGCGCTACTCTGGTTTTTGACGTAACGAACGCTACTTTAATTTCTCCGTTGGCTGTGACGTAACGAAGATATATAACGGCTGCGTACGCCTTTTTACTCGCATCAGTGAAACAGTGCAACTCTCTCTCAATTATTTTTTCTTTGGGATCAGAATAGTAACACCTGGAGATTTTTATTTTTTGAATATCTTTGATATCTTCTAGCCATAATCTAAATTCTTTGCTTAATTCTTCCGGTAAGAGTTCGTCCCAATTCTTCCGGTAAGAGTTCGTCCCAATTAAGTTTTCTTTTCCACAATTCTTGGAGTATAAATTTCGCCCTAATTGTATACGGAGCAAGAATTCCAACCGGATCGAAGATCTGAGCGACGATGCTCAGTATGAACCTCTTAGTATTTTATTGGCGGAAAGGTCAACAATACTGCTGTTAAGGTCTATGGATATAATATCCGCTTCCGGATCCCAGGTTATTCCTAATATTTTTTGTGATTTAGCTTCTAACTCCCCGTCGAATTTTACTACACCGTAGGGATTATTTGTTTCTTCCTTCCATATTTTTCTTAATTCGGCGCTATTGGAATTCCATTTTCTTAACGTCATCGCTGCTTCTCCCAATATTTTCGAAGCTTCAAACGACAACTGGAACGCCTCTTTTACGTTGTCTTTTCCTGTAGGGAGATCATCCACGTACAGTTCATTGTCCAGAATCTCGCAGGTATCTGGATATTTTTCTATGTAATTTTCTACGTGCGCTTTGACCGTCGCTGCCAAGAGATAGGGGCTTGCCGTTATTCCGAATGGCACCCTAGTCATTCTCATGACTTCAAATTCTCCTTCTTTTATTTTTCCTCCCTCTTCTTTTGTCCAGAAAAATCGCACGGAGTCTCTTTCGTCCTCCGCTAATCCCACTTGGAGAAAGGCCTTTTCAATGTCGGCCGTGACTGCTACTCGATGTTTACGAAATTTTAATATTAGGATTAGTAGGTCTGGGTTAAGATTAGGCCCACTTGACATGCAGTCATTTAGAGAGGGGGCCCCCTTTGCGTGAGACGATCCGTCGTTAACCACTCTGAATTTGGTAGTTAAACTCTCTGGTCTTATTACTCCCTGCTGTGGAAGGTAATACGTTCCCTCTGGCTTTATTTGGGGATTCTTCACAATTTCTATAATTCCATTTCTTAATTGCTCTTCGATCACCGGCTTGTAAAGCTTGTAAAAGTCGGGATCTTTAATGAACCTTCTAACAAGAGTTTCCATCCTTTTTCTCGCCACTTCTTCGTTATCTGGCAAATTCTTTTTACTCGTCGTCCAAGGAAACTTAACGAAGTAACGCCCATCTATTCTTTTAATTTCTTTTTTAAAGGTTTCCAGTACTTCTATTTCCGTAGACTCGCTTTCCTCCTCTTCATGTACTTTCATAACGTCAAGTGACCAAAATTTTTCTATTTGTTTGAATATTTCCTTTTCTGTAGCCGTAATGCTCATTACGCGAACGGCGTAACTTCCAACGGCCGCTCCTCCTATTTTTGCCGGACCTCCGATCGCCCATCCTAGCTTCGTTTCTACCGCTACGAGAGATTTTGAAAATCGTTCTATTCGTCCGCTGACAAACTGCCAATAGGTGTCTCCAACTATTAAGATTCCTATAGTAGAATTTGACTGGGTTTGGAAGTCCGATTGGTCCGCGATTTGAAGATGTTTTGACCGCATTTTTTCTTTAATTTCTTCGCTCTTCGCGGTTTCTACTGCTTCGCAGATATAAGGGACTTCCAGAGCCAGAATTTCTACCTTTTCGGGTTCCCTTAGTTGGAACGCGTTTTCTATAGTCAGACGTACTATATTTCTATTCTCCGTGGTGGGTTTTTCATTTCCGAAATTCTTAATTTCTATTTTTGATTCTCCTACGATCGGTAATTTTAATTTCTTTACTATTTCTTCCGTTACAAAGCTAGCCTGGCTTCCTTGATCTAAGAGGCAGCGTACCACTACTCCGTCTTCTGCTTTAGGTTTTTTCGCGATTGCTTGTGCAGTTTGGAGAAGGACCATTTGACCCTTTCCACATGTCACTGAATTTGTAGCTAGTTCTACCTTATCTACTTGTTTTCCCGAATTTTCTTTTAATTTATACCATCTCTTATTTGCTTCGTTTCTTTCGCAAAGCGTGGTGTTGTGTTTTCCCCTGCATATTCGGCAGTAGTTAAAATGCGAAGGGCACTCGTTAGAGTGATGCCCAAATCTAGTGCAAATGTAGCAACGATTTGCGTCTAAAATCACTTTTTTCTTTTCGTCAAGGGAAAATTTATCGCAGTTATTTGTCGCGTGCGTTTCCGTCTTGCAGAATATGCAAAACACATTTCTCCCTCTTACGGCCGTATTTAAAACCGAAGCGGAAGCGTTTCTGAATTTATTTTTATTTTCAAAATTTCTATTATTTTCAAACCTCGATTTAAATTTATTTTGCTCTTGCGAACCAAAGCCATTTTTTGAACCAGACTCATTTTTAGCCTGACCCTGCATTTCTCCTAACCTGTCGCACGTTTCACGACTTTCTATTTCATTTTTCAAAAATTTAATTAGACCATCTAAATCCCAGTCCGCTGACGTCCCTCTATCTTTGGTGTACTCTAAACGAATATCTTTTGGTAGACACCCTATTAATTTTGGACATAGGAATGTACCATTTTGCGCAATATTTATGCCTAACGACTTTAAACTTCGGATATTAATTTCACACGCATCATAGAATTTTCTAAGAGCGCTCAAATCAGTGGAGCTTCTAACAGGCTCTAAACTTAACAATTTTTTCATATGCGCGTGTGATACTGCTGTATATTCTCCACCTAATCACTATAAATACTTGTAGTATTAAGTTCGAATTTTGTAACATAGATGGAGCCCTAAGCTCCACCAAACCGATCAATATTATAATGTAATAACATAAACAGAAAGAGCAGTAACCCGCAGTTATCATATGGGGAACCAAGAGTGAACATGTAACGGAATTACGATCCCATTTAAAAATGTATAGTTGTTAGTATTAAATCAGTTATTCTAATTAAAACTGTCGTCTTTAACAACTTACGACACAACAGATACCAAATCCTGTCTACCGAATCTTTCATCCAACAATTAAGATAATTTTCAATGGACGGGCTTAATCCTGCTACAACGCTTAAAGCGTCTCCTACTAAATAGCTTTTTAAATAACAAAATTTCTGTACCTTAGTTAAAGATGGTTTGTTGTGTACAGTTGTTTCAAACTGGCTCCAGAAGCCAGTCCATTCGGTGACTTCTCCAGAAAATTTGTTGATCACTAGTTGCGGAAGTCTTGATTCACTGTTTGCATGTTGAAAAAAGTTCGACGCTAAATCTCGTGATGAAGCTATTGAGCCGGCAGATGATCCCAGACTGTTGGTTTCTAAGACGATCCCCGCTTGTTTCAGTTTTCTTTTAATTTGGGTCTTGATGAGATGAATGGCCGTTCGGTATTCTTCTACTTTGTCGCTTTCTTTTTTAATGTCTTGCATGTCCGGGTCGATAAGCTCGTAAATTTTTGGATTTATTTCAATTAAACTTTCTTCTTTTAATTCTAAGATGGCTATCTGGTCTTCGACGTCACCTTCTTCAATTGGATCGGCGTTAATTAAGACTTTTAACGCGTTAATCGCGGAAGTGACATTTGAACGTAGCGTAGTCCTTGACGCGCAGGCTTTCTTAAATTCCGCCTCTGTTAAGGCTGCTTGGGCGGCCAATGCTAATGCGTCTGCCATTATTTACGTGATGATATAGTTCACTATACCTTTAAGTTTTTTGTTTTTTTTTTTACGTACCGGGATGATATTGTTCACCGTAACTTTATTTCTCTTTTTTGCGTATCGGGATGATATTGTTCACCGTAGCTTAGTTTTTATTTTTTGTCTATCGGGATGATATTGTTCACAGTAGCTTAATTTTTATTGTTTTTTTTTTTTTTTTGCGTATCGGGATGATATTGTTCACCGTT
Source organism: Odiellus spinosus (assembly GCA_963920705.1). Taxonomy (NCBI): domain Eukaryota; kingdom Metazoa; phylum Arthropoda; class Arachnida; order Opiliones; family Phalangiidae; genus Odiellus; species Odiellus spinosus. The sequence goes on from OY987234.1 coordinate 3,347,014, forward strand.
AATTGGTTCGATTTTAATTACGTTCCCGGGTTTCGCGGCACCATGAATAAACCCTATGCTTGTTTCGTAGAATTGGTTGGGTTCATAACCAACCTCGCTTAATTTTTTTTATTTAAATACTCTGGGAGAGCTTAATGTTTTTATTTGTTTAAATAAGATGACCGACTGAAAAATCATTCTTATCCTTTTATTTTCTATCTTATTTTCTTTTAAACTTTTTATTTTAAAATAACTTTCAACTTTCTTTTTATTCACTTATTTCTTTATTTTGAGCACTTTCCATTTTAAGGGCAGGAGAGCAACTGATTTCGTTTTTCTAAATTTCTTACAAGCAAACTTTACATGGAATTAATCCCCTGTGACGTTTTGCCCCTGCGTCCAATAAGGCCCTCGCTTGCAGTTTGGGTTTTCGTCATCTTGGGGTAAGGGAGAAAGTAAAGGGTAGCGTCACTCGGAATTGACCAATTTCCGGCCACCTTGACATTGACGAGGCGGCCAACCCCTTTTGGCGCCGCCAAACCTCCGTTCTCTCTTTTACACAGTATTTTTATGTTTATTTAGGAATTTTTAGTTTTTAGATTCTATTTAATTTATTATTTCATTTTACTGTTTAATTTTAATACAGAAGGGCACTTTGCTTATTAATTACACAAATTTATATTTATTTAACTAAAGTTTCTACAATACTTTTCGTTCTAGCATTTTGGATTCATTTTCATGAAATGAAGCATAAAAACCAACAAAAAAATACTTCGAAGCGAAGCGTTTCCAATTATGCCCATCACTGCTCTGTCGAGTTATGGTTTTTATTTTTGTCATATCAAAATTTCCTTGATGCAGTTCTGCTAATATGACTTCACTGTGCCTTCTGGGTATGATATGATTCTCGAGTTCCAAATAATTATGCCGTCAAGCAGCATGGGAAATAAGGCGTGCCAGAGGGCCAATGACCACTTTAGAAATTGCCCGGAGCACCTTAAAAATTTAATCGGAGGGGGGTTAGTGGTCCATGGGACCACTAAGAAATTCAAGGATTTTTTCAAAACGCTTGTTGATTTTTGAATATTTGGAAGTTTGTTTTTACTTTGGTAGTTTTAGTACTACAAAATATGTGGTACCTGTAGGTCCGAGTCATTGAAAGCAAATTTAATAGTCTTTGTAATTGTGAGTTTTGTCTGCGACTCCTCATGGACAAATTTATTTATTTAAAGGCTAGGGGTCGGTGGTCATTTGTCCACTGTAAAAAAAACAAATTTCCCACCCTGCCGTCAAGCGTTGATAGTTTGTGTTGTCTCGAGAAATGGTCTTTCGCGTTGGCACTTCTGGCCAACCTGTCTGATATACTTGCTATCGGCAGAAGTTTCCGGATCTGTTGCTAAAGCTTCGCGAATCATGTCGGTCGTTACTATTGATGAAGCGAAAGTATCCTCCAAAAGTTCGTATTCGACTGGTTGAGGAGGAGTTTCCACTTTCATTGCGTCGACGTTTCCATTTTTGCCGCCCGGTATGAATTTTATATTGTATGAGTATGACGCTAAAGTAATTGCCCATATTTGGATTCTGGCTGCTGCAGTCAGTGATGGGCATAATTGGGAACGCTTCGCTTCGAAGTATTTTTTTGTTGGTTTTTATGCTTCATTTCATGAAATTGAATCCAAAATGCTAGAACGAAAAGTATCATTCTTTTAGCTTCGGTATTCTTAGCAAACGATTCGTTACCTTTGAAAACCAACGAACTCAAGGACGAGGAAATAGATCTTTTTTAATTTGGCTTTGCTTTTCATGCTAAAAGCGTTATAAGCACTAATTCCTTTTAGGGCAAAGCTTCAAATGCTTGCAACGAACTATCACTCACTTCTAAAGAAATAATACTTTAATTATCAGTAAAAATCTTTGCTTCGACAAATTGTATAATAAATCCACTACAGTCTCCTTCTAGCAATGTGATCTTAGGGAGTGTGTGAAGTAGTTTTCGGGAATAACGAAATTGCTTCACTCTATAGACGAAGCGAAGCGTCGAAGCCTTCACCCGGAGTTATTGAAAATGCTTCGGGGTCCTACCAAATCTATAAGTAAATGATCAGCCCCATGCTTCGAAGCATTTTCTTAGTGCAGTGAAGGTGCTTCTTTGTTTTTTGCCGTCAAAATACACGAACTAAGCGCCTGGTACACCGAAGAAGTTTATGAATGTGAAGCAGGATTTTTGAAGTTTAAATTACTTCGATTCAACCTCTCTGCTATATGTATGTATTATAGCGCTTTCCTATATTAGCGATTCTCAAAACAGCGTTACCAAAAAATCTTTATGCGAAACAGCTTTATCATGAAAGCGGATTTTCCACATAATTAAAACTACGGTTTTGTTTCCTCGTGGAATTAACAGTATTTAAATTAAATTTATCAGCAACAGGAATAAAAGTTTCGTGTTTTTATTTTTTGGAAAAAACCGTAAGGATTTTACTTTCTAAAATTATAGATAAAATGTTTGTGGGATTGTGCTACAAAGATTTGTATCCGAGCTTTATTTTAAATACGGCGTAGCTATGGAATTAGGTTCGGTTACTTTTCAAGATAAGAAATCCGTTTTCTTTTTAACCAAATGTCTTACTTATTGTTATTATGCTGTTCATGGCAAACAACTGTTGTGATACTTACAGTATAATTATCCCTAGATTGTTTACTTATAGTATATAGTTTTGGTATTTTCACATTAGTTTATTTAGGATTTTGATTATGAATATATAATAAAATTAAAATGTTTTTAGACAAACATCAACATTAATTTATGATAAATCCCTTAAAACAATCTTTTTATAAATTTTTTATAACGCACCCTTAATGTTATAAATAATTTGGCGATTTAATATCTAATTACGTTATCCTTATAAAGTATTGTAATAGATTTGAATATCGCGCGCTAATGTGACGCCCTATAAGCACCAGGGGTCGCTACTCTCTTAAGGGAGTTCAAAACTAAAACTAAACAAGTAAGGATTGAGACAGAAATAGGGATAGAGAGCAAACGAAGTAGTCGCCTAATTAACGTCTTTTGTAAAATAATGAATGTAACTTTGTCATAATAATTATCTAATTAAACGTGTTGTTAAAGACTGGTTACATTACTTCCCACAAACACAACAAGTATATATCTTGTCTCAATATAATCTCTATTCCTGTGCTTACCCCGGGACTCATATTAGAGTCCAATACGTGATTCAATCTGTGAAAGGACTGTCACTCCAGCTCTAAGAGTGTTGTTGACAATTGTGAACAAGGAGTGATAGAGCTGGTCGTCTAATAAAACTATAGAGAGAAAACCGCAACGAGAAACCATGTATTTGAGAAAGCGCTGTTTCGGCAATTTCCGCTTTTTGGCATTCGCTGTTATGAAATTGTTTTTGACTATCTCTGTTATGAGATAGTTTATTTTGACTATCCCTGTTCTGAGATACCGCTGAACTGGGAATCGCATTTTTGCAAACCGATGACTTACCTTCAAACCAATTTCTCTTACCCTAAACATTCGGTGGCATTACTTCGAAGAACACCAATGTTTGAGAGAGTTTCGAGCAAGCTAATTTGAAAAGTAAATGTTTCGTTTGACCAAACAAGTGTTGTTAATTTTCCGGAAAAGTAAAAAGCTACCACGGAGGTAGCTTTGAATCATTGAATTTTAAATTGTTTTAAAAAATATAGTAGAGTACCGTGAGTACGACTAAAAGAAGCACACGTCGTTACCTTTCCCACGATCTACCTGTAGCCTAAAGCAAAAATTAACAACCTTTCTTTACTCGATCTTAAATGGGCCTGACCCTAAAAGAAATAAACTAGCATGCTGGAGTCCACAAAATATAAAATAATTTGTAAAAAAACAAGACTAAACTGAACATTCGGTAGCGGAAAAGTACGGAACATTTTCCGGAAAAAGAACCTCCGGTCATTTTCAGGGGAACATTTTCCGACTTACAGCCCTAGACCAAACCCGTTATTTTACAATATTTTTAAAATTGGACTTAGCAACTATAACTCCGATGGGATAATTGGAATATTAATTCAATAACGTTAAAGATAGTCAGGATGGCCGACTTCATTCCCCGAGTAGACTCTTTCCCCAAACTTAAATCACTAAATTTTAGGTTACATTAAAAACAATGGTTATAAGAAAGTTCTGGGAATGCATTATTTTTGAAGTTCAATGACATTACTGTCCACAGCTCAGCAAAGTTCCCTGGTTTTTGGTCTAAAAAGCACCACCAATAGCTCAATCCTAATAAAAACATTCTAACCACCTAGCGAATATGTGACATGTGTCCTAGCGAAAATCCCTTACAGTTTATTACCAGGAACTCTGCTGTTCTCCTTAGAATTGCACTTTTCTAAACCCTACAAATAAGCGGGTTTCTTTACTGTAAATTTAGTAGACAACAGAAACTATTTTAAAGGGATTGACTTATGTGTGGCGTGATTCAAATCCAAAACGTCTCTAGACGTTATTATAGACAGATACAACGCATTATTTTCCTAAATATATAGTTTATATATTCTTTGTAATATATTTGGTAATCATAGGTGGGGTAAGACAGTCTGTTCCGGGAAAAAAGGAAACGGTTCCGCCAATGTTTAACATTGTGAAAGAACATTCTTGATTCCATCCCTAATTCTTACCAGGAAAATACGTTTTAACGGCAGTTGTAAGAATAAATTGTGTTGACCATCGTGGTGTCAAAATACACTGAAACCATCCTTAGAATGGGGCTATAATCACTCTACATTATTCTATAACGAGAATATGGAATCAGTCATAAATAGCTTCAAGGAAAAACATCGCGCATTCAGGCAAGCAGTACACAAACTTAAGACATTCGCCCGTTAGAGTTTCAATTTTAATTTTGCTTCGATGATAAACTAAATAAAATCTTTGAAAATATACTTCAATTTGGCAAATGATTTTAGAGACGTTTAATGGACATTCATTTCATCGAAACGTGTGATATATAATCGAACTATAATTAGATCGAATTTCACAACCTGTGCGAGGGCAAACCACTCTAGAAATATTTGTACACCTGATTCCAGATTCATTTGATTCTCAGTGATTCCAAATTGATTCGTGATTCACATTGATTTGCGTGATTCCGAATCAATTCTCGTGATTTCGAATCAATTCGCGTGATTCCGAATCAATTCGCGATTCACAACTGATTCTTAAGAATCCGAATCGATTCTCGTGATTCCGAATCGATTCTCGTGATTCCGAATCGATTCACTTGATTCCGAATCGATTCTCTTGATTCCGAATCGATTCTCTTGATTCCGAATCGATTCTCGTGATTCCGCAACGATTTGCGATTCATTGATTCGTGTGATTCCGAATCAATTCTCATGATTCAGAATAAATTCTCGTGATTCCTGTAATGAGTTAACTGGAAACGCTATAAGCAGTGGTCATGAAATAGTGTTTTCTCAAAAGAGCGAGTCTCGATACAGTAGAATCCTGAAACAGCGAAATTTACGATATATCGTCATTACGACTATCTTCAAACCCACTTAGTAGGGTCGTAAGTCGGAAAATGTTTTCGGGGAAATGAACGAGGTATATTTCCGGAAAATTAACAACACTTGGTCACTCTTTTACACATAAATTGTTGACCATGGTGAATAACGTATAATAATACTAAAACAATTTACGGAACAGCCACTTCATGGTTAAAAAGATACAGTTTATTGAATAAACGATCATTTATTCAACTGTTTCTTTTTAACCATGAAGTAGTTGTTCCGTAAATAATTATATTAATATTATAATACAACACTAGACTGAATAGTGATTTCTCTAAATGCCATTTCTCTATACATTGGTCGATGTTTAGTGGTAGACCCGGATTAACAATGTGTATAGTCAACCTTTGTATCTGTTAACCCCTCTAAACGAAATAAGAGTGATAAATACTCAAATCCAGACAAGCCTAACCTACAAACACCAATTAAATCTTGTTTTAGGGTATTTAATCATTATTGGCTGTGAACTGCTTATCACTAAGGAAAAATCAATTCTATCAAATTCCATAAACACCACGCTAAATTCGAACATGTGTCGACACTTTATCAAATTTGATATATCATTTGGGCCACTGTTCCATCATACCACCCCCCCCCCCCCCAAGCTATAATATTTTGGCGTATTTGCACCTTCAACCAGAAAAACAACGCTATAATACTGGTGGCGCCATCACAACGTGTTTGTGCAGAAATTCTGATTGCGTTACAGATTACTGCGAATACTTTATCTCCTTCACGATACAAAACACGCTTTGAAGTAACGGACGGAACATGCGCTTTGTTTATATGTTGGAAACACCAAAACCAGAAGCACTTTCGCTTCCCTGAGGTTGTTAATGTTTAGCTCCGGATTTTAAGTTTCCGAGTTGGGAGAGCTGGCTTTTTATTGGGCCAAACCGACTGAAAAATCTAGCCCAATATATTTACGGGGTTCGTCGCATCGCGTAAGTTTTACCGATTAAATAACGAGGCAGATTATTATTTTGGATTAAAACGGTTTATTGATTTATTTATAAATTATGTCCGTGGTTTTAGGACTCGCACTACAACTACTAAATAACTAAATTTTATGTCCGCGTTTAGGACTAGCTCCTTTCTCTCTTCTTAAATCTTACGTCCCTACTTTCGGACTTGCACGTTGCTAACTTTCTATAATATTTTTCTATGTCCGTTCCTTAGGACTAGCACATACATTTTTTCTTACTCTATAAATTTTCTGCCCGTTGCTTTTGGGCTCGCACGTTGACTATATTCTTTCTGAGATCTTTTTGGGAACTCCAGTTTTCACCATCGGGGGGGGGGGGGTCCATGATGCCCTTTAAGAACCCCCGATGAGTTCTACCTACGTCACATAAACACCTGGGATTTTCTTTCACTTTATTTTTACTTTTTATAACTCCGCGCTATGCTATTCTCTTCATATTCTGTTTCAAATATCCGGACTACTTTACTCTTTGCAAAAATGTTCATTTGTGGGAAAAACCCCAATTTCTACGAATTTTCAACTTCGCTACAAAATATTTTCCAATGACAATAAAGATGGTTTACGAATATATATAAAAAAAAGAAAAGGGAGAATGACAAAATGGTTCAAGAAATACATACACAAGATAACAAGAATTTAAAAGGAATATACAAATATACAAGGAATTTAGGCCTAAATTCAGATTAATTGAAATACTAAAATTATACACTAATTAGAACACTTTAGAATAATTAAATTTAAATATAATCATGTGACTCCGATTTTCTACACTCTCCCCCCCTTGAACTACGTTCAAGAAGGACACAAAATTTACACAAAAAACAATAATTGAAACATTTCAAATTAAAACTCTAAATTATACAAATGCTGTATTGGTCGCCTTAGTCGGCTTCCATTCGGCATTCTAATCATACATGAACGCACGATTTCGTCTCTACCCCTCATCACCTGTTCTACAACCGCTAATTTCCACATTGAACGTGGTTTCATATTGTCCTCTAACAAAACTACATCGTTTATTTTTAGTTCATTACTGGGTTCACCCTTTAAGTTCGTTCGGTAGTGAGCCGATCTCAATTCTAACAAGTAGTTGGTTTTCCAACGGGTCCAAAAGCGATCTAAAACAGTTTGTCTATACTTTAGGCGTTTAATTATTTCGCGTTTGTTAACCGTTGACGCGTCTTCTGTAGTGAATGTTTGTGAAGGTAAAGTGGTCAGTCTTTTCCCGACCAGAAAGTGGGCGGGCGTTAATGGCGTGGGTTCATCTGGATTTTCATACACGTATGTTATTGGACGTGAGTTTATAGTGGCTTCCATCTCTATTAGAAGGGTCTCTAGTTCTTCATAAGCTAGGTGGGCTTGACCCAGGACTTTTCGGAGTGACGTTTTTACGGAACGCACCATACGCTCCCAAAAGCCCCCCCACCAGGCTGCTCGGTCGGCGATATATCTCCATTGAATTTTCAGGCTTCCATAGAATTGAATTGATTTTGGGCTTCTCATGTTTTCGAAGATAATTTTCAAGTCTGCATCTGCTCGTTTAAAATTCGCGGCATTGTCGCTGTATATTATTCGAACTATTCCTCTCCGCGCGATGAATCTTCGAAAGGCCATGAGAAAGCTTTCCGTCGTCAGGCTAGAAACCAACTCGAGGTGCACGGCCCGAGTGACTGCGCACGTGAATACTACAAAGTAGCATTTGTTATTTGGCTTCGCGTAAATTGGCCCTGCATGATCTATCCCGCAGACGTCAAACGGAGGCGCTGGATTTATCCGGGCTTCTGGAAGCGGAGCCATTACCGCTGTGGAAGGTTTCGCCTTGAATCTTTTGCATCGTGGACATGAGTATATGACCTTGTTTATTAGTTGTCTCGCCTTCGGAATCCAATACTGCTCTCTGACCTGCGTAATTACGTCATTGATTCCGGCATGCTTCAATCTTACGTGGTTTTGCCATCCGATTAAATACGAAAGTTGATGATCGCTCGATAAAATCCAGGGATGGCGCTCTCTATATGACATTTTTGCTGCTCCTAAACGTCCTCCCAAACACATTACTCCTTGCTCGTTCAGAAACGGATTAAGTGTGAGGATCGTCGACTTTCTGGGTATGGCTTCCTTTTTCTTTAGACTCAGGATTTCATCAGGGAATCTTTCTTGCTGCGCGGTTTTTACCCAATGTACTTCTGCTCTCGCGATCTCTTCTGTTGTCAAAGGACCTTTTCTTCGGTTTTCCGCTTTGTTTCGTGAATTGAAGCCAAAGCGTATTATCCAGGCTGTTATGTTTAATACTTGATTTAATCCGCTGTATTTCTTTAGATTGAATAATTCTCTGGTGGATTCTACAGGATTTAGGTTCGCTATCACGTCTTTGCTCGTACTTTTCAGCTCTTCTTCAATCTCCTCTGCCACTGGTTGGTTTTCGTCATAGACGAATTCTCCTTTCTGTATCTCTGGCTTTCTAAGCCATTGTGGTCCATGAAGCCAAATGTCGCTCCTCGCGATTTCTTCTAATGATTTTCCACGCGTGGGAAGGTCAGCCGGGTTGTCCACTCCCGCACAATGACTCCACATTTCCGGATCCGTTCGCGTTTGTATCTCTCTCACTCTATTTTGTATAAACTGTTTCCATCGACAAGCGGACCCGCGAATCCAACCTAACGCTATTTTTGAATCTGTCCATAGTTTCACTTTTTGAGGTTTAATTGTTAGTGTGTCCATTAGAGTGTTCGTTAATCTAGCACCCAAGAGTGCACCCATAAGTTCTAGTCGCGGTATGGTTAATTTTTGATTGCCCAATGGGGCTACTCTAGCTTTTGACGCGACAAGTACCGTTTTTATTACATCATTGGTAAATACACTTTTTAGATAGAACACTGCTGCATATGCACTCTCGCTTGCGTCAACGAAGCCATGTAATTCTATTATTTTTGGTTTGTCATCTAAGTCATTTTCATAATAGAATCGTGGTATTTTAAATTCGACTAATTTTGGTAATTCATTGCACCAATTACAAAACTCCATTTGAAGCTCTTTAGATAACTCTGTGTCCCATTTTAATTTCTGTTTCCATAATTCTTGAAATATAAATTTTGCGCGTATCGTGAACGGGGATAATAGGCCTAAGGGATCAAAAATACGAGCGACAGCTTTAAGGACCCACCTTTTTGTGTTTTGTTTGTTTACTAGAAATTTTAACAGGGAATCCACTTCGTAAGCCAAATTATCGTTTATCTCATCCCAAACCATCCCGAGCACCTTTAAATTAGAGGGATTTGATAGGCCTTTGGTAGTTTCGCTAGTATTTTGATTGGTCCACTTATTTCTAATTACTTCGGAATTGCTTCTTATTTTTCTCAAGCTCATTCCCGCATCAGCTAATATTTTTGTCGAGTCTCTAATTAACATGTTTGCTTCTTCGACAGTGTCTCTATTTCCCACTAAGTCGTCCACGTATCTATCTGTTTGTAAAACCTCGCTTGCTATTGGATACTCTTCTTTCGCTTTATCTGTGTGATGTAAGATAGTGGCGTTTAAGAGGAAAGGGGATGTCGTAACCCCAAATGGAACCTTAGTCATTCTAAATTCTATTAATTTTTGATTTTGAGGGTAATCTAAACCTTCGACCCATAAAAAGCGAAGCGCGTTTCTGTCCTTTTCCGCTATTCCTATTGTGTGGAACGCTTTAGCAATGTCCCCCGTTAATCCAATTTTTCTTTCCCGAAATCTAACTAAAATTTCAAACAGTTCTGGTAATAGATTTGGGCCTTGTTCGAGACAATCATTTAAGGAGGGGGCGTCTTTGGCGTGAGACGATGCATCTTGGACAATTCTAAGCTTAGTGGTTTCTCTATCTTCTTTTATTACCCCCTGGTGAGGTAGATAATACAGTACTCCTATTGGCGGGCTTTCAAACTTACTCGGTACCTTCTCTATTATGCCTGACTCTAATTGCTCTTTAATCACTTGATCATAGGCCTTAAATAACTTGGGGTTGGCTTCTAACTTTTTGACTAGATTCAGTGCGCGCCTTTTTGCAACTTCATAATTATCTTTTAAATACTTCACGTTATCTTTCCAAGGTAATTCTACTTCATATTGCCCATTTTTGAATTTTACGCTTTTCCTAAAGGCTTTCATTACATGATTTTCTCCGCCCCCTTTTGCCGCACTTGCACTATCTAATATGCCTATTGATTCAGTATCCCAAAACGATTGTATTTGAACTGACAATAGGTCTTCCTCACTGGCAGGGGTCACTGATACCTTCATTACTGCTACGGCATGCGCTCCCACTATTGTATTTGTTGTGTCACCCCCGTGTAGGGTCCATCCCAATTTCGTATCTATAGCCACTAATGTTTCGCTTAACCGTTCTACGGGGCCCCTCGCTATTTTCCAGAAGTGATCCGCTCCTATTAAAACGTCAATCTTTGTAGCATTGCCTCCCCTATTTTGTCCTTGAGAGTCTGACATTTCATACCCCCTTTCTCGTAATTCCTCCACTACGCTACCTGTTGGTACTGCTAAAATCGTCCCGGAAATTGAAGAGGTTTCTAAAGCGGTGATTTCCACGTTTTCCTCTGTTTTAACATTTTTCAAGAAAACTCTAAATCTACGTCTGTTTGAAACTATCGGGGATTCGCGCTCAAAGGGAAACACATTTAAATTTTCATCCCCAACTATTAGTAATTTTAATTTTTCCGCTAATTCTGTCCTAACAAAACATCTGTGGCTCCCACCATCTAATAAACATCGGACTTTAATTTCCTCCCCATGTGGTCCCACCATAATAGCTCGCACTGTTTGTAAATAAATCTCACTACCATTTAATTCTTGATTTTGCGCTATAGCATTGAAATTTCCTACATTAGAGTTATTATTTGGTCCATTAGCAGTGTCAGACGTTTGATGTTTAACATAGGTTTGGGGTGTTTGATTTCTATGATTTTCCTGGCTAGTGCTACCGTGAGCATTATTAGGTCTCTCTAAATAATTATTAGTTGGCCTGTCCGCGAAATCGCACAAAATTTGATGATGCTGTCTCCTACATTTTCGGCATTGTCTAAATTTAGTTCTACACTGAATAGATTGGTGATTACTTTTTAGGCACAAGAAACATAACCTTTTACGTAACGCAATATTTTTCTTTTCCGCAACGGGAACTCTATCGCACGTGTAAAAAGGGTGTGGTTCGCTACAAAATACGCAATTTTGGCCTGAACTACTGGTAGTGACGTTTAAAGCCGCGGCTGACGCCATAGATCTAACTGGTGCTTTATAATTGGATTTTGGCTTATCTGTTAGGGATTGGCTAGATTTTGTCTGCGCTCTTCCTGATCTATGAATAGCTAACGCCTGTTCTTTACGTTCTATTGTTTTTCTGAGAAATTCTAACACATTGATTATTGACCAGAGCCCAAGTTCTTTTTCCTCCTTGTCGCTCTTTTCATCTTTCTCTACCTCATATTTTCCAAATTCTTCTAATAAATCTAAGGGCAATAATCCCCCTAAGATATGGGCGTATAATTCCATATTCTGATCAGTTAACATTCCTAGCGATTCTAGACTTCTTACTTCGATTTGACAAGAATCGTGCAAATACCGCAGTGCTTCAACATTAGAACTCTCATAAACAGGTTTCAATTTTAACAAATTATTAATTCTAGCGCTAGCAATCATTTCTTTTCTACCAAAACGTTTTTCTAAAATTTCAGCTGCCATATCAAAATCATTTTCTATACCTTCTATAGCCTTTTCGGCCGGACCTTCTACGTAAGAACGTAAATAAATTAACTTAGCTGACGAATCCAGGTTGGGTTGTTGGTTGACCGCTACGTTGAATTGTGGCCAGAAGCGTTGCCATTGTTCTAGTCCGCCGCTGAATTTCTTGATGTGTATTTGTGGCAACTTTATAGTCGATGAGGTTTGATGGCTCCTACCAACGCTGTCGATCGAGGTCGTCGAGTTTCCCGCGGAGATATTGACGCTGTTTTTCTCGATCCATCTTTTGGCTCGTTCCTTCCAGAGAGTTGCAAAATCCGCCCAGTCTTCTATTTCGTCCACTTCAGTGTTTAAATCGGTCGTTAAATCCATGATTGTTTGGTTAAGTTTCACGAGTTTTGTTTCTCTCGTTGTAACTTGAGACACGCAATCCGAAAGTACTTCACCATCGATATTTGCACTAGCGAGTTCACATTTAATTTTTTCTAAATGCTTTTTCATGTTCCTTCTAACCGCGTCGCGTTTTATTATTGTTTTCTCTAATTCATCTGCCATGACTGCTAATTATAATTTAATCGATTTAAAGATCTTACGAATACTCAATCCCGGGGTTTCACGGCACCAAAGGTTGTTAATGTTTAGCTCCGGATTTTAAGTTTCCGAGTTGGGAGAGCTGGCTTTTTATTGGGCCAAACCGACTGAAAAATCTAGCCCAATATATTTACGGGGTTCGTCGCATCGCGTAAGTTTTACCGATTAAATAACGAGGCAGATTATTATTTTGGATTAAAACGGTTTATTGATTTATTTATAAATTATGTCCGTGGTTTTAGGACTCGCACTACAACTACTAAATAACTAAATTTTATGTCCGCGTTTAGGACTAGCTCCTTTCTCTCTTCTTAAATCTTACGTCCCTACTTTCGGACTTGCACGTTGCTAACTTTCTATAATATTTTTCTATGTCCGTTCCTTAGGACTAGCACATACATTTTTTCTTACTCTATAAATTTTCTGCCCGTTGCTTTTGGGCTCGCACGTTGACTATATTCTTTCTGAGATCTTTTTGGGAACTCCAGTTTTCACCATCGGGGGGGGGGGGTCCATGATGCCCTTTAAGAACCCCCGATGAGTTCTACCTACGTCACATAAACACCTGGGATTTTCTTTCACTTTATTTTTACTTTTTATAACTCCGCGCTATGCTATTCTCTTCATATTCTGTTTCAAATATCCGGACTACTTTACTCTTTGCAAAAATGTTCATTTGTGGGAAAAACCCCAATTTCTACGAATTTTCAACTTCGCTACAAAATATTTTCCAATGACAATAAAGATGGTTTACGAATATATATAAAAAAAAGAAAAGGGAGAATGACAAAATGGTTCAAGAAATACATACACAAGATAACAAGAATTTAAAAGGAATATACAAATATACAAGGAATTTAGGCCTAAATTCAGATTAATTGAAATACTAAAATTATACACTAATTAGAACACTTTAGAATAATTAAATTTAAATATAATCATGTGACTCCGATTTTCTACAGAGGTAATGCTTCGAGTGCCTTTGAGTTAGGGAGAGACGAGACATTTTTTGAGGCAAGAGCGTGGATCTGTTCACGAGAGAAGCGAAGCGTGGTAGCTCCGAAGCATTTTTACGACTCCCGGAAAATGATTCACACGCCCGATCAACTTTTTGGGTCTTCGCAAATCGTGTTTTAAATAATGAAGCAATAGAATGATGAGAAGTAGGAAAAACCCAGCGCATAGAACTGCTTCTTAAGATTCATGTTAAATCGCTTCTTTAACATGATCAAGAATATGAACTTTCATTTCACGGCAATATGCTTCGTTATCATATGCCTTTTTTTAAATTAATTTCAAAGAAGTGTATAGTTAGACGGAAAGATTTTCAAATCATGTCATGAATAATATAGATATCATAATCAAAAACAACTTTAAAACTAGTGAGTAATTCAGAACACTAAAAGAAGTAAACACTACCTAACACGAAGGATGGGGTCAAATGCGGTTTTTGAAATTTGCTTTATTTGAAGCGAATTTAGATCAAAATATAGAATTCTGTTTTGCCCATCACTGGAATAGAGAAAGTCAAAAACATCCGAGCCAAACATATTAACGAATAATAAAGACTTTAAATCATTAACTTAAAACTACATTCAGTCGTAATTATTTCAACTCTGCCTGTATTTTCGGTTGCGGATGATGTTAATTATCAAAACTGCGCCATGCACGGAAGACGCAAAATTTAATTTTCTTTAGATTTTATCTTCAGATAACCCTTACCAAATTAACTATAATCTGATATATTATGAAAACTAGAATTTCAATAATTAATCAAATAAGTTTTTGAACATGACATTCAGCCCATAACATGCTAACGCGTCTATTGAATATCTGAAATATAAATTATACAAACACCATAAGGGTAAGGAAATTTGGGAAAGTAATGATTGCCAAATCAGAAGATTATATAAATATACTAAATTTGCAATTAATATGTTTAAAAAAATAAATAGGCATGTCAGATTTTTGGATAAAAAAAAAAAAAAGACAGATTTTATGGGTTATTTTTAATAGATTAAACAAGTTTAAATCAGGTGGTTTAATCCGGACTGGGTAGTTCTTGGCCAACCAAGGATACAAAACCCTCCCGACCCTTAATATGTAATTATTACAAGTGATATATTCATATTAACATGAGTGAATCATATACGCTCCCTATAATTTACCAAGATAATACAATTTGTTGGAACACCATTTTCTTCCTGTCCCCCCCCCCTCCGTCAGGTATAGGCTACAACTCGCCACCAATCGGGGGATGTCGCAAAATTCGGCACCGATTTCTAGGGTTGCCAGCTAGCGAGAGAAACGAGAACTAAATCAAGGCGTGTCTTATTTTTATTATATCAAAAATGTCTTTGCGAACAAAGACCCAGAAGGACACGTTATGATTTCGGAAGGCTGAAGCGACAGATATTATATCAAAAATGCCTTTGTGAACAAAGACCCAGAAAGATCTGTTATGATTTCAGATGTCTGAAGGGACAGATATGTTAAAGAACAACAGCAACTCCCCATAAGAGTCTGGGTCCACGTAATGTTAAAAATTTTCGTCTCTTTTATGATAAATTCGTATTATATTATTAAAATAGGGTAGTTGGGGGATAATTTAAAGCTAAAATTCGAGCTCAAAACTGTAAATTTTGGGAATTACAACGAATGGAAGGTTTCTTCCATAATGTAAAGAATAGGAAGAATCTATGA
Organism: Odiellus spinosus; assembly: GCA_963920705.1. Classification (NCBI taxonomy): domain Eukaryota; kingdom Metazoa; phylum Arthropoda; class Arachnida; order Opiliones; family Phalangiidae; genus Odiellus; species Odiellus spinosus. The sequence goes on from OY987234.1 coordinate 3,362,576, forward strand.
CTTCCGTGCCGGATATGAAAGCCTTCCCCCACACGAAAATCTTGAACGGTTATTATTTTAGATTCATAATTATGTTAGGAAAATATTAGGAAAGAATTATTTTGTAACTGCCACGGGTATAGTGCTGGCGGCAAAATGAAATTCGTATATTTTTGGTCTACTATGCCTCGAAATCCTCGAAAACGCCTGTAGAAGTGTTCCACTTGTCAAGCATTCATGCAGTAGGCTTTTGCTAGCTTTAAAGGGGCCGTGCAAAGACTATATAGCTTACTTGAATAGTCTTTGGTGTATAAGAAACTCGAAAAATAAATAGAGAAATCATACCAATTAGAAGATACTGGAGTAGTATCTTTAATTTTTATTTCATATTAAACAAAACACACTTGTATAAAACGGACAAATTATTCATTTAACGCTAAGGTTTTCTACGTTTAACGTATGTCTGGTAGTTCAAGCTCAGTGGCATCTTAACACACTACACTCAATTTTGACTGGTACCAACTGCCTCGATCTTCATGGCGACGGTAACCAAGATACCAGATTACGCTGCTAACGTGAACACAAGTACCTATCGTCAAACTACCACCTTTGCAATTGCAATACCAGCCTTTAATGGCATTTGCACCTGTCCCGTTCGGTACATAACGAATTAGAGCTTGGTGAACAGCTGAGGTGGAAAATTGACCAGGCACGCGTATACGAATTAAGTCATGTTCAACTTTGGACACTTCGACGCTGAAAGAGCCGGATTTCTCTATAGTCAACGCCACATAAGATTCAGCGCGTTTCGTTTTAAAGTCGCTCATTACCACCTCACGTACATCACTTTCACGAAGTACAGGGAAGTCTTGAAATTCACTATCCTCAATTCGTTGCCATTGAGGATTTTCTTTCGTAGAGACTGCCAGCATTTTTTCGACGGAGTCTTCCCAGGAACCTTTAAGATGTAACTCCGGGTGGTAGGCGTTCAACAGCGCAGCAGCAATTTGAAGAAGTTCCGGAACTAATGGTAACATATGCACAGGTATACGGTTTTGAAAAAAACGATACACCGTCTGCAAATGCCCATTCCTAACTTCAACCGGCCACCTGAAGTACGTTACTTGTCGGGAACGATTAACTTCTTGCGTGTTTACTTGCTTCTCGCCTTTAGACAAGAACGAAGGCATTTGTTAATCCACACCCAGTTCAGTCAGTACGCTGTTGGAGTCTCGAAAACCGCGGTCTGCCAGTACAACGTCACCAACTTGAAAGAAAGACTGGAGTTCTTCTCTCTTTTTGATAGAATGGTTTAAAATGCGCGCGTCGTTATTGCGGCCATTAGCAAAGTAGGGTCCGATTATATCTATTATGTAACCCGTAGTTGTTACCATTAACATTGGCTTGAGGATATGCTGGCCTTTGTGCACACAGAAGGATTTGTGAAGAACGGTATAGTCCTTGGATCTTCCAACCTTGATATAGGTGCCATCTACAATGGTAATAAGACAATTAGGCTTGTTGTTTGCAAAGAGTTTTACTGCTGCTCCAGATTGATGGTTTGTTATCAGATTGTCACGTGATAAGTGTTGCAGGCCAAAATGATGTGGCACGAAATGCTCCGATAAAGCCATAATAACCGCTTTTACCGTGTTTGATACCGATCTTTCAGTTAAATGAAATAAAGTTGATAACACCTTATTGGAGATACCCAATCGTAATTTCACCAATAATACTGCTAGAGCTGTCTTCGACGAACAGCATCTGATGGTACGAATAATGTCCTCAATAGTCGAATGTAACTCTAGGAACTCGTGCAGGGACAATGAAGTTAATACTTTACAGTCTTCATCACTTTGTATGAAGTTGTCAAAGCTCGGCGTCCGTAGGTCGTCAACACATTTCCTGAGGTCCTGTAATAGTTGCTCAATGTCCGTGGCAGTCATAATGGTTGATCTAGCGGAAACCTGAATTCCAGCAATTATTTCGGTGGGAAGCTCTCCGTTAACGAGATGCGTGGAGCACATTCGGTTGTCCCGATGAATAAATATGGCTCTTTCCACAAATATACTTGTTCTCACTTCGCCTTTTACCCTGGTTCGTGTACTAACACCGCAAATGAAGCAAGTCTTTGGCAGGGGCCGAACACAACTGTGCTTTATGGCAATAGTGTTTGATGACGTACGCTTTCGTGGTAATTGCGACGTTGATGGCTGAGGTATTGGTGACAGTGATGGATTAGATACTGTGGACTTTGTTGGTTCAGGTACTGTGGACGTTGATGGCTCAGGTACTGTTGACGTTGATGGATTAGATACTTGCGTCATTTGTCTTCGTTTTTGTGGTGAAGACGATGGCGTTGAAGAGCCATGATCACTACTGAAGGACGATTTGCTAGCATTTAAGAACGTTTGAAACTTTCGTGACAGACCCGACACTTTAAACAAATCTTCGTTGTTTTGATATTAATTACAAGTGGTAATAACCCTTTACTAAAACGAAGAAAACGAGCAAAGCCAGCCTTTACGTGAGTGCCTATACCTCTACTTGTACTATTGGTAACTTTCCGATTGCACGCGTAACATGTATTTGGAGCCATCTCCAAATTCCAAGTGACTCTCACATTGATGTTATTGATAAGGAAAGTTCTTAAGATCATGGTTCAAACCAGATATTACAATTTTTTTAATGTTTATAAAAGCAGGTTTAATTATTTTTCGCCAACCTGGCTGGCAAAAAATATTAAAGACGTCTTCAATACCTCAGCCATCAACGATTCAACGTCGCAATTACCACGAAAGCGTACGTCATCAAACACTATTGCCATAAAGCACAGTTGTGTTCGGCCCCTGCCAAAGACTTGCTTCATTTGCGGTGTTAGAACACGAACCAGGGTAAAAGCCGAAGTGAGAACAAGTATATTTGTGGAAAGAGCCATATTTATTCATCGGGACAACCGAATGTGCTCCACGCATCTCGTTAACGGAGAGCTTCCCACCGAAATAATTGCTGGAATTCAGGTTTCCGCTAGATCAACCATTATGACTGCCACGGACATTGAGCAACTATTACAGGACCTCAGGAAATGTGTTAAGGACCTACGGACGCCGAGCTTTGACAACTTCATACAAAGTGATGAAGACTGTAAAGTATTAACTTCATTGTCCCTGCACGAGTTCCTAGAGTTGCATTCGACTATTGAGGACATTATTCGTACCATCAGATGCTGTTCGTCGAAGACAGCTCTAGCAGTATTATTGGTGAAATTACGATTGGGTATCTCCAATAAGGTGTTATCAACTTTATTTCATTTAACTGAAAGATCGGTATCAAACACGGTAAAAGCGGTTTTTATGGCTTTATCGGAGCATTTCGTGCCACATCATTTTGGCCTGCAACACTTATCACGTGACAATCTGATAACAAACCATCAATCTGGAGCAGCAGTAAAACTCTTTGCTAACAACAAGCCTAATTGTCTTATTACCATTGTAGATGGCACCTATATCAAGGTTGGAAGATCCAAGGACTATACCGTTCTTCACAAATCCTTCTGTGTGCACAAAGGCCAGCATATCCTCAAGCCAATGTTAATGGTAACAACTACGGGTTACATAATAGATATAATCGGACCCTACTTTGCTAATGGCCGCAATAACGACGCGCGCATTTTAAACCATTCTATCAAAAAGAGAGAAGAACTCCAGTCTTTCTTTCAAGTTGGTGACGTTGTACTGGCAGACCGCGGTTTTCGAGACTCCAACAGCGTACTGACTGAACTGGGTGTGGATTTACAAATGCCTTCGTTCTTGTCTAAAGGCGAGAAGCAAGTAAACACGCAAGAAGTTAATCGTTCCCGACAAGTAACGTACCTCAGGTGGCCGGTTGAAGTTAGGAATGGGCATTTGCAGACGGTGTATCGTTTTTTTCAAAACCGTATACCTGTGCATATGTTACCATTAGTTCCGGAACTTCTTCAAATTGCTGCTGCGCTGTTGAACGCCTACCACCCGGAGTTACATCTTAAAGGTTCCTGGGAAGACTCCGTCGAAAAAATGCTGGCAGTCTCTACGAAAGAAAATCCTCTTAAGGAAGTAGTTGAGCGCGATAATCTGCTTCGCAAACCGTCTAAATGGCAACGAATTGAGGATAGTGAATTTCAAGACTTCCCTGTACTTCGTGAAAGTGATGTACGTAAGGTGGTAATGAGCGACTTTAAAACGAAACGCGCTGAATCTTATGTGGCGTTGACTATAGAGAAATCCGGCTCTTTCAGCGTCGAAGTGTCCAAAGTTGAACATGACTTAATTCGTATACGCGTGCCTGGTCAATTTTCCACCTCAGCTGTTCACCAAGCTCTAATTCGTTATGTACCGAACGGGACAGGTGCAAATGCCATTAAAGGCTGGTATTGCAATTGCAAAGGTGGTAGTTTGACGATAGGTACTTGTGTTCACGTTAGCAGCGTAATCTGGTATCTTGGTTATCGTCGCCATGAAGATCGAGGCAGTTGGTACCAGTCAAAATTGCGTGTAGTGTGTGAAGATGCCACTGAGCTTGAACTACCAGACATACGTTAAACGTAGAAAACCTTAGCGTTAAATGAATAATTTGTCCGTTTTATACAAGTGTGTTTTGTTTAATATGAAATAAAAATTAAAGATACTACTCCAGTATCTTCTAATTGGTATGATTTCTCGATTTATTTTTCGAGTTTCTTATACACCAAAGACTATTCAAGTAAGCTATATAGTCTTTGCACGGCCCCTGTAAAGCTAGCAAAAGCCTACTGCATGAATGCTTGACAAGTGGAACACTTCTACAGGCGTTTTCGAGGATTTCGAGGCATAGTAGACCAAAAATATACGAATTTCATTTTGCCGCCAGCACTATACCCGTGGCAGTTACAAAATAATTCTTTCCTAATATTTTCCTAACATAATTATGAATCTAAAATAATAACCGTTCAAGATTTTCGTGTGGGGGAAGGCTTTCATATCCGGCACGGAAGTCATAGATTCTTCCTATTCTTTACATTATGGAAGAAACCTTCCATTCGTTGTAATTCCCAAAATTTACAGTTGTGAGCTCGAATTTTAGCTTTAAATTATCCCCCAACTACCCTATTTTAATAATATAATACGAATTTATCATAAAAGAGACGAAAATTTTTAACATTACGTGGACCCAGACTCTTATGGGGAGTTGCTGTTGTTCTTTTCTATTAAAACGTAAAATTTAATTATAATCGCAATCTGACAGGATTTAGAGTCTAATTTCAAAACAACTGATTTTATTCACTCGCAAATATTTAAGAAAAAACATAACAGGCGATTTTCTCCCATTGACCCTTAACATTAAATTTGGCTTAATTATTTTTCAGGAAAAACGTGTATTGAATTGTTTTTTTTTTTTTTTTTTTTTTTTTTTTTTTTTTTTTAGAATAATGTGAGTTCACTTTTTTTAACCCCTAATTGTCACGACTCGTACTTCAACAGATCGTTCAAAATACTCGCCGGTTTATAAGAATGAGTATCTTATAGGGACTATTTGCGTTTTTTAAAGCCCCTTTGTACTCACCTTGTTTTCTAGCTTAGCAGACGACGTTGACCGTAACAAATTGAGCCGTCAAATGATGATTTTAAAGGGGGCAAATTTCAGAAAAGATAGAACTTTTAAATTATTCGTAGTTATTTTTCTTCGAGGAAAACCTTATAATTTTATTTTATGTTTCCCTTGAAAGAGATCACTTTCTAGCGCTAAAACCTAAATACATAAGGATTTTGGTTTTGGAAATCCGCAACCTAAATTGGGACTAAAATACATCGAATTTTTATTCTGCATAAACTCCCTATTTCAGCACGCATAATGCAATATGAACGAATTGCCTCAGTCACATCTATGCATTTTTACCATTGCCCCTTAAACCCAATTAAAATTATTTTTTTCATCATTTTTGATGTTAATACCTCTGACAGCCGCAGCCAAATCATTATATTTTCCCCATTGCCCTTTAAACCAAATTTAAATGATTTTTTTCATCATTCTTGATGTTAATACCTCCGACGGCCGCAGCGAAATCTTTATATTTTCCCCATTGCCCTTCAAACCAAATTTAAAATAATTTTTTCATCAATTTTGATGTTAATACCTCCGACAACCACAGTGAAATCTTTATATTTTCCCCATTGCCCTTTAAACCAAATTAAAATTAATTTTTTCATCAATTTTGATGTTAATACCTCCGACAGCCGCAGTGAAATCTTTATATTTACCCCATTGCCCTTTAAACCAAATTTAAATTAATTTTTTCATCAATTTTGATGTTAATACCTCCGACAGCCACAGTGTTGTTAAAAAAATAGATAATCTCTGATATTTTACTTTTTTAATTGCTCTTTAATATTATTGTACTTTGGATTCTCTTTTACGTTGTCTTATCAGTATAGTTGTTTTTTTACGCTTACTTAAATATTGTAGTAGTAGGAAAACCCCATTTCTACGCCAGCGGTGCCCGATGGCGCTTGCTCATTAAATTTTTTTGACGTCATTTTTTGATAAAAATGTTTTTTTTTTGTTTTTTTTTCCCGACCCCTTTAATCGAACCCGGGGCTTACAGCTTATGAGAGTGGTGGTGTTAACAACTTAGCTATTTCAGTTATCACTTCTTTTCCTTAAACACCACATCGTTCACGTTGGATCAGTCATTCTCCCGCTATTGATTAATAGAAGAAAAGGCGGGATTCCCTCTTATCTCTAAACTCATATGTGGACGGATATTATCCTTACCTCTCGGTTCTTCTTATCTCTATGCGGTTGTTATCACGTGATTGTATATTTAAATTTTAAGGCGCCAAGATATGGGAAAAACTGTGAGCTTTGGTATCTCTACCATTTACCATATACCGTATGAAGATAGGGTTAACTATGAATTTCATCATTCAGGTATGTTTCGAATACGTATTAAATGCGTGTACGAACCAATATTAAAACCAATACTGCAACTGAAATTTAAACAAATAGAGTCAATGCGGAAAAACCCTTGACGTCTATTGGGGGGGGGGGGGACCCAACACCTCATTGTATCAAAGGTCGCGTATTTTCATGGTATAAAAGCGAACTTCATTGTATAGATAAGACTATTTTACATCTTCACGATACTCATCTAGACTCGCTCTCTTCTGGTAAGTATTTTTTAAATTCTTAAAGTCATATATATTCAGTGATACTCCAATACTCTCTCATTTATCGATATGGATTTAAGTCTGCAACACCCTTTTAACGGACTGGTGGCTGGTGTAACGGGATGTGGAAAAAGCGTCTTTGTTGCGAAATTGATTGAGCACAAGGAAATTAGAATTTCGCCCCCGCCCGAACGTATAATTTGGTGTTATACTGAATACCAGGACAAACTGTTTAATTCCATATCGAGTCATACCCCAAGCGTGGAATTTCACGAGGGTCTATTGGATATAGGCACTTTAAACGCCAACGTTAGAAACTTTGTTATAGTAGACGATCTTTTATGCGAAATCGCTAATAACAAGGAAGTTACCAACTTGTTTATTCGAGGATCCCATCATCGAAATACGTCAGTACTAATTTTAATGCAAAACCTCTACTACCCAGGAAAGGAAATTCGAACCTTGAATCTCAATGCTCATTATCTGATAATCTTCAAAACGCCGAGAGACCAGTCTGCGATTCTACATTTGGCAAAACAAATATCTCCAGTCAACAGCAAATACGTTGTGGACGCGTTCAGACAAGCTACAGCCCTCAGTTACGGATATCTATTCGTAGACCTCAAAGCTACGACCCCTGAAGATAGAAGACTAAAGACCGGGATTATACCAGGAGAACAAGCCGCCATTTTTCTACCAAAATGACCGGAATAATCGAAGCAAACTTCTTCAGAGTTCAAGGCCAATGGATCGTGAAAGAAATATCACTATTCGTGAAGGAGACGGGCGAACACGAGGTATGGATCTTTAAAGCGCCATTCCCTTTCACGGACTTATCGTCTAAGGATAAAAGGCAATGTCAATGGCTTACGAGAAACAGTTGCGACTTACGCTGGAACGAAGGAGATCATCCATTCGAAGCTCAGCCTGAAATTGCCAAAATTATACGAGAGAAAGCCAATACTTTTATAACCAAAGGCTTAGAAAAATCTATAGTGTTATCAAGGTTTTTGAACACTGAAGTCGCTAACGCCGAAGATTTGGGCTGTCCGAGACTAGTAACTAAAATTTGTGGAACGCCTAGAAGTTGTACGTTTCACCGAGACGAAAACAATTGTACGCTAGTGAAAGCTGCCCGATTAGCTACATGGCTCCGCCGAAGAGAGTACACGAGCACTTAGACTTTCTAAAATATCTGAGTTCGTGTAACGCGTGTCAGCGAAACGCCGCCATTAAATACGCGAGTAAAGAAGAATTAAAAACCATCGCCGAATGTTGTATAAATATACTGCAGGGTAACGTTTCTCTCACAGATGACGAGAAGAAGCGACTGAAGAAGCATTGCAATTCCATACGTCGCGTGGCCAAGAAAAATACTCCTGCTAAACGAAGACAAATTTTAATTCAAAAAGGTGGATTTCTCCCAATATTACTTCCGATAATCAGTTCGATAGCAGGAGCTATCCTATCTAAAGTTATCAATTAAAGATGGCGAAAAAAATGCTATTAATTTCCGAGGAGACGTTCCAAAGACTTAATTCGGAGAAAGACTTCAAAGTGGGTAAAACTTTGGAATTGGAAAAGGTCGATAAAATTAAAGACATTCTCGATGATCCCAATTTGAACAACACGGACAAAATTAATCGCTACAATCACGTGCTCTCGAGGGTTATTAATTAAAGATCGAAGAAAAAAGTTAAAAAACCGAAAATACAAAATTGGAGTGCGGAGATTGCTTCCGGCTTGCCCTCATATATGACGTCGGAGTTTTTAGATTTATACAAGTGGTTAGAGTTATCATTGAAAATTAAATGGACTGATGCCGGAGAGTTGATTTACAACAAGCGTAGAGTCGTAGGATCGAACATCGTCCATCTCCTAGCTTATTCAGTATCAAAATCCAAGAAAAAAATCGCCGTCACGGGCTCGAACGAGTTCTACGAATTGTTGTATAAAGTGAACGCGCCAAGATCTCTAATAAAAATCCGCAAACGTGACGTCATCCCACCCGAGAAGAGGGAATATAAAGATGAAACGGAAGATGAGTATTATTCTGACGATAGCGGACCAATGAAGGGTCGCGGTTTCTGTAATTGGATTTCAATGTAATATTTATACCAATAAAATACACTTGAATATATTTTCTCGATTCATTTATTAATTAGGTTTTGACATGGAGAGTGGTAATGTCGAGGTTGTCTCTGTAGGACTTTTAGCGTCTATTCGAGTCATTTATAAATTCTCCTAAGTTATTAACTGCAGTTTTAATTGTATTTATAATAATAATTATAGAAGTTAGCGATTTTGTATTCTGGCATTATAGTACTTCGAACAACTGTTCATTCAATGGAAGAACTTAAAAAAATATATAATAAGATTTCGGATCCGGGCTCTTACGGTTGTGTTGACGGCTTATACCGAGCGGCTAAAGACCGAGGATTAAAGGTTACTGTCAGAGAAATAAGCGATTTCTTGAAAACCCAAGATACTTATACGCTTCGCAGGAGTGCAAGGAAACACTTCGCTAGAAATAAAACTAGTCTACGGGATCGGAACAGTGGCAAATAGATTTGGCTGATTTGAAGAGTATTACCAGATATAATAATGGTTTCCGTTATCTATTATGCTGTATCGACGTCTTCAGTAAGTTTGCCTTCGTGGTTGCGATCAAGGACAAGAACCACCGACCTCTGGGTAACCGTCCCATGTTCCAACCAACTGAGCTACCGAGGCTATACAACCTCACAGTAGCCCACAATCGAAGCTATACAGCTCCTGACTTTGATTAAGAGCAATCGGTGATCCCTCCGTAATTGACGGATGGCATTGGGGTATCAATGGTTTTTTATTATAGTCAAGAAATTCCAAACAATTTGGAACTCCTTGACTCTACCTGTCATTCCCGGTTGCGGATTTCAATTATCAATATCCACCCTGAGACGAAAAATGACAACACGCCTCAGGGTGGATTCGAACCACCGACCTCTGGGTAACCGTCCCATGCTCCAACCAACTGAGCTACCGAGGCTATACAGCTCCTGACTTTGATTAAGAGCAATCGGTGATCCCTCCGTAATTGACGGATGGCATTGGGGTATCAATGGTTTTTTATTATAGTCAAGAAATTCCAAACAATTTGGAACTCCTTGACTCTACCTGTCATTCCCGGTTGCGGATTTCAATTATCAATATCCACCCTGAGACGAAAAAACCATTGATACCCCAATGCCATTCGTCAATTACGGAGGGATCACCGATTGCTCTTAATCAAAGTCAGGAGCTGTATAGCTTCGATTGTGGGCTACTGTGAGGTTGTATAGCCTCGGTAGCTCAGTTGGTTGGAGCATGGGACGGTTACCCAGAGGTCGGTGGTTCGAATCCACCCTGAGGCGTGTTGTCATTTTTCGTCTCAGGGTGGATATTGATAATTGAAATCCGCAACCGGGAATGACAGGTAGAGTCAAGGAGTTCCAAATTGTTTGGAATTTCTTGACTATAATAAAAAAACCATTGATAGGAAAGACTATTCTCGGAGCGTTAAACGTCATTTTGGATTCCGGTCGTTCACCGAAACGAATCCAATCGGATCACGGTAATGAGTTTGTATGCAAGGAAGTACAAAACGAGTTAAAACGTAGAGGGATAAAGTTTTCGCCCCTGAATCGGAACTGAAAGCGACGATAGTAGAGAGATTTAACCGGACTTTGAAGACTCGAATGTATCGATATTTTACGGAAAATAATACCTTAAAATATACCAATGTTCTAAGCTTATAATCATAGTTATCATCGATCTATAAAGTGCAAACCCGTCGATGTCACGCCGGCTACATCTATAGTACAGGCATTCTAAGGTTTGACCTGGAACAAATTAGAACGGTTACGAAAATTTCCATACTTGTAGAATCGAATGCGCTCTTTAACGTGGTGAGGTCTCCCAATCTCGCAGGCGTGGGGAAAATCCGCCATCTTGGAAAATGGCCGCCAAAATTACTTAAACTATACATAACTTTAGATGTAATTATCGGATTGACTGATGGATAGGCTCAAAATGTAGCTTAAGACACTCCGCACGAAATTTTTTCTATGCATGCTTAGCGTTTATCAAACCGGAAGCTCGCAAACATGCATTGAAACTGGTGAAATTGATAAATTTAGGGAAATATGAAGTTTCCGCGGAAAACCATTTAAGATTTTGTTATAATTTCGCTAAGTATTGTTGGCTTTAAAACGTTTAATGAAGAGAAAATATTCCGCCATTTTGAAAAATGGCGACCAAAATTATAAAAACTTCATAACGTAAGCAGGTATACTTAATATGTAGTATAGTAATCTAAGTTCATTTGCTACCAGTTTTAACCCATACAAATATTTTGGTACAATTTTAAAGCAGAGAGCTATTACACATATAGCCTAAGGGAATTTAGCGTATAGTTACGAACCGTTCGAAGGTCGGTTTTGTTTTCTTTCTGCCTCTAGTAAAATGACCAGCTCAAAGGTTCAAGGCCAACACTATTTTACAGAAAAGCAGAAAGAGCTGAAAAAAGCTGAAAGTAGGAAAACTACTATCATAGGAGGAGTTTCTGTAAATTGCGGATTTCAGCTTTTTTCGGCCCAAGGCAATTTCTGTAAATAGCGGAAAGCGGGATATGAACGTTTTTATAAAGCATATTTACATTAAATCTTCTTGCTATTATATTAGCGAAATATTTAAATCGGATTTAACTAGAAACTATTCAAATTAATTGTTTTAAGCTTCCTTACTCTCAAATACTCGGATATTATATATTAAATAAAAATAAGAATTTACGGTATGGGCGAAGCATGGATGTATAAAGAACTAGCGTTCATGGATATATCACTCGTACCTTCGGTAAGGCAATTTCTGTAGGAGGTGATTTTGGTTAGAAGCGCGGGGGCAAGATAGCCTTTTTCCCCCTTTTCCAATATAGTACTTGCCGGAAGTAGGGCGTTTTGTCCGACATCGATAAAAAAAAACAGGGGGAGCCACCAACTATTTTAAAAATTCAAATAGTTGTCGTCTGCTCAAATTATGACTTGTTCACGGGATTATGCGCCAACCGTTGGAATTTGGTTAAATGGATTTTAAACAGAGTTAAATGGTGAAAATGAATTTATTTAAAATATAAGTACCAATACCAAGTCGGATCATAATGGGGGGAATAAGAATTGCATTGCAAAAGCGATTCTAGGCGTTTTGGTATGCCTCATATGCGTGGGGTAAAATTTATACCATTTCCAAAGCCAATATCCAAACCTGTTTTATGTTTTAAATGGTTAAATCTGCAATAATATAAAACAACGGACGACTGCGACTAATCGGACTAACAGTAAAAACTAACAGAAGAAGACACAAAAACCGTTTGAATTGTCCCAGACAAACTGGAGACGCCGTTTAAAATTTCCCACGAGCGCGCAGGCGCAAAAGAGCTACCCTAGCCCACCCCCAGATTTCCCCAAAAAAAAAGGAAGTGACGTTTGCCCACCCTGGCTCTAATGAAAAATACTATTAATAGGTGGCGCCAGCAGTACACGAAAAACATGTCCGTGTTTTTCTCAGAGTGATATATCCATGAACGCTAGTTCTTTATACATCCATGGGCGAAGGGACTGAGGGAGGTGCTTGGTTTTCCGCTACCATCATCTGACTTAGGCGGGGAAGGGGGGAGGGAATTCAATTGCTTTTCTGTTAAATTAGCTAATATTAAACCAAAATCCCTTAAAATTAATTTATATAGCCTTCTACTAATTCCCTTCAAATTATAAACCCCATTTAGATTTAATTAAACTCAGTTTAAATTTGATTTAGAATTTCTGTAAAATTCAAATTCATTTTCAGCAGCCCTATACTTCCTCAATAATAACTCAAAATACACCGAAATTATTATGCATATCCTAGTAATTACCCTCAGTATAAACACCCGCATCGAATTTACTACAATTCAATTTCAAATTAATTTTCTTGTAGTTCTCATAATCTGGCTGATACGAGATGTCGCCCCTCCCGCAAGCTTTATTGTGCCAAATTTAAATTTTTCCGTCTGCAAAATATAGTTCGACTTTCTGTAAATTAAAATTTCATTTTCGGCAGCCCCTTACTTCCCCAATATTGACCCAAAATACACCAAAATGTCTATACGCAGTCTACACCTAATTACCTTCAATATAAAGACACCATTTCGATTTAATTCGGTCAAGTTTAAATTTTATTTCCATTTTCTGTAAAATTCAATTTCACTTTCGGCAGCCCTTTACTTCCCCAATATTAACCCAAAATACACCAAAATTTGTGTACGCAGCCTACACCTAATTACCCTCAATATGAATACCCCATTTCAATTTAATTCGATTAAGTTTAAATTTTATTTCCATTTTCTGTAAAATTCAATTTCTTTTTCAGCAACCCTAAACTAAGCTAATTTTTAACCAAAATGCATTAAAATTAATTTATCTAGCCTTCTATTAATTTCCCTCAAATTGTAAACCCCATTTAGATTTAATTAAATTCAGTTTAAATTTTATTAATATTTAGTATAAAATTCGTTTTTTGCGGCTATAAGAGTTCCCTCGGCCCCTCAGAAACCCGCCAAATTTAAATTTTTCCGTCTGCAAAATATAGTTCGACTTTCTGTAAATTAAAATTTCATTTTCGGCAGCCGTTTACTTCCCCAATATTGACCCAAAATACACCAAAATGTCTATACGCAGTCTACACCTAATTACCTTCAATATAAAGACACCATTTCGATTTAATTCGGTCAAGTTTAAATTTTATTTCCATTTTCTGTAAAATTCAATTTCACTTTCGGCAGCCCTTTACTTCCCCAATATTAACCCAAAATACACCAAAATTTGTGTACGCAGCCTACACCTAATTACCCTCAATATGAATACCCCATTTCAATTTAATTCGATTAAGTTTAAATTTTATTTCCATTTTCTGTAAAATTCAATTTCTTTTTCAGCAGCCCTAAACTAAGCTAATTTTTATCCAAAATGCATTAAAATTAATTTATCTAGCCTTCTATTAATTTCCCTCAAATTGTAAACCCCATTTAGATTTAATTAAATTCAATTTAAATTTGATTAATATTTAGTATAAAATTCGTTTTTTGCGGCTATAAGAGTTCCCTCGGCCCCTCAGAAACCCGCCAAATTTAAATTTTTCCGTCTGCAAAATATAGTTCGACTTTCTGTAAATTAAAATTTCATTTTCGGCAGCCGTTTACTTCCCCAATATTGACCCAAAATACACCAAAATGTCTATACGCAGTCTACACCTAATTACCTTCAATATAAAGACACCATTTCAATTTAATTCGGTCAAGTTTAAATTTTATTTCCATTTTCTGTAAAATTCAATTTCACTTTCGGCAGCCCTTTACTTCCCCAATATTAACCCAAAATACACCAAAATTTATGTACACAGCCTACACCTAATTACCCTCAATATGAATACCCCATTTCAATTTAATTCGATCAAGTTTAATAATAATTTGGATTTTCTGTAAAATTCAATTTCACTTTCGGCAGCCCTAAACTAAGCTAATTTTTAACCAAAATACATTGAAAATAATTCATATAGCCTTCTACCAATTTCCCTCACATTATAAACCCCAATTAGATTTAATTAAATTCAGTTTAAATTTAATTTGAAATTTCTGTAAAATTCAATTATTCTTTTCATGGATATTTGAGTTCTCTTGCCCCCTCCCGGAAGCTTTATGATGCCAAATTTCAGTCCAAACCCGCGAAATTGAAACTCTAATTCTGCAAAATTCCATTCTATTTTCTGTAAAATTTAATGGAAGAAAAAAGAACGGATTCTACGGGTGGGGAAATTGTTCAGTAAGCAAGAAATTTTCACACAAAGAAAAAAATACTATTGTCAGGGTATTCCCACTCCTCCCCCCGCCTTATGCATATCCAGAATCAATTTGAGTAGTCAGCTGGCCGAAGAGTGGCACTCTTTTGAAACGAAATCAAATTCTGGTTAAATTCACTTTCTTCTTTTCTAAAATACCATGCAGTGGCATTCTAATATGGGAAAACCCTCTAAAGTAAAAAGGGAAACTAGTAATGACGTCAAAGCCCGATTTTTAGTACTTCACTCTAAGCGAGTTTATATGACTAAATAAAAGCTTAAAGGGAACGTGAAAAGATATTCTTCTACTTTGCAAGCGAATCTTATTTTTAGTAGAATAATTAATATAAAACCACGATCTTATTCACACGACGTTTTAACATTATCACGGTCTTTCCGAGTCAAAGTTGAAAGTTTTAACAGGCGAATTGGGTAACTTTTACTAGCTGGAAGGGGCGAATATAAAAACAAAGTTTGATTATTCTCTTCATCTTCCCTTTAACAAAAAAAGCACGTGTACAGCATTTACCTCTTTTGAAATAGTAGAAAAGAAAAAACTGATTATTTTTTCTCACTTCTAACAGAGGTTTGGCGAATAGAGTACGGAAAACATTTTCGCGTCTCTTTTCGTTTTGCAATTGTAGAAATTAAAAATTCCTTCTCAATCCCTATATACTGTTAGTATTAATAACAGTTTTAATACAATCTTCAGGAATAAGATTGGAAATTTGATACTTCCTTCCCCTATACAATTTTTGTATAAACTAGGTTTTAATATATTCCTGCAGTGTTTGCAGGAATAAAAGTGGAAAGTTGATACTCCCTCTATACAGTTTTTGTATATATTGGGTTTTAATTAATTCCTGCAGTGTTTGCAGGAATAAAAGTGGAAATTTGATACTCCCTCTATACAGTTTTTGTATATATTGGGTTTTAATTAATTCCTGCAGTGTTTGCAGGAATAAAAGTGGAAAGTTGATACTCCCTCTATACAGTTTTTGTATATTTGGGTTTTAACATATTCCTGCAGTTTTTGCAGGAATAAAATTAGGGCTGGGCGAGTACTCGATTGATTCGAGTAACTCGATCGAGTACCGAGTCGAGTACTCGACTCGGTACTCGATCGACCTCATTTTACTACTCGTGACGAGTATCGAGTATTGGTTTTACTATTCGACAAACTACTCGATAAGCATTCGCGATAACAATTCGCGGAACCCATTAGAAACTCGGCAAGGCTAGTAAATAGAAATTAATATCGAATTCGTACACAAAGGAAATAAAAACGCTCCCTGCAGAGATACAAAAGTCTAGAGAGGGGTTGTCATGTAGCACAGTTATATTTTTTTGTAAAAATTGATGGTGCGGACGATGCGATAGAGGCTATTTGAAAATAGCGCCTCTATAGCGTCGTCTGCTCCATCAATTTTTACTAAAAATTATAACTGCCACCTGATAACCCCTCTCTAGACTTTTGTATCTCTCCAGGCGGCGAAATGGAATTTCATGGCGGGATAGGACCTGCCTGGACCCTGCAAGCGTTTTAGTTTTAGTTTGGATTTCTGTCTTCTGAAGTTTTAATACAAAGCCTGCAGGCAATGGAGCTTATATTCTTTTGGATTTTTACTTTTGGGTCGTAAGGTGGGAAACTGGAACTTTCTTTGCAAGCACTGATTTATTATTTCTACATGAAAATCTAAACAGTGAAATTTTCTAACTTTTGTTCTGACTGATCTCTACTTCATGTAATGTGATATAACACAAAACAGTTGTAAAAGTTTAAAATATGATTTTCTTTATATTGTTATTGTTAATGTGGAATGGTTAAACCTAAGCTCACTCCTTAATTAGTTAATACTCGCGAGTAGTAGGCTTAAATACTCGCGAGTACTCGAGTGCATGAAAATTAACCAAGGCCCAACTACTCGATACTCGACCCAATATTTAATACTCGACTCGGTACTCGACAACGAAAATTTTTGGTACTCGATACTCGACTCGGTACCCTAAAAGTACTACTCGCCCAGCCCTAAATAAAATTGATATTAGATACTTCCACTATACAAATTTTGTTTTTGATTCTCAATATCCCCAGAACCTTTCTGAAAGCGCTATATATTTGGATCTTTATAGTTCCGGCTGTACTATCAGTCTTAATAACCACTCAGTTGTTGCGTAAGCGCTCTATATTTGGATCTTTATCCAAAGGAGTTTTGTAAAAATTGTTACATTTTTATTTGAATCCCATTTTTAATTCAAATAATACCTTCAATGGAAATAACAAATGATATTATTAAGATTAACACGGTTGAATCCACGTCTTGTGAGACTGAAACGATTTGTGATTTTATAACCTCAGCTAAATCCGATTTCAATCAAGCAGTAGATACCTGTCTTAATATCTCAAATGAACATAATTATTGTCAAGATGTAGAACCCTTGGTTAATATCTCAGTTGCACCGAAAGATCAATCTGTAAATCACTTAGTTTTAGTTGAATCCAAAGGCCAATCCGTAGATTCCTTGGCTAATGTTCCAGTTGAATCCAAAGGCCAATCCGTAGATTCCTTGGTTAATGTTCCAGTTGAATCCAAAGGCCAATCCGTAGATTCCTTGGCTAATGTTCCAGTTGAATCCAAAGGCCAATCCGTAGATTCCTTGGTTAATGTTCCAGTTGAATCCAAAGGCCAATCCGTAGATTCCTTGGTTAATGTTCCAGTTGAATCCAAAGGCCAATCCGTAGATTCCTTGGCTAATGTTCCAGTTGAATCCAAAGGCCAATCCGTAGATTCCTTGGTTAATGTTCCAGTTGAATCCAAAGGCCAATCCGTAGATTCCTTGGCTAATGTTCCAGTTGAATCCAAAGGCCAATCCGTAGATTCCTTGGTTAATGTTCCAGTTGAATCCAAAGGCCAATCCGTAGATTCCTTGGCTAATGTTCCAGTTGAATCCAAAGGCCAATCCGTAGATTCCTTGGTTAATGTTCCAGTTGAATCCAAAGGCCAATCCGTAGATTCCTTGGCTAATGTTCCAGTTGAATCCAAAGGCCAATCCGTAGATTCCTTGGTTAATGTTCCAGTTGAATCCAAAGGCCAATCCGTAGATTCCTTGGTTAATGTTCCAGTTGAATCCAAAGGCCAATCCGTAGATTCCTTGGTTAATGTTCCAGTTGAATCCAAAGGCCAATCCGTAGATTCCTTGGTTAATGTTCCAGTTGAATCCAAAGGCCAATCCGTAGATTCCTTGGTTAATGTTCCAGTTGAATCCAAAGGCCAATCCGTAGATTCCTTGGTTAATGTTCCAGTTGAATCCAAAGGCCAATCCGTAGATTCCTTGGCTAATGTTCCAGTTGAATCCAAAGGCCAATCCGTAGATTCCTTGGCTAATGTTCCAGTTGAATCCAAAGGCCAATCCGTAGATTCCTTGGTCTGTATCTCAAATGAACAAAGGGAAAATCAATTTGCTAAAACAATCCCTCCTACATGCATCGCTGCTACGGAAATGAATAATAACAATAATAAGCCTTATAAAAGACTTTATTCCAATAGCATTACTAAGGATTATGCCTTAAATATTTTGAAGAAAGTTAAAAACGGGACTTTTGAACATACATTGCTAGACAATGTCCCGAAAAACATCAAAGGTGGAGACCTTTATGTTATCATTCTCGAGAACGAGGGATGTGATGGAAATAGTTTAAAAGGTGATGGAAGGCGATGGAGAATGATACAAAATACGAAAAACAAAGACCACCACCCTGTAATAAAACGTTACTTCAATATTAAAATTGGAAAAGGACCCAAGGATCATTCTTTGAATTTTAAAAGAGAGATCTACACAATGAGGGAAGTTCAAGGCCAATATCCCATGCTATTTCATTATATTGGCAATGAAAGTGTTGGTAGAGCAATTAAAACCCATAATAACGCTAAAATTATAACTGTCAACCCTTCACCTTATAAATCACAAACCATGGCTAATTTAAAAGAGGAGGTTGAAAAAGAATTTGATGCGTATAATGAAAAAACTAGATGTCCAGTTACAGATTTTGAATCAAGCCAGGTCGAAAATAGTAAATCTGATCAGCGCCCTAAAATTTGCAGGGATTCTTTATACTCTATAATGGCATTGAGAGAGACTGTATTCCAGAACATTATTCGCGAAGTCACCATTGAAAATGAACTCAAAGTAATTATAGCTAATGCTGAAGCCATTATTCTGGCCAAACGGCTTCTAAAATTGAATAGTTCCGACCAATATTTGAATTTGAAATCGTCACCAAACCTCGGAAACTTCTATATTACGACTCTTTTTATGCGAAATACGGAACTTTCAAATGATCCGGAATTCGAAATTTGTTCTCTTCTTCACCAAAACCCGGCCTTGAAGACTTCTTTTTGGGAAGATTTTGTTTTCGGAGAACTAGAATTAAATAAATTAGGTAATAACGTCCCGATTGTGACAGATAACGAGATGAATTTTCTTGAGAATAATTGGACTTTGAAAGACCGCGTCTTATTTTGCCCAAATAAAATTTGCGAAAACGTGTTAAGTTTTCTACAACTTAGTGGGGTTGAGAACAAAGAGACCTATGTGGCTCAGATAAATGATTTAATTGAATGTCGAACAATAAGTTCATTTGACTCGACTTACGAAAATTTTCATAAAAATTGGGCTGTTGAGTTTCAAGACTTCGCGGATATAAATTTAAAATCCAAGCTGAGAGATCATGGTATCGTGGCTCAATTTAAACGTTTCAACTCATTTAAATCCGAAAATCCTTGTAATAATCCTAACGAGATTTTTTACAACAAATTAAATTTGGAGGCGCAAAAAAGA
The DNA here is from genome assembly GCA_963920705.1 of Odiellus spinosus. Lineage (NCBI taxonomy): Eukaryota > Metazoa > Arthropoda > Arachnida > Opiliones > Phalangiidae > Odiellus > Odiellus spinosus. The sequence continues at coordinate 3,382,462 of OY987234.1, forward strand.
GACCTCAAGTACGACGAAGCTGTTATGATATTTGCCCTAAAACAGATGCACGTTTTAAATGAGTTCAATTCAGCGTATAAACGGGAAAAAAGTAAATATTTGCTAAAAAGCAACGTTAAAGCCGTAGAACTAGATTTACATATTCAAGTTAAACTTTCGTCGGAAATTAAAATTATCGAATCAGTTCTTTCTGGCGCGTACTCGCACAAAGATACGCGAGAAAGAGTTCTAAAGAGACCTAATATACACGTATCTTTTAAACACTTAGCAAAAATGTGCGTTGAAAATGGGCTGGTTCATTGGTGTGACTCTATCGGAGGCTATATAATTAGAGACCCTTTTAAACTGGAAAGGTTTGACTACGTAAATGTTTTTGATAAAGAGCAGCCATGTACATGCGATTACAAAAAAAAAATATGTTATCACATTCACGCGGCTGCCATGTTGTTCGAGGAAAGCCCACCCGTTCGTAAAGAACGGGTGCATCCGTTAAGCGAACTAAAAAAACGAAAAAGGACAAAGAGTAATTCGGAAACTATGGAAATTGGTGCCTCACAAAATTCAAAGAATGAAGTCTTAAAAAGAGCTATGAATACATTGTTGACTACCCCCTTGAAGGAAAATACAGATGAAGACGATGATTTCTTATTCTTCACATCAAGTCCAAAAATAAAAATAACACAAGAATCTGAAGTTACTCTAATTAGTTGTTCAAAATCCCCCCAAAAAAAATTGTCGGATTCACCTATGCTATTCAATGCCGCCGGGTTTACCGAATTTGACATTGAAAAAGTGCATTACGATGGTTTAAATTTAACTGAAATAGCACAAATTATTGAGTTTGATACCCTCGCACCAACAGAGTATATCGTAAACCATGTTTTAGAAGATTCGATGAAAGTTCTAACCAATCGCTTGAGTATGAGACAAAGCGTTTTGACTATAAGCTCGGGCCATTATTTGCGAGCTTACTACCGGAACGAAGAAGGCAATTACTCTTATCTTGTGAATTTTTTGACTTCAAATAATGCTGCTGACAAAGAAATACTAGCCGTTTTGATTCCCCTAAATCCGTTTGAAGATGAACACTGGCTTGTAGGCTTTATTCAAAGAGCTTCTAAAAGCATTTTTATAATTGATTCTCTTAACACCGATGTTTCAAATCTTGAAATACACTTCCGAAGTCTACTTTTGATTGCTTTGGCCAGTTATACCGATATAACTGTTTTAGAATGGAAATTCTGTATATCTGGAGATTGTTTGAAACAGAAGAACCCGTATGATTGTGGTCTTTACACGCAGTTGTATCTATATTACATGTTGAAGGGCGAAAAAACCAAACACTGGGAAAGTGAAAAAGGGCGGAAGTGGTTGTTTAGTATTGTGAACGGAAAAACCGATGAAGATGTTAATGAATTGATTATTGAGATTGATTTCACCGAGAGACGCCTATTCTACCTGAATTTGGTAGAACAAGCAGATATGGCAGATATACATTCCATAATTGTTTCCACTCACAGTCAAATGAGCCAATGGTTAAAGGTACAACACACTAAGAGTCCAATTGTTAGAAAATGGTTTGCTAAAGAATGCGACAACGTGGCACCTAATACCAACGATAACGATAAAAAGTTAATAAGTTGCAAAGAGATCGACAAGAAAAGTAAACTAAAAGTAAATGTTAACTCCCACGACGAAAAATGTGTGAAATTTGATATGAAAAGTAAAAAAACAGTGAAAACAGGCAAAAGGAAACGCCAATCAAACAAAATTGTCAGCGAAGCCTTAAATAAATGGAACTACAATCCAAATACAGCTGTAGTTAATAAAATTGATGAAAGCCTTTTTGATGATACAGTGGAATATAAAACACTGAAGAAAGGAAACTTTATTAACACTTTTTTGTTAAACCAAGCTGCAGAAATTTTGGTGAAAAAAATAAAACCCAGAAATATGCGCAAAATGGAAGATTATGTTTTACCCGTGCCCTCGCATACGTACGAAAACGCGTATTTGGGCCTAGAAGCTAATGAAATTAAAAGGTTGAACCAAGTTGCTGGGTTTTTGCACTATCATAAAGCTCTTAACATGGATATGATTCTAGTCAACATTGTTGACAACCCTTCAGAACTGCGTGTTCATTGTATGTTGGGAGTGATTCATTTCAAGAGCCAATGCATTTATATCATGGACTCTCTCGTAAACTCAACCGAAATTACGAAACACTATATCGTTCATTTCCGCGCTCTTTTGCTCATAGCTTTTTTAACATACGATGTGGCCAAATTAAATTTTGATTCAAAAAAGTGGAATTTTTTTTTAAGCAAAGACTGTCTACAACAGGAAAAAGGCAGTGTTGATTGTGGATTAGTAACTCGATTATACATTTATTCTATCGTTACTGGTCAAACCACTGAAGCCGTAAATGTGGAAAGTGTACATGGCAGGAAATGGTTGTACTTGCTGTGTAGAGCACACTACTATAAAAAACATACATACAATGTAAATGGTGTTCAGGTCAAGAAAATGGGCGAAGTTTCAGATGTTACAACTAGAGCTAAGGAGATACAAACATTTAAGATAATACCATCATGGATAAATACCGAAGAGCTAACCTCTAATTGGTTTAAGGATGTCGATTTAGATTTCACTTTTTGCCACAAAAACAACGAAAAGCTTTGTAAACGTAATAGGAACGATGACCAAATTTTTTGCGTAGCCTGTAGGGAGTGGTATCATTAAGAATGCCTTAATTTACGTTCAAAGAGTTTTAAAACATACTACCTTTGTAAATCTTGCAATCACTCTTCAAAGAAATACCAAAAAGACCCTTGCGACAAATTAACAAGTTGGGAAACCAAAATATAACCTCCCCGACCCCGACGTTAAGGTAATCTAACCTAACCTAACCCTACCTAAAATAAAAGATGAAAAGAAATGTAGAGTATTGGATGAGTAGAAGAAACAGCGAAATAGGCAAAATATTATATCACATTGAACCTATATGCATTTCTTCAGTATACCAACACAACCCTAAATAATTCTCTACTTAAAACCAAACCTAACTAGAGAAAAAAAGGAAAATAAATAAGATATAACCACATAGATTTCAAGATAAATAATCCAGTCCATAATTCAGTATTAAAACAAAAAAATCAGAATTAAGACAACTGAAATTAGCAATCTTTGGTAATATGTAAAATAGCCCTTACACGAACAATTTAAGTAAAGCAAATTATCAAATAAACGCCAAATAAGTCAATTAATTAAAATTAAAAATATTAATCTTACCACTACCAAATAGCGGGCAGAAAACACAGACATCAAGATAACATTAGCAAAATAAATTTTCAACACCGGTAATCCTGAGAACTAGATTCTACAAAATCTTCTGGAATAATAAATTTATTTTAATCTAAAAAATATAAAATCTTAAAAAAAAATATCTATACAAATAACATATTGATAAACCAATTAAAATTAGATGCGAAAAACATTTAATCTCGATATGAGATTAAATACACAAGGTCAAGGTTCTTCTTTTAAAACCATATCAGAATTTTGACGGTTGTAGAGTATTTGTAGACCAAGTAACGTGAAAAGGCAAAATGTTATATCAAATTGAACCTATACATGGCTTCAGAATACAACACAAGTTGTGAAACAAACGTTATTTTACGTGACTACACACTAGCTAAAACATCACCGAAAATAAACGACAGTAGGCATTAATAACTCTTTTACGAAAACAAAAAATTACTACAGAGAAAAATGAGTCAGAAAAAAAAACCTTTTGATTTCCAAACTAATATTTCAGTCACAACTCAGTAATAAAAATTAGAGTTCAGGTCAATGAAAATATACCAAAAATGTCCAAACAAATAATAAACGCATCAAATATATGATTCAAATTCAAAATTACTTCCTTACCAATAAATTGTATTCAAACGAATGAAACTTAATTTAAAATTTCAACGAGTCAAATCTCTAGAGAACAAACTTCGTCGAAGATTTCAAAAAAAAATGAAACGATTTTACGTTCAATAAATTAAAATTTAGATAAGCAAGGTCAAGGTCCCTCAGTAAAATCATATCGGCGTTAAGAAAACTAGAGTATTTGTAGACCAAGTAACGTCATTAGGCAAAATATTTCATCAAAATCAAGTTATGACCTCGGTATCGTCATATAACCGTAAATAAACATTTTCAATAAACAATTAACGAATAAGCTTTCCGCATAACACGCTAAACTACGAACTGTGACGTACAATTTCGCTTTTTGGTGCTACACGACCTACAGATACCTTATAAGCCTACGTCTAAAAACACGTTTTTTGGTGATAATGCTGTGAGTAAAGAATAGATGTTTCTCTTTTGGCCCTACCATAAATTTTTTATATTTTTTTTTTCTGACAGGGCAGGCCTGAGTAAAAATATACCAAGTTGTGAAACAAACGTCATTTTACGTGACTCCACACTAGCTAAAATGTTACCGGAAATACACGACAGTAGGCATTAAAAGCCTGGTTCTATTATACTTAATTGGGATTAACATTAAATTCATGTATGAAAAAGTGTGAAACTAAAACTAGCAGTCATCACGAGATGCAATCACGTGATTCTTTTCCTCACTCTGTCTACATTTCACTCTTGGGTCAACCATATCATACATGACTATTAAAACACGAGAAATTTCAATGTCAATCCGGTTTAAGAAAGTTCGTCAATTGTTAATTGTGGCATGACTAAAGCCGGATTCACACAGACCTATTTTCACGCTTTTCACGGTCACGCGCGAGGGGCAATGGGCAAACCACTCTTGGAATCAGGTGTACAAATTAAATGGAATCACGCGAATCGATTCGGAATCAGGAGAATCGATACGGAATCACGCGAATCGATTCGGAATCACGCGAATCGATTCGGAATCAGGAGAATCGATACGGAATCACGCGAATCGATACGGAATCACGCGAATCGATTCGGAATCACGCGAATCGATTCGGAATCACGCGAATCACGAATCAATTCGGAATCACGCGAATTGATTCGGAATCACTGACAATCAAATGAATCTGGAATCAGGTGTACAAAATTTTTCTAGAGTGGTTTGCACCTCGCTCGCGCGTGCTAATGGTACTTCTATGAGTTCACGAGCGTGAAACGCGTAAAAACAGGTCTGTGTGTATCCGCGTTAACCTGGTTCGCTCTGCGCATGTACACAATTTCGCACGAAATAAATTTGCGAAACGCGCGAAAATTATAAAAAAATTAATTTGAAAATCCGTGCCAGTAATTAAAACCAAATACGCCACTGTTTGCAAGTTTGCCAGAAGATTACGATATTTCCCCATACATGAAGCTGATTCTCCCAAGAATATCAAAAAAAAATCACATTGATATTTTCCATGCGTAAAGAGGTTTCCGACTTCAAATTTAGTGGTCTACACATACTCGCGTGCTGGCGAACTCGATTTTACACGTGTCACAAATACACTGGAAACCTACTCTACTTCTGTTCGAGGAGAGTTTTCACGACTATCATTTTTCTTAAGTGGTTTAACATTATGCATAAATCCGCCTCAGCTTCAAATCTTATACACCAATTCCCCTTGAACTGGTTAAAAATTCACCGAGTATAATCGAAGTTATTATTGTCTTATCTCTTATCTAAATTATGTTGTTTCAATCTTCCATACCCGTGTAAACGCACCTTTATTTAAGTTCTTCAATCCACCCCAAGTTTGCACCAGAGATAAGCCTATACTGCCCGTTATACCTTTGCTTTTTCGAGTAAATGATATATATGGAAAATAGCTTAGGCGCATGCTGCCAACTAAAACTGCCATTAATCGGTCAAATTTCTTTAAATTTTTGCATAAATTCTCAAATAACTTCTAAACTATCTCGAATTTTAAATTAATTTTTCGACTTTCTAATTAATTAGATTAAGATGAACCATTTTAATATTTTTAATTATAATATAAATTAATATATCGTTTCATTTCCCTAAACAATATCAAACAAAATCACCCCATGAGGCTAATTTGCATTCGTTCCAAAAAGATACTATATAAACCTTTCGAAGGGCTATATTAATCGAAGTAACCGTGCGTGATGGCCATGAAGATAGGGGGAAAACCCCCCCCTTTCAATGTCTTGCTGATTCTTGATCTCTAGGCGCTTGGCGACGCAATTTACCCATTGGTGGGGCGATGTTTGGAGTCAGTGGAAGGTTGATGTGAACTGTACTAGTGGGGGACGCCTCGCTAGTATGGAACGCTGAGATCGGAAACTGGAGGTTGGACCTTGGTGCGGGGATGGTCGGAGGTGATTATGACAGTGGGAGACGTCCCATTGCTTATAATCGCCTTCGGCTGTTCAGCATCAAGGTTCGACCGTAAAGTGGATGGTGGAATGCGATGATGTGCAATGGGAGACGTCCTGTTGTATGTCTTTGCACGACACTTGAAACTCAATGTGGCAGCCACGCTTAAAGGAGGTAATTCCCCGGAATTGAACGATAAGCTGGTATGATTACGTCTCTAGACTTTTGGCTCCACGAGCTAGGTCACGTGACTTCCGTTTACACAGGATATCCGCTTACACACACAGACAGACACACAGACAGACACACAGACAGACAGACACACAGACACGACCAGTGTAACACCTCCCCCTGAACTAAAGTTCAGTCGGGGAGGTAAAAAAAGTAGAAAAACTAGAGAATGACGTATTAGTAGTGGACCTTGTCAATTAAGTAATCAAGATTCTAGCTCAATCCCAAAAAATAAAACTATCATTCTCTTTTTATGGAAATATATTTTTTATGATATAACATATTGCGCACAAGAAATATGTGCTCAGTATGATAATACACCTAATTACAAAGTCAAAAGAAAAAAAAAATGCCCGTATCAGATTAATACGACGGCTATAGTTCTCAAGACCTATCTGTTGCCTCCACGCGGCGAGAACTGGGTAACGATTTTACAAATATAATCGGCTAAAACAGACGGCAAATTTGGTAAGTTTAAACAACTATTTTATATTAGTTTATAAAAAAATATAGTTCTGGTGCTAGGCTATCGCTTTTTAGTATAAAATTTATACATGCAAAACAAGATGGGAAAGCCCTAAATATTAACCACACCTCACTCTATTCTAGTTACCAAACCTAAGTCGACAATATCCGGCAAAAAGTCTATATTCTGTTAGTCTTCATTATTCAGACATTGAGTCCCTGCTGCATTTGTACGCCCTATATATTAGTGAGGCCATCGACAACATCATATCTCATAAGTGTACCAATAAATGAAAAGAAAAAAAATGGCACCTTGTCAAGCGCATATGACGTAAATTACTTTGTTCTTAACAAATGACGAAATTTATGTCATATTCCTCAATCGCAGAAAACCGAGGGCTCGATATCCAAACACGATAGTATAATCAGTACAAAAAATACCGGGGATATGAACTTTGAAAATCTGAAAAATGAAACGGGGTGTGCCTTCAATGGACTTGACCATTTTGTTTAATATAGGCAACTGATACGAAACCGCCCCTGGAAACCCGAAGTAGAAAATGTGAATAAAAATAAGCTTATAATCTAAATTTAAGCAATTTGCCGTCTGTTTTAGCCGATTATACATGAAAAATCGTTATCCGGTTCTCGCCGCGTGGAGGCAACAGATAGGTCTTGAGAACCATAACCGTCGTATTAATCGAATACGGGCAATTTTTATTTGTTGGTTTTATTTTTTTTATTAAATAGCACGCTAGAGCTGATGATATTGGAAAGTGATTCTTAAGCATCCCTTTAATAGCGCAAACGTTTATTATTCAGATTTCGCTTTGATATCTGCTTTTGATTTTCGTATGTAATATATCCATTTTCGGTATCTCTCAAGATTGTAAAGAGATACATGAGCTGATTCAATCAACACATCATGGATAACGAGTAGAATATTCAACCAAATATCTAGCGAGACACCAAATGGTTTGTCATCCATTTCGTGTATTTTCCTCGACCTGCGTTTGAGATTGAAAATTGAATTTCCCAACTGGTTCAGAGTTTTAATTTCGCTCGCGTAATTTTGTTCATTTTTAAGATAAATAAATCCTATACTATGATTTTCTTTGGATAGAAGAGCAAGCATGCACCTTTCTTCCTTTGGAATAATTACTCCTAAAATGTTGGGGTTATAACTCTTAATATATTCTCTTACTTCTTTCTTCCGTCTCTCATTTTTCCCTGATAATATACGATATTTCTCGGAATCTACTAAGCAGAATGAATTTTGCTGCTCCAGTGCGAGTATTAAAAGAGTCGCAACCTCATTTAATAGATATTCGCTCATGGGTTCGTTTGCTTTCAATGAGTTGTATTCATCAGGACATATATCATCGATAGGAAACGTTCTAGGGTCCCACTTTCTTTCTAAGTCGGACAAGCCTTTGCAAGATTCTTCCGCTCCATCGGACTGTCCTTCTGCCTCGGACTGTCCTGCCTCGGATTGTTCTTCTACCTCGGACTGTTCTCCCTCGGACCGTCCTTCTTCCTCGGACTGTTCTTCTCCATCCGTCGTTTCCAAATTAACTTCTCTTTCTGAAGTACCAATTTTCTTCTTTTTATAACATGGCTGTTTATCTTCATCGCCAGAAAGTAGCGCCGAAGTCGAGCAAACACTTTCAATTTCTCTTTCATTTTGGAAGTTATTTCTACCATTCGATAGTTCTAATGAATTTCTTGTCAATATAGCGTTGATGGAATCTGGGGCGTCGCAAACTGAGTAGTCTAAATGGTCAGGAAAATGACCTTTACGCCCCCGCTTTCCGATGATTGTTTTTTTGTAGTTTTCCGCTAAGGAGAAAACAGGACCTTTTTCAATTCCGGTCATTTTTTGGGAAAGCAATCTTACTGCCAAAATATGATAGCATATTCCCTTGGAAAATTTACACGAACAAGGTCTTTGCTCGTCTTTCAGATTAACAAGGTATACCCTATTTACTTGAAATGGAGCTTTAACTAGAAATATTTGTGAATGTGAGCAAAACTCGATTAGTTTGTTTTCAAGGCACATTTGTGCCAAGTGATTGAACGAAACCCGAGAGGTTGGTTTCTGTACCTGTGGCGCGAAATTGCAGGAGCCAGAATATAGCCCTGATCGGACGTGGTCAATGATGCTATCTTCAGAGCACAATTCGACATTTAACTGCATGTTTTGTTTTTTGGGGGAAACATTATCTTTCAGCGTATAATTTCCAATGCTCCTTTGAGCCAGGTCAAATTCATTTAAATAAGTCATTTGTTTCAGAATGAATTCTTAGAACCCGGTAGGGTTCTATGTATTGGGCCCATCATCATCTGTAATGCTATTTTGATTTCCTAAAAAATTCAGTCTCTAGCCAATCAAAACGCTCCATTCTCCCATAGAATAACATTAAAATCGACTCTTTCGAGGACAAGTCCAGTGATTGACAGAACTAAAAGAGGAATTATTTGTTACAGATATAATCACTTTTAAATGGTAGAGCAAGGTTCGAATGTTGAACTTTTCAAGTTTCATTTAAAAATATTAAGTCTAAGTATTTTAAAATTAATTCTAAAGTTGACCCTTTTTTTGATACTTAGCTGGTTTCGCGCATGGCCAAATCGTAATGTTATTCTATGGGATTTGGTTTTTTGAAAGTGGCTTACCTTTCAGATTTATTTTCTAATACTTCCGGATATTTTTCAGACTTGGATTTTCCGTGTGGTATGAATTAAGATTCGAGCTTTATTTTAAGACTAATTTCATAATTTTACACCAATTAGATGGCCCACAATCTATTTATGAAAACGGAGGGAACAACAAGGCGGAGAAATAGATTCGACAAAAACCTAAGCCTAATTTGACAAATTAGGCTTAGGTTTTATATGGCTTTTTAAAATCACGAGCACGAGCGCGCGCGCTTGATTTGGAGGCTATGGGTATTGAACTCTAATGACTTAATTTCTCCTTCTTCATATTTTTGCCGTTTATAGACTGTGACCAAACTAATCGGTATAAAATTATGAAATTAGTCTTAAAATAAAGCCTGTAAAATATTTGGAAGCATTAGAAAATAAATCTGAAAGGTAAGTCTCTTGCAAAAAATCTAAATCCCATAGAATAACATTAATTTTCAATTTCTCCGCCTTAAAAGTACTCTCCTTTTTAAAAATGAGTGAAATTCCGAACGACTTGCCATTCCGAACGGCAATAAGGAAGGTATTAACATCAAAAATAATGAAAAAATTAATTGGAATTTGGTTTAAAGGGCAATGGGGAAAATATAAAGATTTCATTGCGGCTGTCGGAGGTATTAACATCAAAATTGCTGAAATAATTAATTTAAATTTGGTTTAAAGGGCAATGGGGAAAATATAAAGATTTCACTGCGGCTGTCGGAGGTATTAACATCAAAATTGATGAAAAATTTAATTTAAATTTGGTTTAAAGGGCAATGGGGAAAATATAATGATTTCGCTGCGGCTGTCGGAGGTATTAACATCAAAATTGATGAAAAAATTAATTTTAATTGGGTTTAAAGGGCAATGGGGAAAATGTAGAGATCTGACTGAATCAAGTGAGGCTGCCCCAGCTATTAACATCAAAAATTATGAAAAAATTAATTTTAATTGGGTTTAAAGGGCAATGGTAAAAATGTAGAAATTTGACTAAATCAAGTGCGGCTGCCCCAGCCATTAACATCAAAAATTATGAAAAAATTAATTTTAATTGGGTTTAAAGGGCAATGGTAAAAATGTAGAAATTTGACTAAATCAAGTGCGGCTGCCGCAGCTATTAACATCAAAAATTATGAAAAAATTTAGTTTAATTAGGTTTAAAGGGCAATGGTAAAAATGTAGAGATTTGACTGAATCAAGTGCGGCTGCCCCAGCTATTAACATCAAAAATTATGAAAAAATTAATTTTAATTGGGTTTAAAGGGCAATGGTACAAATGTAGAGATCTGACTGAATCAAGTGCGGCTGCCCCAGCTATTAACATCAAAAATAATGTAAAAATTAATTTTAATTGGGATTAAAGGGCACTGGTAAAAATGTAGAGGTTTGACTGAATCAAGTGAGGCTGCCCCAGCTATTAACATCAAAAATAATGAAAAAATAAATTTTAATTGGGATTAAAGGGCACTGGTAAAAATGTAGAAATTTGACTGAATCAAGTGAGGCTGCCCCAGCTATTAACATCAAAAATTGTGAAATAATTAATTTTAATTGGGTTTAAAGGGCAATGGTAAAAATGTAGAGATCTGACTGAATCAAGTGCGGCTGCCCCAGCTGTTAACATCAAAAATAATGAAAAAATTAATTTTAATTGGGATTAAGAGGCACTGGTAAAAATGTAGAGATTTGACTGAATCAAGTGCGTCTGCCCCAGCTATTAACATCAAAAATAATGTAAAAATTAATTTTAATTGGGATTAAAGGGCAATGGTAAAAATGTAGAGATTTGACTGAATCAAGTGCGGCTCCCCCAGCTATTAACATCAAAAATAATGTAAAAATTTTTTTTAATTGGAATTAAAGGGCAATGGTAAAAATGTAGAGATTTGACTGAATCAAGTGCGGCTCTCCCAGCTATTAACATCAAAAATAATGTAAAAATTAATTTTAATTGGGATTAAAGGGCAATGGTAAAAATGTAGAGATCTGACTGAATCAAGTGAGGCTGCCCCAGCTATTAACATCAAAAATAATGTAAAAATTTTTTTTAATTGGGATTAAAGAGCAATGGTAAAAATGTAGAGATTTGACTGAATCAAGTGCGGCTGCCGCAGCTATTAACATCAAAAATTATGAAAAAATTAATTTTAATTGGGTTTAAAGGGCAATGGTAAAAATGTAGAGATTTGACTGAATCACTTTTTAAAGGGCTAGTCTTTTAATATAGAAGTTAACACTTTCGTGTTAGACTGAAGTGACAGATATTATATCAAAAATGTCTTTGCGAACAAAGCCCCAGAAGGACATGTTATGGCCTTGAATGTCTGAAGTGACAGATATTTAATTTTCTTTTAAAACATTAAATTTAAATACAATTAAATTTTCTTTTAAAACATGAAATTTAAATACAATTAGATTTTCTTTTAAAACGAAATTTAAATATAATCACAATCTGGCACGATTTAGAGTTTCAAATTTCAATACAACTGATTTTATTCACTCGGAAATATTTAAGAAAAACATAACAGACGATTTTCTCCCATTGACGCTTAACATTAAATTTCGATAGAAAAATATACTTAATTTAGCTTTGGCTTTAGGCATAGACTCAAAGTTCTATGATCTGATCTCATACCTTAATTGGATAATGTTTTCTATGGATAATGTTTTCTATGGATAATGCTTTATTATAACTCTTCGACTTTAGTCGAGGCAATTCGTTCTCGTTCATGTTAGCTTATGAATGCTTATCAAGGAATTTAAAGGGAAAAAAATTCCCCATATTTTAATTTTTAATCTAGGTTGCAAACGAACAAACCTAATCCATGGATAATGTTTTATTACAACTCCTCGACTTTAGTCGAGGCAATTCGTTCATGTTAGCTTACGGATGCTTATACAAGGAATTTAAAGGGAATAAAAATTCACCATATTTTAATTTTTAACTTGGGTTGCAAACGAACAAACCTAATTCATGGATGTTTTTTTATAACTCCTAATAACTAATTAGTGGTCCCTTATGGAAATCATCATTTTAATTGTACGGTTTTAATGAAAAGAAAAATGAAAGTATTACAATTTATTTAAAAAGCTTATCCGCTCTAAAATTCGTCGCTTTGAAATTCTCTCCGCTTGCGCGCGCAATAAAGCTTTGAAAGTACAAATTGTTATGGTTTGCGTCGTCTGCTAAGCTAGAAAAGAAGGTGACTTTAAACGGGCTTTAAAAAACACATTTCCCTTTATCATATACCCATTCCAATAAACCGGCGAGTATTTTTAACGATCCGTTCAATTGCGAGTCGTGGAAATTCGGGTTAAACTAAGAAAACATAAAGTGGACTCGCGTTTTACTGAAAAATAACAGTTCAATACACGTTTTCCCTGAAAAATAATTAAGCGAAATTTAATGTTAAGCGTCAATGGGAGAAAATCGTCTGTTATGTTTTTCTTAAATATTTCCGAGTGAATAAAATCAGTTGTATTGAAATTTGAAACTCTAAATCGTGCCAGATTGTGATTATATTTAAATTTCGTTTTAAAAGAAAATCTAATTGTATTTAAATTTCATGTTTTAAAAGAAAATTTAATTGTATTTAAATTTAATGTTTTAAAAGAAAATTAAATATCTGTCACTTCAGACATTCAAGGCCATAACATGTCCTTCTGGGTCTTTGTTCGCAAAGACATTTTTGATATAATATCATTATGGCCTCGTCAAAGTCCAGCTCCTTTCTTTGGGCAGCGAGCTTTAATTGATAATTAAATGATTCACTGAGATTATTTGTGGGCGTCTTGGTTTGGAACGCGGCAAATCGTTTGAACTGAGCAGCAATAGCGCGATTTCTTAAATCCTCCTTTAAGTACCGGTCTGCGTATTCCAAGAATGGTTGGGACCAACTCTTTCGAAATTGCTCATACCGTTCATCAAATATGTCAACGGTTTCGCATTTAAATAAATCATGCAATTGGGCCATATAACCTTTCTTGTCGTCGGTAGTGGCATTATGTTTGACCAGCCAGACTTTAACGTCATTTTTTATGTGATTCAAGCATAATAAGAGATTTTTCTCTCCAACTTCGCAACTTCCAATTATGGCGTTGACAATCCCCTGTTCCCGATCTGTCACTATGGGAACGTTCGATCCTAATTGATCCAATTCTAGCTCTTTCACGACGTAATTCCTCCAAAACCATTTATGTACTGACCCAAACTTATTCTGATGCAACAAGTATAAAACTGGAAAAATTGGATCTTGCCCTCGGCCGTTGGAATGTTTAAGCTCCGTGTTTCGAATTATGACAGTTGTAATATAGAAATTTCCGAGGTTAAAAGTAGTGTCGCAATTAATGCACTGTTCGATTTGGTTATTCGAAAGCGCCTCACCAAGGAGTCGTTTGGCCAAAGTAATGGCTACAGGGTGTCGAAATACAACTGCCAAATCTCTTTCGAACTCAATTTTTCGTATCATTCCACTAAAAACTTCACATTCTTCCAACGCGATAATGGAATATACGGAATCTTTACAAATTTTTTGGCTTTTACTCTGAATGTATTTGGCATTTTCAACTTGTTTGGTATTCCTGGGTAAAGATAAGGCTTCTAAATCGAGAAACTTTTCTCCCGCATTGTTTAGTTCTTTCCGTACTTCATTTTGAATATCAAAATATACTTTTTGTGGAGAGGAATCCTTAGCGCTGGATTTATTTTTTACACTGGCTAAAGTTGAGGGATTAGTAGGGTAAAAGTTGCGCTTAGTTTGTTTAGCATTTCCATGAGGTCTATCTACCCACAGACTTTCATCACCTCTATAATGAATTAATACCCGCCATGGCAAACTGTCTTCTCTTAGGGTGTAAACGTCTCTTTGAAATCCTGAAGAGCCCCTACTGTGATTTTCAAGCCTTATGTCATAATAACGTTTTACGACGGGGTGATTATCAATATTCTTTGTATTTTTTAGCGTAGCCCAACGCTTACCATCATTAACAAGATCTTTGATTTTGAGTTCATTATTTGTGCAAAAAAGGTATATTTCACCACCCCTTATGTTCTCTTTTGGACAGAAATTAAGAACCTTTTCTTTGAGAGTTCCATTTTTTACTTTTAACAAGATCTCAAAAGCGTGATCTTTCGTAATGCTATTATGCACCCCTGTTTTATACGCCAATGATTCCGTCTCATTTGGTTCTATCACTTCATTGAGTCTTATTTGAGGCTCTAAGACTTCAAAATCCGTTTGCGACCTTCCGAAACATATTTCCCCTCCACTGGTATTACAATCGCTATTATTCATATTCGAAAAGTATATCTATTGCAAAAACTACAATTTCTATAAAAATTGTATAGAGGGAGTATCAAATTTCCACTTTTATTCCTGCAAAAACTGCAGGAATATATTAAAACCAAGTTTATACAAAAATTGTAAGAGGTAGTATAAAATTTCCACTTTTATTCCTGCAAAAACTGCAGGAATATATTAAAACCAAGTTTATACAAAAACTGTATAGAGGGAGTATCAACTTTCCACTTTTATTCCTGCAAAAACTGCAGGAATATATTAAAACCCAGTTTATACAAAAACTGTATAGAGGGAGTATCAAATTTCCACTTTTATTCCTGCAAAAACTGCAGGAATATATTAAAACCCAGTTTATACAAAAACTGTATAGAGGGAGTATCAAATTTCCACTTTTATTCCTGCAAAAACTGCAGGAATATATTAAAACCCAGTTTATACAAAAACTGTATAGAGGGAGTATCAAATTTCCAATCTTATTCCCGAAGATTGTATTAAAACTGTATTAATACTAACAGTATATAGGGATCGCATGCAATTGAGGAATTTTAAATTTCTACAATTGCAAAGCGAAAAGAGAAGCGAAAATATTTTCCGTACTCTATTCGCCAAACCTCTGAAGTGAGAAAAAATAGTATATTTTTTTCTTTTCTACTATTTCAAGAGAGGTAAAAGCTGTACACGTGCTTTTGTTGTTAAAGGGAAGATGAAGAGAAAAATTGAACTTTATATTCGCCCCTTCCAGCTAGTAAAAATTACCTCGTTCGAAACTCATTTTTCATGCGAAACTTTTTGATTTTTTGATTCCGTTGCCTACCCCCTTTTTTATATCGAAAAGGCTAATTTAAGAATATTTCCTAGGGGTGGAATTCCCGAAAAAAAAGTGTGGTATTTTAAAGTGAGTGAGTCTCTTACCATTTCTGCACCTGGTGGATATTTTAAGCTTATATACTCTCTTTGTTTACGGTCACCTAACACCATATAGAAAGGCTAAGTGACCTTTCTATCTCTGTTGTTCAAGTATCAACTATATGGGTGACATTGAACGCGAAAGAAGGGGGGGGGTGAAAAAAATGTGGCCTTCCACCAGGCTTTGGACGAAAGTATAAAAGTCGGGAATTAATACTGAAAAGACATCATTGATCCATCTAATGTCCTACAGCAAAGAGAGTTCAAATTCAATAAGGGATAGGATGGAAAATCTATCGATAGCGAATTACAATGTGGAAACTTCAAAAAAAAACGTAAGTTTCTAGTAATATATTGGTTTTAGAGTTTTTTTTTCATTGTAATTGTAGCACTGAGTCAAGTCAATTTTATTTTTTTTTTTTTTTCATTTATTTAGGAACTGGATTACCATGTACCAGTGTTGGACACCTTTTTGGAAAAAATGCCAAAAAGCACGAAATCAAGGGAAAGCGATTTCTTCAAATTGGAACACAAGCTGTTCAAAAGGTGGAAAGCGTTGAAAATGGCGCAAAAGACGTACGCTAATGCCGTAAGTATTTCAACACTATTTAGGTTCTATTTAGGCAATTTGGATCCTATAACTTAATTGGTTTAATTTTTATAAACTTTTTTCTAATAAATGTTTTTGTCATTCTAGGCTGCACCAGATCCCGAAGATGATCATGAAGCTCCGCTGTCGATCGTCCTCTTCTTGTCCGGGGAGATATCCGGCATCCTTCAAGCTATAAATGACGTGAGAGTAATGAGAAGAAAAAACATCATTGAAAACTTTGGCTTGAAGGATGAATTTATTGAGGCCTTGAGAGCAGTTCAATGGCAAAATTCCGAACTGCTCTTCGGGCCTCAATGGATGGATACTGTCCGGAAAGTCGAGGACGAAAGACTTCTCCAAAATTCAATGAAGGTGCAGCGGCATGAGAGAGGAGGAAGGGGATTCAGAGGAGGAAGAGGAAAACGGGGTCGTGAAGCCGGATGGTACTTGCCATACTAAAATTGTACCAAAAAAAAAAAAATAATAATAATAATAATAATAATAATAAATATATTTGTCTTAAACGTAATCTTGGTGTTCAATATATTCTTCAACTCCCATATAACCATTTAACAGCACTTGAAATTAACATAATACATTACTCTGGCACATTGGTCACTCTAAAATAATATAAAATTAATATCGTAATTAGAGTTTAGAGGGAGCATAGCATTGCAAGTTCATAGTATTGCCTTCTATTTCCAGAATATTCAAGAATTTAGCTTAAAGGGAGAACGAAACTTAATAACAAGTGATTTTTTTATCGATTCCTTATCGTTTCAATAAATAGTTTACAAAACAAATATTAAACAAGAAATAAATTTAAAACTTACCCGGAAAATAGGCTTAGCGGGATTCATGGAGATCCTGAAGGTGTAGTGAAGGCCCGTTGTTTACACAAGATCTCCACGAGACTTACAATCGCCTATTTTCCGGGTAAGTTTTAAATTTATTTCTAGTTTAATTTTTTTCTTAATTTTTGTTCACTACCCTAGATTTAAACAATAAAGAATCGATAAAAATCACTTGTTGTTAGGTTTTATTCTCCCTTTAATGTTTAGGATATTGTATTTTGGTAAATTTCAGTAGAAAAGGACGAAGGCAAAGTTGCCAATGAAACCAAGGAATAAAGACACCGGGAAGATTCCATAGTATAGAATTTTGACATTGGCTGGGGTTAGTTTATAACTGCGCATTATCGGCGGGCAATACTTCATTTTGTAACAACGGTTTATAAACATATAGGGGACCGCCTGCGTGCAAAAGGATTGGAGGGCAATAAATAAAAAGGATTGACATGTGGTTGATTGGCATGTGATCAAAAAAAGGGGTCAGGTTGAACTTTTTACTATTGTGTGAAAAGCGATGGGAAAAGAAATATGTCCAAACAATAAAACTGAATAAATCGAAAACAAGCAGTAGCTAGAAGCCTTAAAATACGGACATTAAATCACCTAACATCAGTTGGATGCGCGAGTAAAATGCGCAGTAATTGTCGGGGAAACCAACGGGAGATAATTGGGCGACCGTAGTTATAACGTTACATGCTGTTAAATTGAAGTTTTCGAAACTGTTTCTGGGGCTCTGTAGACTTTTTCCAAGGTTTGGACAAAGTCATTTAATATAATCACAACAAGTATATATATTAATTTCTATCGATTTTGGATAAAAATCAAATTGAATTTTACAGAAAATGGAAATTAAATTTAAACTTGATCGAATTAAATTGAAATTGGCTATTCAGATTGAGGGTAATTAAGTGTAGGCTGCGTGTAAATATTTTGGTGTATTTTGGGTTAATATTGGGGGAGTAAAGGGCTGCCGAAAATGAAATTGAATTTTACAGAAAATTCAAATAAAATTTAAACTGAATTTAATTAAATCTAATTGGGGTTTAGAATTTGAGAGGAATTAGTAGAAGGCTTTATAAATTGTTTTTATTGTGTTTTGGTTAGAAATTGACTTAGTTTAGGGCTGCCGAAAATGAAATTGAATTTTACAGAAAATCCAAATTAAATCTAAATGAGGTCTTTTTATCGAGGGTAAATAGGGGTAGGCTGCGTATAAATATTTTTGGTGTATTTGGGTTAATATTGGGCAAGTAAAGCGCTGCCGAAAATCAAATTGAAATTTACAGAAAGCCGAAATAAATTTTACAGACGGAAAATTTAAATTTGGCGGGTTTCTGGCCGAGGGAACTCAAATAGCCGCGAAAAAAGAATTTTAGAGTAAATATAAATCTAATTTTAACTGAATTTAATTAAATCTAAATGGGGTTTAGAATTTGAGGGAAATTAGTAGAAGGCTATATAAATTAATTTCAATTAATATTGTTTAAAAATTGGCTTAGTTTAGGGCTGCCGAAAGTGAAAATGAATTTTACAGAAAATTCAAATGAAATTTAAACTTGATCGAATTAAATCGAAATGGTGTCTTTATATTGAAGGTAATTAGGTGTAGACTGCGTATAGAAATTTTGGTGTATTTTGGGTCAATATTGGGGAAGTAAGGGGCTGCCGAAAATGAAATTTAAATTTACAGAAAGTCGAACTATATTTTGCAGACGGAAAAATTTAAATTTGGCGGGTTTCTGAGGGGCCGAGGGAACACATATAGCCGCGAAAAACGAATTTTATACTAAATATTAATAAAATTTAAACTGAATTTAATTAAATCTAAATGGGGTTTACAATTTGAGGGAAATTAGTAGAAGGCTAGATAAATTAATTTTAATGCATTTTGGTTAAAAATTGGCTTAGTTTTGGGCTGCTAAAAAAGAAATTGAATTTTACAGAAAATTGAAATTAAATTTAAACTTAATCGAATTAAATTGAAATGGACTATTCATATTGAGGGTAATTAGGTGTAGGCTGCGTATAAAAATTTTGGTGTTTTTTGGGTTAATATTGGGGAAGTAAACGGCTGCCGAAAATGAAATTTAAATTTACAGAAAGTCGAAATATATTTTGCAGACGGAGGGGCCGAGGGAACTGATATAGCCGCGAAAAACGAATTTTATAGTAAATATAAATAAAATTCAAACTGGATTTAAATAAATCTAAATGGGGTTTATAATTTGAGGGAAATTAGTAGAAGGCTATTTAAATTAATTCGAAGGAATATTGGTTAAAAATTGGCTAAGTTTAGGTCTGCTGAAAATGAAATTGAATTTTACGGAAAATTCAAATTATATTTAAACTGAATTTAATTAAATCTAATTGCGGTTTATAATTTGATGGATATTGGCAGAAGGCTATATAAATTATTTTTAGCGTAATTTGATTAAAAATTGGCTTAGTTTAGGGCTGCCGAAAGTGAAAATGAATTTTACAGAAAATTCAAATAAAATTTAAACTTGATAGAATTAAATCTAAATGGGGTATTCATATTGAGGGTAATAAGGTGTAGGCTGCGAACACAAATTTTGGTGTATTTTCGGTTAATATTGGGGAAGTAAAGGGCTGCCGAAAATAAAATTGAATTTTACAGAAAATGGAAATAAAATTTAAACTTGATCGAATTAAACTGAAATGGGGTTAGGTGTAGGCTTCGTATAGAAATTTTGGTGTATTTTGGGTTAGTATTGGGGAAGTAAAGGGCTGCCGAAAATGAAATTGAATTTTACAGAAAGTCGAAATATATTTTGCAGACGGAAAATTTAAATTTGCCGGGTTTCTGACCGGAATTTGGCGTGATAAAGCATTGGGGGAGTGACCGAGGGAACTCAAATGGCCGCGAAAAACGAATTTTACAGTAAATATAAAAAATAATTAAACTGAATCTAATTACATCTAAATGGGGTTCAGAATTTGAGAGGAATTAGTAGAAGGCTATTTAAATTAATTTTAAGGAATATTGGCTAAGTTTAGGTCTGCCGAAAATGAAATTGAATTTTACGGAAAATTCAAATAAAATTTAAACTGAATTTAATTAAATCTAATTGGGGTTTATAATTTGAGGGAAATTGGTAGAAGGCTATATAAATAATTTTTAATGTGTTTTGGTTAGAAATTGGCTTAGTTTTGGGCTGCTAAAAAAGAAATTGAATTTTACAGAAAATTGAAATTAAAGTTAAACTTAATCGAATTAAATTAAAATGGGCTATTCATATTGAAGGTAATTAGGTATAGGCTGCGTATAAAAATTTGGTGTTTTTTGGGTTAATATTGGGGAAGTAAACGGCTGCCGAAAATGAAATTTAAATTTACAGAAAGTCGAAATATATTTTGCAGACGGAAAATTTAAATTTGGCGGGTTTCGGACCGGAATTTGTCACTTTAAAGCTTGCGGGAGGGGCGACATCTCGTATCAAACTAAGAGAACTACAAGAAGATATTTTTCTAATATCTACCAACAATGAATAGAATTTTAGAGAAAATCAAATTAATTTGAAACTGAATTGTAGTAAATTCGATGGGGGTGTTTATACTGAGGGTAATTACTAGGATATGCATAATAATTTCGATGTATTTTGAGTTATTATTGATGAAGTGCAGGGCTGCCGAAAATGAATTTGAATTTTACAGAAATTCTAAATCAAATTTAAACTGAATTTAATTAAATTTAAATGGGGTTTAAAATTTGAGGGGAATTAGTAGAAGGCTATATAAATTAATTTTAAGGGATTTTGGTTTAATATTAGCTAATTTAACAGAAAAGCAATTGAATTCCCTCCCCCCTCCCCCGCCTAAGTCAGATGATGGTAGCGGAAAACCAAGCACCTCCCTCAGTCCCTTCGCCCATACCGTAAATTCTTATTTTTATTTAATATATAATATCCGAGTATTTGAGAGTAAGGAAGCTTAAAACAATTAATTTGAATAGTTTCTAGTTAAATCCGATTTAAATATTTGGCCAAGGTTCAAGGAAATGCCATAAAATTTTGTGAGAAATGAGAAAAAGGCTCAGTTGAATGTTGTGCTTTTTAGCTGTTAGTCATATTATATATTTCTTAATACAAGTATGGAAGTAGTTTGTCTGATATGTAGTTCGGATTTTGGGAATAAAAAAACTGTTGTAGTTACAAAGGGTATCCAAACTGTCGTTAATGCAAGTTTGAGGAGAAAAGATGGACTACACGAGCGTCTTGAACACCTTACATCAGTTCGTTTGCACGAAGCTTGTCGAAAACACTGTACGCGAGAGGAAAATATTGTGAAATTTCTAGACGATGGTAGTTCCACGTCAAAGGAACCAACCATGGATAAATTGTTGAGATCCCAGGTTCATTCGTTCGAGTTCAAAACAAATTGTTTGCTCTGTGGAAATAATGCAGTCCCCGATGAAAAGCATCCATCGAGAATTAAAGGTATTGTGCATTTGGTTGAAACAATGGAAATAAAATCAACACTAATTAAAAGATCAAAATGATGAGTGGTCGCGGGTCGTACTAGTCCGTCTTGAAAATGTCATAGATCTTTTAGCTGCTGAAGCGCGCTACCATAAAACTTACTATACAAAATTTTTAACTGAAAATACTGAGAAATAGAAATCGGTCGGGGAATAAATGCCGAACGAGAAGAAGCTTTGTGCCTACCATGATGGTAACAATGAGTGCCAGTATTCTATGACAGAATTAGAGAAACGTTTTAAGGAATTTTGTAATGAAGGAGTGGAAACTTACGGTATGAAGTATTTAAAACAAAGACTCATCCGACGTTGTGGGAAACAAATTACAATATCTGAACTTATTCGAAAAGATAACATAATTACTTCAAAGATCAGGCGTATAAGATAATATCGAATAGTTGGTATTCAATCAGAAAATTGAATGAGCAAGACGAAAGAATGCGAATCGTAGAAGCTGCTGACGGAGAGGATATTGTTGTGAAGAATAGCCTGCGCGTTACAACGAGGAGCTGATTTAAATAACTGCATGTCATATGAACTTTCTCCGGTCGCTCCATCTATGTTTGATGAGTTCTCATTTCGAAAAACAAACAAAGCAACCCTGTCTCATCTTCTTGACGAGGTTAGTCCTTTAATAATAACTAGAGATGGTTTATGAACAAGTGGTAGTGGATGGTGGATTTATGCTTCATCGTGTAGTGTGGCCTCGCCCTTGCACATACGGAGATATCTTAAACCTGTACGTAGAATATGTTAAAAACCACTACGGTGAAACTACAACTGTAGTTTTTTACGGCTATTCAAATGATTTAACCACGAAAGGAGAGGAACATAGGAGAAGGCAAGCAAAATCAATGGCTCCGCATATCAAAATAGAAGATAACCTCGCAACGACTTCTCGAGACGCATTCCTTAAAAATTCTAAAAACAAAGAGTCCTTGATACACCATCTTATTACTAGATTTCAATCATCTGGTCTTAGAGCCATTCAAGTAAAAAGTGACGCTGACGTTCTTATAGCAAAAACAGCGCTTGACTTTAGAAAATGCGAAAATTACAAAACTATTGCTGTCTTCGCATAAGACGCAGACGTGCTTGTAATTTTGATAGTTCTCGCTGATACCGAAAATCAAAATTCTTTATTTTTGGTAAAACAGCAGCAATGAAACTCTCCAACGAAAATCCTTGACATCAAGGCAATAAAAAAAGAACTTGGAGAACAAGCACATGTTTTACTCTTTCTCCATTCTGAAACGGGTTGCGATACTACATCTGTCCTTTATCGCTAAGGAAAAAAAGCTTTCAAAATACTAAAACAAAACGAAGATCTCCGTAAAACAATTTGATTTTTAATCAGCCTGGGCTAGTATCGCAGAAATAACTGCTGTAGGAGAATATTTCTTACTGACCTCATACGGTGCAATAAAAAGTAGTACCTTAAATGAGCAAAGACCACCAGAAATTCACGGATAAGGAGCTCATTTGAACTGGCAAGTCTTCCACCCACAAGTGCAACTGCTAGCCAACACATGCAAAGAGTCTACCACCAAGTTCAAACGTGGCCTGGCAACGACATAAATGCAGAAGATTGGGGGTGTAAAAGAGTCGGCCACGTGTTGCGCCCAGTAATAAAAAATCGTCAACCGGCCCGAGCGAAATTTTAAATATGATTTCTTGCAAGTGTAAGGGTAGTTGCGACGAAAAATGCGAATGTCGAAAAACAGGTCTGATGTGTTCCGCAGTGTGCAGAAAATGTCACGGTATTTCATGCACCAACGACTGCAGAGATTTTGATCTAGATGGCGAGATGGACAATTTAGACATTTAAAAATATTAACATTATACAATAATATTTACATTATATAATGATAACATTTAGATTATATTATAATAACATTTACATTATATAATGATAACATTTACGTTATATAATGATAACATTTACGTTATATAATGATAACATTTACGTTATATAATGATAACATTTACGTTATATAATGATAACATTTACATAATATAATGATAATATTTACATTATATAATGATAACATTTATATTATATAATGATAACATATTTAAATTATTTAAATTAACTGTAAATTTAAATGTAACGATAGTTTGTAAATAAATATTTTCGAATTGTTTTACGAAGAAATTAATACATATTGTTATATTAGAGCAATATTAAGTTTTGGAAATTATTAATGCATGTTTGCCAGCTTCTGTTTGATTAACGTTCAAAATTCATATAACAAACGATACTATATACAAACAATCATTTTTAAGTTCATCTGGTTATGTTATGAAGTTTTTATAATTTAGGTCGCCGTTTTCAAAACTGGCGGAATATTTTCTCTTCATTAAACGTTTTATTCACAGCAATACATAGAAAAGCACGTCCTATTATTGAAACAGCGAAATTATAAAAAAATCTTAAATGGTTTTCCGCGGAAACTTCATATTTCCCTAAATTTATCAATTTCACCAGTTTCAATGCATGTTTGCGAGCTTCCTGTTTGATAAACGCTAAACATGCATTTCGTGCGGAGTGTCTTAAGCTACATTTTGAGCCTAACCATTAGTCAATCCGATAATTACATCTAAAGTTAAGTATAGTTTTAGTAATTTTGGCGGCCATTTTCCAAGATGGCGGATTTTCCCCATGCCTGCGAGATTGGGACACCTCACCACTTTAAAGAGCGCATTCGATTCTATAAGTATGGAAATTTTCGTAACCGTTCTAATTTGTTCCGGGTTCACCCTTTTTTGGGCTAGAATGCCTGTACTACTAAACGTGTTTGGGAGAATCTATATGGTGACGTAGATTTCTCGACTCCGCTTTCTTTCCCCTTTGATGTTGGTGATGTAGTTCGTATAAGTAAACACAAGAATCTCTTCGATAAGGGATACATACCCACATGGTCGGAAGAACTATTCAAAATTTCTGAGAGATTAGCTCGTAGTCCTCCTGTATATAAGATACGCGACTTGAAAGAAGAGCTCATTACTGGATTTTCTACCGAGAGCAACTACTGAAAATTGGCCAGGACCTGAGTAACAGCGTTTTTAAAATCGAAAAAGTGTTGAAAAAACGACGCAAGGCTGACGGAAGTATCGAGAGATTCGTTCGCTGGAAAGGATACCCGCCATCATTCGATAGTTGGGTGCAGGAAATTGACCTTGCATGATGACGTTCTACATCACCCTACCGTCAGACAGTTCTATGAGTTACTTCCCCGGGAATACGATCAGTAAATTCCGAACACATTTACCGGAATCGATTAAATTACAAGGTCCGTACGAAGTGGCTTTGGTGGAATTCAGCTATCCCCGCACATGGAGCAATATGAGATCGTCGTGCTGGATATCTTTAACTAACCACGGGGAAAATAGAAATAGCACGAGTCATTAGAGAATGGTAGAACTGCCCGCGGGCTACTACGGAAATATAGAAGACCTATTGGAGCAACTCAATTACGACGAAGATGATATCTCGGACGTCACTATACTGAAAAAGGGGACGCCAGTCGAGGGTGATATGTTCGAGTCAGAGACGACGACGAGTGCTAAATACACGTTTAGTTATATCGCGCGATTACGACGTGTGGAAGTTTCTGTAAAACCGGATTACTTCTTAACTATACCGGGGGAGTTGGCGGTCATGTTGGGATTTACGAAAGATCATACAAAAACTACGACAATCGTCCACGCGAGAATAGCCAGTTATCCGGTGGATTTAGACGCGGGTCTTCATTCACTCTTCATATATTCTGATATCGTTGAAAGTAGGGCTGTAGGTGACGCCCATGTTCCGCTTCTACGAATAACGAGTGCCCAAGGAAATGACGGGGATACGGTAGACAGAGAATTTTCTCGTCCTCATTACCTCCCAGTCCATTGCAATTCCTTTCAATCCATCGAAATTAACATTATGAGTGAAATGGGTGTACCCGTCAAGTTCGAAAGAGGTAAAGTTCACGCGACTCTACATTTTAGACCTCGAAGAATGTGGTCGCCATTATAAATAAGCCGACAGTATGGACGCGCTCGCCATTCTTATCGAGAGAGTTAAACGAGACGCATCATGAAGCAAAAACTGTCCTCCACCCAGTTGGACTACGATCGCCACTTTTTAAATCAAATTGGACACGGAATTAAGGTCGACTACGCTAAATATTTTCAAAGTCAAATTGGAAAGGGTTCTATACCCGTATACCAGGGTCTCCCCGTCCAACATGGATACGGTCTAGGAAACTTTATCGCCTTGGCCTTCCGTCGAGCCGTTCCACTTTTGAAGAAGGGAGCCATATATCTTGGGAAAAAACTGTTAAATACGGGATCTAAAATCGTTACCGACGTAGCCAGCGGAATTCCCGTGAAATCCGCGGCTAAATCTCGAGGAAAAGACGCTGCGAGAGATGTCGTAATCAGTGCCGCGGACGAAATCGCTAGAATGACTGGAAATGGGCATAAAAGAAAGTGTAAGCGTCGAAGACTAGTCAGTTCAGCGACGAACAGGAAGAAGAGAAGACCGCTCTTAAAACCCTCCGATATATTTTCTACAATATAATGGCTCATATCCATCCCGATTCCCAAGGTTCGGTTAGTTCCGAAGTCGAACTTTTCAACGTGCCACTCACAAACGCGAGTATAGTGAGTGGAGAATGGGTTGAGTATAGTCCCATCTCGAACATTAACGAAAATTCAACTCTAACCTTCGCCGTGGCCGGAAACTCCGATACGTACAGTGATTTGTCCAAAACTTTGTTACATCTTCAAGTTAGACTCGTCAACCCAGCGGACGGGAGAACAATTCCAGCGGCGGCAGTAAGCGATGCGGCTGGGGTAATCACCACACCGGCGGACGTGGTAGCGCCCGTGAATCTGTTTCATTCTAGCCTTTTTAGCGAGGTACACGTTTCCTTGGGTGATAGATCGGTAACGCCATCGCCGCAAAACTATGCCTACAAGGCCATGTTTCAAACAACCGTGACTTTTGGTGGACCTGCGAAAACAAGTTTTCTAACTGCCGCCATGTTCTACAAGGATACAGCCGGAAAATTCAATACCCCGTCGGAAAATGAGGGATTCAAGAAAAGAGCAAGTTTCGCCAAACAAGGGACCATCGATATGATTGGCGCGGTTCACACGGACTTGTGTCAACAGTCACGTTTTATTCCTAACATGATTGACTTGAAATTTAAATTTATTAAAAGCTCCAACGAATTTTGTATTCAAACCTTAGCGGGTGGCGTTAGATGGAAGGTACAATACGAACTCGCTTCCCTGTATATCAGAAAAGTAAAATTAACTCCTGAGATTACAATTGCCCACGCCAAATGTCTCGAACTAGCTACCATGAAATATCCAATAACTCGAACGGAGTGTAACTCTTTTTCCATAAATAGCGGAACAAAAATATGCGTTAGAGATAATCTCTTTATCTAGGCGATTATGCCCGTCGCCCTTTAATTTCCAACACTTTGATTTAAATCATATCGCTCTCTACCTCGACGGAACTAGCATTCCTCACAAGCCTTTAACCCCTAATTTCGAGGGACATCAGTACATGAGATCGTTAACTAATCTTTTCACTCAAACATCCCAATGGCTCATTGACGAAGGGAACTATATCTCACGTGAAGAGTTTCCTGGTAGGAACTGTATATTCGTATTTGATTTGAGTCCTGACCTCAGTTGTTCAGCTTCGCAATTTCAGTTGATAAAGAATGGTAATTTGCGATTAGAATTAAAGTTCGCCAGGGATTTGCCGAAGACTGTTAGCGTATTATACTACGCCGAATTTCAAAATTTAATTGAAATTGACAAAAACAGGAACGTTATTTACGATTATACCAATTAGAAAATGGAATCTCATCAGTTAGCTAAAATAATGGAAAAAGATTCGTTCACTAAAGGTCTGTTTCGAGGTATTTTCGCAACCGATAAATTACCCAAAACTGTTAAAACCTTTCCTTCACTCTATATTGTAAATACGGGATTATCTGACACAGAAGGCGAACATTGGACGGCTATCTATTTTTCTCGAATTAAAAATACAGAGTTCTTTGATAGTTTCGGTAACCCTCCTGATATGTTTAAATTTAACGATTTTGTGGAAAGAAACAGTATAACTGTTACATTTAAATCCAAACAATTACAAGGGAACTTTAGTATGACTTGTGGTGGATATTGTGTTTATTTTGCATTGTATAGATGCAGAGGTGTTAAAATGTTTAATATATGTGCATCCGCGTTCCTCTCACACAAAGATACAAATCTATGGTTAACGCACGGACTACTGCCTTACAACATGAAATCCTAAACCACGCCTTGCGGGACTTGAAAGCACGTAAGAAAAGGTTGGAGCTGGATATCGAGTGTGGTAAGAACGAACTATTTCGAAGATTCGACAGAATCCAGGTACCTGATGGGGCCATTGAGTTGGTGAACTCGAATTTCACTTCGGATTACAATAGACAATTTGAAGATCATAAGCTGCGTCTACGGTCAAAATTTGATAAGTTAAATTTAGAAAAGGTGGGAAATACTGCGGGATTTCTAGCTGACAAGGAGGTGGTAACTAATCTGTCCTCCTACCCCTTGTCGGAGGTCGAAACATCTCTGCTGAAAAAGGGACTAAATTTCGCTTTGGCACCTTTCGCACCACCGATGATTGACATCGCTGCAAGCACCGAAGGGTTTCTTAAGCGACATAAATTCACCGATTCTGAAAAACAGGACCTAAGACACTTAGTTAAACAGCACTTAAACGAGAAACACAAAGGTCATAAATCTAATTTGTCCATCAACGAAAAGTACGCTCTAAAATCCTTAAAGAATAACAAAGATATTATAATTTTAAATGCAGACAAGGGGAACAAAATTGTTGTAATGGATTTACTGGACTATAACTCGAAAGTCGAGATGATGTTAAAGTCAGATGATTACATTGAATTGAAAAAAGACCAATGCGATAAAATTGATAAGGACATTAGAAAAATTGTCCACAGGGGATTAAAAAAGAAGACTCTTACGCGTTTGGATTACCACCATATGGTCACCCATAGTTTTTCTACACCTTACATGTACGCGTTGCCTAAATTACATAAAGACGGTTTCCCGATGAGACCTATAGTTTCTGCCAGGGAGGGACCCTCCAGCAATTTATCTAAATTTCTCACAAATATTTTAAAACCCTTAATCGAAAATTATGAAAGAGGACTAAAAAACTCCACGCAATTAGTACAGGAACTAAGCGACAAAAAATTAGATAACAGAGATAGATTAAAAAGGTTCTTGATATTTTAAAAAAACGATTACAATTAGACCCTACTTTAGCCAATAGAACTAAATTAGACATAGAGAGCATCATTGAACTAACTTCTATTTGTTTAGATCAAAATTGTTTTTACTTTAACCAAAAACTATACCGACAGACGAAAGGTCTGAGTATGGGTATTAGCCTATCCCCTCTGTTAGCAGAAATATATATGGAGGAAATCGAAAATAAGATTTTTTCATCACACCGGGAAACCCGACATGTTAGGTGGTGGAAACGATACGTTGATCATCGACAAACTACTACCAGGACTAGTAATGTAAGCTTATAAAACTTCGTCTCAAAACGCCGCGGTAAAACCCCTCTAGCGACATTGATTGGAGTTAAAAATTTAGTACAAGATGGCGGCGTCCATGGAATTGGAGATCAGGATATTGAAAGGTAAAATAGTATTGAATTTACAATATTATTTTATTTAAAGTAAGTTTGACCTTAATATCTTCAGTATTTATGTGCGTGTTAAACCAACATTGAATAAGGTTCGCGAAATATATTCTTCGCCGAGGCAGGGGTCGAAATCATCGCCCGGTTTAGATCGTAAAGACGAAAACCGTTAGTAAGCCTAGGCTTATTCCGTTCCGCCTAAGGCTGGCCGCTGTTGCGGCGTCGCCCGTCTCCACGAAAAACGACGGCTAAAGCTTACTACACATTACAGCGTTTTGAGAGCGTGCGTGACGCGAGGTGGCGCGGCGTTTTGATGGC
This sequence comes from Odiellus spinosus, assembly GCA_963920705.1. Taxonomy (NCBI): domain Eukaryota; kingdom Metazoa; phylum Arthropoda; class Arachnida; order Opiliones; family Phalangiidae; genus Odiellus; species Odiellus spinosus. The sequence goes on from OY987234.1 coordinate 3,412,365, forward strand.
GTCACCGCTGGTGATACGTACGTCGCGCCACCCAACGGTGTGAAAGTTCACATTATCGCGTTAAGCATCGTGGTCAATAAAATTTTTGAAGCTTATACCATTTTCAGTCAAGGCGTAACTAGCCGGTTTGATCAGATTTAACAGGGGTTTAATGACAATTAACTTTATGTTTATTGAACTGAGAAGGCTATGGATACCTCAGTTAAATCTGGTTAAACCAGGATTAATTACTCTTCGTGTGAAGAGGGTATTACACTTTTCCAAGAGAAGCTTATATCAAATTCATTTAGAAATGCGCTTTTCTGTCACCTCAAGCTAGATAATCTGGTTTAGTAAAGCAAAGCTAGATTTAAGCTTCAACATAGACTTTCCACTAGCCAAGCAGTCACTTTCTGTGTCTCGAAAGATTGAATGTGATAATATGGTAACCAAGGCTTAGTGGACTAGCTGTATAATATATTGTAACTGTAAATAATAAATTGGCGAAACTAACCTACTCTACATAATTCTGAACCAATGATAGTCCACAAAACCTACTTCTTTTTGAAATCTTAGAAATCTGGTCATTTTCGATCCTAAATTGCCGATTTTTTACGTACCGACTTTAATTGTCGAATCTGCCATTTTTACCATGAAACGGAGTTAAAACGTCACGCACGCTCTCAAAAGCTCGGAATTCCGAACTCTCGCGTTTTGAAGCGTTTCGTTGACGGCGTGTCGATGGCGTAGCGTTTTAGAAGCGTTTCAGCGACGTTTCACAAACGCTGCGCCGCGTCACGTATGCTCTCAAAACGGTGTAATGTGTAGCAGGCTTAAGCACGAGCGCCGGGAGCGCGCCTAGGCTTTTTAACGCGGAAGGCCCGTTCCCCCGTAAAAGTCTTGAAGGTCTTCGCGAGCGAAGTGAAATTTGGTGATACCACGGTTTTAATTCGACGAAAAAGTATTAAGAAAGCCGCGGAAGGCAACTGAAAAATTAGAGAAATAAAAGGAAAGAAAAACCGGATTTATCTTAAAATTAATTAAAAAATAATAAATACGAAAGCGAGGCTTATCTCCATTGGGAATACGGTATAGCAGTAGAAGAGTATCTTGTACTACATATATGACTCCATTCGATAACGCACGGTGGCGCTCTCATCGATAACCGCGGCACTTAAGAGAAATTTTCTCTATGGGGGCTTAGTATAACATTACAAGTCCTGGTAGTAGTTTGTCGATGCGTTGATGATATTTTGGTCATTATAAGAGACATTAGGGATTTTGGGACTGGCCTATTGGACTATATAAATTCCATCGATCCACTTAACATTAAGTTCACTATTGAATGGGAAAACAATGAATCTCTTCCCTTTTTGGACGTCCTCTTAAAAATGAACCCTGGAAACTATAAGATAAATTTTTCTCTTTATCAAAAAGCCTCTCATTGGGGACATTACTTGAATTTTGATTCGGAACGCAGCAAAAATGTCAAATTGGGGATTGTAAAAGGTCTGAAGTCAAAAATCGAAAGCATCTCCGATGATCCTGTGGGGGATAGAAATTTGATTAAAACCCAATTGACTAATTCAGGATACCCTAACAGACTAGTAGAACAAATCTTCAGTAAAAATTTAGTAAGACGCGATAAATCAGAAAACCTTCAAAACGACCAATTAGAGGAAAAGATTCTAGTGCTCCCTTACATAAAAAACAAATCTGAAATTTTGCATCGGCTTATTAAAAGTAAATATAATATTACATTGATCAGCAAAAAGAATAAAACATTAAAAAACGAACTAAGTAAATTCAGACCCAAAATCAACAAACTTGACACGAAGGGGTTGATTTATAAATTAAATTGTAAAACTTGTAAAGAGTCATACGTGGGCGAAACCCAAAGATCCGTCAAAATCAGAATTAAAGAACACAAATATGCTTGTGAAAGAAACGATGAACAAAACGGTCTGGCTAAACACCTGATGAACACTAACTTCCAACACGTGATTGATTGGGACAATCCTGATATTTTACACCGGGAAAAAAATTATTTTAGGCGAAAATTTATTGAGGGAATTTTTATCAACCATAGAGATAAGGGGGGGCTTAATCTCGAAGATGGAAGTGAGGAGGCGAAGCTGTGGGGGGTGATCACGTGATTGGTATTATATCAAAAAACCTATTACTGGTTGTCGCGAATAATGTTTTCGATTGTAACTTTTATTATGCCTGAGGAAGACTGCTAGGACAGTCGAAAGCTAGCGAACTTTTAAACTTAATAAAGTTTCTTACAAAATGATCCATGAGACCCTTCTTTTAAATATTTTAACTTATGTTTACCATGGACCCAACTAATTTTAATATTTTTAATAAAAATGTTAATGAAAAAATGATTTCTGAATTTATGTATAAGAGATTTTCAATAAACTTTTTTTAAACCAAAACACTTGTGATTTCCTCTAACCTAACCTAACCTTACCCCACTTAACCTAAGTTTCACATATATAATTGACGGGAGGGCAACCATGCGCGGTAGTCGCGGGACGCGCGTGATTCAAATTTCAAACGCGCGCGGTTAATTTACCAACGCGTCGCGGCGCGGTAGTCGCGGGGCAATTCCCTCCACCCTGACCTTTGATTTAGGTTTATAAGTAAAGTAGGCTTAAGTATAAAAAAATTTCAAAATTTTGGTTCATACTTTTTTTAATTAAGTTGAGAAAAAAAAAATTTGTTGAAAAACCTTGTTGCCATGCAACAAGAAAGCTACAGGTTATTCATAACGTAAGTACTACTTTCACAGTTGTAATTACAACTTTGAATGGACAGATATGATTATCATTCCGAGAACACCCATCACAACTTTCAATGGGCATATATTATCATTTTAAATGGGAGTGCCATTGATCCAAACCTTTCACGAATAACTCTGCGAAAATTTCTACTTGGTCTATTATGCTGTACCCAAGACTTAGTTTTGGAAATGGTGGTGCTTGTTACATTCTATAACACAAATTTTCGCAGAGTTATTCGTGAAAGGTTTGGATCAATGGCACTCCCATTTAAAATGATAATATATGCCCATTGAAAGTTGTGATGGGTGTTCTCGGAATGATAATCATATCTGTCCATTCAAAGTTGTAATTACAACTGTGAAAGTAGTACTTACGTTATGAATAACCTGTAGCTTTCTTGTTGCATGGCAACAAGGTTTTTCAACTAATATCTGTCCCTTTGTAAAAATTAGTCAGGGTGAACTTTAGAGTTAGTTTGCCAATAAACAAAATAGTTGCGTTGGAAAATATTTTAATGTTGAAAAAATTTTCAAAACGTTTTCATGCAGAGTGACAAGTGTGAACGTATCATTGTAAGTTGTATTAACAATTTGGGAAACCAAATAATTATCTCTCCGAGAAACTTTACCTAACCTAACCCTGTAAGCAAAGACAAAGGCGTAGCCTATTCTGGGTGGTTGCCAGAAGAAATTCAATTATATAGGAAAATTCAATTATACAGACACAAATTTATGCAAGAGTATAAAATTAATTAAAATAAAATTTTAACGACATTTGGAAAACGGCAGGAAAACTTCTCTCCCAAAATTTCGAAACTTACACGAGTTAATGGTTGAAGCACCAAATTGTACGCGGTAAAGATTTGCACTTTAAAACTTATCACCCTAAAATTATGAAACCTGTTTAGGGAGATAAACTAATTTGCAAAGCATAGATTTTGATTGTGGCTTTAAATCGTTATAGCCGTGAAAAGGGCGAAATCCTTAGAACTTGGTCAGTTTCCCCCATTTGAGACGTGTATCAGTTTGGTAAATCTCGAGAATTCATTTATTCGCCCGATTGGCGGGGCTTTTTTTTTTTTTTTTTTTTTTTTTTTTTTTTTTTTTTTCGGCGTGTAACGTAACGTCTTTACGCCCGGACAGCGAACCAGGTGTGGCGCCAAGGCGTAAGGCCTGGAGCAACTCAGTTATGGTAAGTAACTACGCAGGGATTAGGACTGGGAATTGCCCACGCGACGGAAGGAGATGGGAATGGGGAAGAGGAAGGACCATTCCGTCGCGGACCATTCGCAACACTCCCTATGGGCAAGGGACCTGCGATTCGAGCAGGACAACACCCAGACCTTGCCACTGAGACGCCAGTTTACAGGAGTGCGCCACCACTCCCGGCGATTGGCGGGGCTTCCGTGAGCGCCACCGAAGCGCGTGATCGAGGAGTCTATGCAATAGGCTACCAATTTCATGGGCGTGATATAGCGTAGCTGTAAGATAACGTACGAAATCAGCTTTCACCTACTGGCAAAAAGTTGAACCACTAAATTTATTTATGAATTATAATTAAATTTTAATGATATTATGATATTAGAAGAGGAATGATATTTTATAATATAATTAATTTGAAGAAAAATTAAAGTTTAATAAAAAAATAATGTTAAAAAAAACTTAAACTCTCTACGAGATTCGAATTCGTCGACCGCTGGACCATGAGGTCGGTCGGCGGAGAAAGTACTGACATCTATCTAGTAAAACCTGACCAAAAGGTCTACGTCGAAGAGATTGTCCCACTAAGCCTTGGATTGTAATTTATAACAACTCATTTAGTTAATATTTAAGTCCAAATCTAAAATAAAACTTATAAAAATTCAATTAAGACATTTCAAAAATAAAATAAACAAAAATAATTACCATATTCAAGTCTTTTGTTAAAGATATAGTAGTTTTACGAAACTAACCGATGAAACATTTTATGGCGTCTCTTACTCTCTTTTTGCTACTCTCCCGCTTATTTCACTTCCCAAATTCAGCGGGTGTAAAGGTAAAGGGGTGTGTTTTCTCTATCCCAGAATAAATATAGAGAACGGTCGCTTTGCAGCAGCGCGTAGGGAATTTATAAGCGGGATGGTTAACCGCCTGACGGCGTGTTCATTGGCTAGAGGTGGAACCATACCGAATTTCAACGCGTACGAACTTAGCATCATAGCAATGATAGAGCTTGAAGCTACAGCCTTTTTTGCCTAAACGGACTGTCTAAGCGGGCTATGCAAATACTCTATGGCCGTTTATGCACTAGCTAGAGGCAACCGTAATATCAACGCGTGCAAAGCGAGCGACCATTCTGTATAACATAGATTTAAAATTAATTTTACTTTATATTAAAGTCTGATTTGGGGAAAAAAAATGTCAAAAGCACACATATCGACATAAAATTAAACTAAATCACTCAAAAAAGGAAAACAAAGAGCTTCCAAATTATAGATAGGCCTTTCCGATCGACGACTCTAGGTACAGACACACTGAACTTTAACGTGTACCAAAAAAAGCGTCATGTGTAATTCCAAGATTTTTGAGCTTCGATAATATATAAGAATCTCGGATCTTGGCAGCCCATGTTATTTCCCCATTGGAGTTAATACAGCCCAAACAGAGGAGCTGCTATCCGTCTACGGAAAACTAGAGCTAGGAATAACAGACTCTGCCGAATGGCAGAGTCTAATAAACAGTTTCTTTTAACCATGCAGTATCTGACTAGCTGACTCTTAAATTATTTTATTAATATTATTATACGTTATTCACCGTGGTCACCAAAACTTAGAAGAAGGTTCTATACGGGTTACCCAAGAGAAGTATACAGAAACAGTTTTGAAGCGTTTTGGCATGCAAGATTCCAAGCCAATTGCGACTCCAATGGATGCGAACAGCAAATTACAAAATCCAGAACACCGGGTGATAGACGAAATGCTACGCATCCCGTATCAATCGTTAGTCGGCTCTCTCATGTACCTGGCGGTATCAACACGTAAAGATATTGCATATTCAGTCAGCGCATTAAGCCAGTTTAATACGAGCTATGATTAAAGGAGTCCTTCACGGCCGTGGCGTCCCCCCCCCCTGTTTTTTCAAAAGTCGGTCTTCCAAAAATTGCCCACTGCATGTCTTTGGCGCTGCTGATTTTTGGGTTGAAATCCTTCCGCGGCCATGCGGCTTTCTAGGCAGTCTCCAACACCCCAGAAAAAGAGTTACTTTTCAAACCAAAAGTAGTATAGAAGGGAGGGTCGCTAAAAACTGAGGGGGGAAGCAGTAGACATGAGGGAGCCGCCAAGGCAGTGAAGGACTCCTTTAATCACATTGGATTGCTGGGAAGAGAGTTCTCAGATATCTTAAAGGAACTCTAAATCTTGGGCTTATTTTTAGAAAGACAGGAATGGATATCCAAGGTTTCGTAGACGCAGACTGGGGAAGCTGTGTAAAAGACAAAGTCCTACACAGGATATGTTTTCAAACTCGCAGGCACCGCAGTATCCTGGGAAGCTAGAAAACAACGAACAGTAGCCTTATCCAGTACCGAAGCAGAATACATGGCTATGTCCGACGCAACGAAGGAGGCCATCTATTTAAAGGGACTTCTCAACGAACTGGGGTTACCAGTTATATAATGAAAACCAGGGTGCCCAGAAACTAGTTTGGAATAAAGTTTGCCATTCCAGAACTAAACATATTGATATCCGGCACCATTTCATCAGAGATACCTATGACCAGGGACACATTGACTTGCAGTACCTATCAACAGAGAATATGCCAGCTGATATCCTAACCAAGAGCCTTCTCCGCCCGAAACATTTAACCTGCGTTCAAGTTCAAGCATTGTGCTTGGAAAACACGAAATTTTAATTCCTGGTTTAAAACGTCCGATCTTAAGAGGGACTGTTGTTAAAAAATAGATAATCTCGGATGTTTTACTTTTTTAATTGCTCTTTAATAGTATTGTACTTTGGATTCTCTTTTACGTTGTCTTATCAGTATAGTTGTTTTTTACGCTTACTTAAATATTGTATAAAAACATTCTACCACGGTTAAATTATGCTCAGTGTATTCTCTCATGCGTTTTGTGAGTTTGTTATTCCGGCTTATTTTATGTCGAGTAAATAAAGTTTAATTTAATTCCGTCCTCCCGAGTCGTTCTTGAAACAACACACAGCGAAATCATTATATTTTCCCCATTGCCCTTTAAACCAAATTTAAATTAATTTTTTCATCAATTTTGATGTTAATATCTCCGGCAGCCGCAGTGAAATCTTTATATTTTTCCATTACCCTTTAAACTAAATTAAAATTAATTTTTTCATTATTTTTGATGCTAATACCTTGGAGGAAGTATGTGATATGGAGTTCCCGACTGTTCGTTTTTCTATTGAAACGATGGTTAGGATTGCCGGGCCTAGAGCGCCGTGTTTTCCCCCTTTTGTGACCCCTTAGCTCCGGCGCTCGCGCGCTTCTTCCTTCGCGCCGTACGTCATCGAATAAAGTCGTCTGAATTTGGAGGAGTCGGCGGCGATAGTTCGGGTTTTTTTTTAGAAAGGCTTAAAGATTTGTTTTGTGACGTACAAACAGTACAATTTTTATTATTTAAAGTAAAATAGCGCGATACACGATGAATTGTTGTTACCGGGGCTGTCGAAATGATTCAAGGTATTTGGATCCAACAGTTGTGAAGGATGCTACTTTTTATCCATTTCCGAAGCCAAAAACTAAATTGGATAAGTGTATAAAGTGGATCAAAGCCTGTGGTAGATTAATGCTAAATTAAAAATACCTGTTGGCTTAAAGTTTTGTGCAAAGTATAACTTTGGCTTATCAGACTTTCTTGGTATAGGTGAAATTGGTGAATTTTCATCACTACATGTTTTTGATTTTGGCATTGATAAATTCAAGGGATCCTCTGTAGTCTATAGAAAGTAATTATTTTGGACAAAAGTTAGTTTAATCATCAGCCAGATACCAAAGCCTAGAGATATCAAGATTATGTACTTACGGGTAAAATTTTAATACCATAGTTTGGTAAGGGTATGGAATGTAATTTTGTTGGCCCTTTACCACCAAGAAAATGCCGGGAACACACAAAATCTGACTTTTTAATAGTATCCGGCTTTAATTCTGGCCGTCCACAAGCTTCAATCCAATTAGTACATTCTTTAAATTTTGTTTTTGGCTTTGGAAATGGTAAAAAAAGTCCACAAAGGACTGACTAGCTTTCCTAGTATTACTGGGGCAATTACCGTAACAACATTTTTTATGGTAAACCATTTTTAAAATTTGTTACTAATAAATAGTGCGCTTAGCAAGCACACGTAAGCGGCCCCCTTCTTCCAAAAAAAACCGCCGTTTAGTTTGAAATTTGGTAGAAAGCATTTCCCGAGCCACGTGAGTCGTGACGCCCCCTTCAATATGCGTGTTACCTTGGTAACGGTATGCGCGTCGTAGTAGGAGAGACCGCGACGAGTAACGAAGTTTATAGGCAGTCGGCAACTCCATATCACATACTTCCTCCAAGCTAATACCTTCCTTATTGCCGTTCGGAATTTCACTCTTTTTTAAAAAGGAGAGTACTTTTAAGGCGGGGAAATTTAAAATTAATGTTATGGGATTTGGATTTTTTGTAAGAGATTTACCTTTCAGATTTATTTTATAATGCTTCCAGATATTTTTCGGGCTTTAATTTAAGATTAATTTCATGATTTTTACACCGATTAGTTTGGCCACAATCTGTTTATAAAAATGGCAAAAATATGAAGGAGGAGAAATTAAGTCATTAGCGTTCAATACCCATAGCCTCCAAATCAAGCGCGCTCCTGGGACCTGCGCGTGATTTTAAAAAGCTACAGAAAACTTAAGCCTAGTTTTTCAAATAAGGCTTAGGGTTTTGCGGCTTTGCCGACTCAATTTCTCCGCCTTACTTTTTCCTCCGTTTTCATAAATAGATTGTGGGCCAACTAATTGGTGTAAAGTTATGAAACTAGTCTTAAAATAAAGCTCGAATCTTAATTCATATTATATCAAAAATGTCTTTGCGAACAAAGACCAGAAGGACATGTTATGGCCTTGAATGTCTGAAGTGACAGATATTATATCAAAAATGTCTTTGCGAACAAAGACCCAGAAGGACATGTTATGGCCTTGAATGTCTGAAGTGACAGATATTTAATTTTCTTTTAAAACATTAAATTTAAATACAATTAAATTTTCTTTTAAAACATGAAATTTAAATACAATTAGATTTTCTTTTAAAACGAAATTTAAATATAATCACAATCTGGCACGATTTTGAGTTAAAAATTTCAATACAACTGATTTTATTCACTCGGAAATATTTAAGAAAAACATAACAGACGATTTTCTCCCATTGACGCTTAACATTAAATTTCGCTTGATTATTTTTCAGGGAAAACGTGTATTGAACTGTTATTTTTCAGTATAACGCGAGTCCACTTTATGTTTTCTTAGTTTAACCCGAATTTCCACGACTCGCAATTGAACGGATCGTTAAAAATACTCCCGGTTTATTGGAATGGGTATATGATAAAGGGAAATATGTTTTTTAAAGCCCGTTTAAAGTCACCTTCTTTTCTAACTTAGCAGACGACGCAAACCATAACAATTTGTACTTTCAAAGCTATATTGCGCGCGCGAGGGAAGAGAATTTCAAAGCGACGAATTTTAGAGCGGATAAGGTTTTTAAATAAATTGTAATACTTTCATTTTTCTTTTCATTAAAACCGTACAATTAAAATGATGATTTCCATAAGGGACCACTAATTAGTTATTAGGAGTTATAAAAAAAACATTATCCATGGATTAGGTTTGTTCGTTTGCAATCCAAATTAAAAATTAAAATATGGGGAATTTTTATTCCCTTTAAATTCCTCGTATAAGCATCCGTAAGCTAACATGAACGAATTGCCTCGACTAAAGTCGAGGAGTTGTAATAAAACATCATCCATGGATTAGGTTTGTTCGTTTGCAACCTAGATAAAAATTAAAATATGGGGAATTTTTTTCCCTTTAAATTCCTTGATAAGCATTCATAAGCTAACATGAACGAATTGCCTCGACTAAAGTCGAAGAGTTATAATAAAGCATTATCCATAGAAAACATTATCCAATTAAGGTATGAGATCAGATCATAGAACTTTGAGTCTATGCCTAAAGCCAAAGCTAAATTAAGTATATTTTTCTATCGAACGAAAAGTTTCGTTTTGTTTGACACGTAATCCCTGAAAAATAATCAAGCGAAATTTAATGTTAAGCGTCAATGGGAGAAAATCGTCTGTTATGTTTTTCTTAAATATTTACGAGTGAATAAAATCAGTTGTATTGAAATTTGAAACTCTAAATCGTGCCAGATTGTGATTATATTTAAATTTCGTTTTAAAAGAAAATCTAATTGTATTTAAATTTCATGTTTTAAAAGAAAATTTAATTGTATTTAAATTTAATGTTTTAAAAGAAAATTAAATATCTGTCACTTCAGACATTCAAGGCCATAACATGTCCTTCTGGGTCTTTGTTCGCAAAGACATTTTTGATATAATATCTGTCACTTCAGACATTCAAGGCCATAACATGTCCTTCTGGTCTTTGTTCGCAAAGACATTTTTGATATAATATCTGTCACTTCAGTCTAACACGAAAGTGTTAACTTCTATATTAAAAGACTAGCCCTTTAAAAAGTGATTCAGTCAAATCTCTACATTTTTACCATTGCCCTTTAAACCCAATTAAAATTAATTTTTTCATAATTTTAAATGTTAATAGCTGCGGAAGCCGCACTTGATTCAGTCAAATCTCTACATTTTTACCATTGCCCTTTAATCCCAATTAAAATTAATTTTTTCATTATTTTTGATGTTAATAGCTGGGGCAGCGGCACTTGATTCAGTCAAATCTCTACATTTTTACCATTGCCCTTTAATTCCAATTAAAATAAGTTTTTACATTATTTTTGATGTTAATAGCTGCGGCAGCCGCACTTGATTCAGTCAAATCCCTACATTTTAACATTGCCCTTTAATCCCAATTAAGATTAATTTTTTCATAATTTTTGATGGTAATACCTCCGGCAGCCGCACTTGATTCAGTCAAATCTCTACATTTTTACCATTGCCCTTTAATCCCAATTAAAATTAATTTTTTCACAATTTTTGATGTTAACAGCTGCGGCAGCCGCACTTGATTCAGCCAGATCTCTACATTTTTACCATTGCCCTTTAAACCCAATTAAAATGATTTTTTTCACAATTTTTGATGTTAACAGCTGGGGCAGCCGCACTTGATTCAGTCAGATCTCTACATTTTTACCATTGCCCTTTAAACCCAATTAAAATTAATTATTTCACAATTTTTGATGTTAATAGCTGGGGCAGCCTCACTTGATTCAGTCAAATTTCAACATTTTTACCAGTGCCCTTTAATCCCAATTAAAATTAATTTTTTCATTGTTTTTGATGTTAATAGCTAGGGCAGCCGCACTTGATTCAGTCAAATCTCTACATTTTTACCATTGCCCTTTAATCCCAATTAAAATTATTTTTTTCATTATTTTTGATGTTAATAGCTGCGGCAGCCGCACTTGATTCAGTCAAATCTCTACATTTTTACCATTGCCCTTTAATCCCAATTAAAATTAATTTTTACATTATTTTTGAAGATAATAGCTGGGGCAGCCGCACTTGATTCAGTCAAATCTCTACATTTTTACCATTGCCCTTTAATCCCAATTAAAATTAATTTTTACATTATTTTTGAAGATAATAGCTGGGGCAGCCGCACTTGATTCAGTCAAATCTCTACATTTTTACCATTGCCCTTTAATTCCAATTAAAAAAATTTTTTACATTATTTTTGATGTTAATAGCTGGGGGAGCCGCACTCGATTCAGTAAAATCTCTACATTTTTACCAGTGCCCTTCAATCCCAATTAAAATTAATTTTTTCATAATTTTTGATGTTAATAGCTGCGGCAGCCGCACTTGATTCCAGTCAAATCTCTACATTTTTACCAGTGCCCTTTAATCCCAATTAAAATTAATTTTTTCATAATTTTTTATGTTAATACCTCTGACAGCCGCAGCGAAATCATTATATTTTCCCCATTGCCCTTTAAACCCAATTAAAATGAATTTTTTCATCAATTTTGATGTTAATACCTCCGAGAGCCGCAGCGAAATCATTATATTTTCCCCATTGCCCTTTAAACCAAATTTAAATTAAATTTATCATCAATTTTGATGTTAATACCTCCGACAGCCGCAGTGAAATCTTTATATTTTCCCCATTGCCCTTTAAACCAAATTTAAATTAATTATTTCAGCAATTTTGATGTTAATACCTCCGACAGCCGCAGCGAAATCTTTATATTTTCCCCATTGCCCTTTAAACCAAATTCCAATTAATTTTTTCATTATTTTTGATGTTAATACCTTCCTTATTGCCGTTCGGAATGGCAAGTCGTTCGTAATTTCACTCATTTTTAAAAAGGAGAGTACTTTTAAGGCGGAGAAATTGAAAATTAATGTTATTCTATGAGATTTAGATTTTTTGCAAGAGACTTACCTTTCAGATTTATTTTCTAATGCTTCCAAATATTTTACAGGCTTTATTTTAAGACTAATTTCATAATTTTATACCGATTAGTTTGGTCACAGTCTATAAACGGCAAAAATATGAAGAAGGAGAAATTAAGTCATTAGAGTTCAATACCCATAGCCTCCAAATCAAGCGCGCGCGCTCGTGCTCGTGATTTTAAAAAGCCATATAAAACCTAAGCATAATTTGTCAAATTAGGCTTAGGTTTTTGGCGAATCTATTTCTCCGCCTTACTTTTTCCTCCGTTTTCATGAATAGACTGTGGGCCAACTAATCGGTGTAAAATTATGAAATTAGTCTTAAAATGAAGCTCGAAACTTAATTCATACCACACGGAAAATCCAAGTCTGAAAAATATCTGGAAGTATTAGAAAATAAATCTGAAAGGTAAGCCACTTTCAAAAAACCAAATCCCATAGAATAACATTACGAATTTGGCCATGCGCGAAACCAGCTAAGTACCAAAAAAAGGGTCAACTTCAGAATTAATTTTAAAATACTTAGACTTAATATTTTTAAATGAAACTTGAAAAGTTCAACATTCGAACCTTGCTCTACCACTTAAAATTGATTTTAACCGTAACAAATAATTCCTCATTTAGTTCTGCGATGCAAGGGACATGTCCTCGAAAGAGTCGATTTTAATGTTATTTCAATGGGGAAATGGAGCGTTCTGATTGGCTAAAGGTCCATTTTTTTAAGGAAATCAAAATAACATTACAGATGATGATGGGCCCAATACATAGAACCCTACCGGGTTCTAAGAATCACACGGAAAATCCAAGTTTCAAAAATATCTGGAAGTATTAGAAAATAAATCTGAAAGGTAAGCCACTTTCAAAAAACCAAATCAAATAGAATAATATTACGAATTTGGCCATGAGCGAAACTAGCTAAGTGCCAAAAAAGGGGTCAATTTCTGAATTAATTTTAAAATACTTAGACTTGATATTTTTAAATGAAACTTGAAAAGTTCAACATTCGAACCTTGGTCTACCATTTAAAAGTGATTTTAACTGTAACAAATAATTCCTCTTTTAGTTCTGTCAATCACTGGACTTGTACTCGAAAAAGTCGATTTTAATGTTATTTCTATGGGAAAATGGAGCGTTTTGATTGGCTAAAGACTGAATTTTTTAGGAAATTGAAATTGCATTACAGATGATGATCACTCCATAACGTAGAACCCTACCGGGTTCTCCGAATACTTTACACCCTTAACCTTCACCCCTCCTTCGGCGTGCCAGACTTGGAAGAAAATGTTTTATACATTAGTTCAATTAGGCGTTGGTAACTTATAGGGATGATACTAAAGATATTTTTTTATATAGAGAATACAAACTAATAAGTGATTTTTATCTTTAATATGCCTAAGCTAAAAAGAAGCTACATATCAATATTAAACTAAAACATCTTATTTTTTACAAACAAATATAGAATTAGAAATAAATTTAAAACTTACCCAGAAAATAGGCTTAGAAGGATTCATGAAGTCCCGAAATTTCTTCAAACACAGTGACAAATCGAATTTTATTGGAAGTCTCATGGATATCTGGCCTTTAATTCGAAGAAATTCAGCTGATCTCCAATTTTCTAGTTTAATATTCATATTTGTTTTACTGGTGGATTAGGCCTATAAGGAAACTATTAAGAATCATTTGTTTCTAGGTTGCAGTCTCCCTTTAAAGGAATTCTTGAAAGTTCTTTTTCAGCATTTCTTTGTAATTAAAAGAAAAGAAACAGTTTTTTATACACTTGTGTGAGCACTTTATTAGCATATTCTACATTTAAACTACTCACAACAGTGGATGATTGATTAGACATGAAGACAACAAGTGCGAGTTTTATACTTTTTTTGCTACAGCGAATGACAAAATTCAGATGCAAAAATACATTCACATCAAATATCTCAAAACTACATTTAATAACTTTGGGATAGGGGGGTTATTTTTTTTTTTCTTTAATTTTTCTTTAAATCTCAACATTAACTCGTCATTTTTTTTGATTCAAACAACTCGCTACGGGAGCGTGTCACTAAACGTTTACGGGATTGAAAAGCAGTCAGACAAAGTCGTCATATACCATATATATGCTAAAACATCTACTTTGTTCGAGGGTATTTTCTTCAGCAATGGGAGAAAAATTAGCCAATAATTTTGAAAGTTTTAAATTATTTAAAAAAAAAAAAAAGGTTCATGATCAAAATTCAACGCAATTTGAAAAAAAAAAAAAAAAATGTGTCTTTTGTTTACATTAGTTTGTCCCTGTAATATTGATTCATAAGCAGGCTTACTTTTTTATTTTTAAATAACAAGCTAGTTGTTAAGTGGAAAATGCAACCTAATAAGTGATTTTTTATCTATTTCCTTACTGTTATTTTAAATAGGCCTAGTACACCATTTAAAAATTTTACAGACAAATATTCAACTCAAATTAAATTAAAACTTATCCTAAAAATAGGCTTAGCTGGATTCAAGGAGATTCAAAATTTCTTGCCATTGAAGGATCATTTACCAATGAGCAAAGCTTCATCGTTAAGGTGAGATCTCAATGAGACTTCCAATAAGATTCGATTGGTCGCTGATTTATCGATGAGAAAAAAATCAGAATCTCCATGAATCCAGCTAAGCCTTTTTCTAGATAAGTTTTAAATTTATTTCTAGTTCAATATTTGTTTGTAAAAATAATGGTGGATTAGGCATATTTAAACGAAATAGAACGATAATAGGTTGCATCATCCCTTTAAATAATTCCAGAGCTAAATTAACTTATTTGACTTTTACATTTTCCTACAAAATGCCACTTGAACAATTACACAATTGCGTGAATTAAGAAACCTGTTTTATACTTAAATTAAAAAAACAAAAATCTTTTCTGCTAGGGAATATTACTTGGGAATTTATATTTTAAAGCAAAATTAACATATATTACACTATTTTTCCATTAGGGAAGCACGGGCAATAACAATTAACACATCCAATACCATTTTTTTTAGAAGGTTCAAAACCTGACTAAATAGTTATTCAGTTCAAAACGTTACGAAGAAAAAAAATTTCCTTTATTTTAAATTATTTTAGCAGAGTTTTCTTTTTCTGTTTTAATTACGCGTTTTTTCGTTTTCATTTAAAAAAACTGGTAAGAGATAAATATTGTAAAATACGTTATTGCGATTAAACCTACTGGAGAAATATAAATTTTATAATGCAGATATATTTTTTTCAATCTTAATTTTCTCCCATGTTTATATATCAATTTTGCGCGGCATTGTTGTCTTCATATGTGATCATATAATGTCTCCCTCGAAACAGCGCGCAACCCTCAGTGTCAATTTTCATATTTTTTTTGCACGAATTTAAGAATACCTTTTCCTAAAACATACATTTATACTACGGCAAAAGTTTTCATTTATCATCATTATCATTGCCGTTTTGTTTTATAATAATTAAAACTATCTAGCTACGTTAAAGAGTTGGGGGATGCATCGAGGGGAACATTTAGTGACCATCCTTGGAAGTAACTGGAACAGGAGCCCCCGTTTTCAGGTTACCACCAAGGTCAGCGGTAGTTGCGGAGTTAGCCAGCTTGGGCCCACTCGCCATGTGTAATCTGAAAATATTTCAACATAAACATACACATATTTTAAGTATGCACTCCTAAGTTTGTAAAAGTTGGAAACTTTAGTGAAAATATTGGATATAATAACGGAGTTGCAGAGAGGATTAATCGAACTTTGTTACACACAGTCAGAACTATAATGTAAGAAACAAAGTTACCAAATAACTTGTGGGCGGAAATAATTATGGCAGCAACGTATTTGAAAAATATTTCGCGACATAGTAGATTGGAAGACAAGGTACCATTAGAGCACTGGAGAAGTAAAAAACCAAGTGTTAATCACTTGAATAGCCTTAGATGTCTCGCATTTGTTTATATTTCCGCACAGGGATGGAAGAATAAATTTAACAGTAGAGCCAAAGCTGGAGTACTTGTCAGATACACAACACACACAAGAGGATATTGTAGTGGACACAAAAATTTTACATATATTACTAGGGCTATTCAATACATTATCTCTACATTTAACTAATACAGTGAATCTCTCCCTAATTCAATACAATATCTATTCATTAAACTAATACTGAAAATATCTCATTGAATTTTTTTGTTATCATTACTCTCCCGAGTTAAAAATCTGTATCAAACCTCGATTACGTTTTTTATTTTTCCTTCCCTCTCACTTCCACTCAGATTTCCGGTGGCGCAATTCGAAATGAGAAAGAAAAACAGGGTTCGTACAAAATTTTGAAAGTTAATTTCCCTCACTTTTCCAGATTTTCCCTGACCATTTCTAAATAATTTCCCTGACCAATTTTAATATTTTATTCATGAATTTATACTTACGAGCGAGCTTTTGGCAATCCCCACATTTAATTTGACATAGTTTATTAACTGGGGCCAAGATAGTTTAATCAGAATATGAGAAACAATTTGAATCTTTAGGCAAAGATTTAAAGTAGGGCTGGGCGAGTAGTACCAAAAATTTTCGTTGTCGAGTACCGAGTCGAGTATTAAATATTGGGTCGAGTATCGAGTAGTTGGGCCTTGGTTAATTTTCATGCACTCGAGTACTCGCGAGTATTTAAGCCTACTACTCGCGAGTATTAACTAATTAAGGAGTGAGCTTAGGTTTAACCATTCCACATTAACAATAACAATATAAAGAAAATCATATTTTAAACTTTTACAACTGTTTTGTGTTATATCACATTATTTTACTACTCGTGACGAGTATCGAGTATTGATTTTACTACTCGACAAACTACTCGATAAGCATTCGCGATAAGAATTCGCGGAACCCATTAGAAACTCGGCAAGGCTATAGTCGCCCCAACGAAAGAAGACCCCTGAGAAAAACGTCCGAAATGGGGTCGCCACCATCGACCCCATAGTTATTAATCAACTTGTTTTTCTCTTGCGATGTCTGTCTGCAATATCGTCTGCTATCGAGATTGAGTGGATAAGTTCGGTGTTATAAAACGTCGGCTTTTTGCAGTGTATATGCTGTTATATTTTGTTTAATGCGATCAAGTATTCTGTATAATTCATATCATAGCGAAACAACATTAGTAAGTACACCAGTACTAGTTTTTTTATTACGATTAACCTCTGAATTTAAAAACATTGAATATTTAAGGAAAGACACCATTAGTGAAAAAACATAAATATAATCAAAAATTAATGAAATTGTCTTAGAATTCAAGCACTCTTTGCCCGTTTAGTTCGAATATTCATCGGAGTCTTCGCTGTCATCTTGCATGTTGATAATAAGAGGTTCAATCGCGGTTTCGATGATGGCATCTTTTCCCCAGTACTCTTCAAGTACCTTTTCCACATGCATAATCGCGTTGATCCAATTTTCCGGTGTAAGACGTTCTATGGCCCTTACGGTGACCGTATCTTTGTCCGTCGATAGTTTGAAACCAGAATTCTCCTTGGCAACTTCATTTGTGCCCATATCAACTCAATTGGGTTAAACTGGCAATGGTACGGTGGAAGCCTCACCACTTTGTGACCTCTACTTTCAGCAATCTCGTCAATTTCGTATCTCAGGGTTCTTGACTTGTGAAGTTTAATTATTTCATAGAGTTCCGCTTTGAGTGAGGTTTTGTCATTGGGAATGTGTTGGTCGTCGAGCCATTTCTGCATGTCGCCTTTACGAGTTGCTGTGGTAGGTGCTTTGTCTACAATAACCGAGTGATGTCCATGAAGATGGTGGCATTTTCAATGTTAGGAAGAAGTTGTTTTATAAACCACTCTTTGAAGCATTTGGCATTCATGTCGGCATGATAGTCTGAGAGGCCCGATTTTGATGGGAATATCAAGAGTCCATTCTTCAAAAAACGTTTCGAGGAACCCGCGTGAAGTACAATAAGTCTCTTTCCTTTACCAGAAGGGACTTTCGGACCAGATATATCGTCCAACTGCCAACATTGCGATACCGTATGGTTTTCATTCACCCACGTCTCGTCAATAAAAATAACGTTGTCCTTCAAATCGATACCTTTTACAGTTTTTAGAAATTGCCGACGGCGAGCCACGACGTCAGTTCTTTCCATAAGATGCTTGCGACTATCGACCTTTTTATACTCGAAACCAAGTTGATTTTTAAGTACTTGTCGTAATGATTCACGACCACCGCTGAAAATGGCTTCTTGCGTCATATCGTCGACTTGTCGAAGGGATTCCAGTTATTTCTCTACAGTGGGGAGCTCTTTGTCTTAGTAGAATTGATGTACTCGACGTCAAATAGCTTCAAGCTGAAAGCAATCTACCTCAGTTACTGGGGATGAACGGCTTCTAGACTTCCCGGGACTCTCGGCAACCTCGGCGTATGACTTTCCTATCTGTTCGGCATCTTTCACTTTCTTCTGAATCCTTTTAACCGTTGTACAACTTACACCAGTTGCTTCTGCCGTGCGAACTTGAACCTGTTCAACCGGATGCAAGACACGTTTTTCGTTGCGCTCTCGTTCAAAATAACTGGCCACATTAGATATAATTATTCGTGCCTGGCGGTGGATAGTTGAGCCTCTATTACATTTCGGCATGGTTAACTAACTATGAGCTGCACACTCCCATTGATTAATACCATGCGCGATAAAATTGTCAAACGTTTTAAATATTTATTTTAAATAAAATAGTCAATTTAAACAAGAAAAGTGCTCTTAATTAAAATGTGCAATTCCTTCCGCTTAACTAAAAAACAAACGAAACCACGGGTAATTGAATATTTTTTAAATTGAAAAGGTACTTGAAGAGTACTGGTAAAAAGATGCCATCATCGAAACCGCGATTGAACCTTTTATTATCAACATGCAAGATGACAGCGAAGACTCCGATGAATATTCGAACTAAACGGGCAAAGAGTGCTTGAATTCTAAGACAATTACATTAATTTTTGATTATATTTATGTTTTTTCACTAATGGTGTCTTTCCTTAAATATTCAATGTTTTTAAATTCAGAGGTTAATGGTAATAAAAAAAACTAGTACTAGTGTACTTTCTAATGTTGTTTCGTTATGTTATGAATTATACAAAATACTTGATCGCATTAAACAAAATATAACAGCATATACACTGCAAAAAGCCGACGTTCTATAACACCGAACTTATCCACTCAATCTCGATAGCAGACGATATTGCAGACAGACATCGCAAGAGAAAAACAAGTTGATTAATAACTATGGGGTCGATGGTGGCGACCCCATTTCGGACGTTTTTCTCAGGGGTCTTCTTTCGTTGGGGCGACTATAGCCTTGCCGAGTTTCTAATGGGTTCCGCGAATTCTTATCGCGAATGCTTATCGAGTAGTTTGTCGAGTAGTAAAATCAATACTCGATACTCGTCACGAGTAGTAAAATGAGGTCGATCGAGTACAGAGTCGAGTACTCGACTCGGTACTCGATCGAGTTACTCGAATCAATCGAGTACTCGCCCAGCCCTAATTTAAAGTTTATAATAAATAAGTACGTTACAACGTCATAAACAGTTCCTTGACACATAACAAAATATTTATTTACTCTTTCCAAATTCCCTGACTTTTTGGGCCAATTTCCAAATTTCTCTGACTTTTCCAGTCGTGTACGAACCCTGAAAAAGCTCAGCGAGAGAAAGAGAGAGGGCAGTTAGAGGAAAGTTTTTCGCGGGAGAGGACAGGAGGTCCAGTGTAAATTTTTATGTTTCAACTAAACAGCTAATAAAACTACAGCTTTTGTTGAAGTTATTTAAGTGCTTTATTTTTTCCGTAAGTAACGTAGTCTTTTATATCAAGACAAGTACAACTGAATTAGAATTTCTTTGATATCGCTGGTAAGTCCTCTTTTCGGATGAATTAATTTCCTTTCTTAGAAACTAAAATTAGCTTAGCCATCAGCATCCCAGCCAGGTCAAGATCTCCCATGAATCCGTTACAATATAGAATTTGGTTTCCTCGAGAAAGCAACGTAGTAGAAACGAAACATGTCTCACTTGTTGATAAGAAATTGGGAGTTGATTATGTAAATCAACCAAACTGAGAACCAGAAGAGACAGTAATATGGTACATAGATGATCTTAAAGAAAAACACACAGTTGAAATTCAAGGAAAATACCAAATAACGAAGTGGATGAAATCAAAGAACCTGGGAATAAAAAGTTCCTGTTATAGAAACAGACGTGGTGGAACGAAAACCCCGGAGGTGGTGGAACGAAAACCCCGGAGGTGGTGGAACGAAAACCCCGGAGGTGGTGGAACGAAAACCCCGGAGGTGGTGGAACGAAAACCCCGGAGGTGGTGGAACGAAAACCCCGGAGGTGGTGGAACGAAAACCCCGGAGGTGGTGGAACGAAAACCCCGGAGGTGGTGGAACGAAAACCTTGGAGGTGGTGGAACGAAAACCTTGGAGGTGGTGGAACGAAAACCCCGGAGGTGGTGGAACGAAAACCCCGGAGGTGGTGGAACGAAAACCCCGGATGTGGTGGAACGAAAACCCCGGATGTGGTGGAACGAAAACCCCGGATGTGGTGGAACGAGAACCCCGGATGTTGTGGAACGAGAACCCCGGATGTTGTGGAACGAGAACCCCGGATATTGTGGAACGAGAACCCCGGATATTGTGGAACGAGAACCCCGGATATTGTGGAACGAGAACCCCGGATATTGTGGAACGAGAACCCCGGATATTGTGGAACGAGAACCCCGGATATTGTGGAACGAGAACCCCGGATGTTGTGGAACGAGAACCCCGGATGTTGTGGAACGAGAACCCCGGATGTTGTGGAACGAGAACCCCGGATGTTGTGGAACGAGAACCCCGGATGTTGTGGAACGAGAACCCCGGATGTTGTGGAACGAGAACCTCGGATGTTGTGGAACGAGAACCTCGGATGTTGTGGAAAGAGAACCCCGGATGTTGTGGAACGAGAACCCCGGATGTTGTGGAACGAGAACCCCGGATGTTGTGGAACGAGAACCCCGGATGTTGTGGAACGAGAACCCCGGATGTTGTGGAACGAGAACCCCGGATGTTGTGGAACGAGAACCCCGGATGTTGTGGAACGAGAACCCCGGATGTTGTGGAACGAGAACCCCGGATGTTGTGGAACGAGAACCCCGGATGTTGTGGAACGAGAACCCCGGATGTTGTGGAACGAGAACCCCGGATGTTGTGGAACGAGAACCCCGGATGTTGTGGAACGAGAACCCCGGATGTTGTGGAACGAGAACCCCGGATGTTGTGGAACGAGAACCCCGGATGTTGTGGAACGAGAACCCCGGATGTTGTGGAACGAGAACCCCGGATGTTGTGGAACGAGAACCCCGGATGTTGTGGAACGAGAACCCCGGATGTTGTGGAACGAGAACCCCGGATGTTGTGGAACGAGAACCCCGGATGTTGTGGAACGAGAACCCCGGATGTTGTGGAACGAGAACCCCGGATGTTGTGGAACGAGAACCCCGGATGTTGTGGAACGAGAACCCCGGATGTTGTGGAACGAGAACCCCGGATGTTGTGGAACGAGAACACTTAGTTGATGTTGTGGAACGAGAACCCCGGATGTTGTGGAACGAGAACCCCGGATGTTGTGGAACGAGAACCCCGGATGTTGTGGAACGAGAACCCCGGATGTTGTGGAACGAGAGCCCCGGATGTTGTGGAACGAGAACCCCGGATGTTGTGGAACGAGAACCCCGGATGTTGTGGAACGAGAACCCCGGATGTTGTGGAACGAGAACCCCGGATGTTGTGGAACGAGAACCCCGGATGTTGTGGAACGAGAACCCCGGATGTTGTGGAACGAGAACCCCGGATGTTGTGGAACGAGAACCCCGGATGTTGTGGAACGAGAACCCCGGATGTTGTGGAACGAGAACCCCGGATGTTGTGGAACGAGAACCCCGGATGTTGTGGAACGAGAACCCCGGATGTTGTGGAACGAGAACCCCGGATGTTGTGGAACGAGAACCCCGGATGTTGTGGAACGAGAACCCCGGATGTTGTGGAACGAGAACCCCGGATGTTGTGGAACGAGAACCCCGGATGTTGTGGAACGAGAACCCCGGATGTTGTGGAACGAGAACCCCGGATATTGTGGAACGAGAACCCCGGATATTGTGGAACGAGAACCCCGGATATTGTGGAACGAGAACCCCGGATATTGTGGAACGAGAACCCCGGATATTGTGGAACGAGAACCCCGGATATTGTGGAACGAGAACCCCGGATATTGTGGAACGAGAACCCCGGATATTGTGGAACGAGAACCCCGGATATTGTGGAACGAGAACCCCGGATATTGTGGAACGAGAACCCCGGATATTGTGGAACGAGAACCCCGGATATTGTGGAACGAGAACCCCGGATATTGTGGAACGAGAACCCCGGATATTGTGGAACGAGAACCCCGGATATTGTGGAACGAGAACCCCGGATATTGTGGAACGAGAACCCCGGATATTGTGGAACGAGAACCCCGGATATTGTGGAACGAGAACCCCGGATATTGTGGAACGAGAACCCCGGATATTGTGGAACGAGAACCCCGGATATTGTGGAACGAGAACCCCGGATATTGTGGAACGAGAACCCCGGATATTGTGGAACGAGAACCCCGGATATTGTGGAACGAGAACCCCGGATATTGTGGAACGAGAACCCCGGATATTGTGGAACGAGAACCCCGGATATTGTGGAACGAGAACCCCGGATATTGTGGAACGAGAACCCCGGATATTGTGGAACGAGAACCCCGGATATTGTGGAACGAGAACCCCGGATATTGTGGAACGAGAACCCCGGATATTGTGGAACGAGAACCCCGGATATTGTGGAACGAGAACCCCGGATATTGTGGAACGAGAACCCCGGATATTTTTGGAACGAGAACCCCGGATATTGTGGAACGAGAACCCCGGATATTGTGGAACGAGAACCCCGGATATTGTGGAACGAGAACCCCGGATATTGTGGAACGAGAACCCCGGATATTGTGGAACGAGAACCCCGGATATTGTGGAACGAGAACCCCGGATATTGTGGAACGAGAACCCCGGATATTGTGGAACGAGAACCCCGGATATTGTGGAACGAGAACCCCGGATATTGTGGAACGAGAACCCCGGATATTGTGGAACGAGAACCCCGGATATTGTGGAACGAGAACCCCGGATATTGTGGAACGAGAACCCCGGATATTGTGGAACGAGAACCCCGGATATTGTGGAACGAGAACCCCGGATATTGTGGAACGAGAACCCCGGATGTTGTGGAACGAGAACCCCGGATGTTGTGGAACGAGAACCCCGGATGTTGTGGAACGAGAACCCCGGATGTTGTGGAACGAGAACCCCGGATGTTGTGGAACGAGAACCCCGGATGTTGTGGAACGAGAACCCCGGATGTTGTGGAACGAGAACCCCGGATGTTGTGGAACGAGAACCCCGGATGTTGTGGAACGAGAACCCCGGATGTTGTGGAACGAGAACCCCGGATGTTGTGGAACGAGAACCCCGGATGTTGTGGAACGAGAACCCCGGATGTTGTGGAACGAGAACCCCGGATGTTGTGCAACGAGAACCCCGGATGTTGTGGAACGAGAACCCCGGATGTTGTGGAACGAGAACCCCGGATGTTGTGGAACGAGAACCCCGGATGTTGTGGAACGAGAACCCCGGATGTTGTGGAACGAGAACCCCGGATGTTGTGGAACGAGAACCCCGGATGTTGTGGAACGAGAACCCCGGATATTGTGGAACGAGAACCCCGGATATTGTGGAACGAGAACCCCGGATGTTGTGGAACGAGAACCCCGGATATTGTGGAACGAGAACCCCGGATATTGTGGAACGAGAACCCCGGATGTTGTGGAACGAGAACCCCGGATGTTGTGGAACGAGAACCCCGGATGTTGTGGAACGAGAACCCCGGATGTTGTGGAACGAGAACCCCGGATGTTGTGGAACGAGAACCCCGGATGTTGTGGAACGAGAACCCCGGATGTTGTGGAACGAGAACCCCGGATGTTGTGGAACGAGAACCCCGGATGTTGTGGAACGAGAACCAGTACTGCAGAAAATGAATATTTTACCAAAAGAATGGAGACGAGAAGCGAAAGTACGGTTGAAAGGAGTGACAAAGGGTAAAATAGACATTTATTACCATGACCCCGAAGGAGTTCCACTTCGTTCATATCCAGACGCTGAACGATATTGTCGGAGAAGAAATATTGAATACACACAGGCATTTGACTTTTCATCTAGCTATGTAGCATCAGCACTGGTATCAAATATAACCGGTACTGACGTAAACGAAGTTTATGAGGCTCACTGTGTAGAGGTGATAGTACCACGAAATTACAAAGCCATGAATTCAGTCCAACATAAAGAGTAGAAGAGAGCTATGGATGATGAGGTTCAAGCCTTAACAGATCAAAGGTTATGGAAGATGTACCAGAACCACACAGGATAAAAATTGTTGAATGTAGATGGGTATACGATGTAAAGAAGAATCACGTCAGTGAGATAATACGCTATAAAGCAAGATTAGTTGCGCAGGGGTTGTGCCAAGACGAAGGAGTCGACTATGAAGACAGACACATTCTCACCAGTAATAAACTTGCAGGTCAGACACTGTTTCAGACGATTCTTCAAAATTTTCGCGTCTAGAATCTAGATTTTTGGACTTGACCTACAGTAGGCCAAGGTCATGAACTACGCGCTATTCCGACGTCACGTTTCACCCAGAAATTCGCGATAAAAACGGGTCGCGTTTCTAAGTGAAAATTTTTGATTCAAGGATATAGACCTCAAGAGTGAGAACCCTGGATGGTTGATGTTATTATTTCTTCTCACTTAATCGAATGCCAAAGCTAGACATTGAAACTTCAGTCATTATTAGTAAAGAGATACCTTGTGAAGAAAAAGTTTTATGATTCAAGCTAGAAGCAAAATTTTTTGTGTTAAATTATTGAAAACTATTCGTCAAATAATAAACGTTACTCTTGAAACAAGACATGCCTCGCATTGAATGTGAACAGATTCTTCAACCGATGGGTCAACAACAGAGGTGGAAGAGGTAAGAAGTACTAAGAATCTTCTATTAAAACAAAATTAAACAGTGGAAAAGGGTATATAACTACAATTTGGGAAAGAATCGCTGTAATTTTTCCGAATCCCGATAGAAAGGGATTCTAAGATAGGAGTCTGTTACAGTTCTTTGGATCAAAACCCACAGTCTCTATCACGATTGGCATGGTGCGGAACCAACTTCAAAAAGTCATGACTGACCTCCAACCAAGGCTCTAGCTTGAGATGGATGCAGAGAGCGAGGGACTTACTCGCTTTCCGTAGGCCTATTAGATTGGTCAGTGGTCTACTAACTGGAAAAAAATCAACTCAACATATCACCTTCACCTGATTGGTATTTCGGACGATCCTCTCTGCAGGGCATGCCTTGCTGAGGAGGAAACCTTCTCCCATGTTCTGTGTAGCAGCATCACCTACTTGGCCCAGAGGTTTGAGCATCTTGGTATGCATCAAATAGAAACCCATGTAGTTTCTGATATCCTGGTGAAGCAAATTCTTCGCTTCATCACGGAAATCAGACTACACAGAAATCAGGCTACTAGTCAACGTGCGCGGCCGGATTTATCCAGGCACCCCTCTCTTAATAATATATAGCCCTTCAAAGAAATAAGTAATTGAAGAACACATGAGAACCATACTCAAAGAAGGTGTGATAAAACCGTCAAATAGTACGTGGTCAAAAAGGAGATAAAATTAGATTTTTTGTTGACTACCGCAAGCTTAAATAAGTGACCATAAAAGACACTTTTTCGATTCCATATAGCGACGAAATATTAGAAAAATTGGGATCCCAAGTTAATTACTGCACTTAATAGAATATTGGAAGATAGAGGTCTATCCCAACAGTTAGCCGAAAACTGCTTTTACCTCCCACGCAGGAAAATTTGAATTTACTGTTCTCCTATATGGATTATGCAATTCTCTAAGTACCTTTCGAAGACTTGTAGATCAGACATTCCAGGAAGGCGGTGAACTATTTTCCATCTGTATTTGCTTGATGATATATTAATACCATCAGAGACATGGGAAGAGCACAAGATGTCTGGTTATGGCCCTACTTCACAAAAACTTAGGGACACAGATCTATCACTACAGTTAAAGGAGTGTAGATTTGCTCTGTGTGAAGCTCAAATATTAGGCCCCTCGTAAACAAGGCAAGAATTTTTATCTCTAAAATTGAGGCTATCACTCTTAAAAAGGTCCAAAGACTTTTTGGTATTACAGGTTGGCACCATAGGTTAAAACATAACTTTTTCTCAAATAGTCACACCTCTTAATCACCTTAAAAACAAGGATGTTAGATTTTCCAGGGGTGAAGCTCAACAATTTAAACTTTTGAACAAATTAGAAAAGCTATTTGTGAGGCTATCCCCTTAGCAGAGCCTTTTGCCCAGAGTTACCCTGTATAATGAAAACAGATGCATGTGATATAATTACTGGAGGGGGCAAGTTTCAAAAATAAAAATAATTTTGACCTACAACTTTAGTAGGTTTGAAATCTGATAATTTTTTAAATATCCGAATGAATTATTTAACCAAATATTATTTTTTGGCTCTTTCATGATATTTCATGGCAAATAGGAGAGGAGATAAAACAGTGTTTTATGGGTGGTGGTCATTATCTCTAATGCTGAATCTTAAAAATGGCTCAACGGATTGCTATAAATCTGTGGCCCAAATAATCCTACAAACAGAATACTAGGGTTTTTGACAGAGGTGGACCTCAAAATTTTGGTTTATCTATGCGAGAATTACCGGTGCGTGGATCAACGAAGGTGTACTAACAGCAAAATATTTAATTTATTTTAATAAAATCGATTGGTTTGAATCACCAATTCCAAAGCAACATTAACAGTTTACTATTAGCATTTGTAGTCTTTTAAATTAAAGTTATTAACCATGCTGACAGTTAAATCCTCAAAACCTTTATGGATAACCTTTAAACCAGCTAACACGGTGAATTAGCGCATGTACTCGAAAGACTAGTCAAAAATTTACTAAACCTTTTTTAGACAATCAGGCCAACATAAAAACCCCATTACAATTGCCATTAAATTTCAAACAAAATCTTTTTCCAACTTTTACTAGCCTTTTTTGAGTATGACTTTAGTCTAAAGAACTTATGTGGCTTACCCATTGGAGAGGCCCCCGCTAGCTAGTTCTTTCTTCTCAGTGTCTGTTACAGAGTCTAGTCCTAATTCAACAAGGGCCCGAAGAGCGGTTAAAGCTGCCTGGTCGTGAGACGCTTCGATAGTAGGTCCTGCCCCGTGACTCACTTGGGGAGGATTAGTTGAAAGAGAAACCAATGAGAGATAATCCATTTTATTCCCCTGGAAAAAAAAAAAAAAAAAAAAAAAAAAAAAAACTGGTTATAAGGAAATTCCCATTTTTAGCAATATGCAAAGCTTACCTTTGGAAAATCCGTAAAGTGAACGTGAAATCCCAATATATCAGCCAAGTACAAGAGTTGTTGTTTAGGCCTGACTGTTGTTTGCGGAGTTGTCACAGGTTTATGGCCAGATCTGCGAATTGCTTCGGCGGTCGGAGATACCCCATTGTCCAATAGCTCCTTAGCTATTGCTGATGTCGTTTGCATCATCTTATTCACAATATCTTGACTTTGCACTGGTCCTCCGGGAGCTCGGTTAAGTCCTTAATTTAAAATTATTTTATATTTAGAAACTATGCAACGTATTCGAGAAAGCCGTACCTTGGCCACCTGTTAAATTAGCATCTGGCATTAACAAGAGTCCAGGAACCAATTGTCTGCCAAGTTTCCCTTCATTTTCATTTTTCTCAGTCACTATTTACAAAATAAAACGTTAAAAAAAAAAAAAAAAAAAAAAAAAAAAAGGATATAATAGAGAGAGTATGAGAGCATTGTTATTACCATCATGGTCTAAGAAAGTAACTTTTCTGGGTTTTTCATTTTCCTGTGGTCGATAAACAGTTTCGTCATTTCCGCCTGCCTTAATGGGTTTAGAATTTTGGGCTGGTGGCCGAGAATAACCCATGAGTTGAAGCATGGCTTCAGCTGCGTTCCGTTTCGCAGTTTTCTTGTTGGGACCAGCACCGGAAGTCATCAGTTCGCCCAAGGTACATTGCATGACGAATTCTCGTTGTCTGGGCTCGCCTCGTTCCGCTATGACGCTGTAAACAGGTTCCCTTTCCTTTTTCGCTTGTTGAATTTGAATTAATCGACTAATAGGATTGATGCCCTGTCCGTACTGTGGATCCGCTTTCTGCTCCTGCGGAAAAGTGCCGAAATATAGTGTGGCAATAGGTTTTCTTCGAACGGGTATTGAGACGGAAGGTTCGAAAGAACGCACCTTAATGAGATTCCGGCTCTTTTTTTTGATGATGGGTTTCTTTTTCACTTTGGGAGTCGCGGGTGGAATGATAGGTAGCTTTTTCAATTCTTCGTACATCTTTTCCGCGGCTCTTTTCTTAGAAACTTTTTTACCGTTTCCCTCGCCTTCGGTAACTAAATCACCTACGGCGCATCGAGTAACGAAGTTCCGCATGTGAGGAGGCCCGCTTTCTCGAATAACCTCAAAATTAACCGAAAGCGCGTGCTTTAAAGCTATCTCGTGTACCAAACTAATGGGAGATTTTAAATCTGATTCTTCCCCGTCTTCATTATCTTCTTTTTTAATAGCCGCGGCTGCGGAACCGTTGGCCAGGTTTTTTTCTTCCTTCATTCTGGCTTGATCTAGGTTTTTTTTTTGATCGGGTAGGGGGATCTCCCTCAAGATTCGTAAAGCTTCTTCGGCGGCAGCATGGCGAGCCGCTTGTGGGGTTCTCCCTTCTCCAAAAAATTGCCTGTTCCCAACTTTTAGCGCAACGCAATATGTGGGTGGAATCTTAGGATAATGATAGCGCTGGTTGTACATACCGCGGAAATTAAAATTTGGAATATAAGGAGGTCGCGGAGTGTCAATAGTCTGATATACGGCGAGTTCACCTCGTTTCATAGCAAGAGCGTTCAATTCAACCGTTGGAGTTATAGGGCCCAATGTCTTATGGCTAACTTTCGGGGCAGGGTGTTTCAATTTAGTTTGCTGAAGAGCGATGGCCGCCGCTTTGTGCTGCGCTTTTTTAATACTAGGCCCCGAAGCCGTGAACTCTTCGTTGTCCAAATTCAGTACTACGGTGAAAGTTTTTTTGTGGGCTGGCCCAGATTCGTCCACTAGGCGGTACTGATGTTGGACCTGAAAAGTATGGCAAATGACGTGATGATCTAAAGCGGAGGTTCCCAAAAATTTTTGGCTTACCGTCCACTTAGGTAGATTAAAACTTTCGAACACCACCCTACCCTATAACATGCAGCAAAAATTGCCCCCCCCCCCCCAACATTAATAAACGAATGGCGACCTTTATTAAATTTTTCTCCTTTCTCTCACAATTTTTGTACTTAATCTGAAAATTACTTATTATATTTTGGGGTTCAATGATAACTAGAAATGTTACGTGCGAAAGAGGCCATAAAAACACTTGGAAAAGTCAACTGATGCTAGGACAGAAACCTCTCCGAAATATCCTTATTGCCACATCTATCTTGTTCTCCGATCTTAATCCAATGCAAGCGCTTCGTATGCTATCTTTTTGTCGAATAGAAAGCATTAGCAGACGAACTTTTTTCTGGATTCAATAATGTTTCTTGCCCCAGTCTATTCGAGAAGCATAATTATAACTTATAGCCTTGCGAAATTAACCGTGACTATTTATGGGGTACAAAGGCGCTAGTAAGTAAATTTGATTATAATAGTGAATTGAATCCCGTATATATTATTTAAGCTTAGAAACTTTCAAATAGATTTCACTCGCAGGGTTCTAATACAAAAACAAATGGTTTCTAATTCTTAAATGCTGATTAAAGGGATTAGCCGGAAGATAGTGAAAATTGCCTTTGAACGAATCGAAACAAAAAAAAATAGTCCCATAATGAGCATGACTAATGGTGGTCATGTGCAAATTTTCAGCTCAAAAACACAAATGTGTTTTTGAGCTGAAAATTTGTTTTTGGCGATATCTTGGCCAAATTTTCACCAAATGGAATATACTTTTTTTTAAATTAAAGGTCTCTGGAAGCCCTACAAGGTGGTAGTTTTTTTAAAAAAATTCACGCTCAAACAAACTTTTTCCAAGCGTTTTAAAATTTGAAAAAAAAAAAAAAAAAAAAAAAATATGGCCCTCTCGAAAAAAAATATGTGTATTTTGGGTCAAAGTTGACCCCTGAATTTTTTCAGATTAAAATAATAGAAAATATAGAAACTGCATTTTCGGCCATATTTTAAATACGAGACGGGCATACGCATTTATCATTTATTCATAGGAAGGCGGGTTTTCACGCGCCAAACTTTTTCATCGCGCGCACCGCTTACTTTATTAAGGTAACAACTTTTTGAATTTAATTTAAACATGCACTATACTACAAACGTTGATATATAAAAATACATACCGTAAAGATTGATTAGAAAAAAAAAAAGATAGTAGAGCGCATAATTTTAGAATATCATAATAAACAAATGAA
The DNA here is from genome assembly GCA_963920705.1 of Odiellus spinosus. Classification (NCBI taxonomy): domain Eukaryota; kingdom Metazoa; phylum Arthropoda; class Arachnida; order Opiliones; family Phalangiidae; genus Odiellus; species Odiellus spinosus. Next base: position 3,443,428 of record OY987234.1, read on the forward strand.
AAGTTTTATTTCTAGAACTTTCCTGACTTCCAAGCACTTTACAGAATTTTCTAGACATTTTTAGCACTTTCCAGAATTTTCTAGGCCTCTCCAGACTTTTCTGCTACCTTCTAGAACATTCTGATATAATGCGCATAATCGATACATAAAAACATGAAGTTCGTATTGCCTTTGGGCAATGCCTACGGAATTTTTAGAAGGCATGTGCATGCTCGAATTTTTTAATTTATTTCGGGTCATTTTAAGTTGCCGTTTTTTGCCACAATGGTGCTGTCGAATCTAGTGTTTTATGTCATAGCAGTTTTGAAGTTTCGGTTCCTGGGCAAAAATTACCTTCATTGCGCATGATCAACGCTCCTAAGAGCGGCAGCTGTAATTGGGTGAGTATAGAGAGAAAGAGAGGGGAAAACTCCGTAGGCATTGGTTTTGGTATAAAATATTTTTTGAACAGCAAAATATGTTATTTAACTTGTTTATTATGATATTCAAAAATTGCGCGCTTTGTTTACTAACTTTTTGTTTCTACCATGCTTACTGGCAACTCTAAAATGTACATTTTTTACGCTATATATTTTTATATATCAACATTCGTAGTATAGTACGTGTTAAAAATAAATTCAAAAAGTTGTTCACATTTAAAAATGATTATTTTAAAATAATATTTTTTAATAGTTATTATCCAACCAAATACCATTTCAATACCAACATACGTTATTCTTGTACAATAAGCTTACGTTTATGATTTCTTTCTACAATATATGATTAAATTAGATAAGTCGCGCCCTTTGAAGTGACGACATTGGCTATTAGCACCTTGAGTTCTGAATATATGAACTTTATAGAGTTTATTTTTCATTTCGCTAATTTAATCCAATTTTTTTAAAATAATAAACTTAATTACTTTAGTAATGTATAAATAAGGTAAGTGGCGCGCGCGATGAAAAAGTTTGGCGCGTGAAAACCCGCCTTCCTATGAATAAATGATAAATACGTATGCCCGTCTCGTATTTAAAATATGGCCGAAAATGCAGTTTTTATTTTTTTTTTTTTGACATAGTTCCACCAATTTTAAAAATCTGAAAAAATTCAGGGGTCAACTTTGACCCAAAATATACATTATATTTTTTTTTCGAGGGGGCATATTTTTGGTTTTTTTTTAAAATAAATTTTCAATTTTAAAATGCTTGGAAAAAATTTGCTTTTGAGCGTCAATTTTTTTTTTAAAAAATACCACCTTGTAGGGCTTTTGAGCGTGAATTTTTTTTAAAAATACCACCTTGTAGGGCTTTTGAGGTGAAAATTTGCACGTGACCACCATTAGTCATGCTCATTATGGGACTATTTTTTTTGTTTCGATTCGTTCAAAGGCAATTTTCACTATCTTTTCCGGCTAGGACCTTTGTAATTTTTTAATTTAAGGTTTGGGACGAGGAGAAAAAAAAAAAGTACTGAATTCGTTGAAAAAGAAAAAGTTGAAACTAGATGTAGATGCCAGATCCGATTCCCCCGGGTTTAATGCAAAATATGGAACATTTGTGTTTTATGAAAACCAAATTAAATTATTCACTTGGTTCTAGTACAAGTAAGAATTTGAAGGGAGGGTAAAAAATTTTATAATTTTTTTTTTTTTTTAATTTTCCAACTGCGTGAATCTTATAGAACACTGAAGTTAAGAATAGTGTGGCCATGGAGCTTGAAGGTTTGAAGAGGGGATAAATATTTTTAATAGATGCCGGACTGAAGATAGTGTCTATTGTCACGGATCGCCATGTTCAAATCCGATCATACCTCAAAAAAATCCATCCAAAAATTAATCATCTATTTGACTGTTGACATATGGTAAAATGTAAGAATAATCTTATTGGATAGCGTGTTTGTTTGGTGTTCAAAATTAACAAAACAATGAAACTAAAAGCTTATCAGATATTTCAATATATAGCCTTGAAGAAAAATATTCACGCCGCAGCAAAGAAAGAGTACGCGGTTCTAGATCAATGGAACAAAAGCGTTCAAAGCCACATGTATTGGAGTGCCAAAACTAATCCAAGCGAAGTTTATGTCCGTGCTAAGACACATTGCCAATATTCATCGTGGCTATAGCAAACCTTTTGCAAAATGTACTCATCTCTCTTTGGATTGAAAAAAAAAAGAGAAAGGCTTTCTCCAGGTAACTATTTTAGAGTTTTAAAAATCATCTATGAAAATCAAGTATTATTTAATCCTGTTCAAATTTTTTTGTTTTTTGTTTTTTTGTTTTTGAAAAATTTAAGACAATCACCCTGTTTGAGAAAGATATCTTACAAATATCTCCAGAATCCCAAACTTCGAGTGTTGAAGCTTACATTTTGACACCAATTCATTTGGCTCCCAAAAATACCCATTATTCGTATCTTGGGATGGAAGTGAGGTAAGGACAATATTCTTTGAAAAATATTTAATGATGTAAATTTAAAAAACTATTCCTCATCTTTTTCAAGAATGCTTATAACGGCTCTTCATTACAATGAAACCTCTGACAAAATTCCAGCTACAACGGAAGATGGAAACCTAAGGTGGAATATTTTTTCCCAAAGGCCAAAAAAGGGGAGTTCTCTTTGAAACCGATAATGCAAGCATCAACATACCGTATAAAATTGTTTCACCCGCTCTTTAAAAACTTTTATGCCCCAAAATCTTTTAACCAAATTTTTCGCATGATTTGCCGATAAATTACTCGCAAAATGTCAAAAACTTATGAAGAAGCGCTAAAGGAGAGCCAATCTGCTCACAATGCCCTACCAAGGCCATTATCAGAGCAATATGAAAAGCCTGATAAAGAGAAAGCTGTTGCAGCTTACAAATCTGCCCGCCGATTTTCTTATTTGTTAAAAAAAAAATACCGTAATAACTAGGTTAATAATAAAGTACACCTGATTTTTTTTTTTTTGTAATTTGTTTCGTGATTATGATTACTGATTTCCTAGAAAGCCTCAATTTAAAAAAAAATGTGTTTGAATAAACTATAATTTGCTCAAATATTCAAGAGTATTATATTTCAAGAATTAATTACATCTTTATTTTACAGTGCCCCTGGTCTGAGGAAACCCCTTACTCATGGGTATTCTCTCCTGACCAGATTAATAACACACAACTTGGAATGGGGCGCCTGATCCTCCTTCCCAAAATACTGAATATCCAACAGGTATATATGTTAAATATTGCGCTCACAAAATCTCCAATTGTTAATTTGGATTATAAAAATGTATATAAACAATATCTGTGTTAAAGAAAATAAGGTTTTCCTGTTTTTAAGTAACAGGTTTTTCCTGAACTACTTTCCCAAACAAAGATGTGGGTTTTTGTAGTTCGAATTATCAGCATAATTAGTTTGTTCTGTGGTACTAGCACTTTAAATTTGTGTATACGGTGCTAGCCCTTTAACAGAGGATATGCAAGAAAAATAAGAACTCTGGCTTGATAGTGTAACATATAGCGAATCGACTTTAAAAGCTCGCCCGAAAATCGCAAGAAAAACAAAGTCGTAAAAAATATATTGAAGTGAACAAAGGTTAAAAAATGTCCCCTTGTATCGCTAATACGATGCAGCTGTAACACATTATAACATTGGCTTGGGCTAGGTTGGCTAACCTCTTTCTGGTTCAGACGAAGAGTTCTGTAAGCTTACAATATACTAACCATTTAAAATTGTTAAAAATAAATAAGAGTAATTCAAGTGTATACTTCATTGATTATATTTGTGAAATGAACTGGTTAGTAACAGAAAGAGGACAACCGAAGCTGCAACCAATCTTCTCATTGGAGGAGAAGAATATAGACGTGCTAGGGAATATTTTGTATTCTCCCTAAAAACTAGAACTAGACAAATTCTCGCGCGAGTAAGACCGCTGGGTCTGAGTAAAAGAAATGAAGGAGTCTGACCGGAGCAATATGAGAATTAGCGAATCTGACCAATGGGCCTGAAAATTAAATAGTAATGAGTTAGCCTGACCGCTGGGTCAGAGAAACAATACTGAGGCGAGCCTGACATCTTGGTCAGAAATAAATAGCAAAGAGCGAGCATGACCGCTGGGTCAGAGAGATAAAGATTGAGCTAGAAAATAGGATGAGTGCGTCAGACTCAGGTCATTTTAAAACGATGTAAAGATTTAATTAGTGCAAAATGGTTTGAAGCGAGGAAAAATAGTAAAATAAATATACAAGTGCCCAATTATTGGAAGAATATAAATAGTGTCTGATTTATTTCACGCGTCCACGGAGCCCAAACAAATTCTACTATTAACTTTGATGTTTCAGTCCGTTTAAGTTAATGCAACTCTTTAAGAGCTCTCCCAAAGCTATCTCGACTAAAAATACCGCAACAATATAATCGATACATTAAATATCTGTATGTTCCATAACGTGAAGAACGAAATAATTATTCTAGTATAGAAAAATTCAAGCCATGCACTTTTAAGTATCGTTATTGCTTTCTGTAATTATTTTACGGGTTTATTTTATCAGGTGCAGGTACGAAATTATTCTCCATGAATTCATCAAACAAAATATTTAGAATGTTCGGCCCCATTATATCAGTGAATGTATCAGTTTCGATTATACAATTAAGTGGGGCAAAAGTCAAGTGATTTTAGGTGCCGCTTTACAGAGATATCTGCCTACGCGTAGAAAGGGGAAAGCACTGAAAACAACACGTTTCAGGCCCCTGCGCCAGTTAAGTACTTTTTGTATGAAGTCTTATCAGACTTTTGGTAGTAGTGTTTACTATCTTTTCTCTATCTTTAAGAATATTTTGGATAAATTACCAATCAGTGTTGTGTAATCTAGGATTATCAATTTCCATTGGAGGTTTGGGTTCTTGGGCAACTAGGGGTTCAAACTGGTATGGTTGAACTCCGAAATTCTCACTTTCAGAATTCGAATCGTTCTTATTAGTCCTGGTCGATTTGCCGGAAATGGGCACTTGTCTCATAGCCGCGCCGCCATCTTTTTGTAGTAACAGGCTGCCAGACTATTTCTAATTTTATTTCCACAAACCAAATTCAAGTTGTTAGTCTGTCGTTCTCCACTAGAACAGATCACTAGAGCAGACAAAAATTTCACATTAGAAAAAGATGGCGGACGATCACGTGACCAAAATTTTCCCCGCCAAAATTTTAGCGAGGGTCTCTAGACTTCCGGTTTTGGTAATCGACCAGGACTATTCAATAATAATGATTGATTGTTCTGAATCTGAACTATCAGAAGCAAAATCAGAGCTAGAATACACCTGAAAAACAAATCCTTTGAAATATTCTAACGGCCTCAGTCTAGTTTGCCGGGAAATATATGAGGAAGGGAACGTTTGATTGGCTGATTTTTGTCTTGCGCAAAGACTGATTTTTGAGTTTGGAAAAAAAAACGTGTATCTGTCTTCTGCTATAGATGGTCTGTAACATTTCCTAACTCCTACGGCGATTTCGGTAATATCTATATTATTTTATTGATTAATAGATATTACATCTCAGAACCTAATATTATCGTGATTTAGGTTATTACTAGTAACTATTTATTAACACAACAAACAGAACCTCCTTTAACACTCATCTTCAGTTGATAAAAGAAACTTTAATGTAATCTTTTAAGATTATTTACTTCTATAATAGCGTCTTAGATATCGTCTAGGCCTAGTTCATGTAGTTTTAGAAAAATTAGCAGACTACATAATATAGCCAATAAAATAATAGAACTATCTCTAAATCCTTAACCCTTCTCTAGATGGCACTGCGGTTTGTTCTGCTAATCACGTGACCTCTTGGTTTATCCCTTCCTCTTTACACGCGGCCACCCATCTTGTTTATTTGTTTTTCAGGTGTATTAACAGATAATTCGGAATCTGTTCCAGAATCCGACATATTCCTTAAAACACAAAATCCAAGCAGACGACATTTGAAAAAATACTACACGGGCCTACTATGCTCCAATTTCCAAAACGACTGAAAAAAATCATTTCAGCTTGTGACGTCACAAGCGGAAAAACAAGTTTGGTAGTAACAACCGCCTAGTATGAATTTCAAAACTTATAATGTATTTTTTATACTTTAAAGATTTTTTCTGGGACTTTTTTTGTAGTATATGTAATTTTGGACACCTTATTCGATCTATAAGAGGCGGCCGTTTATACAAGTTGGAAAACCTTGGCACTATCCGTTTAAGCTTAATTGTCTCTGGCTGCAGTAGCGGATTGGCGTTTTGAAACCTTACAGGCGTATCGCACTGAATGGTTTTGCATAATAAGTTTTTGAAGGTTTTTAGCGTTAGCAAAACCACATAAAATTAGGCCATCAGTTGGTAAGTACTTTGGTAGAAGTCTCAAGAGCAACAGGCTCTGAAGGGATTTCTTTATCCGATAGTCAAAGTGCTCATTCCAAGAGAGTTTTCAGTTAGGATGCCACCTAAGTATGCAAAAGATTTTAAACGTTCAATATCGAGTGAGCCGAGATATTGTATATTATTGTCCGCTGACTTAAGACCCGGACTAAAAACCATAAATTTCTAATTTTTTTTTTTTTTTTTTTTTTTTTTTTTTTTTTGTTTAGAGAGATTTCTAAGAGAAAGTTTTGTTTTTAATTTTTTCACGTCAATTTTGAGATTGACTAAAAGGTTCTGAAGAGGTATTGATGAGTTTAGGATAGCATTGTCATCCGCACATTCACAGGCTCCACTTGTAGTGAGACAGGTGTGAATGTCACTCGTGTATAGGTTGAATAGTAGTAAGCCTAGCACACTGCCCTGGGGTACACCATTTCTAACAGACAGCCCGGAAGAGGTGACTGTGCCAAGGCATACGCATTGACTTCTGATCGTATGATCAAAACTAATTGTGGCTACTCCCTTTAACTCATTATATTTCAAGGGGTCTCAAAAGAATATCGCGATTCACATTGTTGAATGTTTTGAAGAGGTCAAAAAATACTATCCCAGCATAGTATCCACCATTTATTTAAGAATGTAGAGACTATTTGATTTTATTTATGTATCCTTCATTCAATTCCACTAATTACTATTCACCACAAATGAAAGACGAATTTTGGGTAATACCGGAAAACATCCTTTGTGAAAAAGAAAATCTTGATGTTGCACTAACATCTAAGTCAAAATATTTGTTAAAAGACGAAGGTTGAGTTGGAATTTAAAAAACACAAAACTGATGGATTTTTAACTAAAAACATAAAAATTAAACTGTTTTCAGGGTTAAACTAAAATATGAATATCTCGAGAACTAGGAATAATACTTCGGGATTTCATCATTTTTGGGTAAATCACAGGCGGGGAAATTCGGAAAAATGATTAAATTCAATTTAAATTATTGGTCTAAAGCAAAGATCAAACGTCAACGTGTTTGATCCCTAATATGGGTTACATAGAAAAACCAATTTAAAACAATGTTGGCAGACGAAAAGTATTCTTCATAGGCTTTAAAATGAAATTTAAATGATGAAAATCGGTCAAGAATTACGAAAGTTATGCTATGGTCAGTTTTCGGGGTGAAGGCCATTTCGGAAGATGGTTATACTCTGTATCTCCAAAACTACTGGGCAGATTGCAAAAATAATTGGAAATTCGGTTTCTCCGATGTTAAAAAATCCCCTTCACCAAATTTCAGCCAAATCGTTGGGGGTCGGGTTGACAAGCTGTGACCATTTGCCATGGAATCACCCCTTTGGGAAGTCTTAAAGATCGTATATTTCTTGTTTGTGGGTTTAATAAGCTTCGGCCTTGTTGCCGAAGTCCGTTTTGGTTTATTGTTAATGGGTCATTCCATGTGAAAACGACCAATGTCCCCGCGGCACCGACTCCGATTTTATTTAAACTCCACACAACTAAAATGGTCATATTTAGTGGGAAATCCCAAGTTTCAAGTGAAAATTCCTGTAATTTTCGGAGATATGTGCTTTGGAAGTTTCGTAGTAGCGGAGCTATTTCTTAAATCCATTAAATATGCCAATTTTATGTATTTATATCTAACTAATGAATTAATGCATATCTATGAAATAAATTGGACTTATTCTAGGCTTGGTGGAGATCAGTTAAAAAATAATAGGACCTCCTTCTGTGAAATAGATTTCTCAATATAAATTCATAAAGTCGCCAAAAAACTCGCAGTGACCCCCAAAGTGGATAACTTTAATTGCCTAAAACTAACAGTTATCTTATTTCAATTGAAATTAAATTACTATCAATAAGACTTATTAATGTCCTTTACAGGAAAAGACATCCAATTCGGCAACTGAGAAAATGGTTCTTACGTAAACTGTCTCCGAAATAAATGTTTTTACGAAAAATGTTAAAACATGGTAGTGGTTTTAGTGTTATAAGGCTTGTTGGGATTCTAATATTCATAGAAAAAGCTAGTTCATTAGAAAGCTTAGATTTTAAGCTACAACATGCAAAAATAAAAAGTTTGTCTATAGGGTTTTTTCTTGCCCAAAAATAATGCTCAATTATGGGATTTTTTCTCATATTTTTTGTCAAGTTTGAGCCTACTTAATATTATTATTACATTATTATTATAAATTATTGTTACAGTTATATCTGAGATGGTTAGTTTCTATTAGATAAACAATTTAAGAAGTTATATGTGTTACTGTTATAACATATTTGTGAAATTGAACACCCCTTAAAAACTATAATGGTTTAGCCCTAGTCATGTATATTATTTCTCGACATTTAGCCGTATAAAGAGGCCCAAATAAGGGGAACCATACCACTGTTTTTTACTCTGAGTTATACCCTTTTCAAACGAGGCTTAACTAGCCAGTTTAATCAGATTTAACTAGTTAGGCCTCGTTTGAAAAGGGTATAACTCAAGAGTAAAAAACAGTGGTATGGTTCCCCTTATTTGGGCCTCTTTATACGGCTAAATGTCGAGAAATAATATACATGACTAGGGCTAAACCATTATAGTTTTTAAGGGGTGTTCAATTTCACAAATATGTTATAACAGTAACACATATAACTTCTTAAATTGTTTATCTAATAGAAACTAACCATCTCAGATATAACTGTAACAATAATTTATAATAATAATGTAATAATAATATTAAGTAGGCTCAAACTTGACAAAAAATATGAGAAAAAATCCCATAATTGAGCATTATTTTTGGGCAAGAAAAAACCCTATAGACAAACTTTTTATTTTTGCATGTTGTAGCTTAAAATCTAAGCTTTCTAATGAACTAGCTTTTTCTATGAATATTAGAATCCCAACAAGCCTTATAACACTAAAACCACTACCATGTTTTAACATTTTTCGCAAAAACTTTATTTCGGAGACAGTTTACGTAAGAACCATTTTCTCAGTTGCCGAATTGGATGTCTTTTCCTGTAAAGGACATTAATAAGTCTTATTGATAGTAATTTAATTTCAATTGAAATAAGATAACTGTTAGTTTTAGGCAATTAAAGTTATCCACTTTGGGGGTCACTGCGAGTTTTTTGGCGACTTTATGAATTTATATTGAGAAATCTATTTCACAGAAGGAGGTCCTATTATTTTTTAACTGATCTCCACCAAGCCTAGAATAAGTGCAATTTATTTCATAGATATGCATTAATTCATTAGTTAGATATAAATACATAAAATTGGCATATTTAATGGATTTAAGAAATAGCTCCGCTACTACGAAACTTCCAAAGCACATATCTCCGAAAATTACAGGAATTTTCACTTGAAACTTGGGATTTCCCACTAAATATGACCATTTTAGTTATGTGTGGAGTTTAAATAAAATCGGAGTCGGTGCCGCGGGGACATTGGTCGTTTTCACATGGAATGACCCTAATAGATTCAGTAGGCCTAGATAAAGACGATGGGTTACTTGGATTAACTCTTAAATCCAAAAAAGGCGCCCATTTTTTGGGGGTCTTCTCCCAACCGGAAATCCGGAATTTGCTTGTCCAATTTGTTCTAGGTCCAAGCCTTTTTCATCTAATTGCACTGGGCTAAGTGTGTGTTTTTGATTAAAAAATTTGAAAGCCTTTCTTTACTGCTCATTTAATACAATAAAGCTAGTAAATTATTTATTTTGGTTCAATGTCATTTTTAAGCTGTTTTGGCTAACTTAAACTTTCAACTTTTTCCAGATTTTCTTTCATTGATGTCATGTTTACATATAGGTAATCCTATATCATTAATGGATTTTTACTATATTATAGACTGAAACGAGGGCTTTCAGATGGTGCGCACTTAGGCACATATTTCAATTGTGGTGGTACCTTGGAATAGCTTCAAAGACAACCATGTTTTTACTATTTTTCAAATTTTGGCAGTGTTCCAAGTCAAATAGCGCCACATCCGTTGGTCATACCATAAATACTTTTACTGTGTTCCCCAGGTCAAGAACTACCACAAAGCGTTCTCTTTGTTTAATATTAGCTTGGTATTTGAAATTACAGATAATTTGGAATAGGCTACTCTTCGCGTTTCGTTGAATTCAAAGGGCACTTTCATAATTTTATGAAAAAAACTAAATGTTCTTCCCAAACTATTATATAACTTATATAGGCACTACCACCCATTTGAACAATAAAAAATGTTCTAAGGGTTTATTTCGTTTCATTCCCTAAATGTCGCTTATCAAAATCGCTTGAATGGGGTGGAAAATTTCCTTCCCCATTGATTTATTCAAATCTTAAAATCTAGATTGAATTTTAACTTGAAAACTTGGATTTCACAATGAAATAGTCTATATTTTAACTAGTTAAAGTCTCATCAAAATCGGTGATGGTGCCGTGGAGACCGCTGATTGATTTCACATGGAATGACCCAAAAATGGCTAGAGAAATCATTATAAAACTTTCAGGGATTGTCTTCTGTGGCCCAAAAAAACCCTGAATACAAAATATGAAGGAATTCGACAGCGGTGGGGTTCATAGTGTTGGCTGACCTCTCCAAGAACTCCCCATACGCACATTTCATGCATCCTAGGAACTCGTTAAATAACCTAAAACTGCTAAACCGAAAACATTTAAATTCAACTAAAAGAAAAATTAAAATCGCTTAAATTGGGGGGGAAGGGGGCAAAAGTTTCTTTCCCACATGTAAGGATTTTTGAGTTGTTCATTTCTTAAAATCTAGATTAATTTTTCTTGAAAACATGGATTTCCATAAGAAATAGTCTATACTTTAAATACAAAAATTCCAAAATACCACGTCATCAATATAGTCGCGTGGCTATAGTAGAGCCCACAGTTAATTCTTACGCATTCAGGGACAAGAAAAAGTTGCTTTCGCTTTGTCTTTTTGGTAAATGTGTACTTAATCCAGAAAGTTATACCTTTTGTATGAAATAAAACTACATGATGCATTTGAATTGGAAAATAATTCCCTAAATATTCTTGTCCTTTTCATTTTAATAGTAATGATTAAACTACATTAAAACCTCGTTATAACGAAACGCGTTATAACGAAATATCGCTTAAAACTAAATTTTCAAAATCCCCGCCAAAAATGCATTAGGCCTACCTGAAAAAAAACAATTATAACGAAATTTGGTTATAATGAAATATCGCTTAAAACGAACATTTTGAAGACCTATTTTGTTATATCCAGTTAGATTTCCGGCTGGTTTTAGCAGACGATCGTTGATTATAACGAAATTGAACTGAAATCTAGTCTTTTTCTTAATAACCAGTGACCTTCAAACCAATTTTTGTAAGTTATTCAGTATATCTTATGCTCAATAGTGGTTAATCCAATTAATAGATGCTATGCTCAGTAGGGGTTAAACACATTTTTAGATGTTAGGCAGTATGTCTTATAGCGGTAAAACTAAAACTATGTTAAAGGCTATCATTGAAGGGAATTGATTCGAGTCACAGATAGGGACTTGTGGACATAATACCTTACATTATTCTATTCAAAATTAAAAGAAAATCTTCAAAATTGGAAGTGTTATCTAAGACAAAAATTGCTAAAAAATATAATATCGCACAAAGTAATTTTGTCAGTAAATTTTTAAAAGAAAAGGTGAAGATTGAATACCAGTTAAGTACAGTACATAATAAAGTACGTACAAACTCAACTACAAGATCTCATCGCTTGTGGTTTTATCTGCGGGCATAGCTGCTGCTTCTCGGTAAAAACCAAGCGAATAAGTTTAAAAGACTAGTGTACTTTTAAATTTCTCTTTAAATTTGATCACTTATGCATGCTTTTGTACAAAATACACAGCGGAAGACTTGCCCTACGACTTATTACCATTAATACCAGCAATTGACTTTTGCAATTGGGGAAAACCAATACATTACTATCAGTCAGATACAGCACATGAATTGATAATTCAGGTATTTTCATTATGCAGTACATTATATAGGCTTGGATTTAGGTCTATCAATTTGGCAGACAATCTCTGCTTATAACTAAAAAGTAATGAAAAGTTACTCTTTTCGTTACAACCAAATATTTTGTCGTCTGCTCTGTCGTCTGCCAAGCCAAGGCTTAAACACTATAACGAAATTCGGATATAACCAAGAAGGATCAGACAAGGAGAGGAAAAGTGTGGCTGCGTTGAGTTAGAGAGAGAAGAGCCAACCTCCCACTCGGGTGGAAAGGGGGATAGGAAATTCTCGAGGTAAACTATTGTCACGTGGTCGTCGGCTACTACGAAGCTGATAAGAATCCGTTTTACCCACGTGACAACATTTTACCACGAAACATCTCTACCCCCGTTCTCCCAGAGTGGGAGTGTAGGCCGACGCAGTAGGAACTGAGCCGTCCCCACTTTTCCTCTCCTTGTCTGATCCTTCTTGATATAACAAACTGAATTTTTATCCCCCTACAATTTCGTTATAACAAAAATATATATTAAAACAGAAAGTGAATAATACGCCGCCTTTCCTACCTTTTCCAAAGGAAAACATGAAAAGATAGGGGCAAGGGGGGGGATGACAGGGGCGGTTGATCCGCCTCATTTTCAACTACCAATCAAATTCGAACTAGGTTAGCTCATTGGAAACGTCATTTACGTGATGTAACAAACCGAAAATAGTTTTGGTACGCTAGCGGCTCCTGGCGAGTCTCGGGAGTGTTAGGGAACTAGGAAGTTAGAATTCGTCTGCTCAACTAGGCTAAAGTTCGTATTTTTGGTTTAACGGTTTCTTTTGTCAACTTGCCTGATCGCGCGTCTCTTTAATTAAGTTTAATTGATACCGAGACTGTGTTGTGTTTGTTATTGAAATGCCTCGAAAAAAAACAGTAAAAAAATAAGTGAAGTTAGGGAACTACATTTTTTAGCCTATTTACGCATGTACCTTGTGTAAAACTACGCGACCGTAAATCTCCGCCGCGGCGAATGACCAACTCCTCCCGTCACTCTGTATGGGGGTCGGAAATATTGAGCCGACTATTGGAAAACTATCTTTTCATGTTATGGGTTAGGCGCCGTGTTATTCACTTTCTGTTTTAATATATATTTTTGGTTATAACAAGGTTTTACTGTAATATAATCCATAGGAAATAAGAAAAAAAAAAAAAAAAAAAAAAAGTAACAGCCTCACTTAAGCTAATTCGATTTTTTTACAAAAATTCTGGAACTGTCTCATCATTTACCTGATTGTATCTCGCGAGTTCATTAATTAAACACATTGGAGTCTTCTCTTTTGTGTTTGCCATGGTTACGGAAGGCTGGCTGTCTTCGCCACTTCCAGCAGAGGGGGCTTCACTGCTGGCGGTGGTGGTAGTTAGACCCATCAGCGATGAAGAAATACTTAGAGAAGGTGTGTTTTGCCCTACAGAATTGCTTCCCCCTTGATTGGCTTCCAAAATGGAGCCGGAGTTCTGAATGGCATTGTCACCCGTAGGACCAATTGAAGGAGGAATTTGAGAAGAGGAAGTTGCGAGGTTATTCGTTCCAGAGTTAGACATTGAAACGCTTCCAAGAATGGCGTTACTACCTGCTAAGGATTAAGAATTAAAAGATGATTATAAACAGGAAATATTTGCCTATATACCTGATTTATTGGTATTTAATCCTTGTGTTTGTACAGAAGGCATCAAAGTAGACGATAATGGAGAGTGATTCATATTTTATGACCCAGACCTAAATTTAAGAAAGATGATCAGAAACATATTTTTGAATCAAAATTAGCATTAATACCCTATAAAAAGTTTACACTAAAAATTCACTGAAAACATATTTAAAAATTTTAAACTGTGTTGTGGTAGTCAGACATTTGTACTTTTTTGGTACATTTAGGAATTTTTTGTTTTCAAAATTTTGGTAGTAAAGTAGGTTTCTGACTTTGAGGATTGAAAGTAGTTTTAAGGTGCATGGGGTTACTTATTCTGCCTTTCTGTTGAAACTTCAAAGGATTATAAGAATAAGAACTCCTAGTAAGGTTTTCAACTCTTTCCCTTGTTCTGACAGTGACGTCTAAAAACCTGCAAATGGGTGGACCAGCTAACCCACTTATGATGGGTCAGTTAGGTAATTCCAGCACAGATTTTACCACTTGGTCTATCCTACTTTTCCAATTTGAATAAAAACTTGTACCGAGGGTTTTTTGGACTGTAGAACTCTGTTCAGAAGTTTTGGAGATTTGACCTTAACCCTCAACAGTAACCTCTATTTTTCTCAGCTCCTAGTTGAGATAAAAACACTCAAAGGGTCTCAAAATAGTCAGAAATAGCTTTCTGACACGAATACCAATTCAAGCCAAATACTTACTCCGCGAGAGAAGTTTAATTTTAAGAAAATTTTTCCAAATCACTGAATTCATACTCGTGTCAGGCAATGAAATAAGTGAACAACTATTTCTTTAGCAAATCAATTTGGCAGAGCTAAAAGTGTAAAGGAGGTACAAAGGTTTCGCAATTTTATATCCATAACAATTATGCCTCTTAAAGTGGTCTTAGTTTTGGAAATGGAGGACAAGTGGTAACAATATCTCAAAACTGGGATAGAGCTGAAATTGAAAACGAAAAAGAAAACGAGAGGTTTGCGAAGGGAGAGTTTTTGGTTTCCCTTTATGGAGTAGAGTATTACATTCATTGTAAAAGAGTTGAATAATTCTTTGGAACTTGAAGATCTGCTAAAGGCGAATATGTCCTTTTGATCCTGCAGTTCAGATAATTTATATTGGCCAAAAAATTGACTCGTAGATCTAAATACTGTCTAAAAGATGGGGATAATCTAAAGGTTGAATAAGCATATCCAAACTTTTTGTCCAAAACTATATAAATAATATATATAATATATTTTTTCATTTTATGTAAGATTTTTTACATGGTTTTATTGCACAAGGGGTAGAATTTTTTTTTAATCGAAAACGTGAAAATGTTTGATATACTACTAAACCGTGGGCAGAGAATTCCCAAAAAAATAATTTTGAAAATCGATGATGAGCTATTTTCAAGGTCAAAGGTCAAATGTTAAAAATCACTATATTTTGTTGTTACTTTTGACCGTTTAAAACGAAGTCTTTTTCCGAAAAGAGCTCCTCATTATGCTAGCGTTTAAGAAGAGTATGCAACAGTTAAGCCAGGTTTAACATTGCCTGTCACTACGCGTTAGCTATTAAACCAAATTGATTACTAGCCTAAACATTATTACCTACGCTGTTGTACATAATGCTATTCTATGAAATTTTTGGTTTTTTGAAAGTGACGTACCTTTCATATTTATTTTATAACACTTTGTTATTTTTCAGCCTTATATTTGCAGTGTGATATGAAGTAAGTTTCAAGCTTTATTTTAAGACTAATTCCATGATTTTACACAGATAAGTTAGGCCACAATATTTTTATAAAAATTTAAGACAGAGAAATAGAGTCTTAAGCTAAATTTTCAAATCTCGTGAAAAATACAACTTCAAATTACGCAGGAGATTCAGAAAAGGCTTAGGTTTTCAATGGAAAATTGAATCCAACTCAATTTCCCCCGCTTTATAATTACCCGCGTTTAAAAATAATGAGAATGTGAATGAACTAACAGCTGACACATTATGAAATTGATCTCAAAATTAAGGGACACAGTCTTCGTAAAGATCTGATAAAACATAATATTGATCATCGCTAAAACCGTAATCTTCGGCAAAGCGCTCGACTAGACTACACCACAATTATGCAAGAGCTCGTGAGCGTTGCCATCTTTTTTACGTATGCTGATTGGCCTCTTGGAAACAGTCAGAAATTCAAACACATGTTTAGAATATAAAACTTCAAAAAATCTTTTCTTATAGAATTTCTTCACCAAAAATTATGAAAAAATTCAGAGGGGTAGTTTTTCATGTGGAATCATAGAAAATATTTCATTTCTGCTAATGGTATCCCTTTTTAACTACCCTGTATAACCTAGAGCATCTGTGGTCGATGTTTATATCTAGAAAGAATCTAAATAGTAAGAGTGCGATCTGGAAACTCTTCTGTTTAAATGCTGGCTGTCCACGGGTAATTCCAGCACAAGTTTTACCACCTGGTCTACCCTACTTTTTCCAATTCGAATGAAAACTTAGGGTTTTTTGGATCGTAGAACTCAGATTTTCAATTTTGAAGAAGATCCGTTCAGTAGTTTTGGAGATATGAATTGTCAAGTTTTGGAGATTTGACATTGACCCCCAAAAGTAGCCTCTGCTTTTGTCAGCTACTATTTGAGATAAAAACACTGAATAGGTCTCATTTTAAAGGTAATGGGGAGCTCTTTTCGAAAAAAGAATAATTTTTAACACTTGACCTTTGACATCGAAAATAGTTATCATCGATTTTCAAAATTATATATTTTTTTTTTTTCGGAATTCTCTGCCCACAGTTTAGTAGTATACAAAAAATTGCAAGGGTACAATTACTCGTTTTCGAGAAAAAAAAATGATTTTCTACCCCCTAGTGCAATAAAACCATGTAAAAAATTCTTACACAAATGAAAAAAAAAATATATAAATATTTTCATTTTATCTCCAGAATAAGGTAGCACTGTACAGTTAAGAATGGGCACAAGAAACACGAGATATTAAAAAATTACAAAATACAGTGGGGCACATGAAGAACACGATGGCAAACAGGAAATTAACATCAAAAGTTAACTATATTAGAAGAATGCTATTTATATTTAAGTTTAATTACATAACCGCGAACACCATTAGCGGTGGTTTGATTGACTCTACTGAGACAACTGAGAATAGAGGTCAAAGACCAAGGTGCAGTCTTCGATTAGGGAGCAAATTATGAATATATTGCTTAATTTGGCCAGACTGCTCAGAAAGCACGAATTGGAATAAATTTAAATCCACCACATTATGTACTTACGATATTTATTGGTAGGCCTAAATAGTATAACACTATTTTTGATCTCATTTACAGGTATTGCAATTGTATAAAAATGGGTACTAACCAATCTCTGACTGTAATTCGACAAAACAATTTACACTAGACCAAAATATAGCTAATGATTAATTTTTTGCTACGGATTATCTTGGTTATCCTGGTTTCTTCGTAGGCGACATTATGGGGATAATGGGAGGCCGGGGCCAAGGCCAAAGAAGACACCTAGCCCTATATGTCATGATTACTGTTACGATGATAATTAAACTTATATTTTATTAATGATAAATTACGAATACTTACGGTGAAAAAAAGAAAATAATTGATCAGTTTTTGTAAAAATAGACAGACCAACAGAACTATGGCAAACAGGAAAGAAAATTTCCGCTTTGTGAAAGCGTATGATTTTACGTTCTACATAAAGACACTTTCGCCGATCAGAGAAACACTGAACACTTCAACGGCTCAACCATTACCGCTTAACAGGGCTGCCAGGTGAAAATTATAATTCAAGAGCAAATACGATTTATAAAAACCGCAAAATTTCCGTCCAAACATTTGAACAGCTCCAAATTTACTTCCACGTTAATAATCTGTAAAATAAATAAAAACGTTGAATTATAATTTGAAAGTTCTCAAAAGTTTAAAAATTACAAGTTTTTCGTCTACCTTAATGCATGAAGTGGATGGCTATAACTCGAGAACAACAGAAAATGCACACTGATTTAGCTGGGCGTTGCAATATTATTCTAATTTTACGTTCCACAACCAGTGGCCCTATGGCATATTCTGAAAACATTCGTGAAGAACCAGATGTTTTTTTTTTTTTTTTCTTTTAACGGTGCGTAACAGGGATGGAACCAGATGTTGCTCAAAAACTGGTGATAGTCGTATCCAAATTAGAACAACTGGTTTATTATTTTTTTTTTTTTTTGAAATATGTGTGGGGGTGGTGAAGGTGGCGTGTAAGCCTAGTCACCATGCGCGCCGCAGATCGAGAAAGCGCCATGCGCGCCGCAGATCGAGAAAGCGCCATGCGCTGTTTGTTGTCTCTGAGTCCTTATCGGTGGTAATTGTTTCCTGCGGGGTGGAGGCCGCGCGTGAGGATGGTGGCGAGGGCGCGTATGCAGTTTTGGTCTCCATTGTTTATTTTGCCTAGAAGAGCACCAAGGTCCGCGGGCAAGTTGGTGCGACGCATGTAGTTCGCGAGGGCAGAGCACACCCGGTTACGCCCAGGGCAGTGGAAGATGACATGGGCGGCCGTTTCGTTCTCTTTGCAGAATCCGCAGTGCGGCGTAGGGGATCGGTTAAACCGGAAGAGGACCGCCTTCGTGGGTAGGCGACCGCAGGCCAGGCGGGCCAGGAGAGTGTCCAGGCGACGCGGTAGGCGTAGAGATCCCAGGGTGTCCCGATGTGGATTTGGTTTGGCCGCATATAAGGGGCTGTTTTGCCCGGTGTGTTTCCACATCTTGGTCCACTTCTCCCTGACCGCTTGTTTGAGCACTAGCTTAAGTTCGCTCAGTGTGTTGGGCATGAGGGAGTCCGGTAACGGTGGGAGGGTAGCCGTGCTGACTATGGCGGCCCGGTCAGGGGCCTCGTTGCCCTCTATGCCGACGTGAGAGGGGCACCAGAGAAAGGTGATATCCTGGGCCATTTGTGCACAAGTGCGATAAAGCTCCTGGATTAGTGGGTCGGTACGAGGGTTGTGTAGTTTGCGCAGCGCTGTTAGAGAGTCCGTGCATATCACAACCGAGGCCGTTGGGTGGGCCGACGCGTGGGCCAGCGCGAGGAGAAGCGCGAAAAGCTCTACTCTGGCGATCGAGTGGATGGCTGGGACGGTTCTGCGCGAAACGTAGCTCGTGGCCGGGACAGCGATAGCGGCCCCGGCAGCTGCCACGCCCTCGCTCAGGGAGCCGTCGGTGAATATTATCATCGCGTCGGCGGGGAGCTTTGAAAGTTCGTGGTAAAACCTTTGGCGTAATTCCGCGTCGTAGAAGTCTCCTTTCGGACCGGGGAGCCAACCGAAGTGGATCCGAAAGGGGATAGGGCTCCACCGAGGGTAAGGGGGTCTAGGTCCTGCCGCGGCGTTGTAGGGAGGAGCCAGTCGAGGTTGTAGTCGTGCAGGAGGCGCAAGGCCCTGAGAGCAAGCGGGGCTCCTTTCGTGGTCCACCTGTGGGAGGCCGCATCCAAGGCGGCGCGCGTGCCGAAGAAGCCGTGGGAGTACACTGATGGCGAGTCGTGGGCGGCTACCAGGGCCAGTTGCGCAAGGTCTTGGTATTCGCGGCGTAGTCGCAGGGGGCATATAGATGCTTCGACCTCCATGAGGCGGACTGGAGTGCTGCGGGGTACCCCCAGTATGGCCCGTATCGCTGCGTTCTGTACCCGATCCAGTTTGGCAAGGTGAGTTGAGGCTGTCCCTGCGTAGAGCGTGCTCGAGTAGTCGAGACGCGAGCGAATCAGGTGGGTGTATAGTGCCTTGAGAGCCCTGCGAGAAGCCCCCCAGCTGGAAGCGGAGACTGCCCGAAGAAGATTAATTCGCTTCATAGACGTGGTGCTGAGGTAGTCGATATGGGCGGTCCATAGGAGGCGGTGGTCGAATAGCACGCCGAGGTATTTGTATTCCGTCACAGCTTCCAGGGGGGTGGCGCCCAGGGTGAGAGAGAGTGGTCTCGCGTCTCTGCGTGTCGAGAAGAACATGGATTTACACTTCGACGGCTGGAATTGGAGGCCCCATCGCGCAGCGTACGCTGATAGTTCGGCGAGGGCCGACTGAAGAGAGGCCTCTAGAGCCTCTAGATTTTTGCCGACTGCCCATTGAGAGAGGTCGTCTGCGTGCTCCCCATGCTGCCCCCCTGCGGGGCAGCAGGCCGGGATGTCCGCCAGTATGAGGTTGAATAGAAGAGGGCTGACACAGCTTCCCTGGGGGACCCCGTGGGTCACCGGGAGGAGGCGCCCCATGGTGCCGTTGACCCGTGTCGTGACCGTGCGACCCGAGAGGAAGCTTGCAATCCAATTCAGGAGAGAGCCGTGGGCGCCCAGAGAGCGCAGCTTTTGGAGGAGAACCGCGTGGTCCACGCTACCGAAAGCGTCCTTGAGATCTAGGAAGATGGTGGCGCAATGTTGATGAGTCGCGACGGCGCGCTGGGCGTCTTCCACTAGTCGCAGTGCGTTATCCATGGCCCTCCGGCCGCGGAGGAAGCCGGATTGCTCTGTGGGGAGCGCATTGGTCGACTGCAGGAAGTGTTCGAGGCGGCCCAAGACTAGTTTTTCGTATAGGAGGGCAATTTGGCGATAAGACTCAGTGTCGAGTGGATTCTTCCCCGGCTTGAGAATCGGGTGAAGTATTGTTTCCTTCCATTGGTTTGGCATATGGCCTGCAGCCCAGAGGTCGTTGTACAGGCGTAAGAGAGCGTCCAGGAAAATTGGCGGAGTATTGCATAGCATAATGTTGGAGAGGTCGTCTATCCCCGGGGCGGAGTTGCGGAGTGAGCGCACGGCGTCTTGGAGTTCGGTCAGAGTGAAGCGCGCATTGTATGGGGCTTCAGTGGCGTGAGCTAGAAGCGCAGGGAAATCCCTAGCTGCGAGGGGCGGTGGAAGGCGAGCGGTAGTCGCGTGTTCGGTGAGTATGCGCGAGACTTCTGAAGGGTCTGTAACTGTCTGACCGTTGTGTGACAGTACTATTTGTTTCGATAGGGGGGATTCGGTGGTGAACCACCTGACTCGGTTTCACACCTGGGTAAGGGAAGAGTGGGCGTTCATGCGTTCGCAATAAGTCTGCCACGATTGACGTTTAAGGGTCTTCGTCTGTCGCTTCAGTTCCGCCCTTTCCCTGTAATACGATGTGATATCTGTGGCCCATCCTGTGCGCGAGGCACGGCGCCTGGCGGCGTTGACCTTTTTTGAGTTTCGTTGAACAGGCGGGGTTCCACCAGTTCGGAGTACGAGGGCCGCTCTTTGCACCCGGGGAAACTTTGGGTATGGCCTGTGCCGCGGCCGTGCGGAGAGTCTCTGTCACTTTGTCCACTGTGGCTACCTGAGGGTAGGGCGCTTCTTCGAGTAGACGCCGGAAGAGGCTCCAGTCTGCCAAGGGGTAGTGCCAGCGAGGGGGCGGACTGGAACTGTTGGGGACGGCAGTGGAGGAGGCTACGCGGATCGGGAGATGGTCGCTGGTGCCCTCGTTTAGCACCTCCCAGTGTAGGGCGGCGGCAAGGGTGGCGTCAGCGAAACTGAGGTCCAGCGCATTGGGGGTGCCGCGCGTGGGTGTCCTGGTCGGAGCGCCCGTGTTGAGGAGAACCATGCTGTCGTTACTCTCATACCAATCGAAGATGCGTCGGCCCTGCGGGTTGGTCTGGGGCGAGCCCCAGAAGGTGTGATGGGCGTTGAAGTCACCTAGGAGGAGGAAGCGGCCGTGGAGGACTGCAGAGAGGGAGTCCAAGTAGGCGCGGCTTCCCTGCCCGTGCGGGTCGTAGAGGTTCACAACCGTAAGCCAGTCCTGCCCTAACTTTATTACCAGGGAGGTAATGGGATCTTCGTCAGGGGTGGGGATATGTTCGACCTGTAGGTGCGATGCCACCATGACAGCATGGCCGCCGCCTCTGTGGGGAGTAGGTCGATCTTTACTAAGTACCGTGTAGTAGCCGGCCGCAAGGTTCAGGGTTTCGTGGGGCTGTACCCAAGTCTCTTGGAGCGCGATCACCGTGGGTTTGTACGTTCTGAGCAGGCTAACATAGTCTACTAGTCGCGCGCGAACGCTGTCCGCGTTCCACTGTAGGACTGAAAGGGCGTCAGTCATGCGTCGTGGAGTTTCCGGGCAGCACCACTGAGGGTTGGGGGCCCAGGGCAGGTGAGCCTGGGACTGAAGGGATAGCGGGCGTAATACTTGTTGTAGCCGCGGCAGGAGCAGGAGCAAAGAGAGCATCGCGCAGAATAACCGATTCGAGCGATTTCGCCAATTCCGATGGGGAGAGTGGTTTTTTCCTGTGGCACAGGGTGACGACCTCTTTGACAAGGGACTCCAGGATAGACAGGAAGGCGCTTGCTGTTCCTTGGTTGATGATGGGGGCGGCGGAGGGCTGGGGCTCTGGGGGCCTCCGTGTGTGGCACGGTAGTGCGACGGGGACCCAGCTCTCGTGGGCGCGCACCGCCGGCTGCCTGGGCATAAGATCTACCTCTAGGTTTTCCGAGTTCCCGGGCTTCAGGGAAGGAGACTTTCTCAGTGTGGCGGATGGAAAGAACCTCGGCTTCACGTTGCTTTATACGTTACCCCTTGCTTTTGCCGCTCCTCCACAGTTGGCGCATTTGGTCGTAGCCGCGCATTTTGCATCATAAGCATGGTCTCCGGCGCAATTTCCGCACCTCTCGTGAGCTAAATTGGTCTGGCGGCACTCCTTGGCGATGTGTCCGAACCTCCGGCACTTATAGCACTGGATGGGGCGCTGTTCGTAGTCCAGCAGGCGGAAGCTTCTGCTGTACAGGAGAATGCGACCTGGGAGATCAGGTTTGGAAAACCGCAAGAGGTGAACACGATTGCGGCCACCGAGATTGCGAACGCCTACGATGGGCCCGTGCCGAAGGCCTGGACGACCGCCTGGTGGAGAGCTTTCGTGCCGAAGCCCGAAAACTTTTTCCCGCCTCTGTCGGTTGGAGAATGAGGGGACGGAACGTCTCCCCCTTCGGCGCTAGCTTCCTCACGGGGGAGTAAGAGTCGCCATAACTTTGGTGATTGCGTTTCGCCTTGCGAAATGGCCGACTACGGGAATTATCGTCGTCGATGCGGCGGCCTCGGTGGTCGAGCCAGGGTTCCTCTTCCTCTAGATCTTCGATTTCCACATCTTGCGTGCCGGGAGCGGCCTCGGGAACAACGTTGTCGACCGAGTCCGAGAACATGCCGTCGCGCCGGGCCTTGGTAGGCCGAGAGGTACGGAAAAGCGGAAAGAAAATGGGGAGAAGAGAGGGGACGGGGCTAGGGAAATAGTTGCGGTGGGCAACTGAAAAATTAAAGGAAGTAAAAGAACTATAGTAAAACCGTACTTAACTACCGCAAATGAGTCCAGAACAGTCCGAGCGAGAAACAAGCGACTATACGCGTGGCCATCCGACTGGCGAAAAAAAGAGAACAACTGGTTTAGGTTGGGCATAGTATAGTTCAGAATACGGCCGCAGGAGGCCCTATTTTGCAGCCATTCGAAATATAGCTTCCGATCGAAAACAGATACATAGTTTTCACTAAAGGGGGTAACCAAGATATTCCCTTTAGTTCATCCCCCGTGCTCCTCCCGGTACAGTATTTTAGATGTATAGATTTTTTTTTTTTTTTTACAATTACCAACACCAACCTGCTACACTAGTGAGGGGAGCAAGGGGAATCATAATATCACCAACCCACCTGTTCCCTCATTTTCTCCACCTGCACGAGGAACCTGCCTACTTCCCCGCCGTCAGAACTTTCGAAACCCAGCAATTCCGCTAAGGTTCTTTCCCCTAATCGTCCCAACTCCCTGGCCCGAGCCTCCCCATATGTCGGGCACGCATACACCAAATGCCTCCGGACCCTACCCACACCAGTCCCAACCTCTATTGACTCTCATACCCCAGTCAACTTTCCCATCATTCACCGCCAAAGTCTTCGACCGAGCCTTAAAAAGCAGCAACTCATCCGTCCCCATATGATCTGCGAAACAATTCCTTTTTAACTCCCTGTTTACTCCAAGGGGTGCTGGATCGAGAAATTAAATTTTCGATTTTTCGCCGGCCGTTTCGCGCGCTTTATGTGGTTAGGCGGTAAAGTCAAATTTTTCGTTTTCTATTTTCGTTTCTATGAATTTTAAACGTACAAGAGAAAATATTTTTGTGTTTATTATTTATTATATTTATTATAAAAAAACCAGTTGGGCGGATGCCCATCTAGAATGGAAGGCTATCTGTGACAGATATTACAATTCAGAATGGACAGATATAATTTTTTATTACTTCCCAGAATGGACAGATATAATTTTTTATTGCAACTCAGAATGGGCAATTATAATTTATTACAACTCGGAATGGACAGATATTATTTATTATAACTCGGAATGAGCAGATATAATTTATTACAACTGAAATGGACAAATTTCCCTTTTAAATAACTGCAATCATGGAATAATAAGCAAAGGAATAGAAATGGGAACGCAATACCGACCCTATCCGAGAGGCTCACCACCCACAGACGGGAGTGTTAGGGGGGGAAACAAAAAGGGGAACTGGGGTAAAATATTTGTGACGTGCTTTGAGACACATCATTTGTCGCCCTCTTACCATAGAGGGAAACAATATTGGATTTTTTTTTTCCGCGTACCCGAAGAATTTCTTTTCAATAGCAATGTTTCTTGAATAGTGACCAACGTGGTTCAAGAAAGGGGTAGAAACGGGTTTGACGTCACTCTTAAACCCCTCATCCCACGTGGCTCTATGAAACCCCAAACTATCTCCCGCTAAGCGCACCTGGATCTTCAGTTTTCGCGCGCTTATTTTAGAAAAAGAGATATTTTACACACAAAAAACCCCAAAACTAAATATTTTACCATTGTTATTGAATACTAAAATTTAAAACTGAAGACAGCCGTTGGTACGTTCCGAACATTCAAATTCCAGATCGTAAAATTATTTTTAAAATCTGGATGGCGCGATAGTAGTTGATTATCACGTGATGTTCTATACCCTACTGCGACCCCCTTAAATTTCAACCCACCCCTTTCCCCCGTTTGTGGGAGTTGGCATAGATACCCGCTTAGAGCTCGGCGCTTCATTTCTATTCCTGTGTTATTATTCCATGCTGCAATTAAGCAGATTATCTGCCTAACCTGTCTCTTTACTAACCTTGGTTTTTTATATCAAAGGTAAAAAATAATGGTACAAGGTTGCCACAGTTTTTTCAGATTCAAATTCCCCGATTTTCCAGGTTTTTCCCCGACCTTTTCCAACGATTTTCCCTGACCGTTTCACCTAATTTTTAACCTTTAATTTTTATATTATTTTGCTATTGCGTTCGCCAAACTTTTTGCACGCATATCTTTGTTCTAATCTACACAACTGACACGGTCAGCTTCAAATCTTTTCTGCAGATGATTGTAATTTCCTGGCTTCTTGAAAGATCTTTAAATTCCCTGACTTTTTAAAATATCTTAAAATTCCCTGACTTTTTAAAATATCTTAAAATTCCCTGACTTTTTACAATATCTTAAAATTCCCTGACTTTTTTGGCTCATTTTCAAATTCCCTGACCTGTGGCAACCCGGTGGTAATGAGTTTTTAGAATCTAATTATCACAGAAGTATACAAAATGAAGTCAGTTTATATCACAAGTGAAAAATATTAATATTATATGAAAAATAGTTAATTGTTAAAAATCACCAAAATAATATTTAATTGCAAAGAGTTGTTTGTTTTTGTTGTGATAAAAATATATGCCTAAAATGAAAAAGAATACCATGATGTCATCATTGTATGATCTTTTTAATTTTTCTAAATGGCTACATTTGTTTTCTATAAAGTTTATAATTATAAGTATAATTTTTTAATCAGAATAGTTGTTTTACTGGGTTAGGTAGATTTAATAATGCATTGAATACAAGGTTTTGGGTGGCTGGAGATTCAACTTCGTTGTCTTCCATTCTTTTTCCTTCCACAGGAGAGTGATTTGGGTGTTATAAGGTTTTTGGCACTTCCTTTTGAAGCCTCTTACATATTCGCAACTGCCTTTCTGATTGAGAAGGATTTTGAGCAATAACTGTTATAGGTAATAACCTTTCCGTTGGCATAGCATTGAACTTCAAAACTTTACGATCTGGAAGTCCCGGAAGTTCCACCCGCATATCATGTTCAAAATTATCATCTTTGAAGTGCTTAGAACAGATTCCACTAGATTCGGGATCCCATTTATCATCTCTATTACATTTGATGGCCCAAGTTTTTCTTAATAAGGAATCTTTCGGGAAGGAGTGATACCGAATATGTAGTTTTGATAGTTTTTAAAAGACTCTTATTGCATATAGCAACAATCTTGTTCCTGGCATGGGGGCATTCTGGGACAGTTCAACCAACGCTTTGAAACCCACCCCTGTCGAAAACCATCATATTTCGTTTTTAGGGTTTTTTGGGCCACGGAAGACGATTCTGAAAGTTTTATAGCGATTGGGCAAGCCGTTTTTGAGATACAGCAAGGGTCATTTTAGAGAAAATGACCACCACCCCTAAAACACTTCTAAATTTATCTCAGCTGCTATTTGTCGCAAACGATCGTATAAGAGCTTATTTTAAAGACTTTTAAGAGCCAAAAAAGAATTTTACGTCAAATTATTCATCTGGATAATATTTAAAACAGTATCAGTTTTCAAAATATTTGACCTTTGATTTTGACCTTTCACCAAAATTAAAGGTCAAAAATTTGGTCATTTTCGAAATCCTCGCCTTCTAATGCATATGAATCACTTAAAATCCCAATGCAGTATTTTTTGTTTCCGAGATATCGATTTTTGAAATTTACCCCGCATTTTGAAAAAAAAAAAAAAAAAATTAAAAAAAAATGTATATATCTATATATATACAGGGTGTTTCGAAAATGATTGTAGGTCCGAGCTACAGTGGGTTCTATGGGTCATTTTAAGACAAAAATGCTCTATGACGTTTTGTCGCACGTGGCGCCATTCCAGAGTTACGAAATGAATCATGCGTGGATGACCCCTTAACGTGCATTAATAAACGCATACTCAACGAAAAAAAAAACACCTATCATTAAAATACGCTCGCGCGCTTTTATAATGCCAGCTAAATAATTAAGCGTATTTTATCATTGAGTATACGTTTATTAATTTACCTCAAGGGTTCACTCGCACATGATTCATTTCGTAACTCTTAAATGGCGCCCCGTACGACAAAACGTCATAGAACAATATCGTCTTAAAATGACCAAAGAACTCGTAATTGCTCTTTTTGGACGGCAAATAGACCCTGTCATTTAAATACTTTTACTCAGGCAGTGGGGATAGTCACTAAACTATAAAGTCACGTTAAGCTGCAGATCCTCTATACCAATAAGCAGAATTAGAAATATATGAGCTGAAGCATCGCTCTTAAGTTTTATTTGAACCGCCATTCGACCGCATTTGACACTCGAGACATAGATTATCTCCTACTACAACTTCAATACTCAATTTTTTCAATCGTTTGTACAAGTCCAAGGAAATTAATCTCAGCGATTTTCGTCGTTCAGTTAAGTCATGAATGTTTAAAGGATTCACACACTTGATTTGCCGTTGAGGTACCTTTTCATATGTTCTTCGATATCTCGGAAACAAAAAATACTGCATTGGGATTTTAAGTGATTCATATGCATTAGGAGGCGAGGATTTCGAAAATGACCGAATTTTTGACCTTTAATTTTAGTGAAAGGTCAAAATCAAAGGTCAAAGATTTTGAAAATTGATAATGTTTTAAATATTATCCGGATGAATAATTTGACGTAATATTCTTTTTTGGTCTTTAAAATAAGCTCTTAAGCCCCGTTTTCAAATAAGATTTTTCAAGCTTTTGCTTTCGCTTTTTTTATCGATTGCTGCCGAGCTTCGAATGCAAAAAAAATTAAATATCAAACTCATTTAGATATCCGCTTCTCCGGGTAAAAAAAAAGCTCGTTGAAAAGGAAAGCCGAGATTCGAATCTTATTTGAAAACAACGAAAAGTTTAAGTCGAGATTTATTAAGCCTTTTTTAAAGAAAAAGGTGGATTTTTATCGGAAAAAATCTCTTTTGAAAACGGGGCTTTACACGATCGTTTACGACACGTGACAACAGTTTACCTCGAGAATTTCATATCCACCTTTCCAACCGAGTGGGAGGTTGGCTCTTCTCTCTCTAACTCAACGCAGCCCCACTTTTCCTCTCCTTGTCTGATCCTTCTTGGTACAACCATAGCCTTCAGGTATATTGTTCTTGAGCAACTTGTTTCCAAGTTCTTTAACGAAAAATGCCCCCCCCCCAAAATAATAACCGTCCGCCGCCACTGAGCATCGCTCTTAAGTTTTATTTGAACTGCCATTCGACCGCATTTGACACTCGAGACATAGATTATCTCCTACGACAACTTCAATACTCAATTTTTTCAATCGTTTGTACAAGTCCAAGGAAATTAATCTCAGCGATTTTCGTCGTTCAGTTAAGTCATGAATGCTTAAAGGATTCACACACTTGATTTGCCGTTGAGGTACCTTTTCATATGTTCTTCGTTGTGGCGGTTTCTAATTCTGCTTATTGGTATAGAGGTTCTGCAGCTTAACGTTACTTTATCGTCTTCAGATAGTTTAGTGATTATCCCCACTGTCTGAGTAAAAGTATTTAAATGACAGGCACTATTTGCCTCCAAGAAGAGCAATTACGATCTATTTTCAAAAGGCGTCTTTGCTCGGGCTTCCCTAACTTCAATTAGCAGACGACACCACTTCAGACAAACAGTGCTATATCTTATATATATATGTTTCGAAAATGGTGGTAGGGCCGTCGGGCCGAGCTACAGTGAGTTCTTTTGGTCATTTTAAGACTAAAATGCTCTATGACGTTTTGTCGTACGGGGTGCCGTTTAAGAGTTACGAAATTAATCATGTGCGGATGAACCCTTGACGTACATTAATAAACGTATACTCAATGTTAAAAAACGCTTAATTATTAAGCTGGTATTATAAAAGCGCGCGTGCGTAATTTAATGATAAGCGTTTTTTATCATTATGTGTTTATTAATGTACGTTAAGGGGTCATCCACACATAATTCATTTCGTAACTCTGGAATGGAGCCACGGACGACAAAACGTCATAGAACATTTTCGTTTTAAAATGACCCATAGAACCCACTGTAGCTCGGACCTACCACCATTTTCGAAACACCCTGTACATATTTATATGTTTTTTTTTTTTTTTTTTTTTTTTTTTCAAAATGCGGGGTAAATTTCAAAAATCGATATCTTGGAAACAAAAAATACTGCATTGGGATTTTAAGTGATTCATATGCATTAGGAGGCGAGGATTTCGAAAATGACCAAATTTTTGACCTTTAATTTTAGTGAAAGGTCAAAATCGAAGGTCAAAGATTTTGAAAATTGATAATGTTTTAAATATTATCCGGATGAATAATTTGACGTAATATTCTTTTTTGGTCTTTAAAATAAGCTCTTAAGCCCCGTTTTCAAATAAGATTTTTCAAGCTTTTGCTTTCGCTTTTTTTATCGATTGCTGCCGAGCTTCGAATGCAAAAAAAATTAAATATCAAACTCATTTAGATATCCGCTTCTCCGGGTAAAAAAAGCTCGTTGAAAAGGAAAGCCGAGATTCGAATCTTATTTGAAAACAACGAAAAGTTTAAGTCGAGATTTATTAAGCCTTTTTTAAAGAAAAAGGTGGGTTTTTATCGCAAAAAATCTCTTTTGAAGACGGGGCTTTACACGATCGTTTACGACACGTGACAACAGTTTACCTCGAGAATTTCATATCCACCTTTCCAACCGAGTGGGAGGTTGGCTCTTCTCTCTCTAACTCAACGCAGCCCCACTTTTCCTCTCCTTGTCTGATCCTTCTTGGTACAACCATAGCCTTCAGGTATATTGTTCTTGAGCAACTTGTTTCCAAGTTCTTTAACGAAAAATGCCCCCCCCCCCCCAAAATAATAACCGTCCGCCGCCACTGAGCATCGCTCTTAAGTTTTATTTGAACTGCCATTCGACCGCATTTGACACTCGAGACATAGATTATCTCCTACGACAACTTCAATACTCAATTTTTTCAATCGTTTGTACAAGTCCAAGGAAATTAATCTCAGCGATTTTCGTCGTTCAGTTAAGTCATGAATGTTTAAAGGATTCACACACTTGATTTGCCGTTGAGGTACCTTTTCATATGTTCTTCGTTGTGGCGGTTTCTAATTCTGCTTATTGGTATAGAGGTTCTGCAGCTTAACGTTACTTTATCGTCTTCAGATAGTTTAGTGATTATCCCCACTGTCTGAGTAAAAGTATTTAAATGACAGGCACTATTTGCCTCCAAGAAGAGCAATTACGATCTATTTTCAAAAGGCGTCTTTGCTCGGGCTTCCCTAACTTCAATTAGCAGACGACACCACTTCAGACAAACAGTGCTATATCTTATATATATATGTTTCGAAAATGGTGGTAGGGCCGTCGGGCCGAGCTACAGTGAGTTCTTTTGGTCATTTTAAGACTAAAATGCTCTATGACGTTTTGTCGTACGGGGTGCCGTTTAAGAGTTACGAAATTAATCATGTGCGGATGAACCCTTGACGTACATTAATAAACGTATACTCAATGATAAAAAACGCTTAATTATTAAGCTGGTATTATAAAAGCGCGCGTGCGTAATTTAATGATAAGCGTTTTTTATCATTATGTGTTTATTAATGTACGTTAAGGGGTCATCCACACATAATTCATTTCGTAACTCTGGAATGGAGCCACGGACGACAAAACGTCATAGAACATTTTCGTTTTAAAATGACCCATAGAACCCACTGTAGCTCGGACCTACCACCATTTTCGAAACACCCTGTACATATTTATATGTTTTTTTTTTTTTTTTTTTTTTTTTTTCAAAATGCGGGGTAAATTTCAAAAATCGATATCTTGGAAACAAAAAATACTGCATATTCATATGCATTAGGAGGCGAGGATTTCGAAAATGACCAAATTTTTGACCTTTAATTTTAGTGAAAGGTCAAAATCGAAGGTCAAAGATTTTGAAAATTGATAATGTTTTAAATATTATCCGGATGAATAATTTGACGTAATATTCTTTTTGATCTTTAAAATAAGCTCTTAAGCCCCGTTTTCAAATAAGATTTTTCAAGCTTTTGCTTTCGCTTTTTTTATCGATTGCTGCCGAGCTTCAAATGCAAAAAAAATTAAATATCAAACTCATTTAGATATCCGCTTCTCCGGGTAAAAAAAAGCTCGTTGAAAAGGAAAGCCGAGATTCGAATCTTATTTGAAAACAACGAAAAGTTTAAGTCGAGATTTATTAAGCCTTTTTTAAAGAAAAAGGTGGGTTTTTATCGCAAAAAATCTCTTTTGAAAACGGGGCTTTACACGATCGTTTACGACAAATAGCAGCTGAGATAAATTTAAAAGTGTTTTAGGGGTGGTGGACATTTTCTCTAAAATGACCAATGCTGTATCTCTAAAACGACTTGCCCGATCGCTATAAAACTTTCGGAATCGTCTTCTATGGCCCAAAAAACCTAGAAACAAAATATGATGGTTTTCGACAGGGGTGGGGTTCAAAATTTCAATTTTTTTGGTCGATCTGTGCGAGAATTACCCCATGATGTTAATGGTTAATGTTTATACTAAAATAGAAAACGAGTTTAATCTTCTCTAAAATTCAATCCAAAACTTAAGGTGTAAAACAAAAGTAATTCCAACAATTCTAAGCCTCGCAATATAGGGCCTCCATAATCATGATTGGTTTTTAACATTTATTTACATAGATACAGCTTCGGAAAACCTAATTAATTAATTCTACAGATGCATTTATTTCCTCAGAAACACTAAAGTTGGTGAAAATAATTTTATTTATATACAAAACATTAAAAATCTTACCAGTTTAATTAAAAGAAAACACGGGAACTCCATTCCCGTCTATGGCCAGGGAACCGTCGTCTGTTTTCGGGTCTCATGGTGACGTAAAAATCGCCAGCCAATGAAACCTCTTAAAAAAAACTTGGTTTTTAGGCCCGATCCAGCGCTCACCCGTCTCAGCGCTGAGCGATTTTTTACTGTACGGTTTTTTCTCACTTGCGGTTTTACGTCACGTTGATCAGCGGACGCTCAACGAAGTCAGCGTCTGAAATAGATAGTTTTTTCGTTGAGCAACGGTATGATAACGTAGGAACGGTGGGAGTTCTGAACTTCTGATATATTGATCTCAAATTGAATGAGTTCTATTTAAGCGGTATAGATTATAACCGAAATTATAACACATTTTGATAAGTGAGATTTAGTCTTTTAAAATTAGTGATGTGGAAAGCTTGATTTGTATTTTTTGGTTAGATTCGATCGCTATTAGCTATAATTACTTAAGCCTTTGCCACGATTCCAGGAGGTAATAACCGACTTTTTACAACGTATCAAAAAATTCGTTCAACAACTTCTGACGTAGCGTACTCAACGGAAATTTATTTTCTAAAAACCGGATTTTGCCCGTTGAGGGTTACTGAACTCATAGAGGGTAGATAGGGGAGGAGTGGAAACCGACAGCTTTGGCTCTGCATTTTGAGAGTTCTCGGATTTTGCCTTTCCAATTTTCCTCAACATCCTGTGTTTTACTATTGGCTGATTTTGAAACCGTTACAACCAATTACAGCGCAGAAAAAATATCGTCTGCTTCACTGCTTGCATAGAGGGTAGCCCTCTATGATGACCGGGTGTTAAAAAACGACGCGCGCATATACCGGATGTTCCGTGGAAAAAATGAAAAACGAGAACTCTTTAAGAGCCCCTTCCACTCCTCCCCTATCTACCCTCTATGCTGAACTTATATAGCGGATTTCTACTAACCTTGTGTTTACTCCTGTAATACTCTGGAGGCAGGCTGGGAAATAAGGTGGTTTCATTAGACAAAAGTCCAGTTTAAAAATTAGTTGGGTCATTCAACAAGGATCTGATCCTTCTTGGATCATTTTAAAAATTAAATCTTGGGGGTCTACTGGCCAGTCAACTAATTCCAAAATTTTGCTAGTTTTTTCATTGAGATTTTTCTTAAATAAAATAATATTGAGTTAGACTCGATACAATTCTTTGTTCTTTGCTTCTACGTTGCTTATGGCGTTTTCATTTGGGTTACTCCGAGCACTCCGGAGTACTTTGAATATTTTTTTGTCTTCCATTGGGGAAAAAGGAGAACTCCCGAGATGAATTAAAGTCTTCCATTGGACCGTTTACTCTCTCGCGGAGTACTCCGAGCTGCTCCAGTTGAGAGACGAGTAATGATTTCGGAGCACTCCGATCACCAATGGAAGATAGAAGTAATGAATCACCGGCAGCCAGGAGGTGCCTCTGCGCGAAAAGAGTGACTCTGGAAAACATGTCGTCTTCGTTTGGGAGGTCGTTACGAGACCGCTTCAAGGCCCTCGGAGCGCGAGCATTGACGTTACAAGGAAATTAGGTGCAGTTCCAATTGAAAACGCCATGAGAGAAAGCGTCTCTGTTACTATGGCGACGGGGGCGGAGCTTAGGGGTATTATCAATGCTTTATTGTCATGATCTTCTGACGATAAAAATTGAAATTGTTGACGGAATCGCAAAATTTGAGAGTTTTCTGTTTTATACCAAGATTAGAAATCATAGTTTGAAACTAACCGAGTACATTCAGCTAATTTATAATTCAAACAGCCAAATTTGCGCTAAGCGTAATATATAGTTTGTTTACTAATTTAAAATCAGCCCAAGCAAAAAAAAAAAAAAAAAAAAAAAAAAAAAATAACCGAGCTTCCCTCGTGCCCGTGGACAAATGTTCGGTAGCCCCTTAAAAATAAAAAGTTATGGAACATTTGGAAAATTTATAGGACAATGTCCAGTGACTTGTGGTTGTTTCCGTCTCTGCTTGTGCCTCGTTCTGGTATCTACGCAAGGTTCGTAAAAATTCTTCGTATTATAAGGTTGGCTTATAGAGGGGGGTCTCCGAGGCCAGTTTTCAAAACGGCCAGCTCTGGGGGAAGACACTTTTATTCCCTACGAGTGACGTAGGTGAATGTCTCTAGAAAAGAAACAAGACCAACACGTTTTCTTTCGCCGTTTCGCGGCCCGCCACTGGCATCTGTGATTTCCCGAAATTCGCGCAACGTAGGGGTCTGATTTGTAGTCTGTAGATAATTTGTATAATATAATATTCTCGAATTGGGGAGAGATAGTTTTCTCATATATTAAAATGCGAACCCTTATTAGGATGAAATATCTAAATAATAAAACTAGTGAAGAAGCCCAAGAAAGGAAAAAGGAAAAGAAAATTAGAAAATTAAGCAAATAAAAATTATCTTAAAACGTTACATAAGAGTTAAAAGTTAAATACTAAGTGTTTAGTAGTGGAGCGATTAATTAGGATATCAAATTATATTTTTGGTTAGTATTTTTGTAAATTTGTAACAAAACTGTTCTAATCAATTTATAACTTGCACTAGTTTTTAAGAATTTTCCCTTTAACTTAAACATCAGTAATAAACAGCTGTAAAAGTTAGTTACTGAAGATTTGGCTGTTCTGGATTAAGATGGAATAAAAAGTTTTAATTATTTACTCGTATATTTCTTTCTTATTCGTATAGGGCAAGGGAGGAGACCCTCTTGATGATTAATTAGAAATAACTCAATCCTAGCTGGAGTTGTCATCTCAAAATATTCCGATTCAAAATTAGCAGTAAAATTAAAAATTCTATATATTATTTCTCTGTGGCAGAAATTTCACATGAAATAGATGCTAATAAAATTGACAGACAAAATGAAATTATAGCATAAGCCTTCCTTTTGTGGTTTCCTGCCAAACCGAGACATTCAGTGACGTCACTCACATATACAAACGCGCGGCTCACCATTTCCGAAAAAAACGTCAGATCTTTTGAGGTATAATCCCCCCCTTGGTATCTACGGTTTTCGTTCCTAAACGCAGTCTAAAAGTAAAATCCAGGGACGGAAATAAGGAAACTTTCTTATTGGACAAATGTCCAGTAACCCCTTTTAAAAATTCAAAAGTTAACGGACATTTAATAAAATTACCAGACAATGCTACATTTCCTGTAGTCCTGGAAATAGCACACGTCCACTGGTCCAAAACCAGTTTATTAATTGCTCGGACCAGTTTTTTAATTCAAAACTTAGGGGTAAGTGGTCCGTAGGACCAGTTTAATAATTAAGTTTTTTGCTGGAAATTGAGCCGGGACCAGTTTAAAAATTCAAAGTTTCTTCCAAATTTCCACTCCAAACTTTTTTCTGTGGAACACAAAAACGTCATCTAGATTCTAGAGCCTAGCTTACCAACTGGTTACCAGCCTTCGGTAGTGGTATTAAGCTAAAAGGAATATTGTCGTGGAAAGAACGCGGCAGAGCACGGCACGATTCACACCTTGTCGCAAGCGGGCGCGACGACTTTCTCTTTCTTTCTGCCGCTGAGAAGAGTTGAGAACTTGAGAAGGCCTATTCGGTAACTCGCCTAGCCCCTTCGAAGAGGAGTCTGCGGCAACGCGCAGTCTGAACTCGTGTTTAATAATTTTGTGACACAAAAAGTTTTTGTGATGCCAAAAAAATGTGAGTGTGACTATTATTAAAGACAATTTTAAAATTTGAATATTCATAATTTAATATTGTAGGTGTACCAGCCTAACAGGTATTCCACATTCCTCAAAAAAATAGTCATGGGACCAGTAGAAAAAAAATTGATGTAGGGGTTGCTGGTCCTTAGGACCAGTTTATTTTTTTAGACCGAAGGGTCACTAATCCTGAGGACTAGTTTAAAAAAATTGCTTATTTCCAGGATTGATTTCCTGTATTAAAAAGTACCTTTTTTTATCTGACATTTGTCCAGTGACCGCCTCTTAAAAATAAAAAGTTATCGGACATTTTGGAAAATTTATCGGACAATGACCAATGACTTGTGCTTATTTCCGTCCCTGGTTGAAATTGCTCTTCTGAATCTTCACTGAACTTCTCTCACAAAAATGAGGAACGTGTGGGCTAAAGATTTCTCTCAAATATTAAATGAAATTATAGTTCATAGATAACGAAGCTAGGTATCAAAACTAATAAAGATGTCTAAAACTACCAAGAAAAAACATGTAGTTAAGGAGGTATTGAATGATTACGTTTTGCCTAAGGATAATCAACAAATAGCACTGGTGATTATAAGCCTTTGACAATACTGCATGATGTGTGGGCATGCATGGTGTGGGTCTGTGGGAGGAGTCTTTTTTTTTTTTTTTTTTTTTTTTTTTTTTGCGCTCCTTTTTCGGGGAGAGCTAGGGTTGAGCACAACCTTAACAGCTCTTTAAATACCAAGTCATAGTCAGGAAAATGAAAATTATACAAAACTAGTACAATAAAATTAATAATAAACATGACTAAGGGCCACAAATAAATAAGCCATATTTGAGAAATTATACGAACAAACACGTGGCGTAGAGCAATAAATTTACAAACGAAGATACTCTTTAAGTTTAGCTTTAAATAGGTGATGGGCTCTCAAAGATACCAACTCTTCAGGAAGGGCATTCCTCTGGGGAATAACCCTCCTGAAAAAGGATTGACGCAAAGTCTCCCTGATAGAAGGCCTTAAAAACAATTTCCGGGAGTGACCACGAGTACTGACACTTTTATTGGCAAAAGTAAAAAATGGCTGATCAGGGTCATATAAAATTTTGAATAGATGAGATAAATCTAGGTACATACGTCTAGTACTAAGAGGGGGCCAATTTAACTTCGAAATACGTTGAGCACGCGGGAGATTCCGAAGAGAGTATGGAACTCGGGAGGCCCGTGCCTGTACATCATCTAATAATTTAATATCCTTAGATAAATACGGGTTACAAATTTGAC
Source organism: Odiellus spinosus (assembly GCA_963920705.1). Classification (NCBI taxonomy): domain Eukaryota; kingdom Metazoa; phylum Arthropoda; class Arachnida; order Opiliones; family Phalangiidae; genus Odiellus; species Odiellus spinosus. Next base: position 3,480,324 of record OY987234.1, read on the forward strand.
TAGAGGACTCCAAGAGAGGACGAACGTAACATCCGAAGAGCCGAGTGAGCATTTCTGGGTGAATACCCGAGAAGTTGGCTTTAATAATGGCAATAAGACCAGAGGCCTGACCGCATAGTCTAGAGATATGCATATTAAATTTCAAATCATTAGTTATTTGAACCCCCAAATCGCGACACTCATTTACCCGTTGGATATTACGATCAAACAAATAGTACGGGGATGGAGATCTTATGTCTAATTTTTGGCGTTGTATCGAGAGGATTACTGATTTCGAGTCATTAAAATGTAGACCATTAGTGGTAGACCAAACTTCCAAAGTACGCAAATCAGACTGTAGAGTTCGAATATCATCATGGGATTGAATGACACGAAATATTTTGAGGTCATCCGCAAATAAACGGAGATTAGACTTAATGTTGCCAGGGATGTCGTTGATATATAAAACAAAAAGTAAGGGACACCGCTAGTTACAGGGAGAGAATAGCTTAAAGTGTTACCGACACGTACACGCTGAGAGCGAAATAAAAGGTAGTTTTGTAACCAGACATGTATATTATTAGTAACACCAAAAGATAGTCGAAGTTTACTTAACAAACGTTGGTGAGGAACTGAGTCAAATGCCTTCGCTATGTCAAGGTATATCACATCAGTGCGAAGGTTATTATCGAAAGCATCCAACCAAATAGCCAGGGCTGATAATAAGTTAGATTCTACCGATTTACCGCTGAGAAAACCATGTTGATCTTTGCTAAGATAGGAACTAGTGTGAGCCAAAAGAGCTGATCTAATACACTTTTCGAGAACTTTACAAACTGTGGACGTAAGACTGATTGGTCTATAATTCGCAGCATCACATTTTTTACCTTTGCCTTTGTAAAGTGGAGTAATATTCGCTATACACCAGTCACGGGGAAGCTCACCCGAATTAAGCGAAATCGTGAATAGAAAATTTAATGGTTTAGTAAGGGTGTTGGCACACTTTTTAAGCAGGCTATTTGGGATGCCATCCGGACCAGAAGCACTTTTGGTATCAAGGGATTTTAGAATACACCGTATTTCACGAGGAGATGGAATATAGTGAGACATAGTTGGAGTCGCAGTAATTGGGATATTATTGAGATTGTCATGAGTAGCATTGAAATGAGTGGCAGGTGTCTCATTTAGATAATTAGCCATTAGGAAGTCGGAATCCACTTTGTCACCATTTTGAAGTTTTATATTCAGTTTAGATGGAGGCACGCGTATTTGCTTTTTAACAAAACGATAGAAAGCTTTTGGGTTTTTTTTATATTTTTAAATTTTCTGCGGAGGGTTTGAGCTTTAGCACGAGAAATTAAGACCTTAACAAGTTGCACCTGGTCTTTATAAATGGGTTGTAAACGATTGTAAGAGGCAACATTATTAGAACGAGTGGCATGCTGTAATTTTCTCCAAAGCCGCTCCTTTTTTCTTATAGCCCGCTTTGTTGGTAGAGAAATCCACGGACGCCTGTTAGTAGTAGACGTAGGCGAGTATAAGGGTACAGCCTGGGCAAAGCAATCAAAAAGAGTAGCCTTGAAATATTGCCAGGCGTCCTCCATCGGTAGAGAATTTAAGGGAGCCCAGTCAGCCTTAGCAATCAGAGCGTTAAGGGAGTCAAAATCGGCACGTGAATAGTCAAAATTATGTTCAAAAGATAGAGGAGGTGTAGGATTGGCGACACTTGGAAGAGTCTGGTATGTTATACTTAAGACGACATGATCACTCCGGCCTAGGGGAGGTAAGTCAGTGATGATAGGTTGAACATTAGCTGGAGTAAGCACCAAGTCTAAAGTGTTTGAGCTAATATTTCGTGACTGAGAATAACGTGTGGGAAAAAGTACATGTTGCTGAAGGAAATTACGTTGGAAGGCATCAAGATACAGTTCATGAGCAATAGACGCCTGGGGTTTAAGCGAAGTGGTAGTCCAGTCAATCTCAGGGAGATTATAATCACCAAGAAAAATCATGTCCATGTTCCTATTTGCCCAAATTACTTCCGATATATTTGAGATCAGTTGGAGGTTATCCTCATGTGAGGTAGTTGAAGGTCTATATACACACGATAGCAAAAGCCATTTATCACAGTTAATGGGTTTCAATTAGATCCAGATAGATTCGGTGTAACGGTTTGTTGGGGAAACTTCATGAAAAACAAGGCCATCTCGGACGTAAACCAAGACACCGCCACCAATTTGGCCGATGCGATCTCTTCTAAGAAAGTGATATCCAGGGAGGGTAAAATTGGCATCACTCTGAGAATCAGTAGTCCAGGTCTCGGTTATACAAATACAATCAGCATTCCAGCTAGGAGCCACTGTACTAAATTCATTAAATTTCCCCAAAAGAGATTGAGCATTGAAAGTAATTATGGTAAGAGAGTTCGACGTACCAGTAACAATGACAGAACCGAGGGAATGGGAAGAAACTTGATTCGAATTTAGTTTTTTGAGGTACTTGGTAAACTTGAAGGAGACGAGGGAGGGCTGATAGTATTGGAGGAAACATCGCTTGGAAGACGAGAACGAGAAGGCTGGTTTTCAAATATCATTGGAATAGTTTGGGAAGATGTAGGGACAATAATGTTCACGGTGTCAGAGTCACCGATATTATGAACAATTTTTCCACTACGGATGAAATAGGTGCCCGAGGGATCTTGAGATCGCAGCTGATGTAGTTCCGTTAGAAGAATTTTATGGGCACGGCGTTGGGCCACCGTGTGACCTGGTGCCACTGGGAAGACGAAATAGTTCTGATCATGGTCTCTCAAAGACCTAACACCCTGTATTAGGGTAAAGGCCTGTTCTTGCCATCCATGAAACGCCCAATCCTGTCTATTTGTATATTTTGGCACTGCGAGTAAGTAAAATCAAGTTCCTGAAGTATGCCGTGACAATTTCGGATATCACATTGAAGATTGTCATCATCAGGTACATTGAAGATTAGTGCATTGCACTTTCTAGCACTGATCTCAAGCTGTTTTTCGATACATTCCTTTAAGGAATTTTTAGTATTATTATTATCACCACTGAAGTTCACTTTGAGACCCATATCAGAGGGGCTAGCGCGATTAGTAGAAGAAATATCATAGTTAACAAGGGAGGTAGTATGCTCCCCCAACTGACTTTCAAGCCTGGAAATGGTGGTGGTAGTTTGTATTGCAGTTTCCTCAAGTTGCAAGAGCTTAGAAGTAAGTGTTTCCAAGTCTAATTTAAGAGAGATCAACGAGTCAGCTTCCCTAGTTTTCAAACTAGAGATTTCTTTTGAAAGATCAGAGAGCGTACGCAGGAACTTCGGGCCAAGGGAGATACACTTAGGACAGAGGAATAAAAAATTCTGGCATGGAGATTTAGTATGAAGTTCGAAAAACTTCTCAGGTACATTGGCACAACTTATATGGCACCAGTGAGTGCAGATATCACAGTTAAAAGCCTTGTCATCAGCTTCAACAACAGTTTCACAAGTGGGACAGTGATCAGTGAGGGGAGATTTTACAAGCTTCTTAGGTTTCCCCAGTGGTTGGGAGGCCTCAGAGATCACAGAATCACTAGGAGCGTTCCCAAGATTTGACTTGGCTTTAGTCTAAATAGTAGACTTGGTAGGCTTAGTGGTACGACCTTTTCGTTTCGTAGATTGACTAGGGTTTAAGGTGGAATCGACTACATCCCCACTGTCGTTTTCAGTAAGGAGATCAGAATTATTACAAGGGACGAACCCTTTAGGTAGAGCTTGAGAATCAATTCCGTCTGACTCCAAGGATGAGAACTTTGATGAATTAGGCTCTTCAGCAGTATCAAATAAAATCGGAGGGGTACCATTATACATATATTTGGCAGTCCTGTTAATAGTCACAGGCGGAGGCGTCCGATATAAAGACATTTCAAACTTGACCAAGGCCTATAAATTGAAAATATAACTTGAAGAATACCATCAAAACTAACACAAGTTGAATAATTCAACGCGGAAATTATTTACACTTAAGTAAAATGAATTTAGAACCGCGAAAAACTCAAAAAAACTAAAATAAAAACCGAAATAAACAGGAGCCATAAGAACGCGTTAGCAGTGTTGCCCGCCTGTATCCCTCACCAATTGAGGGACGATGGAACCTTTGACAAATAATTGAAAGCTCTAGGTCCAGGATAATATTTATTATGAAACTATGGCTTTTAGTAAAGCATTCGACTTTGACTTTCAAAAGAACGTGGAGCAACAAAGTGGTCTTTTCACTACTTCCCGTAAAAACATTAAGGGTTCTGTTTTTAGCTCAAACAATACTGGTGATTCCTTTTGCTCCGAACATAGCCTCCTCGATCACGCGCTTCGGCAGCACTCGCGCTATAGAAGCCCCGGCAAAGAAAAAAATTAACGTTCGTTCAAGAGAATAAATGGGAAATTGAAACTCCCCCAAAAGACGGTGCTATTAAGCACTCAAATGTAGGGGGAAAGGCGAGGAGAGAAACAAGTTCTCGTCTAAAGTTTTTAGTTTACGCTCCAGATTCTTTATTTTTTAACCACATCTAATTAAATATGTACGGATAATTTACAAATTAATTCCAAGCCTTTGAGTATTACAGATTTGCGTTGAAAATTGTTGAAACTAGCGAACTTGTTATTTTTCTTTCTGGACGGAGCTTTTACCGGTTTTCAGCTATTGCGTGGGTTTTTTTTTTTTTTTTTTTTAATTCTAAGCCTTGATCCATTTACCGAGGTACTATAGATGAGCTGTAGATCTAAATAGACGGTTCCTGTGTTGATGCTACTTATAAACTTATATTCTAATTTCATCTTTCGATTTGATTTTTATTCTATGACAATATTCTATTTTACTCAGAACTTACTGTCCAAATTAAGTACTTGAGACGCTTATAGGGTTGGGAAATTTTGTGAGAATTGAAAAGAGAGAGAAATTACAAATTTTGGACGCCAATATTATACTATTATTCATTATTGTCGCGTAATTCCATACAACTCCGGTTTCAAACCACTTGTTAAAGGAAATAATAACCTTTGACACTTTGACATAAGTATTAGGGGTCACATGGGGGACCTCATGTCGTGACAATTTTTTTTGGTCTGCTAGTAACAGTTGGGGTAAATCTACTTGCTTACCATTCTTCAGATAGGACAGTTAACAATTTTCGTTCCTTCTTTGTTAAACTTAAATTAACCCAGTTTGTGATTATGCAATAGTTAAAATATTTAAATTTAATTTGATTCACAATATTCGCCTTCATTATTTATTCAACGAATATCCAACAAATGGTAGCAAAAGTGTGGTTTATTTGTGGAAGTTTATCAACTATGAAGACAAGGCTTAATTAACGAACTTCATCGAAAACGAACTCGCATAACGTGAATAAAAATGGCGGAAGTTCATTTTCAATCGTAAGTCATATGACTAAATTAAATTCAGAGAATTATAGAAGTTGGAAGTATGAGATGGAATTTGTTCTTCGAGATCGAGACGTGTGGATATAGTGCAAGGTACAGAAAGGGCACCTAACCAAGAGACAGCGGCTGCTAGTGCTATGCAGAATTACAAGCAGCGAGCTTCAAAGGCTTTTTGTATAATGCACTTGCCATTGATGAGAATTCCAAGGATCTTATTATTGAAGAAACAAATGCAATAGGAGTATGGGAGGCACTTCGTAATGCATTTGAACCATGATCCCGAGCACGAATTTGTACACTGCGACGTGAATTCTACTTTTTTTTTTTTTTTGTAGGATAGTAGAATTAGTAAGAATATAGTAGATTTTTCCCCGCCAAACTTAAAGACGACCAATGACGAAAATAATGATATAGCTTTAGAATAATACAGTGATAGATATCCGATATTGTTATAAGGAAATAGTTTTTAATTTTACTAACCTAACCTTACCTAACTTAACCATTTATAGTGATGTTTCTAAATTTAATCTAACACCGGCCTCTTAACTAAGAACCTATGCAATCATATTTAAGAGGCCATTAATTAAGACTAAAAAAAACCTAAACTCAATCTTTAAATTTAATTTAACACCGGGCTCTTAACTAGGAACCTATACAATCATATTTGAGAGGCCATTAATTTAGAATAAAAAAAACCTAAACTCAATCTTTAAATTAAATTTAACACCAGCCTCTTCTTAACTAGGAACCTATACAATCATATTTAAGAGGCCATTAATTAAGACTAAAAAAACCTAAACTCAATCTCTAAATTTAATTTAACACCGGCCTCTTAACTAGGAACCTATACAATCATATTTAAGAGGCCATTAATTAAGACTAACTTTTCCAAATAATGGGAGTGAGTAATTTTCACAAGATTTTTAGTTCAAGTCAGAATTTTTTTTTTTTTTCTTTGAGAAAAACGCACCATACTTGATTATTGGGAAGCTTATTATTTAAAATAGTGTGACAATATAACATCCAAATTTTAAATTATAAATTGGAACATGATTGTAATGATTCAAAAAACCAATGAGTAAACAGATGTTTACTAGGCGAAGGACGCCGTCGTTGAATAAACAAATGTGTCTTGATTGAAATTTTAAATTTTCCATTTGAACTCAGTTGCTCACGGTAGTCTAAGGTATGAACTGGTCAATTCACTTGGAATTGAACGTGTCTCAGAAGTCAAAGTCGAGGAAGCTAGTGTTCTAGTTCGGAGCTGTTATATATATCTTTGAATTCTTTAAAATGAGAGTATCATCAATCGAAGAAGAAACCAATCGCATCACCTAGTTTGAGACAGTTTCAGATCAGTTCTATTTCTTGTGACCGCTGAGAAGTCAAAGGAATAGAAGTTACTCATGGTCACTCCAATTGGTTTCCAGGAATTTTCTATATGGCCTCAAAAAGGATGTAGTCATCCAGGTCTGGGTACTGAGCTCAAAGACTTTTGGTAAATTTAGTAAAACAAGCATGAGGAAATAAAAGAAATACGCCTATTTAAAAATATAAAGCCAAAATAGTTGAAATGAAAAATTTAAAAACGATGCGAGCAAAAATTCATGATACCACCATATAGCTTCTCTTTCTATATCAACAGAGGCGGAGCTATGTAAATATCAGTAGAGTTGTATCAAACTGACCAAGTACATCTCACCTCATTCAAACTTAATTTTTGGCGGTTTAGATTCGGACCCACTGATTCTGGTGACGTACATCTAATACTTAAGAAATTATGTTCTAAGAGCATAAATCCGAGCCCTAGTCTTTGGCTCATCTATATCTTCTAAAGCTTTCCACCCTTCTTGGGCAGTCTTATAATAAGGCGCCAATCTTCGTATCAGATTTCCACTGAACACAATTTTCATCACTAAGCTGGCGATGAATTCAAACTAGAATCTAAGTCTCTTTCCAAATTGTAGCCACTTACTGTTACAGTTGCCAAAATTAAGTCTTGTTCGCAAAATAAAAATTTCGTTTATAAAACTTTATTCTTATACAATAACATACACTCACTACTACCATGTAGAAAGTTTCTTTACATTCGGCTCGTAAATAAACTGAATCTCCTTTTATGCATTGCGAATTTTATTTAGTTAAATTAAATAATTTTATTACAACTTTTCCCTATGACTAACAACTAAAATGTCTATGGAAAATTAGCTAATGACAAGATCTTAGATCTAAACTTTATCTGACTTCATATGATGATTATAGCGTAAGTAGTTACATAGGGTGGAAGTTTAAACCTATTACCCTCTTCAGATGAGGCGTAACTAGCCGGTTTAATCAGATTAAACTGAAATTTACAAAGCCTTTTCGTATCTCGATTCTTTTACACCTCGGTTAAATCTGATTAAACAGGGCTAGTTGCGCCTCGTCTGAAGAGGATATAACACCTTTATTGGTGGGCATAATAGTGATTTAGAATTGAGCTACCTTGCCACTCTAGTGAGTGACCCAATTTCGTTTTCACAAGTGGTGATAAATGTAATATCCATTGGTTAGTATCCAGCCCGTAATTTGGTTAGCTATGTCATCATAAATGTATTCAATTTGGTACTGTCTTGTTATCTGCAAGGAAACCCCAACTGATCTTTACGAAGGTTCTCTAATGACACCAACTATCGTGGCCATCGAATATTGTAACTACTGTAGCTGAATTGGTAGAGTGGTCGCCCTGTAAGAAGAATGTTGTGGGTTTAATCTCACCGGTGACCAAGTTCTATTTTAGGGCTCAAGGGTAGGTTTTGGCCATCTATACCTTTATGTTATGAGGGGAGTTTGCTGAGTATATATGTTAAGTCTCAGTTATATTTGTTGATATTATTATTTATTCTCTAAAATATTATTAAATATTGACTCTAAATAAAAACATGCATTTAAAAATTAAAGTTTTTACATAGGATTAAGACATAAGTATTATAGATTAATAAATAGAAAGATTAGGTGTAATATTGAGCGTGTTTTATGAATTATCAATATATGGGGATTTTATCTGTTTTATTATAAAATGAGTTGGATCAAATGTGCTAGATCAATGAGCTTGTATTGTGATAGGATTAGATGAATGGAGGGAGCTGTTGGTGCACTGTCTTCTTGCTTGAATGAAATGAGAAAATTATCACGTGGTGGATATAAATTTACGAATTTAAGATTTTTGTTGTTTCTTTATCCAGGTTCTTGCGGGAAAAGGTAATAACTTGCACGAAGTTGAGACGGAAAATGGTGAAATATTTCTTGCCAGTATGCCCACGAAATTCAGGAAAAATGTTTGGATCAAACGAGGTAACCGAAATAAAATCTCAAATGTGCATCAAATATATACATTTTAAATATAGAAAAATTATAACCCTTATATTTACAGTTTTAATTTTTTAAAAAACATTGATGTGATTTAGGCCCATATCTTGAAGTTTATGTAGGTATCATTTCTGTCCTTCCAGACAATTTTTTTTTAAAAAGGGCGAGATTCGTGAAATTCTGATGATTTTCTCTGCATGGTAGTAAGCCCAGTATAGCAATAAGAGCATGTCTGGATTTAAAATTAAAACATTACTTTGTTACTGGTCAGTTAGTGCCTTAATAAAAACGACCAAAATGAATGAACGAGAAAACGAATTTTTACATCACGCATAGTCTTGGCTTTCCAGAGTTACATACATTTAGTTTAAGCGAATTGGTCGTTACATTTCCTCCCACGTTGGATCTGAAAACTCTGCAATGCTTTGTTCTAAAACTTTACTTTAGAATCCAAAAATTCCAACGAGATTTTAGAAATTGAGTCTGAGCTGTCCCGATAGTTATCAGCTAATGTATCCAAAATTATTTTCATACTAATTCTAACGTTCAGATGTCAGGCAGGGACACTTGAAGAGCAGGGTTGATGCGAATGACTTTTTTCACTTATACTTTTTTTTTTAAAGGGTAACTAAAAATTCCTATTTTCATAATTTGGTTACAAATTTTTTCCTAGAGTTTTAAGAGTTACCTCTATAAAAACCTATTTTTCACTTACCTTCAAATGGTAAGTGGCCTTCAAATGGAGGTACCGCAGTTTATTAAAGTAGTATAGACGCTTTTATCTTTTTATCGTGACGGATTTAGGCTTACAACTCTACAGAAGCTTAAAAAATTATTAGGGCTGGGCGAGTAGTACTTTTAGGGTACCGAGTCGAGTATCGAGTACCAAAAATTTTCGTTGTCGAGTGCCGAGTCGAGTATTAAATATTGGGTCGAGTATCGAGTAGTTGGGCCTTGGTTAATTTTCATGCACATGAGTACTCGCGAGTATTTAAGCCTACTACTCGCGAGTATTAACTAATTAAGGAGTGAGCTTTGGTTTAACCATTCCACATTAACAATAACAATATAAAGAAAATCATATTTTAAACTTTTACAACTGTTTTGTGTTATATCACATTACATGAAGTAGAGATCAGTCAGAACAAAAGTTAGAAAATTTCACTGTTTAGATTTTCATGTAGAAATAATAAATCAGTGCTTGCAAAGAAAGTTCCAGTTTCCCACCTTACGACCCAAAAGTAAAAATCCAAAAGAATATAAGCTCCATTGCCTGCAGGCTTTGTATTAAAACTTCAGAAGACAGAAATCCAAACTAAAACTAAAACGCTTGCAGGGTCCAGGCAGGTCCTATCCCGCCAAGAAATTCCATTTCGCCGCCTGGATAGATACAAAAGTCTAGAGAGGGGTTGTCAGGTGGCAGTTATAATTTTTAGTAAAAATTGATGGAGCAGACGACGCTATAGAGGCGCTATTTTCAAATAGCCTCTATCGCGTCGTCCGCACCATCAATTTTTACAAAAAAAATAACTGTGCTACATGACAACCCCTCTCTAGACTTTTGTATCTCTGCAGGGAGCGTTTTTATTTCCTTTGTGTAAGAATTCGATATTAATTTCTATTTACTAGCCTTGAGGAGTTTCTAATGGGTTCCGTGAATTCTTATCGCGAATGCTTATCGAGTAGTTTGTCGAGTAGTAAAACCAATACTCTATCGAGTAGTTTGTCGAGTAGTAAAACCAATACTCTATACTCGTCACGAGTAGTAAAATGAGGTCAATCGAGTACCGAGTCGAGTACTCGACTCGGTACTCGATCGAGTTACTCGAATCAATCGAGTACTCGCCCAGCCCTAAAAATTATCCTTTCTAAGGGTGTATAGTGTTTGGTCCTGCCATCCTTGGTGATTGCAACGCCAAAAAAGGTGAAACTATTCATTAAGATTTCCTGTCCATTTTATGTTATCGTTCGCTATACAGTCATCATTGGCCTTTGCATGAAACCCTTGAATTTCAAAATCCAAAGTACTTTGATGCCTCATTCAGGCCATCATCTTTAGAAACCACATGACGAAGATATTCTATTGTAGTCGGGGGATTTATTTTGTCTGTTATAAAACCCACTATGGGAAGTCCTGGGTAAAACTTCTCAATTTAGCTTGCTACTGCGTTCCTCCTAATACTGATCTATCTATCCAGGGTTCGCAAACTGAATTTGTGTACTCCTCTACCAAATCAAACTACCTTCCATGGTAATCCCTGGTTACAAAGTTATTTAAAATAAGCCAAAAGGAATAAATAAAATATACAGAATATTAAAATATCAAGACAGGATGGCAGTAGGATTTGAACTCAGATTTGAACTCATTTACAAATTTACATATATCCCTTAAAGGAGAATGCAACCTAACAACAAGTGATTTTAAATCGATTGCTTATCATTTAACTACGCCTAATCCATCAGTAAAAAAAATTTCAAACAAATATTAAAGCGAGTGTCGGCGCGATCCTTGCCCCTTGAGTTTGCTCCACCGCACGACGCTTAAAAACTGACTGAATGTGCTGCCATCTATATTTTTCAAGTTTGCAGTAACGTTTTTTTTTCTAGCAGTCCTGGAAATAAGATACTTTGTTCCCCCTCGCGTTTCACCCCCCCCCCCCCCCTACTCCCCGAGTAGATAAATATCGCTAGGGCCCGCTTTTTTGGGCCAATGGCGGGACATTAAGGGTTTTTTCTCGAGAACTAGTTTTGTTACGTAAAATAGATTTAAACAAAAAAAAACTCGTTTTGGTTAGTTTGATAAAGCTTCTTTATTACTTACTCCGAAATACAAAATAGTATATGATTTAAACAGCCTTAGTAAAGAAAAATCGTCTCTTTATGTCTGCCTTTGTCAGTGGATTACACAAGCGCTCGAATGTGATGATGAATAATAGAAATTAGTGGACCAAGTAATATTACGATATCGAATTTGCTTTTGATTACAATTACCGACCAAAACAAATCGATAGTCCGGTAGCGTAATCAGATGTATTACTTTCTGTGAGGTACATTATACCTGCCGAGTCTTAAAACGGCTAAAGCCGGAGCCTTAGCGCTATCAGCTAGATTATACAAGAGCGTTTCAATCGCTAACGAATAAATTGCAGCCCGGCTACATTGAAAAGAGTTACAATCCCTCTCTGAAATATAAGCGGATGGATTAGTCGATTTAGTACGCGTTATTATGTTAAATAAAAACAAACTTGATTAATTTCCCTTCTTGAAAATAACGACGATTATATTCAAACCATTTTATCATGGAAGATAATAATTATAATTTCTAGTAATCTGTATAGGAAAACAAAGGGCACAGAGGGTTGTTGCGTATCGTTTTAAATTTTTTAAGAGGGAGCACTAAAAACTGTGCTAAATGTTTACCGCATAAAACATAATAATAATGTTTTTAATCAAACACTAAAAATTTGCGAAATAATTATCAGTTCATTTGGAATTGCCTTCTGAAATGCTTCCACAAGCTACTGAAAGCCCTGGAGTAAAGGAAAAGTTGTGTTAGAGGGCTTTGGATTTTATTATTATCCTTTATTGAAAAATATGTACAGTTGTCACTTTATATTTTAGTATTTTACAAAATAAAACAATTTCACAATTGTGCCCCCCCCCCCCCCAAAATATGGAAGGTTTTAAATGCGCATTTTTGTTGGGCAGTCAAGTGACGTCCTCACATCCCGCACGCGTCTGTATCAGGTCAAATTACAACAGGCAACCTATAACGAAGTGGCTATTTACGCCCAATTTTTGGGCGTAAATAGTCCCTAGCTATTTTGGCCCAAAATTTGGGCCGAAATAGCGAGCAAACGGGTTATGGCTATTTACGCCCAATTTTTGGGCCGAAATAGCCTGTAGTTTTGTTCAGGCTATTTAGGCCCAAAATATTTTTCCGAAAAAATTGGGCGTAAATAGCAACTGCCGCGCGGCCGCGACTATTTAGGCCCAAATTTGTAAGACCTAAAAAATTGGGCGTAAATAGCGACGGCCGCGCGGCAACGACTATTTACGCCCAAAATTTCGGCGTAAATAGCCTATAAACATTATAATGATAATTTAGCCCAAAATTTGGGCGTAAATAGTCGTTGCCGCGCGGCCGTTGCTATTTACGCCCAAAAATGTAAGACCTAAAAATTTGGGCCTAAATAGCAACGGCCAAAATAAAAACGACTCGAGGAATTGGAGGGGAAAGCATAGTTTCAGAGGCTATGAACGACATGAATTATAACTTGTGGCCGCTCTTCATGCCCCTTACCCTTACATTATAGAAAAATTTAGCCGGGAAACAACTTTAACTCCCCCCTCTAATGTGTAAACAGGTGTTAAAAAGCGAGTAAGGTCTATTTTCGCCTACTGTTCTATTTTTCCCCAGCTATAGACATCTTGCGTTTATTTTGACCCCCTCGCCCCTCCAAAGGAGCTAAGCAACCTACAGAATCAGACAAGGAAAGGGGGATGAAACATGGGCATGCGATCATCATTCCCCTTTACAGGTCTGATTCAATGGGTTCCCTACCCCCTTTTTGAAACTATTCCTACCCCCTTCTAAACTATTTACATCGCTCTTAAGAGTTTTATATTTTCCCTATTTTCTCATGGATATTTTCCTGGCTACATTTCCGACTCCGTTTGGAAATGCGCCTGTCTGGGGGAGGTTGGATTGAAAGGGTTTTTGTTACAATATTATACGCAATTTGGAGTCAAATCCAAAAATAGTCTAAACGTTTATCCTTGATAAAATATTTTAAAAACTAATTTTCAATGATATCGGTCCCAATTGTACTTTTAATAATTCAGGGGAATATCTCAATAATCTGAATTTTTTACACTTTGGGCGGTTGAAACATTTTCGGTATTTTCAATGAAAATACCGAAAATTCTTCCCAGGACAGAAATAATTCTCAGAAGTTTCTGTAGGAAGTAATTTTTCAAGGAAAAATATTTTAAGGATTGTTATACATGATCTATTTCAAAAAATAGCGCCACGAAGTTCACGAACTAAAATAAATGATAAGTGATGATAAAGATCTCATTTTGGTTTGGGGATGTCCAAAATAATTTAAGGGCGCTGAGTACCCTGTTAACCCTCATATAAGGGCTGGGAGAACAGGGGAAATATAAGGTCTGTTATGACTTCAAAGACAATTGAGGGAGGGACGGTAATGTTTACAAATCCGTAAGCCACCTGTGCCTTTTCGCCTAGTGGGGGGGGGGGGGGGTGATAAAACAGAAAAGCTGTTACTACTATCGGGGTATAGCGCCCTTCCCCCCCAACCGTTCTTGTTGGCTTACTTACTCTTTGCTTTATGCAAGGTTCCAACCATTATGTCCAATTTTAAACCCCACCCCTCTTTCCTACCCCAAAAAATTACAAAAGGACCATAAAAAGCGTGGCAGATCAGGCTATTGCCCTTATTATCCATGAGACAATAATCCAAAAAGTAGCCCTCCAAAAAGACATTTGAGATATCTTATTCCACAACGACAAATTGACGAGAATAGACCTCCCCGATAAAACTCTCTCTATCATAACTTCATTAGTCGCTGCAAGGTCACATTCCGTTTTGTGAGGGCGCATGGTCTAAAAAATAGACAAGAAATTACTTTCCCTCGTGGGAAGGGGAGAATGGGGATTATATGGGTGAGAAAAGTAGGTGAAAATAGACCTTATATACTGCTAAAATAACTCTTAAAAGAGACCATATTATTTTCAAGGCCCCCCCCCTCCCATTCTCATTTTATACAAAAGAATAGAGAATATATAAAAAGGGGATTTCACAATCTGACTCAAATGCTTTCTTCAAGGTAAAACCGTTACCCAAATGATAAAATTAAACAGTGGGTTAAAATTCCATGACCTTTTCCCTGACCTTTGGCAACCCTGATTATGAATACATTTAAGATTTCTTCAGATAGCCTATTCTGATCAAAATGAGTCCCATTCATTGGCTAGAACACCTGGGACGTTTATTATCCCTCAAACGATACTACTCTATTTTACGATTTTAAAGGAGTAATTTCACAAAATAAGACTAAAGGGGAGGGATAGGGTACTATATTGTATTTGCATGTAGTAGTTTTTCCGTGGAAAAGACAAAGCAAAAATGACGATATTTTCGTTTCCATGAATCATAAAAATAAATTCGTACTTTTTTGGCTTTGGTATTTAAAATTTTAGATTTGCCGTCAGTTGCAATTACTTAATAATATAGTTAGAAAATTTATAGACTACGTATTCATATGAAAATATAATTATTTCCCGTATTAGCAATCTGTGTTCCCAAGAGTTACATTACCTGTAAATAAAACTGTAATATGGCTTTGTGGCTTGGCTCAATGATACTCTGAAGTTTCATTGTACTTCCTCAATGTTTTTTTTTTTTTAGACTGCTGTATTTACAGTATTGTGTTGATATAGATAGCCTATTTGTTTTTGAGAAATAGACACCCTTCTGTCTGCTATGATAGGGGTCCAAATCACTCATCCAATAAACAGAATGGTCAGATAATAATTATTTATCTATTCTCGGGCTCATTCCATAACTAAAATATGTTGAATTGCAAAATAAACTGAGTCCGAGCTGAACTGAAATACCTACCATGCATATTTGCTTGAACCCGATGTGAGCTGCAAGTAAAGTTTTGAACCCGAGGGGAGCTCTAGACCCGAGCTGAGCCAGATCTGCGGCACACAGCTATGATAACAGCTTTATTTTGATTTACGTTTACGACGAATAAATTAAGTTTTACTCCGTTTACTGTTTTTCTTGACACTTCTTACATATGGATGCTCTCAATATACAGTTCCCAAGAGAGACAAAGCTGTTATAATCTAGTTTGCAAAATCTATCTTCCCTTTTTATACTAACTAGACAGAAATGAGTTGGCCCAAAGTCATGGAGTTGATTCGAAGTGGCGATGGTTCACCCGAAATCGCGAAAGTTTTCCCGAAATCGCGAAACTTTTCCCGAAATCGCGAAAGTTTTCCCGAAATCGCGAAAGTTTTCCCGAAATCGCCAAAGTTTTCCCGAAATCCCGAAAGTTTTCCCGAAATCCCGAAATCCCGAAAGTTCTCCCGAAATCGCGAAAGTTACAATATCACTTTAATTTCGGAGTATAAAGGCCTGCTAATGAATCTTTTAGTTTTGAATTTCACAGCAATATTCCAGATTGATTTTCAAACCAATAATTAAGTTAATGACGAATAAAAATTAAAAATAAGCAATTAATTTGCTCTTTTGGTTAGTTTGTGTTTTTTTTACAGTTCTTTGTTAATCTAATATTCCAATTGATCTATATCAAATTACATTGGAAATGGAATGAGAAAAGTTTTACTCTCAAATTGGCAAAACAATTAAAACTTTACAAGACAATTCATAATAGCTGTCGAGCCTTGAGGAGAATTTTGCCATTTTATCGTTGTTGCTAATGCAGGAAATAATTTTCTACTTTAGTTAATTTTTACGTACTCTCGTAAAAACAACATTCTAAATCATTTGATTACGTAATTGGAACAAGGTAACAAAAAATATAAAGAGACCTATTGTGTGAGATTACTCCTTCAAAATCTTAAATGAGCAGCAATAACTGTTCTAGTAATTCGAAAAGAATTATTACCAATTTCATTGGCCAGATTTATTTTCGTGCACATGTCAATCTTTATTTATAAAGGCGTATTCTGTAATATTATAATTTGTTTATATCTTAAGATTACATACCTTTATTACTATGCCTAGCCACTTTTAATAAAATTCGGAGAAAGATAGTAGAGATTCAGGAACTCTATGGTCAAAATTTCAATATTTTCCAAAACAATTTATAAGCCTAACAAATTTTTGGACTTTGAAGAAATCCTGGCTCCCGCCAAAGACTCTATGGGAATAAATTAGCAGAATAATTAATTAAATTATATTTAAATAAACATTAAAATACTTAAAATTACTTGAAATAAGTAAAAACATTTTGATTTTCATGCTAAACCGCCTCGGCCCTCGTAAACCAAACTCCGGCGAAGGCTGCCTGCCGCGGCGGCGCGGAAACTCGGAGGCTGAAGTCGGCTAAGGCCCAAGTTTCAAGTTTTTAGAACATGGCCTACATATTAATAATCCTGACCACCATTCATTCAAAAGATTCTGCAAAATTTATTTGATTAGTATTTATATTGTTAATATATAGTTTAAATATAATTTAGAAACTTACAAACAGTTCGAATTTTATTCGTGGTATCGTAGCCGCGTAATAAGAGCGCCGCTGCCAGACCGATTTCAAAAGTAAAACTTAAAACGGAAAGAGAGAAACAGCCGGTACAGCTGAGCTACCAAGACAGACGCGAGAAAACATATGGACTGTTCAGCGAGACGCGTTAGCAGGCTACCGTTTTCATTATGTTGTATGTCCCAGTTGAAGCCCCAGTCTATGTTTTTGTATACACGTGACACATTTTATCCAATCATGGGACTTAGATGAAAAGGTCCATTTTTCAAATTTACAAAAAATTACTACATCTAGCGGTTGAAATCGTAACTAAATAGAGCAGACGCTTGCTTTAAACTAGAAATGAATTTAAAACATACCCAGAAAATAAGCTTAGGTGGATTGATGGAGACCATGATTTCATGGATTAATCAACCTCACAGGGATAGTTCTCTTTCGTAAAATGATTGTTCGAACTCCACCCTGGTGACAAAAATTGTCTCTACACCGGAAGCTTCTAGCTACCGATACACCGGGGTGAAATATTGTAGGGGGAAAAACTCTAAGGCAGACGATGCTCTCATAGATTAATCCATTTATTTATTATTCAACCTTACACGTGTAGACCAAGGCTTAAGTTGATTCTTTAAATTTCTTTGATATAATATATTTACCTGTTTAAATTTAGATTATTTTATTATTATTAAAATGAATATGTAAATGTTACAACAAATAATTTCCAATAGACTTAAACAAAATATCCTGACTGAAAGAGAAGTTGAAAACCAAAATCTCAGATTTGAAAATGTACAAAAACTGCCGGGAGATGGCGACGTTTCCGGATTTGTATCGGTAAAATTGAGGGGCCGGATAAAATTTCTGGCAGCCATGTTTGAAACAAACATCTTCAACTACTACCATAGTAAATCATACCAGAGAGAATTTGTATGAGGTTGATTAATCCATGCTGATTTCCTTGCGTACCAGAGCTAGTGACCAATTAAATGTTATACGCGAGGAAATCAGGGTCTCCAGGAATCCACATACAAATATTTTTTTTTTTTTACTGGTGGATTAGGCATATTTAAACGATAACCCTAAGCAAAAAAGTCAATCTTTAGAGGTCTTGGGAAAGTCTTTAAGACGTCCCCGAGACTTTAGTAGTGTTCTTGAGGACCCCTTGAGATCAGACTTTTTTTCAGTAAGGGAAAGAATCGATTAAAAATAACTTGAATTAAGGTTGTATTCTCCCTTTAAGGAGATATATGGGATTAAAGAAATGTAACAAAATTATTATCTCTCTTAAGGAGAGATAGCTTGCAATTTATATATGGTACCCCGAAAAAAAAAAATGTTTCACATCACCCCTGAATAACTTTACTATGTGAAATTTTAGAAAAATGGGGACGCAACCACTGTAAAATATTATTTTAAAATACACCAAAAACAAAATTTTCATAGTATTTAAATGATTAAAAAAAATTTTATTCAAGTCTTTTTAAAGAGAGCCAAATTTGGTAAACGTGTACGAGATGCCTCTCTCTGATGCTCAGTTTGCCTATCAAAAAGGCAGAACAACCGAGACTTCCTTCATGGTCATTGAGTTCAAGGCTGTTTTTCTTGATATAGAGGGGCCTTTTGATAAAGTGTCCAGCGCAGTCATACTTAAGGCTGTGAAGAGATTCGGAGTCAATGACACAGTGTGGCTTTGGATCAAATCAATGATAACCAATCGAATGGTTGTAGCCTCTCTGCTAGGATAATACCTTAAGGTCTCAACTAGCCATGGGTGCCCGCAAGGAGGGGTTCTCTCTCCCTTGCGGTGGTGCTTGGTTGTGGATGAACTTTTGGGGGTGCTAAACGGACATGGTTACGCTGACGATTGCCATAATTGTTACTGAAAAGTTTCCAAATACCATTGCAGCATTAATGAAAAGCGCTCTAGCCTCTGTGGAAGACTGGTGTATTGATGTAAACCTTACAGTCAATCCCAGTAAAACAGCTCTTGTCTCCTTCTCTAGAAAGAAGGTACAAGAGTCGTTTAATATATCCTTCTTTGGGTCTATCTTAGGAACGTCTACTGAGGTTAGGTGTGACTTTGGACTGCAAGCTGACATGGAAGCCTCATCTGGATCATAGTATTGAAACGCTAAAGAGTTATCAATTGGGTCTACACCTTGATTATCAAACCCATGCTTTGATATGCAGCCGTGGTGTGGTGATTGAAGGTCTTGCTTACTTTATGTAGACTACAAAGGCTTGCCTCTGAAAGCATTAAAGGAGCCATGAGAACTGCACCCAGTGCTTCTCTAGATATCCTCCTGAATTTATTTCCTCTACATATATATATAGAGGAAACGAGTGCCTACAGGTTATACCACAATGGATGGTGGCGGCCTACAAACTGGGAATGTAGCCACACCAAATTATTCTGACAATATTTCAATCAGTTAACCATTTTATCAATGGGCTCTGATAATGTTGCCGCAAAGTTTTACTCAACTTTAACAAGCCTTTCGATGTGAGCTTTCCTAGCCGCACTGATTGGTCGCTTGGAATCATTTGTGGAAAAAAGGGGCGATTTACATCTGGTTCACTGATGTTTCCAAGAACGACTCTGGCGTGGGTGCTGGGGTTTACTACCAAACTGGAGGGTAGGTTCTTTGGACCAGAACCCACTGTCCTTGTTCCGATTGGCATATTGCGGAACCAACTTTGTAAAGTCATGACTGATCTCCAACTAAGGCTCTGGAAAAGGGTACAAGACTCGTTTAATGATATATCCTTCTTTGGGTCTATCTTATCGAAGTCTAATGACCTTGGACTCCAAACTGACATGGAAGCCTCACCTTGATCGTACGATCACCAAGGCTAAAATGTTATTCTGGAGGGTTAGGAGTACAGTTGGGAAAACTTGGGGGCTTAGCCCCAAAGTTGTCAATTGGATTTATACCTTGATCATCAAACCCGTGCTTTCTTATGCGGCTGTGGTCTGGTGGTCAAGGACTAAGCTTACAACAGTACAGTCTTAACTGCGTAGGTTGCAGAGACTTGCTTGTGTAGGAATTACAGGAGCCATGAGAACTACCCCCAGTGCTTCTCTAGAAATTCTCCTGAACTTTCTTCCACTACACTTGTATATAGAGGAAATTGCCATTATGGGTGCTTATAGATTGTACCATAATGGATGGTGAAGGCCTACACACTGGGAATGTAGCCACACCAAGCTATTCCGCCAATATTCAAACCAGTTACCCATTTTATCAATGGGCTCTGATAATATGGTTACAAAGTATTACTTTAACAAGCCATTCGATGTGAGCTTTCCTAGCCGCACCAATTGGTCTCTTGAAGCCATCTGTAGATCACAGGGTGATTTACTCTGGTTCACTGATGGCTCCAAGACTGACTCCGGTGCAGGCGCCGGGGTCTACTGCCAGACCGGAAGGTTTGGCTTTTATGAAAGTCTAGGGGTTTACTCTAGTGTTTTTCAAGCAGAAATCTGTGCCATCTGCTTCTGTGTTGACTTCTGTCTTAAGAAGAATTACTGTGGCAAGGCTATTCGTATTTTCTCGGATAGCCAAGCTGCACTTAAGGCCATAAATAGTTCTGCAGTTTCGTCAAAACTAGTTTGCAGCTGTATAGAACTACTCTCGATGCTGGGTACCCGCAACAAGGTTAACCTTCACTCGGTACCCGGGCATCAAGGCCATCATGGCAATAAGGAGGCCGATATCCTTGCCAGGAAGGGGGCGGAGGGTAGATTCCTGGGACCCGAACCCGCTGTCCCTATTTCAACTGGCATGATACGGCATCAACTCCGCAAAGCCATGACCGACCTCCAACTAAAGCTTTGGCTTGAGATGGATGGTCAAAGACAGACCAAGGAATTCATCCTGGGTCCTTCTAAGAAGAGGGCAAAGGACCTCCTCACCCTCTCTAGGCCTGGTATAAGACTGGTTTGTGGTCTATTAACGGCTCATTGTCATCTTAACAGGCACCTCCACTTGATCGGTATTGGGGACGATCCGCTCTGTAGAGCGTGTCTCACTGAGGAAGAAACCTCATCCCATGTTCTCTGTAGCTGCATTAACTACTCAGCTCTGAGAATGGAGCATCTTGGTATGCATACAATGGAAACCCGTGAGTTTTCTGATATCCCGGTGAAGCAAATTGTTCGCTTCATCACAGAGACAGGTCTTTTCAAGACATAAACTGCCTGGGGTTGCACAATGGACTTCTAGTCGAGGTGCACGGTCGGAGTAATCCGACCACCCACTCTTAAAAAAAAAAAAAAAAAAAAAAAAAAAGGCTCTGGCTTGAGATGAATGGTCATTGACAAACCAAGGAGTTTATCCATGGTCCGTCTAAGCGGAGAGCGAGAGATTTACTAACATTAGATTGGTCAGTAGTCTATTAACTGGACACTGTCAACTCAACAGGCACCTCCACCTGATTGGTATTGGGGACGATCCTCTCTGCAGGGCGTGGTTTGCTGAGGAGGAAACCTCCCATGTTTTGTGTAGCTACTCTCTTCTTAATAACAATAATCCAAAAATGAGGGGTGGTGGATCCGTGTATTTCCGATTTCGGACTTATTGGTTTCAAAGTAAGCCAAAGTGTGTAAAATTTGAAAAAAAATTGGCAGACCTATCGTGTTATCATTGGTTGATCTTATGTGGAATGACCCTTTTGGTTTTATACATTATTCCCCACGTACAATTTGCAACTCAATTATTAAGAGATATGAAGTTTTACATTGTTAAGAACTCATTTAAGTTTGTCTTGGGCATTTTGGCCTGAAGTTTTAGATAGTTGAGAGTTCTTTTCAGATTTAAGTGGTTGGTTGCAGAAGTTACTCATCTAGATTTGTTGAATTCAAACTTAGAATTCAAAGCATATACATGATTCTCCTTCGAACAAGTGTTTCTTCATGAAAACCTCAAGCAAATCTCTATAAAGAATTTGGACTCACATATACACATAAACTGAGCATTATCATTATTTGTTGAGTCTGTTATTTCGCTGCTAACCCTCTTGACATATTTTAAGTTTGAATTAGCCAAATCGAAATGAGCATCTGCTATCTGTCAGGCCAAAATATCGATGACTTAAATCTGAACTCTCTATTTGAATTCTCAACTATTTAGAACTTAGGCCCAAACGGGCAAGAGATAAAACGAAAATGAGTTATGTATGTAAAACTTAATAATTGGGCTACAACTTGTGAGTTGAATAATCAATAAACGAAAGCTGCACGTTTCGTTGATTTGGATGATTTTTTAGCGAGAATTATCTTAAATTTAAAAAACAAGTAGATTGCCTCCCATATAGTGCGTTCTTTAGTTTAACAAGATGAGCATGGCATAATAAATATACAAATTAAATTAAACATTTCTGAATGTGATAAAAGTTGATATAATAAATTATATCAATCATAATATAAAAACTTTCCCATTTTATTACTCAAGTTTTTCTTACAAGCTCCCTGCATTCGTCAGTCTTTTCTCCAACCACTTAACTTCCCAATCTATGATTCGTTTTAATTTAACTTCCGTTATAGCGACACCTAGCGGTTACAAACTGATTTTCTTATCTTAAGCTTAAACAGACTTTGTTCAAACTTTGTGTACTACGTTGCAGACGACAGCCAGCCCAGGGAAAGCATAATTTAATTCTCTTATTTCCTGGACTGACCGCTGTCACTCCGAACCAATCAGATACCTCCGAGTTATTCAGTTAGCCTATGAAACGAATAAACAAACAGAGAGGGAACCTGGGAAGTTTTTGGATTTTACTAGTATAGAGTGCCAGAGAGAGATTGAATTCTGACAGCCAATGTGTTGGCTATCCTTAGATTGAATGTTTCAGAGTGGATCATCGGATTGGCGAGATCAAGCGGGGGTCCATTGTTTGGCCTTATACGTGGTGTGGTTTGCGACTCGTCTTCATCTAAGTTACTGTGAGATCTCAGCCTTCTTTTACTCACTGTTTCTAAGTTATGTTCAACGACTATGTTCAGCGGCGATACAGTTAAAGTTTGAGTTCTGTGGGTCCATCATTTACCCCTGGTCTTAGCGCTGCACTTCCTTGAGCGGGGTTCCCTCTCGTTTTGTCGCTCGTTTCGTGCTTTGGTTTCAAATTCGGTGGTGGTTGAATTCGGGATTCGTTCTGATTTTACCTTATTTCTTCTCTCGATTATGCCTCAGTTCAGGGGGATACGATGGAGAGATCTTCGTCAGTGACAGTTATAAATTTACCGTCCTAGGCTTGGGACGTGTCTGGTTGAAGGGTAAAAAAGGCGATCCAGCTATATAGGGTTGGTATTTGTTGGGCAATCAAAAGTTTTGTTTCGGCGCAAAGATATTGATAGGTTATGTTTCGGTGATCTATTGATGGTCGTTTATATGATGCCTTAAGAGAAGTTTCGGGGTGGGATTGTGCAATCCGAGGTGTTTTTCGGGGGTTTATGGAAAGTTTTGGTCCAAGAGGACCTTGAGAATGGATTGTTTGTGTCATATGGCTCTTTGGGGGTTAAACTGAAGTTACGTTTTTCTTGGTACCATTTTTAGAGATAGGAACACGTTAATTTTAACTTAAGCTAGCAGGAATTTTTAGGGAGAGATGAACTTATTTAAAGGCTTTTCCATTCTTTTGTCCAGAAAGGGAATGAACGTAATATTCTAGTTTATTTTAAAATATACTTATTGAAGGGCAACTGGCATGTAAAAAGAAAAAATAGATTTATATGATTACACAAAATTAAGATGAAAAATTTGAGGGGGTAGTGGGGTAAACCATGAGACGGGAACACACACTAACGTTTCAACCAAAATTTTTTTTAAATGTAACCTTAGGTGAATAATGAATTAAAACTTATCTTGTGCAAATTTGTATATTTGTAGGTGATTATGTTATACTGGATCCAATTGAAGAAGGAGATAAAGTTAAAGCCGAAATAACGATTATTTTATATAAGGACCAAATAAAATATATTAAGGCAGAAGGCGAATGGTGAGTATTATCATCAAGAGTTCATTTTGGAGTGATTAACCTAGCACAGGGCCTATGTAAGTTGCATTTCCCACGCCAGATGTCACATGAACTCGTAACTAAAAATAGTTACGAACCAGCCACAGCCAATAGGAAATGGTTTTAGAGTCCAAATGAGGGAACCTGTTGAATGTATAACTAGAAAACATAACACTGACAAATTGAAAACTAAGCCACGGGTTTAGTAAGATAATCCAGATAAACTACTTTGGTGGAATATTTTATTGGAAGAGGTTTTCCAGAAGTTTCCCGTACCGAAAAACGTTAGTCGGATCGGAAGAGGTCCTCAAGAACGCTACAGAGTGCCCAAGACCTCTTAAGACTACATAAGACACCCGAAAGACCTCTTTCGGTAGGGGTTGATTGGCCTTCAGAGAGAAGTGCGACTGGACAATGTTCTTCACAAGTCTGACTTTTCAGAAAGAAGCCTGACTGGAAGAGGGCCTTCAGAGAGAAGCCTGACTGGAAGAGGGCCTTCAGAGAGAAGCCTCACTGGAAGAGGGCCTTCAGAGAGAAGCCTGACTGGAAGAGGGCCTTGAGAGAGAAGCCTGACTGGAAGAGGGCCTTGAGAGAGAAGCCTGACTGGAAGAGGGCCTTCAGAGAGAAGCCTGACTGAAAGAGGGCCTTCAAAGAGAAGCCTGACTGGAAGAGCATGGACTAATTATAGTATACACAGGGACGAGTGGCAGACACAGATTTCCCTTATAGCGCCGCGTCCGAGTCTTGTTAAATGTCGTGCCCTGTTTTTACCCCCCGACCAAATCTAGCCGAGTCGAAACGAAAAAAAAAGGAAACAGAATTATGCGGCTAATGCCATCTTTCTGCCGTGAACTGAACTATTTTATTCAATGTAGTTTGAAATTTTCGTCTGCTTATCAGCTAGGATATATTTCTAAACGGTTATTTTAGTCTCTTTTGTTAAAATTTAACGAATTATTAGTTGGTTAGTCTTAGAAAATCATCAAAAAATTTATGATAGAATTACTATATTACACTAAAATAATAACTTAATAATATACTTAAAATCAATGTTACTCGAGTAGAAAGGCAGTGATCAAGCCCTTAAATACTGCTTCAAGGTAAGGTCGATTTTAAGTTTGTTAAAAGTTATTTTTTTTTTTTTTTAAAAAAAGCCAAAACTTACCATCATCTGAATCTCTTAATACACTTTTACTTTTTTTCTTCTCTGGAGAATGTGTAAAATCTCCAAACAATGTCTCAAACGTTTGAGCACTAAAATCTTAACACGTGCGTAAAGGCCTAACTTTATAAATCTTGTGCTAGTATTTTTCCCCGCGTTCCTACCCCCTTTTGACTCGGTTTGTCGTTAGTTCCCAGAAATGCCGCTGGAGCGCGCATTTAACAATCGTTAGCCAGAAAATTACTTCTGCCACTCGTCCCTGTGTATACTATAATTAGTCCATTGGAAGAGGGCCTTCAGAGAGAAGCCTGACTGGAAGAGGGCCTTCAGAGAGAAGCCTGACTGGAAGAGGGCCTTCAGAGAGAAGCCTGACTGGAAGAGGGCCTTCAGAGAGAAGCCTGACTGGAAGAGGGCCTTCAGAGAGAAGCCTGACTGGAAGAGGGCCTTCAGAGAGAAGCCTGATTGGAAGAGGGCCTTCAGAGAGAAGCCTGACTGGAAGAGGGCCTTCAGAGAGAAGCCTGACTGGAAGAGGGCCTTCAGAGAGAAGCCTGACTGGAAGAGGGCCTTCAGAGAGAAGCCTGACTGGAAGAGGGCCTTCAGAGAGAAGCCTGACTGGAAGAGGGCCTTCAGAGAGAAGCCTGATTGGAAGAGGGCCTTCAGAGAGAAGCCTGACTGGAAGAGGGCCTTCAGAGAGAAGCCTGACTGGAAGAGGGCCTTCAGAGAGAAGCCTGACTGGAAGAGGGCCTTCAGAGAGAAGCCTGACTGGAAGAGGGCCTTCAGAGAGAAGCCTGACTGGAAGAGGGCCTTCAGAGAGAAGCCTGACTGGAAGAGGGCCTTCAGAGAGAAGCCCGACTGGAAGAGGGTCTTCAGAGAGAAGCCCGACTGGAAGAGGGTCTTCAGAGAGAAGCCCGACTGGAAGAGGGCCTTCAGAGAGAAGCCCGACTGGAAGAGGGCCTTCAGAGAGAAGCCCGACTGGAAGAGGGCCTTCAGAGAGAAGCCCGACTGGAAGAGGGCCTTCAGAGAGAAGCCCGACTGGAAGAGGGCCTTCAGAGAGAAGCCCGACTGGAAGAGGGCCTTCAGAGAGAAGCCCGACTGGAAGAGGGCCTTCAGAGAGAAGCCCGACTGGAAGAGGGCCTTCAGAGAGAAGCCCGACTGGAAGAGGGCCTTCAGAGAGAAGCCCGACTGGAAGAGGGCCTTCAGAGAGAAGCCCGACTGGAAGAGGGCCTTCAGAGAGAAGCCCGACTGGAAGAGGGCCTTCAGAGAGAAGTCCGACTGGAAGAGGGCCTTTAGAAAGAAACCCGACTGGAAGAGGGCCTTTAGAAAGAAACCCGACTGGAAGAGGGCCTTTAGAAAGAAGCCCGACTGGAAGAGGGCCTTTAGAAAGAAGCCCGACTGGAAGAGGGCCTTTAGAAAGAAGCCCGATTGGAAGAGGGCCTTTAGAAAGAAGCCCGACTGGAAGAGGGCCTTTAGAAAGAAGCCCGACTGGAAGAGGGCCTGCACGAGTCTAACCGAAAGAAGGCTTGCACGAGTCTGACCGGAAGAGGGCCTCCGCTAGTCTGTTTAACAGTGAGATTTCAAACTCGGCATATATCGGTGTCCAACCTAATTTCTGAATTATCAGTTTTGCAAATTTTTAAACTAGTGAATATCACCTATTTTAACTACATTTAATAGATATATCACTTGTCCCTAATTACCAAAATCTAAATTGTCAAAAAAACTACTAAATAATAAATCTTCAACTTGGTTTCAAGTTTGTATTTGGGACAAATGTATACCTATAAACCAACCTGGTTTGTGCCACTAGAATCCAACTAACAAGCAACTTGATTTGTGCCAGTAAAATCCAAGTATTATTCCTGATAATATATATAAAATTTTTTTTTTGGTTTTTTTTTTTTAATTAATTTGGTGGTGAGAAAAGGCCTCTTTTAGCAAAACTTTGATTAATGATTTAAAAATTTCGCGGCCTCTGTCGATCTTCCGCTGTAAATCCTATACATTGTTAATCAGCAGTCTGGTTAAACAACAAAACTTGTATCCGTTAAAATTTTCTGGGATAAGAAATGTTTATTTTTGTAGTACTTTTAAAATGGAA
Organism: Odiellus spinosus; assembly: GCA_963920705.1. Taxonomy (NCBI): domain Eukaryota; kingdom Metazoa; phylum Arthropoda; class Arachnida; order Opiliones; family Phalangiidae; genus Odiellus; species Odiellus spinosus. The sequence goes on from OY987234.1 coordinate 3,507,620, forward strand.
CATTAAATCTAACGGGATCATTTAAAATCATTACTCAAAGTTTTGCCAAAAACAATTATCAATTTACTTTTCATTGCGATGAATGAGAATTGGTGTGGCCACATTTTAAGATAAGCCTTTGCTCTAAAAAAAATAATTAGGACAAACACTTAAATCGACCGTAATTACATTTAATTTTCTAAAGTAAGTTTTTAGCCCACTAACCTGACACGTCCGCGAATAGACTGAGAAAAAATTGAGCTATCTGATCCAAAAACCTTCGTGCCGATACCTACCAGAACTCAAGATATGATGTGTTGAACAGACCCATCATTTTTGGTTCAACCATATAGCTTTACATAAACATAGAAATTTCAGCTCAAAAGATGTGCCCACAGCCCCCAAAAACAATATTTTGTGATTTTTCGTTTTATGGCCAAATATCTCGGTCAAATTAAAGTTCTCTCACCCAAGTCAGTGATGTTCCCCGACTTACTGGAGATCTCCATCTCATTTGTAGGCGCCTTGTGCTCCTCTGGTTAGGGTCTATCTGATTGCTAGATGGTAATTGTACCTCTCAACATTAAGACACCCAATGAACTTCTCAAGCTGCTAGAAAAGTCCCTTGATTGAAGTATTTTGACTTTCAAGTCGTCTCGTGTGAAGACGTCGGAATCGCACACTGACGCTACGTGTGGCTTGCAAATATTTTTTTTACATTTTTACTGGTATCCCTTACGGAAAAAAGTTAGTCTGTTGTGAAGAGGTCCTCAAGAACACTAAAAAGGTCTTGGAGAAGTCATTAAGACCTCCCCAAGAATTCTTGACATAATGGAAGACTTCCCCAAGACCTCTTAAGACTAACTTTTTTCGGTAAGGGATAGAGTATTACAGTGCGTATCGGTGAACATATGGCGCCCACAAAGTCTGGTTTAATCACGCCAAGATTAACTCATTAAAGATATTTTAAAATTTTCTAATTTTGTTAATTTAGGCCTGAAAGGTTTGAAGATCCTCAAGCCAAATTCCAAAATGAAGATAAAATATTCCCTGATTCGGATGATGATGAAATATGTTGTAACATAAACAGAAATTTGGTTCTCGAAGATGGTGAAAATTCAGATGAAACGGAAGAGTCTGACTAAGCTTTTACAAGAATTTTTGTATATCAATAGAAATAAACCTTTACACAAAACTTATTGACTATGGTGATTAATTTAAAATATTAAATTAACGAAGAAAACTGTTTTTTAGAGGAAGAATGACACCTAACAAGTGATTCTTTTATCAATTAAAACCACTAGTAAATTTTTTTACAAACAAATATTAAACTAGAAATCAAATTAAATCTTTCCTAGAAAATAGATTATTGTCGCTCCATAGCATTGCCCATGGCGGCCATTTTGGCGGCAACTTTTTCCTTATGGGAAATAGCCTTTGCTCATTGGTTGATGATCCTTATATACAAAGAACTCAAGAACTATATGAATCCAGCAAAACCTATTTTCCATTAAGCTTTAAATTAATTTTTAGTTCAATATTTGTAAAAGATTTTTACTAGAAGACGACCTATTTAAACGGCAAGGAATCCTAATACTATCCTATCCCATCTTCATTTGTACTTTATAGAAGTAACCTAACCTTGAAACGAAACTAACCTAACTTAACCTAATCTGGAAACTAACCTAACCTAACCTTTTATTAACCTAATCTATTCTAACCTGGAACCTAGCCAAACCTAACCTGAAAGTAACATAACCTGGAAACTAATCTAACCTAACCTGGAAAATAACACAACCTAACCTGGAAAATAACACAACCTAACCCAACTTAACCTGGAAACTATCCTAACCTAACTTAACCTGGAAACTAACCTAGTCTAACCTGCAACATAACCTAAAGTAAACCACTGTTTCACGTTCAAAAGAGAAGTTTTTTAAAGGAGAATTGGTAGGATTATAGTTTACCTACCTTACCCAACAAACACATTTTTCTGCCAAAAAAATATTGGGCCGCCGCAAATATTTTTAATTTTATTTTTTTTTGAAAATTTTAAAATTGCATGATTTTTTCCGATAAATTCCGCATGCTGTATTACGCACTCGAGTGGGGTGGGTGAAGTACCTTCATAATGGGCTCGCGACGGAGATATACCTATGTAAGTTCAAACATTTATAAAAAGGCGCCAGTTCAAAAACCAATATTTTGGAAAAGGCACAGTATTATGTATGATTTTGAACCTAATTAGACTTTCCAATATTTTAGCAAATTGAATGGTAAAAGGTACTCTGGAGAGTTTTAAATATTTAAACTGGCATTTTTAAAACAGTCTCGCGCTGCTTCACAATTGACTGATTTTCTTTATTTCGAGGCTCTGTAGCAAAAATGTTCGCCGTCTTTGCTGCCAGCCATTCTTTAACGAATGAAACGAAGGTTAGCAAATTTACCTAAAACACTGTGCCTTTTTTAATTTTTTTTTTTTTTTTATTTCAATTCAGCTCATTCATCAAAAACACTGGGAATTTTCCAAAATATTGGTTTTTGAATTTAGATCCTTCACCAAAAACATGCAATTTTGAAATTTAAAAAAAAAAATTAAAAATATTTGCGGCGGCTCAATATTTTTTTAACTATTTGTTTTGAGCTCCCCATGTTATAATTAGAATAAGGTGTTTGTTGGGTAAAGTAGGTAAAATATAATCCTACCAGAGAGGTAACAAATGAGCATTACTTAAATGGAAAATTTATAATTTAGTAATGTTCGTAAACCACACCACTTTTAGTTTTTATTTTAGCATATCAAATAGCTGGACCCTTAGTTAAATTAAATTTCTAATTAAACCAGGTATAAAATATGCAAAACTGACTTACAACACAGCAAAAGCATGAAAACTGACACACAAAATTGCCTAATTTTTCTACATTTATCCTACATTATCCGAGACTGCTACCAGCAATTTAAACTGAAAGGAACAACAAGTATCATTAAAATTCGTACAAATCATATAATTCAATAATTATAACATACCATTTTCCAAAAGTAGGCTCGAACTCACTATTTTCTGAATAACACCCGTCTATGCTAACCATTTTGTTACCGGATCACGGCGGCTAACTCAAAAACCTTAGGGGGATTTTGGGCGCCTCCCGTTTTAAACAGCATTCGATCATTTTAAGTTCGATCGAATGAGAATAAACCCAAAACTTGGTGATTCTACTACAATAGTATTTTAAATACTATAACTTCGATCAATTGAAATTCGATCCAATGGACATCGTTCAAATGGACCAAAAGTCAAAACGAGTATTAAATAAATTTGATCGAATTCGATCACATATTTTTCGATCTAATGGAAATAAACCTCCTCAAACTCCTTGGCATGATTATAACAAATGAAAAAATTTTCACAAAAAATATTTTATCTCATTTTCCACCCCTCCAGAAGATCAGCACACTTCTCCCTCACTCTTATAGTCAACGGTTTTCTTTCTCATTGTAGGTCGCTGGGGAAGGTGTGAAATGGGAGTACTAGGAGTGGTACAGGACTGAGTAAGGTTTATTTTTCCTTGGTATTTCATTAGTACTATGCCTAAGTTTGCGCTGGTATATCGCTTTGATCTCGAACTTGCGAGGCAGTTTTTTTGACCCAAAGATTAATTGATTTTCTATAAAAGGTGAGCACTAAGCATTAATTAATGATGAAAGAAACAAAATCTCGTTCATTTTTTACTCGGGTACCAAGGTGAAATTTAAGCCTTGTCACGGGAAATTTGAGGCAAAATGTTTTCTACTCAAGTGCCTTTCAAGTAATAGAAATTTGGTGTGTTGATTATTGAGGCGAGTACTCGACGACTAATCGTAGAGTATCGAGTATTCGCACAGGCCTAATCATTTGTCTTCTTGATTTGGCTTGGCTTTGGCCTTTCGGACTCTGTTGCGATTTGGAGGGGCTGCTGTTCGGATCTTGCATCACACTCGTTTTGCTTTACTATTGGATTTTGCTAGCTTTGGACTTGGCTTTGTTATGAACTTTAGTTTTATCCCTTGACTTTGGGCCTCGGACTTGGTTTTTCTTTGACCAATGGATTTTACTTTCCATTTTTGCTTCGATGATTTGAATTTGGACTTTGTTTATTTTGTGTTTTCTGTATACAGATTTCAAATGGTCTTTTGGTTTTTGATTTTGGTGTGTCTTAATTTTATCTCTTTTCTTCCCCTTTCCCCACTCATATGGGCAGTTCCCTGCCTTCGTATTTGGGACTTTTACTAAATAAACTAATGAATCTGTTTAATACTGAAAAATTAACTTTAATTACATTTTACTTTTGGATTTTACTTTCCATTTTTGCTTCGATGATTTGAATTTGGACTTTGTTTATTTTGTGTTTTCTGTATACAGATTTCAAATGGTCTTTTGGTTTTTGATTTTGATGTGTCTTAATTTTCTCTCTTTTCTTCCCCTTTCCCCACTCATATGGGCAGTTCCCTGCCTTCGTATTTGGGACTTTTACTAAATAAACTAATGAATCTGTTTAATACTGAAAAATTAACTTTAATTACATTAATTTTACACCACATAATTGTATTTCTGGTACAACAACGCCACAATGGTGTGGCTACGTCACAATTTTACTTGGTATTATTTATGGTGACATTATACCCTCTATTTTGCCATTGAAGAACGATAGAATCATGAAACAAGTTTTCTCCCAGAAAGAGTTAGTAATGGGTTTATGTAGGACTATCAACTACTGGGCACCTGTCTTAATATTTAAAGATTAATTATAAAACATGGCGTTCGTTCATGTTTTTTGTTACTTCTTCCCCCCCCCCCGCAGTGTTTAGGCCATTAGAGGGACGCTTATGAACGAATGACAGGTTTTGATGTTCATCTTAATCAATTAAAAGATAGGGGTCCAGAGTTAAAAGTCCTAGGTTCCATTGAAAAGTGGACATAATCAGTACAAATAATAATCTAGCAAAGTACTTTTAAACATTGTGTTGCGCTTGTATTTGAAATAAACCTATAAAATTAATATTACAAGTAAAACATTTTTGTTTAAAATCAAATTTAACTCTGTACACATGATCTTACAAATAGGAAGTTTTTCAGTTTGACCAGTAACAACGGACATGATCCCTAAATTAGCTAGAGCTCCGCGGATTAATCCGCAAGTGAACGCCATATGCTGTAAAAATATTGAATTAGTCATTCGCAAAATAATACGATATAAGGCTCATTTAAACCCTTACTTTGGATGCCACCTCTAAATACTGAGTGCCATTGGAAATAGCGCTCAAGAATCTGAAAGAGTTATCTTGCAAGACGTAAACTCCCTATCAAATAGTTCGATAGAATTTCACAGATTAGAAATAATATACAGAGAGTAATGGGTAGCGAGATAGAAGTTACACTGAAGAAATCTCGCAATGCTGCCATATACAGATTTGCCTCTTGATTTCTAGAGACAGGGATAATCAGTGGAAAGACCAACAATTAACTATATATTCTAGCACTCTAACGTCAATTATTCCCAAAGCTGACGCCATCTACCAAAATGGGTAATCGATGCCACAAATACATGTTTACGTGTTTAGAAACCAATTTCGCACGCGTCACTCACATGACCTCCAGTCTCGAGGTGTGGTGAAAAGGTACTGTCAAAGCCACATATTATCTCATTCTCCGAGATGGCAGCACAATCAACCTACGGGTTTTTGAAGAGGCATCTATTTAGCGCATCACCCTTACTGAAAAAAGTTAGTCTGATCTGAAGAGGTCCTCAAGAACACTACAAAAGTCTTGGGGAAGCCTTTAAGACCTCTCCAAGACTTCTTGACATAATGGAAGACTTCCCCAAGACCTCTTAAAACTAATTTTTTTTTGGTAAGGGCATTGCAAGATCTCTGGCTACAGTGGGAATTCTAAACGAACGTAATTTGGCTGCATTCAACTTTTAATTGCGGGAGTACTTTGTATAAAGTTCTGGTTATGAGGTTTTTCTTCCAGGAGTCCCCTGAATCTCAAATTATAATTAGAGCTGTTCAAATAGTGAATTTTCAAAGAAAATTGAAAATCGAAACAGTTATTCGAAAAAATTCGTTATTATTCGGTCTTATCTTGTTTCCCACAGTTTTAACAACGGTGTAGAAGAGGAAAAACACAAATTTCACGAGAGAAAAATCTGTCGCATTCAAATTGGCGCGAAATTTGAATAATCGGTTTTTATTCAGTTTATAATTAAGAAATTGTTTTTTAAATAGTATTTGGTTATTTTTTTTTTTTTTTTTTTTTTCGAATAATCGTTTGAAAATTCGGATATTTGAATTTTAAGGAATAGCAAGTCTGATTCGTCAAATCGCAAAATCGATTAAAAAAAAAAACATATATTTGAGATTAAGGTTATTCAACAAGAAATAACCCCAGGTTGCGGCAATGCTTATATCTAATTATAAAACATCACAGTGAAGGAATTATTACCGTGTAAGTTTTGGCGATCATCTTTGATGCTAACAACCAATCAGGGAAACTCGTTAAGGGCAAGATGATTAATGGCTTCATCACCTCAACTGCCCATTTTTGGTTAAATCATTGTATAATGGGGTTCATAAGGATTCCCAGTGTAACTTCTGTCCTTAATTATGGGACAAAAAGAAGGGGAAATGTCTGAGTTGCTTGTAAGTACGTGATTATACTTAACTAAGAGATTAGTCACCCTGGACTACACGCCCTGGATGGCAAATCATAGACTATACATGATGCAACTGAGGGTCAGACTAAAAAAATTTAATTTTTATTTAAAAATCGACAGCGGGTGACTCTGGTTTCAATCGCGAGAGAAAAAACTACTAAAATATCTTACTAACATATTCCTTGACCTCCTCTGGCTGACAAAATATCAAAGGGCATAGCCGGATAAGATAGTGAAAACTGCCTTTGAACGAATCGAAACAAAAAAATGGTCCCATAATAAGCATGACTAATGGTGGTTATGTGCAAATTTTCAGCTCAAAAACACATATTTTGTGTTTTTTCGTTTTTTGGCGATATCTTGTCCAAATTTTCACTAAATCGAATATACTTTTTTTAAATTAAAGGTCTCTGGAAGCCCTACAAGGTGGTATTTTTTAAAAAAATTCACGTTCAAAAGCAAATTTTTTACAAGTGTTTTAAAATTTAAAAAAAATATTTAAAAAAAAAAAAAAAAAATATGGCCTCCTCGAAAAAAAAATTTAATGTGTATTTTGGGTCATAGTTGACCCCTGAATTTTTTCAGATTTTTAAAATTGGTGGTGACCGTCTCATATTTATAATATGGCCGAAAATTCAGTTTTAATTTTTTTTTGACATTGTTCCACCAATTTTAAAAATCTGAAAAAATTCAGGGGTCAACTATGACCCAAAATACACATATTTTTTTTCGAGGAGGCCATATTTTTGGTTTTTTTTTTAAATAATTTTTTAAATTTTAAAACACTTGTAAAAAATTTGCTTTTGAGCGTGAATTTTTTTAAAAAATACCACCTTGTAGGGCTTCCAGATACCTTTAATTTAAAAAAAAAAGTATATTCGATTTAGTGAATATACTTATATATAATATTTATGTGCGCATCTTTTAAGCTGAAAATTTGCACATAACCACCATTAGTCATGCTTATTACGGGACTATTTTTTTTGTTTCGATTCGTTCAAAGGCAGATAGTTTTTCACTATCTTATCCGGCTAGGCCCTTTGTTCTTATAAGCTAATGTTCCTTTAAATATCTTTCAATTCAATTGAAGAGAAAACTATTCAAGCCTGGCCCAAATTTTCAAAACTTGATTAAAGCCTGACCCGTTAAATTTTGCAAATTTGGAAAGCCCAGGCTGGGCTGGGGCTTAAGCTTGGCCCGTGTCTCTGATATGAGTTAGAAAAGACAGTAATGGTTGTATTTAATTCAAGAATAACTGAAATTTACATCATCATAATTAGGCAAATCACAGAGTAATAATCATGGTCAGACCATGGTTTATTAGCACATTAGATTTGAGGTAATAGATAAAGCTCCTAACTTTTATCTGAATAGAACAAACTGTACACGTTGTGCAAATAAGTTAGCAGATAAACATGACCTTTGGACTATTCAATCCCTTTTCAACTGATTTTCATGTTTGAGTGAATTATCCCAACTGATTCCATTTTTGTGAGCAAATGTGTAATGGTTACTAGAATATTTGGCCGCTCTTCCATCCTCTGGGTTTTGGGAGTCACTAGGATCTAAGGAGTTCAGAAAAAAATTAAAAAATCTCCAACCAGCGGAAGTTTGAGAAAAATGTCACAACACGTCTAGCACAGTTGCAGACCATTCTTGATAATTTTCGCGGCTAGAATTTTCTAGATTTTTCTACTTGACCTCCAGTACGCCAAGGTCGCGAACGAGCATTTCTGACGTCACGTTTCACCCGAAAATTTGCGATAAAAACGGGTCGCGTAATGAGCAAGCTGTTCTCCAAATTCGAGAAGAAGCTCCGTAAGTTCTCCCACCCAGTCGTTTCTATCTTTGGAAGTTTCGCCAGCTCGGACCCTCTTTTCCAGCTGCCGAAATTGGGTTTATCTCTCTGTTCTACCAATCGCCAGATAATTGGAAACATGTTCTCAGGAAGGGATAAAGAAACATTGCCTCAATGGTCGCTTGACCTTTCAAGGAGGCAATTCAGGATCTCCATGAATCCCGCTAGGCCTATTTTCCAAGTAAGTTTTAAATTTGTTTTGTAAACTTTTTATTGGTGGATTAGGCCTATTTAAACGATAAGGAATCGATAAAAAAATCACTTGTTATTAGGTAGCATTATCCTTTTAACAGAAATCTAGGAACCTCTCCTTAAGAGAGATTTATTAATTGTAATATTTTATTAATCCCATAAATCCCCTTCAGGGATATATGTTAGAAGAAATGAATAAAGATAATTTCTAAATTGTGAGTTCTTATTTGAGTTACTACCATCCTTGTCTTTATATTTCAATATGTTTACTGAGTATCCCTGATTTTAGTTTCGTTAATTTCCCATTAGTTTTATTTTAGTTATTTTTTGTAATTAGGAAATTATTGGGAAGGTAATTCGATCTAGCATATCAGTACACTAATTCCGTTAACGAACCCTGAGGAAAGTCAATCTGGATAGAAAGATTAGTACAGGGCGTTGAATAACTAAGTTTAAGGAGGAAGCAGCTAGAATTGAGTTTTTATTGAGGACTTAAGTTCCAACTAAGTCTATTTTCTGGATAAGTTTTACATTTATATTTAGTTTATTATTGCAACAGGTCAGACACCATTGCAGACGTTTGTTCAAAATTTTCGCGCCTATAATATTCCAGATTTTTAGACTTGACCTCCAGTAGGCCAAGGTCGCTATTCTGACGTCACCTTTCACCCAGAAATTCGCGATAAAAACGGGTCGCGTTATTCAGTGAGCAAGCACTTCTCCAAGTTCGAGAAGAAGATCAGGACATTCTCCCACCCAGTCATTTTCCTCTTTGGAAGATTCCACAGCTGCTGTTCCAGCTGCCAAAGTTTTGAGTCTTAGTTGTTTTTCTACCATTCGCCATATAATCGGAATCATGATCTCAGCATGGGCCAAGAAACGTGATACCAGGGCATAACAGCCGCAGCTTCGTACGTACAAACTCAGACAGTCACTAGTTGTATCGGGCGACGCTCGTGATGGGGGTGAAATGTTAGGGGGAGGGAAGAAAATTGGGTACGGAATTTCCGTTTTTTCCAGACAATGGTTTAAAATGTATAAAAAATATACCCTATCACGTGACCTTTATATTTGTACCTAAAGTGACGTAGTTCCGAAATTTCGTGCTTTTGTCAAAAGGGGGCGATAGTTGACGCGTGTTACAGATAGGGGGAAAGGTTTTTTAGAAAAGTCATGTCCTGGTATCACGTTTCTTGGCCCATGATCTCAGGAAGGGATAATGGACATTGCGCAAACCGACTGTAGGCCTGGCCTAGGACTGTGGAGATGTCAGTTTCCTCGAACAAGGTATGCTACAATTTAGTAAATATTCTAAATTTAGAATTATAGGAATCTCTTAAGGAGAGAGATTCATTAATTGTAATATTTCGTTAATCCCATATTTCTCCTTCAGGGATATATGTTAGTAGTTATTGAATAAAGATAATTTCTAAATTGTAAATGAGTTCCTTTCTGGTTACTACCATCCTTGTCTTGACATTTCGATATCTTTACTGAGGATCCTGAATTTAGTTTTATTTATTTCCCTTTAGTTTTATTTTAGTTAATTTTTTGTAAACACGGAATTATTATTTGTAAGGTAATTTGATCTAGTAGATCAGTACACTAATTCCGTTAGCAAACCCTGAGGAAAGTCAATCTGGACGGAGAGATAAGTACAGGGTGTTCAATAACTATGTTTTAGGAGGAACGCAGCTAGATTCGAATTTTTATTTAGGACTACCTCCCAAAGTAGTTGAGATAGCGAAAGGAGAAAAAGAACAGTAATTTCCCACCATTCCCAACCATATAATATTGGTTTAAATTTTTTTAATGTTGGATTAGGACCTTTATTCATTGCATTCTCCCTTTAAAGGGATTATCGGCGATTGTCAAATAAATCCCCTTTAAAGTCGCCTTCTTTTCTAGCTTAGCAAGTTAGCAGACGACGTTGCACAAAACAAATTGTACAGTCAAAGCTAGGCCCCCCCTCCCCCCACCTGTGGCGTGCGCAGGGTGGGGGTAGTGTTCCATCCTTGTCGTGGTGAGGGGGCCCGAGTCTAGGATCTGTCCTAGTTCCGCGAAATTGGAACACGGCCGTCTCATCGCAACCCGGCCGACTCGTGAGGTGGGTTCATCCCGAACGGACTGCACCCTACCCGGGGTCGGGCCGACGGCCCTGGGTACCGGTTTCCACTTAGGGGCTAAGTCGGGGCTGCGCCAGCACGTTATTGGGGGGGGTACTCTCGTGCTAAGCGGGGGTACCAGCCTCGGCGTCATCCTATGCCATTGAGTCGGTCCTTGTGGATCACGGTTACATTACGGGGGCCGTATGGCACTGCTGTGTGGGTTCTGGTCGCCATGTCATATACCTTTCCTTCTGCTGCCTTAGCCTCTCTGCACGTGTGTGCGGATGCACTGGCTCTACATAGCCTTGCTTCCGTTCCGGGCGTGGTTTCGCGTGCGGCACTAGCGGACAAATGATGAAGCCGCACACAATGGCGGGGGTGTTGTGTGCTACCCAGCACGATGCACCCCCTCATCAAACAAATCTGATGAGTCAAAGCTAGGCTGTGTGCGTAAGGGAAGAGTATTTTAAAGGGGCAAGTTTCAGAGCAGATAGGGCCTTTAAGGACGAATGTCTATGATGTTTTATTAGAACGCTTACATTATCGTTTCCAAAAACCAGGCGAAAACAGCCACTAATTACTGGTGGATTAGGTCTATTTAACGATAAGAAAACCAAAAACACTGGTTCATAGATTTCATTCTCCTTTTAAACAATATTAATTTGATTAACAACAATCTTGCATGGGAAGAATTTGAGGCCCATACCAGTTACAATGGTTTCTCCTACCTAAAGGTCAGTCATGTGGGTAACTAATTAAAATTGTGGTAAATATTTAAAAGCATTGTTTTATAGGTGTTAAGAAAGATCTTGCTGGGTAACTCCATGCCAAATCCACCAATTTCGAAAAAACAATTTAGATCTTGGTGGAACTTTAACCTTCAAGAATTAAACTGATTAAATCTTAATACTGGAAAAAGGGTCTGGGATTATCTGTTTAGATTATATTTAATTCAATTAATCTTTAATTTTTTTTGCGTCAAAGGTGAAAGTTTTAGTTGTTAGAGTTTCACAGAAACTGTAACAAACTTACTAATTATTTTAAAAAGATCTCAATAGGATAATAGGCATATCTACTTCAAAACTGATACTCGGGTTGACTACGACTAGTATGTTTTGAAATGAAACCCAGCACTCATCTTTTTTTTTTTTTTTTTTTTTTTTTGGGGCAGAGTTCAGATCTTTGCGTTTAATTATTTAAAACATTCTGGATATGGACGTGCAAAATTATTTTGATGAAAAAAATCTAGTTCCGATTCTGGAAGGGGTTTTTTGTGTTTCACAACTCAATTTTACCCTAAATTGAGAGTTTTTTTCTCATTAAAATTTAAAAGAAGGATCTCATGGATTAAATTTTTAACAACTTTATTAAAAGTTCCTGCGAGCTTTCGACCGGCCCGGCGGTCTTCCTCAGGCATACTAAAATTACAATAGCAAAACACTCATCGCGACAATAGTAAAAAACCGCTTCACGATAGATCTATTACTATCTATTTACTATTGTCGCGATGAGTGTTTTGCTATTGTAATTTTAGTATGCCTGAGGAAGACCGCCGGGCCGGTCGAAAGCTCGCAGGAACTTTTAATAAAGTTGTTAAAAATTTAATCCATGAGATCCTTCTTTTAAATTTTAATTAGTCAATACCATGGACGGGATATTATTTAATATTAATAGTTTTTTTCTCATTACAAAACTTTCTCGGCAATTTGTATGACCAGTAAAAATGTCGCCGCACCTTTTTGTCACGATTTTAGAAGTTAATTTACCGAATTTTAATTGTAAAAAAAATGGTACCATTTTCGATCGTTATTGCTATAGTGTACAACACTAACAATCTTAAGATATCCTTCATTAAATCTTCAGACTTGGGAGTAAAAAAGTTTGAGCTGCCTTACATGGAATTTTACAAAAATTGTTCTCAAAAAGTACTTCTGAGCTGAAAATTTGGTTATCCTATTAAAAAAGTCTAAATTATAAGTGGTTAAAGCTTCACAAAATTCTAAATTGGCATGGAATGACGCTGCTTAGATTTGTGTCATTTTTAGGACTAGTAACATTGAAAAATTTACATCATGCACTCGACTTGAAGGGAGAATGAAAGGCCGAAAAAAACTATTTTTAATCGATAAAGAATGCTAAAATAATGAGAAAAACAATAATATAACTCACCAAAAATATTTCGTTATTTTATAATCAATTTCCAAAGTTCCGAAACTTGCAGTAAGTTGTTTTTTCTGACGATTTTAAATTTATACTTGTTTTTAATCAAACTAAAACAATTATTGATTTTAAAGGGCTTTCCAACTAAATTTCGGCGGAGATGAGTTCGTATGGTTGAACCCCGGGCCCTAAGCCTTGCCACGAACTCATCTCTGCCGAAATTTAGTAGGAAAGCCCTTAAAATATCAGTAATTGTTTTAGTTTGATTTAAAAACTAGTATAAATTTAAAATCGTCAGAAAAAACAACTTAAGTTTATTTACTTGGATATGAGGTCAAAACTTGTTGGAATAGGCACGAAAAACGTAAACAAAAGTAAAGTCGGTAGAAATTCATCGCGCGCGTTCTGAGTGGCTGACGATAAAATACGCATACTCGCTCGTGATTGGCGACCAGATGTTACGCAAATTTTAAAAAATACAGATCGTGCTCGCCTAGTTCGTGGAGCTAGGCAGCCAAGGCTTAGCATCTGTGAGTTTCGGAACTTTGGAAATTGATTATAAAATAAGGAAATATTTTTGGTGAGTTATATTAATATTTTTCTCCTTATTTTAGCATTCTTTAACGATTAAAAATAGGTTGTTTCGGCCTTTCATTCTCCCTTTAAAAAGACTTGGAATCAAGATAGACCGCTTTCAAACTTTACTTAATTATTTTTCCTCACTATAACAAATGTTTCCCCTGCAAAGCTTGTAAATTACGATACAGAACTTTAAGGGAAACTCGCGGTGGATTGGTGGGAGTGTGTGCCCGAGTAGCCAATAAATGTATTACAGCCTATTACAAATAGGAAATTGAAAATGGGTGATATAAGATGACAGTACAACCCAGGGTTAATAGCGAGTGTTAGATATCAGCAGCTCGGTGTCGTTCAGCTACTGTTTCCTACCGTGCTCTATATTGGAGGTCTTCTTGCCCAGAAAATGTACCCATTATCTGGTTTCCTGTTCAACCCCCTTTTCCCCAAAAAATGTCATGTAGGGAAGCGCTATGGCAAATAGAATTGGTACAAGATATAAATGTTTAGTCTAGAATAGGCATATTTTGTACAGAGAAAGGCTAGAAATCATTTAGCTTATGGAGCAAGGGTGACTAGTCTCTGTGATACTCCACCAAGCGGGGGGGGGAAGAGGTTTGACTAACTTGATGATTCGTTCTCAGGTTGTCTATTTGTTTCTTGAAAACAGCAGACCAGAATTCCTTGCAAAGAAACTTGACAGTGTCAAGTTCATCTTTGAAACGGGGCCAGTCTTTTGTTAATCTGAAAACGCACTCTCATTATACCAGGAACTAGGCGTATCACGGGTGAATTAAACTCGCCTTTCCACAAATCTGTAGCCAGTGCAGAAACCCATGTGTTCGAGCTTCGAGACAGTTACTTCCTAACACATGATCAAAAGTCTTAAATTTTATCAGAAATACCAATCATTGGTACACTGGAGAATACTCTGTTCTTACCTTATCATTATTAACGGAACTAAACGAAGTCGTTAACTCAATGTGAAGAAGGTCGAACAGAACATCTTCAGCCATTAGAAAGTGACCTAAACTCTATTCCAAAGTCAACTATGCAAAAACGCGTAGACAGATCTTGAAAAAGGAATTATAAACAGATTTTTCAGTTTCGCCTTGCTGTTTAATTTATTTTTGCCCTTAACACGTCTTAACAAGCTTCTCATCCAAGCTTTGACATCGATAACAAAAACAACGTGAACTTTCGATATAGTGCCTTAAATTCTTGAGTGCGGTAACCTCAAATCGTTCAAGATCTTAAACAAGTTGACGTCCCTAAGTAACGTCTACTCAAATTTTAAAATTAGCTCGAATTGTGTAAAAATTAAGAATATAAATGTTCCTGGCTTATTTCGAGGCTGCCCAAGATTTGATACGTGTTTTGGGACTAACCTAGCGCCAATACCCAACAAACATGAACTCGGTCGTGTGAGCAGAGTCAGCACTCAGCAGACGACTTCGGACTTCGGAACAGCGTTGCCAGATCGAAAATTGAAAATTATGGTATCCACGTTCAAAAATTATTGAATTCTTGGCGGAATTATTGCGCCTCCCCTGATGGGCCGGGGCAAGGGAATTTTGGCGGGAATCTCTAACTGAAAACGAGTTATTGAGCGTACACTATCTTAAATCATTATTATATTTGGAATTTATATTTATATAAATCATAGCCTCCTCGATCACGCGCTTCGGCTGCGCTCGCGCTATAGAAGCCCCGGCAATCGGCCGAAAATCGCGAATAAATGTATTCTCGAGATTTACAAAACTCCCCCAAACTGATGCACGTCTCAAAGGGGGGAAACTGACCAAATTTGAAGGGTTTTGCCCTTTTCAGGTCTTTAATGATTTTTAAAAGCCACAATTAAAATATATGTTTTGCAAATTAGTTTATTTTATCTCCCTAACCAGGTTTCATAATTTTAGGGTGATTAGTTTTTAAGTAAAAAATTAAATATCAACGTAAGATTGTAGCGTGTGCAAAGCTTTACCGCGTACAATTTGGTGCTTCAATCATTAACTCGGGTAAGTTTTGAAATTTTGGGAGAGAAGTTTTCCTGCCATTTTCCAAATGCCATACATAGGTATTTAACTATAATGATAATAGATTAGTGTTAATCTACTCTCATTATAGTTAAATAACTATGTATGGGTTTTGAAAACGGCAAAAAAAACTTCTCTCCCAAAATTTCACAACTTACACGCTACCACCTTACATTGATTATTAATTTTCAATTTAAATTTATCACCCTAAAATTACGAAATCTGGTTAGGGAAATATTTCGCCTTACAACCCTAGATTAGATTAAATAACTAGGTTTGGAAAAAATGTTGTTTGGGGCAATCTTATATTGGTATAGTTTTATAAATATATTTTTTACAACATATTGATACTACTACTATCTGATCATAGGTTAAGATGGTGGTGAATGTTTTAAATTGAAAGAGAATCTCAAATTATTTGGGGACTCTCATTCCACAATGCTATTGTTTACGAAAATATTAAGGGATTTCTTACAAGTTAGTGTACAAGAATGTGATGTACTACTAGGAAATAAATACCCATCATAGAGCTCTCAAAATTTTTAGATAACTGTATCCTACGAAAAGACAAGAGAAGACCGCCGTATTTAGATTTTGGCGCCGAAACAGGGAAGAGTGGTTTGAAAACAGAGTTGTCCCGAATAGACGATAACATAAATTCCGACTACGTCGCAACCTTGAAAAAATGTCCCATCTTCCGTATAAACGGGTCCTATTTAACGGCTCTTTTTGTTAGTTTCAAGGCTGGAAAAAGTATAGAAAATCCTATACTTTGTACCAGCCTTGAAAAAAGGGACCATCTTCAATACAAACGGGTGCTTTTTAACGGTTCTTTTATTCGTTTCCAAAGATTATTTTATAATAAGGCCTATTACCCGGCTTCAAAATTTAGTAATTTCTCTCTCTTATCAATTCTCACAATTGCAACCTTATTAATTTTAACACTTGTTTTTGAGTAAAATAGTATATTGTCATAGAATAAAAATCAAATCAGAGGGTGAAATTAGAATATAAGTTTATAAATAGCATCTACAACAGCGTGACTGCAGTGCCTGTGTTAATGGATCAAGTCTTTAGATTTAAAAAGAACCCCGCGCAATAGGTGAAAAGCGCAAAAAGCTCCGTCAGTAAAGAAAAATAATAGGTTCGCTAGTTTCAACAATTATTAACGCCAAATCTGTAATTCTCAAAGGCTTGGAATTAATTTGTAAATTATCCGTACATACTTAATTAGATGTGGTTAAAAAATCAGGAAGCTGGAGCGTAAATTTAAAACTTTAGACAAGAATTTGTTTCTCCCCTCGACTTTTCCCCCCTACATTTTAGTGCTTTTTCGCGCCGTCTTTTGGGGGAGTTTTAATTTCCCATTTATTCTCTCAAACACACCGAAGCGCGTGATCGAGGAGGCTATGTATAAATATACTTGAATTTGGATAAAATTCAAAAATTATTGAAAATATGGTATAGCTTAACAAAATTATTGCAATTATTGCACAGCCTAACAAATTTATTGCAATTAATGTGCAATATTGCACATCACTAAAATTATTGCACAAACGAAATTCAGTGTTCGAATTATTGTTTTGTGACATAATTATGGCACATCTGGCAACGCTGCCCAAACTATTTTGGCCTTATGCCGCGATATCTTTTAGTGAATTGAAGCGTATAATTCATTTAAAATTTAATTTAATATCATAATATTGTTAAACTGAATCTAATTAATAACGAAGCTGAAAAATCAATTAAAAATTCGAGATAGTTTAGAAGATATTTAAGAAATTGTCCAAAAATTTAGTGAAATTTGACCGTTTTATACCAGCTTGAGTTGGCAACACGCGCTATGCTGTTTTCCATATATCATTTAGTCCAAAAAGCAAAGGTATAACGGGCAGTATACCTGCAGTCTTGCTGCAAACTTGGGGTGGATTGAAGAATCTAAATAAAGGTACGTTTACACGGGCATCCAAGATAGAAATGATATAAGATTTAAAGCTGAGGCGGATTGATACAAAATGTTAAACCTCTTAAGAAAAATGATAGTGGTGAAAAATCTCCTTGAACAAAAGTACAGTTGGTTTCCCGTGTTTAAAAAACAACAATTTTGAAGAAAAAATTACATCTGATGTTGGAAAAAAAAATAGGCTTCAGTTTTCTCCACTATAAAACCAAGAAACATTTCCGGTTATTTTCATAATCGAAATCCGCCTTGTACAGTGAACTTCGAGACCAGGGGACCAGGGGACCAGGGGACCAGGGGACCAGGGGACCAGGGGACCAGGGGACCAGGGGACCAGGGGACCAGGGGACCAGGGGACCAGGGGACCAGGGGACCAGGAGACCAGACGAAAGAGAGTATAATGACTTAAGGGAGATAATCAACCAGCGCAGAATGTTATCACCATTTGAAGTCAACAGAGCAGCGACACGGCTTTCATTTATCACCAGAAAGAGACGGCCCGGCTACGATGAATTGAAACGTGCAAGTAGTTAGTGTTTTCGAATTCGACATATGCGATACCTACAGTCAGTAAAAGCTCGGCAGTTCTTCATACGGCTTCGTAATTGTAAACATAAAAGCAGCTATTCAAATATAAGTACTAACGGTATGGAAATTAGTCTACTTTCAGTCTTTTTAAGATATTTTTTATCATAGGAGTGGAAGCTAACGTCTTGTCAGCCGGTTTGGAAAATAACCTCTCGACCATCTCCATCCTTGGATTCTTCCAATGACTGGTATCACTTGTATGATGAAAATATCAGTAATGGTCCTCTATTAGCACGTCAAAAAAAGAATTTCAGAGGAAAATTGTACCGGAAGTAATTACCAATCATCTACCGACAATGGGTTGTAAATGGAACATTCAGTCTACAATATTCCTTGGTTTATCCAAGAGGAACTTGCTACCATATCTTCGTCGTTTTCATTCCTTGTCTTCCTTGCCATCCCAGACTAAATTCTTCGTCTTTATCAAATCAGTGGATTATCTAAGATAATCACGCAGTACAGCCTATGCTCAAGTGTTAATATATATTACAAGAACTTGTATTTTACATATTTACTTTGAAAATAAACATTTCATTTGGTGTGTCTATTAAGAAATCTACGCCCTGTCGCATATAATTATGGGTAACGCAGGACATTTCATTTGGTGTGTATATTAAGAAGTCTACAACCTGCCGCATATAATTATGGGTAACGCAGGACACTCTTTTGCATTCTCTGAATCCTTGAGGATAAGGTAAAATACTTATACTCCGTAACCTAGATGGGAAATAGAGAAGTGTGATTGTAATGCACGCTGTTTCTTCTACTCTTCCAATACTCTACACTTCTTCTTATCTTTTATTTTAGGTAAGGTTAGGTTAAGTTACCTTAACGTCGGGGTCGGGGAGGTTATATTTTGGTTTCCCAACTTGTAATTATGTTACTGTCAGTCGAAATACATTGTATATAATAAAATATGCCTTAACTGAATTAGTATTTTCTTTATTAAAATCAATCTTTAATATGACTGACATTAAAAAAAATTGCATTTCCTAATTGTGGAAAATCCATTCCAAATTGAATTACCGCTATTAGGAAACGCAAATTTTGTAATGTCAGTTAAGGCATATTTTATTGTATTCAATGTATTTCGACTGACAGTAACATAATTAAAACCAACAATATTTCACTGTGGCTGTGATATTGTTTTTTAATGTTTCATAAAAAAACAGTATTCAAATTTTACAGTTTTCTTTACGTCACAATAGATAAATATATAAAAGGGCGGAGTCCTTTTTCGTAAGTTGAGCGTCGACGGCCCCCGCAGTCAGAATGACAAAATTCTAAAGATCTCTAGTTTTACTCTCAAGCTTAACGCCTGCTTTCTCTGCGCTTGCGCTCTTTATACATCCGGAACTCTAGGGGATGAGTGACGTCTACAGTGACGCGGCCGCTAAACTAACAAGTTGATCAAGCCGAACTGAGCTATTTATATAATCATCTATTAATGTCTCTTCTCCTTCAATTTTGCACTACAAGCACCTTTCAATGACGTCATGTATTATTTTTTTATTTGTTAGAGGGCTAATGGTGCAGGGTTTGCATTTGCGGCCGTTTTGGCGTTCGAGTAGATTTTTCACTGACGTCATGGGTGCTAGAGAAAGATGGCCGATTACAGTCAAGTTGTGAGGAACTTCCGTTGTCGTCATCGTCGGCATAACCTTCCTAGAAGCATAGAGGATAGATAGAACCTTGGTCAAAATAACAGACCTGGAAATAGCAGATGTCTACTGGTCCATAACAAGAAGGATCAGACAAGGAGAGGAAAAGTAGGGCTGCGTTGAGTTTGAGATAGAAGAGCCAACCTCCCACTCGGGTGGAAAAGGGGATAGGAAATTCTCGAGGTAAACTGTTGTTTTACCCACGTGACAACATTTTACCACGAAACATCTCTACCCCCGTTCTCCCAGAGTGGGAGTTTAGGCCGACGCAGTAGGAACTGCGCCGTCCCCACTTTTCCTCTCCTTGTCTGATCCTTCTTGTCCATAACCAGTTTATTAATTTCCCGAACCAGTTTTTTAAATATTTTTTTCTATGGAAATTGGAAATTGAAGCGGAACCACTTTAAAAATTCAAGCTTTCTTCCAAATTCTACTCCAAGACTATTTCTTTCAACAATAAAATCCAATCTAGAATCCTATAATTTTGAATTTGTTAAGGGGGTTACTGGACATTCGTCCAATAAGAAATTTTTCTTATGTCTGTCCCTGGTCGGGACTCTTTTTTCCTATGGCTACTCCGAGAACTCCGGCCGTGCTCTGAATATATTTATATAAATATATGACCTGATGATGCGCCTGTAAGACGCGAAACTAGTTGTCGCTAATGTATTAATTATTTGTTTAATTTTTATTGCGTTTTTAATATTTTATTGCGTAATTAAAGTTGAAACCTTTCAATTAGTATTTTTACATGCAAGTTAGTCACTGTTAATTTTGAATATTTTTTTGCCTTCCATTGGTCAAAATGGAGCGCTTCCAAGATGGAGTAACGTCTTCCAATGGGCCGCTCGCTCTCTCGCGGAGCACTACGAGCTGCTCCAGCTCGAGAGACGGAGTAATGATTTCGGAGAACTCCGATCTCCAGTGGAAGATAAAAGTAATGAACCACCGGCAGACACGACCCGCTGCGCGAAAAGTGTAACTCTGGAAAACATGTCGTCTTCCTTTGGGAGATCACTTCGAGACCGTTCCGTGGTCTTCGGAGCGCGAGCGTTGACGTTACAAAAAAATCTGGAGCACTATCGGTCTCGGAGCAGTTCTAGTGGAAAACGCCATAAATCAGGGTAGGAGACTGAGAACAATAAGCGACTAAGGGCAAGAAGGATCAGACAAGGAGAGGAAAAGTGGGGCTGCGTTGAGTTAGAGAGAGAAAAGCCAACCTCCCACTCGGGTGGAAAGGGGGATAGGAAATTCTCGAGGTAAACTGTTGTCACGTGGTCGCTAGCGTCGTCGGTGACTACGCGTCTCATAAAGGATCCGTTTTACCCACGTGACAACAATTTACCACGAAGCATCTCTACCCCCCGTTCTCCCAGAGTGGGAGTTTAGGCCGACGCAGTAGGAACCGCGCCTTTCCCATTTTTCCTCTCCTTGTCTGATCCTTCTTGCTAAGGGCGGAGTCTTTAATCGGACTCAGCACTGCGCAGTAAGCGCCAGTTAAAGTAGATTAGTACTAGGAGTGTATACTTTATAATGTATAACTGGAGACTTTTATTTTTATTAATTGTTATAATTAATAAACTAGTCCCATTGACCAGTGACAAGTTTATTTATTATAACAGATTTTGAATTAAAAAAGTAATTAATAAACTGGCTTTTGACCAGGACTTGTCTTATTTCGCAGTCTGCTCGGTACGGTTGTTAGGCAGGCACCATAAGAAAAAAAGATAGAAATGTGAAAAATAAATAAACAAATAAATAAAAAATAATAATATTAAAAACATAAACTGCCTGCGCCTAGGAACAGAAATAAGAAAAATTTCTTATTGGACAAGTGTCCAGTAGCCCCCTTATCAAATTCAAAATTATATGACATTTAAAAACATTATCAGACATTTTTAGATTTCCTGTTTTAATAAGTACTTTTTCTTATCGGACAAATGTCCAGTGACCCCCTCTCAAAAATGAAAAGTTATGGGACATTAGCATGCCAATTTATCGGATAATCCAGTGACTTATGCTAATTTCCGTCCCTGCCTGCGCCCTGCGGACTTGTGCAGTTGTGCAGAGCTTCGAAACTTCGGAATCCTTTTCGGTTCCAGCTTTTGCAGCAGTCAGTCGCTTTAGTTCGCTCCGTGTTCTTCTAAGCCTTTTCGCTTTCGCTTCGCGTTTACTTACTCTTTTGCCGTTTCCGTGCCTTTTCTCTTTTACGCAGCTTATTCTCCTCGTTATTTCTTTCGTGTTTCTTAAGCCTATGCAGGCTTTGCCTGTCGGCCCCCCTCACAGCCCGCCGGAAGATTTTCGGCGCGGTTCAGTTCAGCTTTCTCCCCGGTCTACCCGCAACGATACTTCGCCTCCCATGGATGCTCAATATTCCTCCGCCTCTCATACCAAGCGCTCCCGTCACTCTACGCCCGCTACTCACCAATGGCCTACACTACGCTTCCAGCCCGCCCCTGCTCCGAAATTCCCTGGGTTACCCGTTATCGTCTCGCCACTCGCAGATAAGTCCGACTATTTTCGTTCCATGTCCTTTTCCGACCTCACCACTTTTCTTCGAGACCTCGCTGAGGGTGACGTAGCTGAAGCTCGCCGTCTACCCAGCGGAGCCCTCTTCGTCGTCCCTAGTTCCGTCGCCCAAGGAGACCTCCTCGTCTCCAAAGCCGATACCCTACCAGCGTCCACCCAGTACACCATCAAAGCCATTCGCGACCCTACGACTTCCAAATGCCAAGGCCTTATTCGGGACGTTGACCCCACCCTGACCGCAGATGCAATTCTCGAACTCGTCCGCACCAAAACGCCACAAGCCACCGCCTCTCGCCGCCTCCCGGGCTCTACCACAGTATTTCTCGATTTTGACCTTCCCGAACCCCCTGAACGCGTCTTTCTTGGCTTCCTCAGCCACCCGGTCACCCTGTGCCGCCAGAAACCCCGTCAATGCACCAACTGTTACCGTTTTGGACATCTCGCCAAACACTGCCGCAGCACCCCTCGATGCAAGGGCTGTGGTTCCACTACTACCACGGACCACGAGTGTCAGCGCCCCTCCTGCCCTAACTGCAAAGGACCCCATGAGGCACGCTCCCGCAACTGTCCTCACTACCAACGCGAGTGCGCGGTCCTCGCTACTCAACAACAAGACGGCATCTCTTTCCATGACGCCCGAGAACGCGTTCCGCGCCCGCCCAACCACACCGCACATTCTCGCTCCCTTTCCCTTCCCCGCACCACGCCTCCGCCCACCCCCCCAACAGACACAGACTTACCTCCTCCTACCACCGCAGCCTTCTCCACCTCCCGCCGGAAGCGCTCTTCCAACCCCCGCCCTCAACCAACGCCGGCCGCCTCAACCACAACTTTTCTACCCGCCCCTGCCCCCACCCCCTGCACCCATTGCCACAATGCCTCAGCGCCATTCTCCCGCACCCAGGTTCTCTTTCTTCTGAAAGCGCTCTTTCCCCTCCTCGCTCGCAGTACCCAACGCTCTGCGCAACCCGCTAATCTCCAACTCCTCTCCGACGCCGCCTCACATCTGGGCTACGAGATTTCCCCATCGGAATTGCAATCGTTCACCCTCCTCCCTCCGCCCCAAGACGTTCCCTCCGTCGACATGACCGATGACTCCACGCACGCCTAACCTCCCTCCCAGCCACACATTCCTACAATGGAACATCCGAAGTGTTACCGCCAACTTTGGCGAACTAGCCGCCATCATTCTAGACCTCCACCCCGTCATCATAGCCCTCCAAGAAACTTTCCTCAAGCCTTCCTCCTCCACTAATCTCTCCTTTGGCACCTACACCAGCCTTCGCTCTGACCGCACCACAAACCCTGGCGGTGGAGTGGCGCTCCTCCTCGCCTCCCACATCCCTCACACCCGTCTCCCGCTGCCCCCTCTGCCTCCACTTGAACTTATAGCGGCCCGCTGTCAAATCAACGACCTCTGGCTCACCGTAGTCTCTCTTTACGACCCTCATGGCACCGTAACTTCTGCTACTCTGGATGCCCTTCTTCTCCTCCTCCCCCCGCCCTTCCTCCTGCTGGGCGACTTTAACGCTCGCCACACCGATTTTGGCGATCTCCACACTACCACCCAAGGCCGACGCCTCGCCTCCTGGATCCAAGACAACACGGACCTCGTCCTTCTGAATGACGGTAGCGTCACTCGCCCAAGCCCCACAGGCGGCAGCATCCCGGATCTCACCTTAGCCACCCCTGACATCGCTGGCACCCTCACGTGGTCCACCGTTACCGCTGGTGGTAGCGACCACCACGCTATCTCCGTCACGCTTCCCTCCACTCCTCACGCGCTATCCCCGTCCTCCTTTCGGTGGGACCTGAAAAACGCCAACTGGTCGCTCTACACCTCCGTTCTAACCGCCAACCCACCACCGTTCCCCGACTCCGTTGACGCCATTACAGCCGACCTTCAGGCCGCTGCAGCCGCTGCTATACCGTCTTCCGGCTCCACTCCCGATTCACCGTACCCCACGCCTCCTCCCTGGTGGAACTCCCGTTATCGCGTAGCAGTCCGTCGCGAGAGGGCCCTCCTTAAACGAGCTTCGCGCACCCACTGCCTATCGGACTATACCCGCTATCGCGCCGCCCGGGCCGCCACCCGTCAACTCTTTCGCAGCCTCAAACGCCAGAGCTGGCACTCGTATTGCGCTCGACTTGCCTCTAATACCCCCCTCCCGCAAGTCTGGAAACGCGTCCGTTGGTTCTCCACCTCCCAGGAACCCCGTCGCACCCCGATTGTTCTACGGCACCACGACCAAGACCTAACCCATCCCCTGGCAGTAGGCACTCTCCTACGCGACACCATTCTCTCTACCTCCCCCACTCCCCCTCCCCCTCTCCCCCCCGTGGACGCCCACCCCTGGGGCCCGCTCCCGGACACCACAGGCTACAACGCTCCCTTCACTCTCGAGGACCTCGATCTCGCCATCGCCGCCCTCTCCTCTACCGCCCCTGGTCCCGACACCCTCTCAAATGACATGCTCCGTCATCTCCCCCATTGCTCTCGCCTACGTCTCCTTGCCCTCTACAACGCCCTCTGGGCCCAAGGCACTATGCCCCACCAGTGGAAACGAGCCATCATCCTCCCCTTCCTCAAACCAGGCAAGCCACCAACTCTACCAGACTCCTACCGCCCCATCGCCCTTCTAGACGTCCTAGGAAAACTGTTTGAACGCCTCGTCCTTCGCCGCCTCACCTCCTGGGCTGAATCCAACCACATCCTCCCAGACACACAATCCGGCTTTCGCACAAATCGCCAAACTGCAGACAACCTCGTGGCCCTAGTCACCACTGCACAAACCGCCATCGCCCACGACCACTATTGCACCGCTGTGTTCCTCGACATCAAGGACGCCTTTGGCAGTATTCACCCTGACGCCCTCCTCTGCAAACTCAATAACTATGGCCTTTCTGGCCGCCTCCTCTGTTGGCTCCGTAGCTATCTCCACCACCGCACCGTCGCCGTCCGGACGGGTACAGTCACCACCCCCTACGTCTACACCACCTTGGGCGTCCCGCAAGGTAGCGTCCTCAGCCCCATCCTCTTTACTCTCTTCCTCGCCGACCTCCACATTCCCCGCACCAACGGCGTCCTCGACAGTGCCTTTGCAGACGACCTCCTCCTCTACATGCGCGACTCCTCACTCACCGACATCGAAACGGCCCTCCAAGTCGCCCTCAACATCACGCATGACTACTCCCTACTCTGGGGCATCACTTTCCAACCATCCAAATGCAAGGTTTTGACCTTTGCCCGTCACCCAGAAACTCTGGACCCGGTAGTCCTCCGCCTGGGCGCCCACTATCTGGAAGAAGTCGTCACCTACCGCTACCTCGGCGTCCGACTCGACCAGTCTCTTACTTGGGCCCCCCACATCACCACCATGCTCCACTCAGCCCACCGCCGCCTTCACCTCCTCCGCAGTGTATCCGGCCAATCCTGGGGCGCCACCCGGTCTTCCCTCAAGCTCCTCTACACGCAATACATTCGCACCCTCTTCGACTACGGATCCCTCCTCTACGCCTCGGCCAAACCACCCCTCCTCCGTCGCATCGATCTCTTCGAACGTTCCGCACTCCGTACCATCCTGGGCGTTCCACCCTCAACTTCTATTGGCTCCATGTACGTGGAAGCCGGGATCATCCCCCTGCCTCTCCGACGACCGGAATTAGACGCGAGGTACTTGGCCCGTTGTGCCACTTCCGATGCCCACAATCTGTTCCGCACCACCCTATGGACCCTTGCCTCCGCCCCAACTGCCCCCCCCCTTCCCGCTCCCTTCCCTCCCGCGCTCTAGCCCTCATCGCCGCCCACAATCTCCACTGGCTCTTCGCTCTCCTCTCAACGGATTCGAAGTCCCTCTCCTACCCCACCCCGTCTCCCCCCAATCTCCGATACCTCGACAAATGGTTACCGCAGACCAAGCGCCTCTACACCGACTCAGAACTCCGCCATCTCTTCTACTCACACCTTCAAACCGCCGCCCCTAATTCGTTCCTCCTCTACACCGACGGCTCACTCGACCCTTCAGCTGCAGCCTCAGGCGCGGCCTTCTACTCACCTCAGACCGACACTCGCCACCTCCACACCGTCCATCTGGGCCACGCTATAAGCAGGGTAGAGCTGTACGCCATCTACCGCGCCATCTGCTGGGGCCTCACTGCCTCTCCTCTACCTCTATGCATCTGCACCGACTCCCGCGCCGCCATCGCCACCCTCCGCAATCCCACTTCGGTGGACCCGTTAGTTTGCCTAACGCGCCGACTTCTCCTCCGCCACCCCCGCGACGTCCTTGTCTTTTGGACACCAAGCCACTCCACCATCCACCCCAATGACGTGGCCGACTCTCTCGCCGCCACGGCCATCGCCACTCGCCCACCCTTGATCACAGACACCCTACCGTACGTTTACAGTGAAATCAAATCTCTTCTCCGCCGCACCACCCTGGCTTCCTGGGCAACTTCCTGGGCCCGTGATGCAGGCGGTCGCCTCCTATACACCTACCGCAGCGCCGTCTCCACCTCTCCCCCGGTCCACCATTTCCCCGACAGAGAGAGCGACACTCTCTTCGCCCGCCTCCACTGCAACCGCCTCCCCACTAATGCTACCCTTTACCGATTTGGCCTTGCTCCTTCAACCACCTGTCCACACTGCCCTACACTCGACGACACCCTTTCCCACCGCCTATTCCACTGCCCCAATCTGGCGCACCACACCCGCTCCCTACACTCAGCGCTCACTCGCCGCTCCATACCCCTCACCCTACACCACCTCCTATTGCTCACTACTTCCGGCGATCCCTCCATCAGCTGTACCCTGGCCTCCACCCTCCGCCTCCTCTTCCCCTCTCCCCAACGATAGTAGCTCTCTTCCGAGCTCCCCGTGCGGGTGCAAAAACTATCCAGTTACGCGCCGTAAAAAAAAAAAAAAAAAAAAAAAAAAAAAAAAAAAAAAAACACTTCGGAATCGGAACTAGAGAATTGTGCGTTAACTGCGATGGTTTTTACTCTTTTTATTTAAAATTAAGCATTATCAAGTATTAATTGTTTACCTTAATTTTCATATGAAAAGAGTTTATTTCGTCATGTGAATGAAAGTCAATATTGCAAGAAAGAAATGGACCTGGAACTCGAAAGTTTTGTTTCAATTATAACGCATACCTTGAAAGATCCTATTATCATTCCGGGAAAATGCATTTTCATTGCTGAAGATCTGTACATCTATGCCTCAAGATTATGCGAAATTGGGCCCATTGCCCGCCATTTATTTGGGCTGTGGTGTACTAGTTCTAAATCCTGGCTTAGTCCTTGCGAAGAAGTTGACGCCACTGGATCCAAAAAATGGGCATTTGAATTGAAGTTTCGCTTTAAATTACCGAATATAGGCAGACTCGAAGTAATAATTTACGATATACTTATATTTTGAAAATATTATAGTTTCTTTTCCTCTCTTGATAGAAGTTGAAAGACCTGGCTGCGTTAAACTATTACTTCCATCAACTGAGGCACGATTTTCTCAACAGTAAGATTCCAGAAATGGTTCAACATAAGAACAAGGCGTTAGGACTAGCTGCCACTGATATGATTCGCGAAATGCTGGAGCAAAATTTAAATATTGAAGATATGAAACATCGCTACAAAGATTTTTTGCCTCGAGAATTATGGAAAAATCATAGGTACTGGGTAAAAACTCCTCTCTTGGAAGCCGTTAATCGGGGCTGGATAAATAGCAAACAGAATGTTGGCTACGTTAAAGTAAGTTTTAGTTTTATTCTATTGACTCTAAATAAGGCTTGTTGTGAACTCGATGGAATATAGGAGTACTCGATCTATTGGGTCAGTCCTAAAGGGAGCTGCCAAGGGAGACATTGATACGTCAGAGGTTCCTATCTCTCACATCAGTGCAATCCCTCTAGTGAGGGAGTTACAGTATTCGCCATTACAAGCGGTCTCCCAGTAAGGGGATTCCATGATGTCAGGCTTTCTTTCCCCTCGGCTTTTTGCTGTCTCCCTATTATCGTACTCTATTATCAGAAGCGTACTCTATTATCAGAAGCCTAATGGCAAAGAGCCTTTGAAAAATTGCTAAGGGCAATTGATTTGATTAAATAATTAATTATAGATTAATTACCAAAGCATGTTTTAGTATGTTTTTCCTGCGTAGCTCTTAGTGAAATGTAGTTAGGTTGAAATTCTTTCTCGCATTTCAAATACAAAAACTATATCTAGTACCTAAAATATTTTTTAAATTAATCACTCTAAAAGCAAATTAATTATCTAGTAAGAAGCTTAAAATCTCTAATTGAAAATATAGTTTTTGTCCGACGCAAGAAACTTTTTCCTAATAATAAATACATTTCTTTAGTACCTAAATATGTTTTCAAAACATTCAAACCAGAAGATAATTTAATATTAATTAAAACTAAAGTTTTCTTGCATATTTCATCAAAAAATATTATTAGGCTGAAAATTTTTTTGCATTTGGTTGAGCAAATCTTTAACTAGACCTAGAATCTAAAAAAACGTTTAGGATGCGTAATGTTTAAACATAGTTTATTATTTAAATAAAACCCCTGCAAACCGTTAAAGTCATCAAACCAATAGGCGGCAGTATAGGGCTATTTTATAAGACTTCTAAAAATAGGGGAAAATCGTAACTAAGCTACTATCAGGAGGGGTGCAAAAGGGGATTTACTAGTGTCATAAAAACCTTAGGTAATACAATAACGAGGGCTAGCTATTAAGCTTTGAACATCGAGACTATTGACGAATTCGGACTGTCCATACTCATAAACCAACTTCTAGGGGCTAGGTACAAATATAATGATGAATTATCGCAATAGATGGCGCGCCTACCCCTCACTCTATCTCTCGCTCTCGTACCTATCCACGCATTACAACCGCTGCTATGGGAAACGTGTAGAGAGGAGGAATTATCGATCGCCTAGTTTGTCTCTCTCGTCATAGCGGATCAGAATGGGAACTACAACACTGACATCTCTTAAGAGATCGGCGCGTAAAGAGTGTACTCCAATGGAGGCTGCCCGTGCAAGTTCCTCTTCAATTCCGAATTCGTCTATTTACAAATTAAAGGGATGTATTGCCCAGGGGGTCAAAGGATGGTGGACAATTTGTAGGAGGGTATTACTGTACCTGGGTCTAACTAAGGAAAATGAAATAACGAAAGTGAACGTTGGAGTAGAGATAAAAAACTAGGGAAAAGGCGACTTGGTATCTATTGGGTCGTGTCCCTTGAAAGACATCAGCCTTAACATTACCACATTTTTGGGTAAAATATCGAGAAACGGTAAAAATGTTTTTAATTTCCAGTCAACCAGAGTTAGTTACTAAGCTAGTAGCTATCTTTGTATTGCTATCTTTGAGAAAATTGCTCTTGTCCAAGCCTGCCCAGGTACTGACTATTGTAACATCTTGTTTTTTAGAACCCCTCCATATTCAAACAGTTCTATATTTCTGTATGACTTGAAAACCGAATAATATTGATATAAATCTGCATAGAAGTCTAGACTGTTGAAAGTTATCTATGATTTTTGAACTGTACTCTGAATCAGGTTTAGTTTTCAGAACAGGTGATTCTGAAGATCTCAAAGATATAAATAATAAATAGAAAGGGAGCTTGTCCTTTAACGTGCTGTAAATCAAATCAATTCAGGCTATTGTATGCCTACAGTTTTCAACTTCAGTACTTTTATTTCACTAGGGATTTTTATGAAATAGTAGCTTGAGATAGTGTGTGTTTTTCTTTTGCAATTCATTTTGAAATGTTGACCCTCTGTTTAAAAAGTGGGTAGCCCTTAAAAGGGCTGTGGTTTTGATCAGTTTTATGCATCACGAGTCACGACCAGGATCAAAAATTATTATGAAAAAAATACTCAGAGTCTTTCAATCCTCTTTTCTTTTTCTTTTCTTTTTCGGTTTTTGTTTAGAGTTAGGGCCCTAAGGCCATTACAGCTCTTGAGTGTAAATTCTCCAAGAGAGAGGACAATACAATTAAGTTGATATAAAAACATAGTAAGTTTAAAATAGGATTAGGTTAAATTTTTAAATTGATATTTAAGTTAGGTTAAATTAAGATAATAATTAGGATAAGTTAAATTAAGTTACTAAGTAGGTTAAGTTAGATTAAGTTAATAATTAGGGTAAGCTAAATTGATTTAATATTTAGGTTAAGTTAAATTAAGTTAATATTACTTTGAAAAATGTTGTTTAAACTTAAGTTTAAATGTATTAATAGAGGGAGAGTTAACCACCTCGGAGGGTAGTGAATTCCAAAGGGGGACAGCTCGATAAAAGAAGGAATTCTTTACGAGATTTAATCTAGGTCTTTGAATAAATAGTTTGCGTGAATGGCCGCGAGTGATTCCTGTATTGGGAGTGAAGTAATGTTGGGAGGGATGAGACAGGATGGTATATAGTAGAGTTAAGTCCACCATATCCCATCTTGTGGACAGGGTGGGCCAACGAAGGGCTTCCAATCTATCCTGACGGGGCCTGCCTCTCAACGACGGAGGAATCTTGGTAGCGCGGCGCTGAACCAGCTAATATAGAGATGTCTTTAGCAAGGTGAGGGCGCCAGATTGGGGAACAGTATTCTAAAATGGGCCGCACATATTCATTATATAAGATGGTTAGGGATAGCGTATCCAAGAAGGAAAAATTTCTGTTTAGGGCGCCAACAATACCACTCAGCCTGGACGCGATAGTGGCACAGTGTTTGGAGGAAGATAAGTTGGATGATACTATAACACCAAGATCACGATGGTCAGCTATACGCGTGAGACAAGAGCCATTTAGAAAATAAGGGGAGAGTGTATTGACGGTTGAAACCTTGGAGGCTATTCTAAGTTGGTAGGATTTATTGCAGTTAAAGGACATACCGTTACGGGTAGCCCAATGATGCAGCGTATCAAGGTCTTGTTGAAGAAGCTGGACATCTGTGTAAGATTTAATTACACGGTATAATTTTGCATCGTCAGCGTAAAGCGCGATAAAGCTTAATACTGAGGAAGGCATGTCGTTGATGTAGATTAGAAAAAGGAAGGGGCCTAGGACACTCCCCTGAGGGACGCCACTAGTAACCCTAACTGGGTCGCTGAGGGTACCCGCGATCGAAACCCTCTGAGTACGCTCCCCAAGGTAGACCGAAAGCCATCGGAGGAGTTCACCACCGACGCCATAACATTTCAACGTAGAAAGAAGCCTTGAATGAGGAACAGTGTCAAAGGCCTTGGACAAGTCCAAATAGATAGCATCAGTAGGAAAACCCTCGTCAAAGGCCTCCAGCCAGCTGTGGAGAGTGGAAAGGAGATTTGTACCCGTAGATTTACCTTGAAGAAATCCATGTTGGGATTTATGGAGAAACTGTTCAATATGCTGGTAGATAGTAGTTTTAAGATACTTCTCCAAAACTTTACAAATTGCAGAGGTTAGACTAATAGGCCTATAACTAGACACATTGGTTCGAGATCCTGACTTTTTGTACACAGGGACCACAGTCGCGGTAAGCCACTCAGGCGGAAGCTTGCCCTCTTCCAAAAATCTAGTGAAAAGCATAGCCAGAGGCCGAGAGATGGTGTTAGCGCAACCACGTAGGAAACGGTTGGGTATAAAGTCAGGACCAGCAGAAGACTGGACGTTTAACTTCCTTAAAATTAGTCTGACCTCGGCGCGAGTAGGGGGTGAAAAGTTTAATGGAGAACAGGGAATACTTGGTAAGTCTGCAGTGGGGGAGCAGTTCAAAGTAGAGAAACTGACAAAAAAGTGAGAGTTAAATAAATTTGATGCCTCAAGAGGAGTGGGACCACTGCCATCGTGAAGTTTGACAGAGGGAGCCGAGTTGCGAGGTTTGATACGTTGATTTACAAATTTCCAAAAGGAAGAGGGATTACTTTTAATCTGCTTGAGCTTCCTAGTTTCTTGGCGACGTTTAGCAGAACTAATCTCAGGTTTAGTGTCTGTAAGTAAGGCATTATACTGACGGCGCAACAGGGCAACACGTGAAGTGCGGATCTGAGAGATGGCCATTTTAAGTTTACGCCATAAGCGCTCTTTCTTTCGAAGTTTACGTTTGAGGGATTTGGAAATCCAGGGTCTGGTTACTTTAGAAGCAGAGATGGTCTTAAAAGGGGGAACATACTTATTTATTATAGAGCGGATAGTAGTGAGGAAATTGGTCCAGGATAAGTGGAAATCGTCCACCTGCAACAGAGCCTCCCAGTCAACCTCCGCGATGGCCTTATTGAGGGAATCATAATCTGCGTTAGAGAAATTTAGTAAATCTCCATCTGCTAGGGGAGAGGGACCAGCGCTGTCTAAAGGGAAGATGATAGAGAGAATTGTGTGTGTTGAATTTGAAACGCTTTTTCTTCTATAAACGTTTAGTATAGTAAAACCGCACCATGTTGATCTAATTATAAAGCACTTCTGATTTTTAACTTTGTTTTATTTTCCTTGTTATTTAAATTAGTAAAAACTATTAATTTACATATTATTTATTATCAACTGAACTATCTTCCTCCTTTGCTCATTACCAAAAAAAAAACAACTTCTTACTCTCAGTCCAGAATTCAACTCTGCATCAACACAAAACATCTACATCTACACAAAACATCTACATAAACCTATAAACCAATCAGAGAAGATCATGTGGTCATGACCCTTGTACCATAAATATCTATGATAATACTGATACTACCAATATTCTTCCCTAATTTTCATAGATATATATATACATAGCCTATATTTATCTAATATCTTAATTTCATCATTATACATAATTCTATAAATTTTCTTTTCGCTATTATTTTAGTAAATATGTCCGCTAAATTTATATCTGTTTTAACATATTCTACATTAAATAATTTCTTTTCCATACAGTCTCTAATATAATGATATTTAAATCTATATGTTTTGTACGGTTGTTCTCGATATTATTTCGTGACAACGCAATAGTCGCTTGGTTATCACAATAGATTAAAGGTATATCTAATGTTTGTTCAATCTTATAAACATTTAACAGTTCGGTCATTATTCTTGTTAACTATATAACGTCTTTTGCTGTTTCCGCCAGGGCAATATATTCTGATTCTGCACTGGACTGAGCTACGCACATTTGTTTCGTTGATCTCCAGTGTACCGGATTATCTCCTATATTAATCAATAGTCCCGTTGTTGACTTTCTATCATCTAGATCAGAGCCCCAAGAAGCGTCTGAATAGGCTACTAAATTTATGTAACTTAATTGATGATAATTAAGTCCGTAGTCACTTGTATCTAGTACATATTTTAGAACACGTTCTAAATTCTCACAATGTATTTTCGCCGGGTTCGATGAAAATCTTGCTAAACACGATACAGCGTAGGTAATATCTGGTCTGGTCCTCTGTGCGATATACGATAGTATTCCTATTAATCTTTTGTAAGGGTAATCTTCCGGATTGGTCTCTGGAGGGCATTGTCTTTTCGATAGTGTCAATCCCTCTGGTAACGGTGCTTCGTAAGTCTTCTTGGTTTTTATATTCCAAATTTGTTTCAATTTTTCTAGGTAACCCTTTTGGTGTATACGAATTTCTCCTTGTTTAGGAAATTCAAATTCAATTCCCAGAAAGTAATGTAAACCTCCAAGATCATCTACTTCGAATACATCTGAGATCTTCTTAAAAAGTTTCTGCATCGTCTTTTCATCCTTTGCGATTATTACTATATCGTCGACATAAACTAATAAAATGCCAGATCTTTTGTAATTATAAATACAATTACATCCTAATATTCTCGTAAATCCAAGTTCGTTTAAACTGTGGTCTAATTCGTTGTACCATTCTCTTCCACTTTGTTTTAAACCATATAGGGCTTTCTTTAAACGCCATACTTTATTTTCTTTCCCCTTCTTTAAAAAACCTTGAGGTTGCTTTACATATATTTCTTCCTCGAGATTTCCATACAGATATGCACTCTTTATGTCTAATTGTTTGTGACACCATCCCATACATGCAATAAATATTAGTATGCACATTCTTATTAACGTAAAATTTACTACGGGTGCATAAGTTTCGTTGTAGTCTCGTCCTTGTACTTGAGTATAGCCTTTAGCTACAAGTCTTGCTTTATGTCGTATGATCTCACCCTTTGCATTTCTTTTTATGGCATAAACCCATTTGGTTCCAATTAGCTTCTTGTCTTTAGGTTGATCGACGACTTCATAAACTTCTCGCTTCTTAAACGTTTTTAATTCAGTTTTCATTGCTTTTCTCCAACTTTCCCCGTCTTCACTATTTATAGCTTCGTTGAATGATTCTGGTAGGGTAGTGCAATGTAGTTCTACGTTTCCTACATACGCTTTCTTTACCGTTGGTTTCTTTATCGGTTTGAATGAAAAATTTGATAGATCGTGTTTCATTTTATTTTGTTTTAAATAAGTGCGTACTTCATTCTCTGTTTTGAAACGTTTATCCTTGTCCGAAAAATAATATACATCCACTCGTCCTTTACATTGTCCTTTAGTTCTTATCTTTTCTTCACGACGCCAACCCTTAGGTAGGATAGGTTTCTTTGGAGGAGTTGCAGAATTTTCTTCTTCATCTTCTGAATTTTCTAAGTCAGTGGAGGTATTTTCGAGTTGTAAATCGTGTTCTTCTTCTTCTGCTGAACTCTCTTCTTCTTCTGAGCTTTCTTCGTTTTCAACTCCCCCTTCTAATATTTTCACCTTTTCTTTCTGTTTACTTGTAGTTGGTATTTCTTCGGTGTCTACCTCTTCATCTTCAGGTAACCAAAATTCGTTAAATAATTCGGTATACTGTTCTTCTTTGGTTTCACGTAAAGCCTTTATACCCAATTTGTTCTCATTAAAAGATACGTGTTTCGTTTCCATAACTCTACCTTCCGAAGGAAACCATATTCTATATCCTTTCGTTTTGATCGCGTATCCAACCATTATCCCCAGCTTCGATCTGTTTTGAAATTTATTTCGATTTGGTTTCGGGATAAATACAAATGCTAAACATCCGTATCGCTTTAAGTGTCGTACTGATGGAATTTTCCCTGACCATCTTGTTATAGGGACTTGAGGTAATTTCGAATGAGGCAACCTGTTCGATAAATAAGTAAATGCTTGAACTGCTTCACCCCAACACTTCTGCGGTAATTCTGCGTCCTCTAAAAGTGTCCTAACTCCGTCCAATAGAGTTCTATTCCATCTCTCGGAAATTCCGTTCATCTCTGGTGTATAAACATTAGTTCTTTGTACTTGAATTCCTAATTTATTACATGACTCTTCAAATCGTCGTGAACAGTATTCCATTCCATTATCTGTTCGTAAGTTCTTGACGTTCTCCTGTTTGACGTTCTACAAACGCTTTATACTCCTGAAATTTGTCGAATGCTTCATCTTTTCTCTTCATCAGGTATACAGTAGCTCTTCGAGAATAATCGTCGATGAAGGTTATTATATATTTGGCTCCTGATAATGAATTAACCGGAGCTGGTCCCCAAACGTCACTATGTATAATTTCTAATACTTTCTTTGTTGCTATCCCTTTAAGTTCTTTCGAAGATGTTTTTGAAGCTTTTGATAAACGACATGGATTACAGATATCCATTTTCCCTTTCAGGTCTGGTAAACCTTCAACCATATTATGATGGTGAAGTTTCTTCATTCTATCTTCACTCGGATGACCCAGTCTTTTATGCCATAATACTAAATTATTCGATGATGTACTAAAGTAAGTACTTGCGTCATTTGATTCTTGTTTTATATCTTCTACATAACTTTTCGTAATGTATAGATTCTCTTCTGATAAATAAGCATTCATTAATAGTTTCTTCTCATCGTCAAATATTTCGACTGTTCCGTTGTTAATCACCGTTTTGCATCCCTTATTATCGAATTTTCGTATTGATAATAAATTCCTACTATAACCAGGTACGTATATTACTTCTTTTAAGGTGATTACCTCTTCTCCATTTCTTATTGTTAATTTGATATCTCCGATGCCAACTGCTTTTGTACCTCCTTCGGCTATCTCGATAGGTGTATCCATAGTTCGATAATTCGAAAACCATTCTTTTCTGTTACTAAAATGATGCGATGCACCGCTGTCTAGTATCCACGCGTCTTTATCTACACTAGCCGCCATTAATGTTGTTGCTAAGAAAGTTCTACCTTTAGAGGGCTTCTGTTCTTTAGTTCCTTGACTATTCTGATTTGTTGATTTCTTACCCCGACAATTTCTTGCGTAATGCCCGGGTTTTCCGCAATTATAACAATTGAAATCATTTGTAGAAGATTGTTTCTTACTTTGGTTCTGGCTTCTTGTTCTACTGTTAATTCGATTTCTATTTACTGACGAAGTAAATCCAGACTGTTGCTCAGGTTGATTTTCTTCTGATTCTTCCCGTCGTTGACGATCATATTCGGAAATCAGCAACTCCTTTACTCTTGTTGGTGTGAAATCTACATCCTCCCAATGATATGCTAGTGCCGCTACTTGACGATACTCTTGTGGTAGTTTATGTAGCATTTGGAACGCTATTTCTGTATCGGTCAATTTTAATCCAGCCTCCTCCAAGTGTTGTGCTATACAGATTATCTTCGCCATGTATGGTGACATAGATTCAATTCCATCGTATTTACAACTTATGAATTCGGATCGTAAGTCTGCTATTCTTGCCTTTGATTTAGGTTCATAAATGTCCTTTAACGCTCCCCATACGTCCTGTACTGTATCATACTGTGCTACGATTCGTTTATGTGTATTATCCAACGCTAATGACACCTTTGATAATGCTTTCTGTGCCAGTCGTTGATATTTTTCTTTTGCTGCGATCGACGCTGATTCGGCTGGTTCTGTAATAGTACCGTTTAATAAACCCCATAGGCCATAATACAATAAAGCCATCTTCATGTCAAATTTCCAGGTTTCATAATTAGTATCATTTAATTTGGCAAATGAAAAAGTTCCTCCCAGTTCTTCATTATTTTCAGCCATTATTAACTCTTCTGTAACTCTTAGTTCATTAACTTCACTTATTAATACCTCCTCTGTAACTCTTTGTCCATTATCTTTACTTGCCATTCAATCTTGTTTAATCTTGTTTTATTTCACCAAGGCCCAACATCTCTTCAATCGACTCACCCTCCATGTGGTTTCTTCACTCTATTCTTAAAGCCGAATGTTCTGGACAAATCTTGCTCACGTGATCACAAAATTCTTCAATCTCGTTGGTCCAATATAAACGCTAACTCATAAAGCCGAAAGTTCGTTAAATCCGAAAACTCATAAGATCCATTGGTCTGATAAAAACGAATTCCTTTAAACCCGATAGTTCGAAAAACCAGAAGTTCTATATCATCTTCGTAGATCGTTACCCTGATGATATTTTTCTTGTTATCACCAATAATTGTAATTACTTTTAATAGTTAACTGTCTTTAATGTATGCGGTAACCACGCTCTGCTACCATGTTGAATTTGAAACGCTTTTTCTTCTATAAACGTTTAGTATAGTAAAACCGCACCATGTTGATCTAATTATAAAGCACTTCTGATTTTTAACTTTGTTTTATTTTCCTTGTTATTTAAATTAGTAAAAACTATTAATTTACATATTATTTATTATCAACTGAACTATCTTCCTCCTTTGCTCATTACCAAAAAAAAAAAACTTCTTACTCTCAGTCCAGAATTCAACTCTGCATCAACACAAAACATCTACATCTACACAAAACATCTACATAAACCTATAAACCAATCAGAGAAGATCATGTGGTCATGACCCTTGTACCATAAATATCTATGATAATACTGATACTACCAATAGTGTGGTCACTGCGTCCCAAAGGGGCCTCAGCCGAGACATCGGGCTCAAAATTACTGTGCGTTATGACTAAATCCAGAGTAATAGAGCTATTATTGTTACACTGACTAAACCTCGTAGGGAAAAGGACATGTTGGTATAAAGAAGAAGAGTTAAGAAGGTCGATAAGGGACCTATGTTCCGTGGAAGAACCCACTTTAGCCATAGGGACTGGGCCAATGGAGGGAAGATTAATATCTCCAGCAATGTGGAGATTGGGAAACCTACAGGCATATTGGGAAAAATTAGAAAAGAGAAGAGTAGTAGTGGTAGATGGGGCCCTATATACACAACATAATAGAACTGGTACATCCCCCCCGGTGAGAGCCGAAGTGTAAGGCATAACTGCTCTGCAAAGGAAGGATCAGCAACTGAGAAAGTGTGCGCGAGTATGTGTGATTTAACATTCCCCCACCGTGAGAGTGAAGCCTATCCTTTCGAAAAAGGGCATATCCGGGGAGGAGAAGGGAGATATCAAGAATAGTGGGCTTAGCAAATGACTCAGTGATACAGATAACATCCGCTTATTTAGGCTTATGAAAGTACACTTTAGACGGATGTGGTTTGTAAGAACTTCCCACTTTGTAATATGGTGGCTGTAATAAAGTTATAAAAACTATCCAAAAATTTTACCAAACAGAATTTTCGAGTCCAATGTTTTTAGTGAAGAACCAAAAATAAAGGTTCAGAGTCCAGCTAGCTACCAAATTTCCAAAAAAAAAAAAAAAAAAAAAATATTGCTTTCTTTTTCTTTTTCTGGTTTGGAAAGGAGCTAGGGATGTAGGTACATCCTTAACAGCTCCGAATACACAGCATGTCACATTAGGTTAATTAATTGTCCATGAGAAATGTAGAAAATTTTGATTTGAATGATGCGATTGATTTAGACTCGACAATGTAAGACTGGAGAGAGTTCCATTTAGGGATGACTCGCAGGAAGAAAGAGTTTTTAACGACATTTAGCCGAGCGCGCCTCACAAATAATTTTCTGGAGTATTGGTGTTGATGTGGGTCATTGAGGATCCGATATAAAAGTAGGAGGTCACATAAGTCCCATCGCGTTTGGAGTGTGGGCCATTGTAGAGTTTGAAGTCGGTCGTGACGCGAAAGAGAACGGAGCCGCATGGGGGCTTTGGAAGCAGCGAACTGAATTTGCTCTAGTGTGATGTTGTCTTTGACTAGATGAGGGCGCCAGATCGGGGAGCAGTATTCTAGAATCGGCCGTACGTACTGATTATATAGGGTAGTGACGATTTGGTTGTTCATATAGGAGAAGTTCCTTCGGATAGCGCCAACAATCCTACTGGTGCTCGAGGCTACGTAGGCACAGTGGTGCGCCGAGGATAAATTGCTGGAGACTAGTACTCCAAGATCACGGTGATGTGGAGTGAATTGTAGGCGCGTTCCAGATAGAAAATATGGAGAGAGCGTATTATTATTATGTAACCCCAAGGGTTGCGTGGAAATCCGCAGGTGATATGATTTTTGGGGATTGAAAGAAAGGCCATTGTCAATGGCACAAGATTCGAGGCCGCGTAAGTCTGCTTGTAGAGTTTTGACATCTTCATGGGATCGAATAGTACGATGTAGCTTGGCATCATCCGCGTAGAGAGCGAGAGCGCTGAGTATGGAGGCTGGCATGTCGTTTATGTATAATAAAAATAGTAGTGGCCCCAGGACCTTGGGGAACACCACTGAGAACACGTAAGGAGTTACTCAATACGCCATTGAGGGAGACTTGTTGGGTGCGACGAGTAAGATAATTGGAGAGCCAATCATACAGAATACCATTTAAGCCAAGTGCCTGAAGTTTAGAGAGGAGACGAGAGTGAGGCACAGAGTCGAATGCTTTAGAGATATCCAGATACAGAACATCTGTGAAAAAGCCTGCGTCTAGAGCTTGAAGCCAGTATGATAGAGTTGACAGGGGATTTGTCGTTGTAGAGCGACCTCTGAGAAAGCAATGTTGAGAAGGGTGCAGAGCGTGTTTGACATGGGTATAGATTACGCTATGTAAATAAGTTTCGAGAGTCTTGCAGATGGAAGAGGTAAGGCTTATTGGGCGGTAGTTTTTGGGGTCAGATTTGGACCCAAGTTTTTTATATATGGGAATGACATGGGCTGAGAGCCAATCGTCAGGGAACGTCGCAGAGTGTAGTGAGAGCGAGAAGAGTAGGGCTAGAGGACCTGAGATGGTATTGCAGCAAATTCGAAGGAATTTGTTGGGTATCCTGTCAGGGCCAGCGGATGAGCCTTGTTTGAGGTTTTTTAATATGAGTCGTATATCAGAACGAGTGGGAGGGATGAACTCAATACTTGTCGGATGATGAGCAGGGGGGTCTACCGGAGGAATCGAAGCCGAGGTGAAATTGTTATAAAAGGAGTTGTTAAAGATATTGGCCGCATCATGTGGGAGGGGGACCGAGCCATCCGGAAGTTTAATGGAGGAAAAGTGATTGCGGGGTTTAACACGGCGGTTTACAAATTTCCAGAAGGAACCAGGATTGGATTTCAGGTTATTGAGTGTTCGAGCTTCGTGTCGTCGTTTCGCCTGGTATATCTCTCGCTTGACGTCGGTGAGAGTAGATTTATAGAGTAGCCGAAGATTAACAATACGAGAGGGCTGGTTTAGCGCAATAGCTCGTTTGAGTTTTTTCCATAGTTTTTCTTTTTTGCGAAGGAGACGACGAGTATTCTTGGACAGCCATGGTCGTGGTATTCTAGTTGTCGAGATTGGAGCGAATTTTGGAACATGGTTGTCTATAATATTAAAAATCCTCGTTTTGAATATATTCCAGGCGGTATGGATATCGCAGTGAGTGAACAAGGAGTTCCAATTAATGAGAGCAATTTCTTTATTAAGTCGCTCAGCGTCTGCGGCGGCAAAGTTGTAGGCCGAGTGAAATGATTCGGTAATAGTTATAGAGGTAGGTAGCGGGAATAGTACGTGGATCACGACGTGATCACTGTTGCCTAGAGGATAATCTTCATCTACCACCGGCTCAATATGAGTAGGGGTTAGAACAAGGTCCAAAATGTTTTTAGAGATTGAGCGCGATTGGCTGTAGCGTGTGGCAAAAGTAATATGCTGCACGAGGGAGCAGAGGTTTAACGTATTAATGAGATGGTGGTGTGATTGCGAGGCACCAGGTCGGGGCTTAGGGAATTGCCAGTCGATATCGTTAAGGTTAAAGTCTCCGACGATTAAGAGCGAGTCGAAAGTATGGGAATACTTTGCCAAATTATCCAGTAGTAAAATAGTGTCGTCGAGATTAGTTGATGGGGCGCGATATACACAACATACGAGAGTCGGGCTGTCGGTGGGTGATCTGCGCACAGTGAGACATAATTGTTCCGCGAAGGAGGGAGTAGGTAAGTCGTAGTGATGGGTGAGTAAATTAGTTTTAGTGTAGACGAGAAGGCCGCCGCCAAACACATCATCGGTGCGGTCCTTGCGTAGTAGAGCGTACCCGGGTAGTAGAAGGGTGCTACTTGTGAAGTAGCGAATGATTCAGTGATACATATAATGTCAGAGGCCCAGGTAGAGGCACGGACGGCTAGTTCATGTAGTTTAGAGAGAGCGCTTTGGGCATTTAAATAGGTGACTGTTAGGTTACTGTCAGAGGTAGAAGGGACAAGCGAGGAGGAACCGACACTGGTGGAAGATACTGAGTGTTGTACAAACGCGGCAGCCGGAGGAGGCGACACACGAATATCGGCAGTATCTCCAGTATCACAGTTTAACGGTTTGTCATTAATCCTATCACAGGTTAACAGTTTTTCATTAATAATATCGGCAGTATCACAGTTTAACGGTTTGTCATTAATACTATCACAGGTTATCAGTTTGTCATTAATACTATCACAGGTTAACAATTGGTCATTAATAATATCACAGGTTAACAGTTTGTCATTAATAATATCACGGGTATAGTAAGTATTAGCAAGAATGGAAATAGAGTGGTTGAAAGAGTGGCGATGATTTCATGAAGATTGCGTAGTGGTGGTATCCACGGAATTACGGTCAACTAAGAGGCCGTTATGTATATAAAAGTTAGTATGGCCTTCATTACGAAGGCGACGTAATTCTTGACGGAGGTTGTTAAATTGCTGTTGTTGTAGGGGAGTGCGATCAGGAGAGTAGGAGAAGGGGAGGTTATAGTTGACATCGGAACGCATTTCATGGAGCTGAGAGATAAAATATTTGCGATCCTTGACGGATCCGAAAGTGAGGATGAGGGCGCGAGGTTTTGGAAGATCACGAGAGTAGGCACCGCGTCTGAAGATACGGATACCTTGGATTTGCGAATGAGAGAAGCCAGAGTCGCGGAGAAGAAGGGAAACTGTGTGGTAGTCTGCCTCTGGGTCGTCGAAATCTGGCACGGAGAAAAGGACCGCATTGTATTTTCTCCGATTTATTTCAAATTGTTCTGCCAATGAGATATCTGAAGAAGCTTCCGGCGATGAAGGATAAGAAGGTCGGGCTGGTACATTGGCGGAATTAACCGTGGCTAATTCCAGACCATGCTTTAATTCTTCCATGGAGGAAGTGAGCTTTTCTATGTCAGCTTGATGCTGACAGTTGACTTCATTTAGCTTTAAGGACAGGTGATGGATAGAAGTGGATATCAAAGAAAGCTCAGACCTGCGAATGAGGGGGTCGGAAGGTGACGGATCTTGTTCCTGCACAAGCATTGAAGAAGCAACTTGAGCCTTAAGTGTTTTAACATCGTTGTGAAGTTCCAACACGGTGGAGAACATTTTGGGAAGTTGCGGGAGACACCCATCACAGAAAAAAAGAAAGTTTTTGGTATCGTTGTCGGTAGCAGTGCTAGAATGGAAAGCGTAAACCTCTGGTGAGATGTTACAGCAGCCGATGTGGGTCCAGCACTTGCAGAGTTCACAGTAAAAGGCCTGATCGTCATCCCGAACGGTGGTAACGCAAATGGGGCATTCTGAAGAGCCAGAGATGTCTAAAGCGGCAAAAGTTGAAGAGGAGGGAATAGCTTTCCCCTTACGAGTGGCATGCTGTGGTTTAGGCTTGTTGTATAGGGGAAGGTGGGTCCATTGGGACGTTGCCGACGAGATTTGGATTTTTCGTTGTCCGAGGATTGGGAGTAACTGAGGGTGGGCCATCAAGTCTTACAGAGAGTGTTAGTATTGTCCACGGGGGAAACTTCATGAACCGGAAGAGGCTGACTTTTAGTGGGGGTGTGTGTGAGACCCATAGCTAGTTGAGACAGAGACAGTTCTTAAAAGAACTATGCCATAAGATAATCCAAATTTCGCGAATGAAAGACGCGGAAACAACCGCGTTAGGCTTAAAAGCTTGATGGGGAATTAACGAGCAGACGAAGTTTATTAAATCCTCGACCCCCGAAACGACGCGCCATCTAACCACCGAACCCCTGGGGCCCCTGCATTTGAATTTCCGATGCCTCACCCGATCAATAGGCATAGATTAGACCATATGACCACACACTTCTTGACATAATGAAAGACTTCCCAACACTTCCTAAGACAAATTTTTTTGGTAATGGAGGTATCCCATTTTGCTACTGGTGACTAGTATCAAGTATCAACCCACTTCTCGATACGATTTTTGAGGAACCTCCACAGGCTCAAGCGGTAGTTATTAGTCCCTTATTTTTTAAATTTAAGAGTTTTTGATTTTATGGGTGTTTGAGAATTCAGTGCTTGCAAAAAAGAATATACAAGAACAATAAAAGAGTACCTCATAACGGCCAAAACCAGTGCTGGCCCGTAAATATTCCACATCCCCAATACAGGGTGTAGGAGTTGGTTCCCAAAGATGTGACTTTGGCAGTGCACAAGAAGATACGAAACTTACTCGCTTTACCAATTACATATCCTAATTCTAACTTACCATCATCTATTTTATTTTGTTCAGATATAGATAACGGGGTTCATGCAGGGAGGTTTTATGTCGTTAGGAATAATTATGTTGTTAGCAGTTGTGTCCTTGTGGCAATATGACTTTACTAATTG
Organism: Odiellus spinosus; assembly: GCA_963920705.1. Lineage (NCBI taxonomy): Eukaryota > Metazoa > Arthropoda > Arachnida > Opiliones > Phalangiidae > Odiellus > Odiellus spinosus. The sequence goes on from OY987234.1 coordinate 3,551,831, forward strand.
CAGCTCCAAAAGCTTAATTTAACCAAAATGTTTCCGTCATTTTGAAATTGCCAAAATTGAGGTGGGCCAAAAATGTGTGTCTGGGGTTTTATTTTTGGGAACTTAAAAATTAATGTTTAAAGTATCTTTTAAATAAATATTTACCTTCTGTTAAATCGTTTTTTGTTTTTTGGGTGGAAAAACAATCATTTTAGTTTCAACATTTTAAAAATATTTTGACTACTATATCGAATTGCACTAATGGATATGAATTATGCGAGTAAACTTAAAAGAGCTGACTTGTTTACCAATGATCATTTAAAAAAAACCAATATATAAAGTATACTAAGAAGTATAATCGCTGCTCGTTTTTATTTTTGGTTGCTGTTTTTCAAAACATGTTTTGCACCCTGAGAAATAGGCGAAATCTATCACTGCATACGATACATTCTAATGTTGGGCGTGGTTTCAGTCTCCAATGAGTAATAATAATATTTATTTCGCTAATATGTAGCAGGCAACCTCGGAGGCATATGGGCTAATCGGCAAAGTTCAGAGGCTGTCGCTAATTGCCGCCAGTCCTCCACATATTTTATATTCCAAGAAATAATTTACTGATAAATTAAAAAAACTAAGGAACTTTCCTCAATAATCCTATATAAAAAAGAAATAATATCCTGGCTGATTAAGACTGGTACTTTGAGGTTGAATTCTTTGTTAGATAATTAGTAATTGTATATAGTACTAATGATTAATGCGAAAAATCTTACTGCTTATTCTTTATTCCTTATTCCCCATTTTTACTTATAATATCTAATATTATAAGAAACATTTTTGTGAACTCCCAGCCACGCACAAGCAATTCTTGCTTATGTGGCAAAGGGAGGATGAAAACTTAAATTAACAAATTAATTATGTAACTTATTGCATCATAAAATAAAATAAAAAAAAAAAAAATTAATGCGCGTTTAATTCTAAATTAATGCGCGTTTAATTCTAAATTAATGCGCGTTTAATTCTAAATTAATGCGCGTTTAATTCTAAATTAATGCGCGTTTAATTCTAAATTAATGCGCGTTTAATTCTAAATTAATGCGCGTTTAATTCTAAATTAATGCGCGTTTAATTCTAAATTAATGCGCGTTTAATTCTAAATTAATGCGCGTTTAATTCTAAATTAATGCGCGTTTAATTCTAAATTAATGCGCGTTTAATTCTAAATTAATGCGCGTTTAATTCTAAATTAATGCGCGTTTAATTCTAAATTAATGCGCGTTTAATTCTAAATTAATGCGCGTTTAATTCTAAATTAATGCGCGTTTAATTCTAAATTAATGCGCGTTTAATTCTAAATTAATGCGCGTTTAATTCTAAATTAATGCGCGTTTAATTCTAAATTAATGCGCGTTTAATTCTAAATTAATGCGCGTTTAATTCTAAATTAATGCGCGTTTAATTCTAAATTAATGCGCGTTTAATTCTAAATTAATGCGCGTTTAATTCTAAATTAATGCGCGTTTAATTCTAAATTAATGCGCGTTTAATTTTAAATTAATGCGCGTTTAATTCTAAATTAATGCGCGTTTAATTCTAAATTAATGCGCGTTTAATTCTAAATTAATGCGCGTTTAATTCTAAATTAATGCGCGTTTAATTCTAAATTAATGCGCGTTTAATTCTAAATTAATGCGCGTTTAATTCTAAATTAATGCGCGTTTAATTCTAAATTAATGCGCGTTTAATTCTAAATTAATGCGCGTTTAATTCTAAATTAATGCGCGTTTAATTCCAAATTAATGCGCGTTTAATTCCAAATTAATGCGAGTTTAATTCCAAATTAATGCGCGTTTAATTCCAAATTAATGCGCGTTTAATTCCAAATTAATGCGCGTTTAATTCCAAATTAATGCGCGTTTAATTCTAAATTAATGCGCGTTTAATTATAAATTAAAGCGCGTTTAATTCTAAATGAAAGCGCGTTTAATTCTAAATGAATGCGCGTTTAATTCTAAATGAATGCCCGTTTAATTCTAAATGAATGCCCGTTTAACTCTAAATGAATGCGCGTTTAACTCTAAATGAATGCGCGTTTAATTCTAAATGAATGCGCGTTTAATTCTAAATGAATGCGCGTTTAATTCTAAATGAATGCGCGTTTAATTCTAAATGAATGCGCGTTTAATTCTAAATGAACGCGCGTTTAATTCTAAATGAACGCGCGTTTAATTCTAAATGAACGCGCGTTTAATTCTAAATGAACGCGCGTTTAATTCTAAATGAACGCGCGTTTAATTCTAAATGAACGCGCGTTTAATTCTAAATGAACGCGCGTTTAATTCTAAATGAACGCGCGTTTAATTCTAAATGAACGCGCGTTTAATTCTAAATGAACGCGCGTTTAATTCTAAATGAACGCGCGTTTAATTCTAAATTAACGCGCGTTTAATTCTAAATTAACGCGCGTTTAATTCTAAATTAACGCGCGTTTAATTCTAAATTAACGCGCGTTTAATTCTAAATTAACGCGCGTTTAATTCTAAATTAACGCGCGTTTAATTCCAAATTAACGCGCGTTTAATTCCAAATTAACGCGCGTTTAATTCCAAATTAACGCGCGTTTAATTCCAAATTAACGCGCGTTTAATTCCAAATTAACGCGCGTTTAATTCTAAATTAACGCGCGTTTAATTCTAAATTAACGCGCGTTTAATTCTAAATTAACGCGCGTTTAATTCTAAATTAACGCGCGTTTAATTCTAAATTAACGCGCGTTTAATTCTAAATTAACGCGCGTTTAATTCTAAATTAACGCGCGTTTAATTCTAAATTAACGCGCGTTTAATTCTAAATTAACGCGCGTTTAATTCTAAATTAACGCGCGTTTAATTCTAAATTAACGCGCGTTTAATTCTAAATTAACGCGCGTTTAATTCTAAATTAACGCGCGTTTAATTCTAAATTAACGCGCGTTTAATTCTAAATTAATGTTCGTTTAATTCTAAATTAATGTTCGTTTAATTCTAAATTAATGGGCGTTTAATCCTAAATTAATGGGCGTTTAATCCTAAATTAATGGGCGTTTAATCCTAAATTAATGTGCGTTTAATTCTAAATTAATGTGCGTTTAATCCTAAATTAATGTGCGTTTAATTCTAAATGTGCGTTTAATTCTAAATTGATGATAAAATTTGGTTAACGAAAGTGCTTCATATATTAAATATTCTCAATAACTGTCACGATAGGCCAAAACAAAGACCTAGGGTATGGGGAATGTGGAAAAACCAAACACTTTGCAAACAGTATGATTGGTATAAAAACCCACTATTCAGTCTTCCTCGTGGGCTCACTGAGCTGTGTAGTTGAAAGACAAAAATGATTTCTGGATTCAGAATTGGTGGTTCCCGATTCTGAATGTAATGAGCATCCTTGTCGAAAAGCTTAAAGTTTAAACTTAATTATAAAATTATTTAAGGTTAAAATAAATTGAAAAATATTGTAACCGGGGAAAAATTAGGTGGCTTTCTCTATTTATTTATTTTTATTATCTAATCTATTTTTCCCCAGGTTTACTTAATTTCCTTTCAAAGGAATTGGGAAATATTTTCTAAATATTATAATGTATTGCCCTCGCGTTAACGTTGATCTCCTTTCCTCCAAAATGATGAAAAGATTAGTTGTTTACATAAATAATTACAATTTTATTCTAAGCTTTTACTCGGTATTTTATTTCTTGATATATTCTCTTTGAGAACACAAATCTATCTCTCTAGAAATCTATTATCAATCTGTTAACAATCTCAGTCTGTCTTATTTTCTCATTGTGATACAAAGAAAAAGGGGGTGGAACTTTGCAACAGGGAGTCCAGCTGGAAATTTGTCTAGTAATAAAGATTTTGAGTTATTAACAAAGTGCAGCGCTTCCTTGTTGAAAATTTGATAATGAACTTTACCCGCAAACAGTAATTGGAATTTTAGAATAAATATCGTAGTCTTGATGCTTTACTCAATCTTTTCAGGAACAATTTATCGTTCAAGTCTGTGATTTAGCGCCTGATTACGGTAGCGAAGAATATAAAGCTCAAATAGACGAAGATGGTAAAGTTTGGGAAGTTACTCTTCAAATTACTCCATACAATTCGGAACAACCTGGGTTGAGGATGCAAATAAAGAGTAGCAAACCCGTGAGTATTTAGACCACCAACTTTACTAGCGAATCAGTTTTGCTCGAATAATCTTTAATTTCGTTTAGAAATGGATTCATATTTGCTCAATCGAAGATTTATACTACATTAGTGTACGGAAAGATAATACTCTGGAGATCAGTAGGCGTAATGGAATACCTCAAGTAAGTTTTAAATAGTTTTGCTAAATGGAAGTATTTCCATTTAATTCTGCAATATCTTTGTATCTTCAAGCAATAAGAAAGGCTAGTAGATCAGCAGTAACCCTATTAATTGTCTCTATAAATGAAGGACTTCAATACGGCCCCATACTAATGACATTGTCCGTGCGCGAAGAATTGGAAAGAATCACGATATGATAGTGTGATCCCAGTTTTAAAATTTTCTACTCAAAACCCAATCTTCGGTGAAAAACTGTCAAACTGGGCTAATTATTGAAAACCCTCCTAAGCTAGACACTCTCATATCTTAAAATCACGTCAAGTCTATCTAACAATTGAGGCTAAAATCGATTTAAAACTTCGTTCAACTGTTAAAGGCTTGTAGAAACTCGAGACAAAGAGGGAAAATCAGACAGGTTTTGTAAATATATACTGTACTGGGCTTTTATTCAGACTGCGTCGGGCTTGGACTGTATTCCCGTTTTATTCAAATGTAAGATATTTTAAAGGAACATTAACATTGTGACCAGAGACCTGCACTGGCCTACTTTTTCAGGCCTGATCCGAGCCCGGCACGGGATTTAGCATTGAATTACAAAGTAGTTGTAGGCCCTGCCTGTTACATGAAATGATTTGACCCAGGCTGTCCCATTACCTGAAAGACTCTCTAAATATTATATCAAAAATGTCTTTGGGAACAAAGACGCAGAAAGACCTGTTATGATTTCGGATGGCTCAAGAGACAGATATTAAATTTTCTTTTAAAACGTAGCAATCTGACAGGATTTAGAGTTTCAAATTTCAAAACAACTGATTTTATTCACTTGCAAATATTAACAGACGATTTTCTCCCATTGATCCTTAGCTTAATTATTTCTCAGGTAAAACGTGTATTGAACTGATTTTTTTTTAGTTCACTTTTTGTTTTCTTAAACCGTCATCAGAAATCGATTTACTTATGTTTTTAGGCTATAAGAAAGTGCAGTCGTTTCTCTTTTAAATGATTCGATCCACAATAGACCTGAATGAATGAATGAATATTTATTTGCTTTCCATTTACTACAAAATGGATCCCTTTTATAGCAGGGAGGAACAATGGTTCGCAAACGGTTAACCATGCGGTAACTAATGTTACGCGTTACATAAATCAAAAATAAGAAAACAAAACAAAATTAAATTTAAATTAAGCTAAGTTAAGTACAAATATCAAAAGTTCAATCAAGTTGACGCGTGCACGCAGCAGACAGTCTTATAAGCTTTAAGTATATAGTCCGAGATGAGTTTTCAGTTTTCAGGTGTTAAAATTTGGGTTAATAGTGGTCAAAAGTCTAAGGGAACTCCAACGAAGAAGAAGGTCTTTAACCTTGTCAATGATAGTATAATCAACCTGTACAAATCCAAGAAGGCCCGGTAAATGAGGTGAGTCCATAAACGAAGCGGGGAGACCATTCCTCTCCTGAGAAAGAGCCTGGCAGTGTAATAAAATATGAGGCATATCTTCAACCGGAGCACCACAAAGGGGGCAAGCTGGGTCCTCCCCAAATATGTCGGAGAGTCGCGAAGCCGTGGGCAAGGAACCGACGCGAGCGAGAAAATAGAGGTTACTGGCCCGACCATTCGAATAAAACCTCTCTACCGATGGACAGTCCTTTGCTCGGTATAGAGAAAGGCTATCATGGCGTTCAACTTCAGCTTTCCAATACGCGGTCGAGTTCTCCCGGACCGCCCGGCGCACCACATTGCTCCACTCCCGCAACGACTCCACATCACCCCGAGGGTGGCCCTTGCCAAACTTGCAGTCTAAGTGCCATATGCGATTAATCCATTTAGTTCTGTGACCCATGGCACGGAGGTACTCGTATACCTGTTTCGCCCAAGGAATAGAAGCTTACTAGACGCCTCGCGTTCGACGAAGGTAGACCAGGCAAGCTCACCTTTGATGGCAGCGTGGGAGGTCATAAAGTTTCCTCCGATTCCAGCTTTGCCCACCACAAACTGTGCTTGATCGAGGCAACGAGTTGTTTGTTCGGAGAGACACAGAACTTCATTCGAGTACGTCAAGCTTGGAACGGCAACAGACTTCCATAAGGTACGGGTGACAGTGTACTGGTTGTAAGAATGCGCTCCTTTGTGTTTCACTGCCCCCATGTAACGTCTGGCCCTCGTGCGTAAATTCTGTTCATGAGGGTCCAGGTATGTAAAAGAGTCGTTAAGCGTAACGCCCAGATACTCTCCGGAGCTACATCTCTTTATTGGACTTCCCTGGATTGAAAACGCGAAATCAGGTATCGAAAGAGGGGCTCCCAGGTACATGACGAAGCATTTTGATGGGCTGAAGAGAAGACCCATATCCGACGCAAAATCACCACAAATGTCGAGCAGGTTTTGCAGGGAAGCTTCGCAATCCGAGACGCAAAAAATATCGTCGGCGAAGAAAAGTCCTGGGATTGTAAAGTCCAATAAAATGTTTGAAGGATGGCGCAACCGATAATCCAAACCGCTCGCCAACAAACTACGAGAGAGTGGTTCCAAGAAAAGCGCGAAGAGTAGCGGTGAGAGTGGGCATCCCTGTTTCAGGCCAACGCGACTCGCGAGATAATCCGTAGATATTTTTCCAAATAAAAATCTATATTTCGTAACCGAATACAGCGCAGAAATATGCTCTACAAAATTCTTCGGAATACCAAGGTCTAAAAGCGTGCTCCAGAGACGTTCCCTGTTAACCGAGTCGTAAGCCTTCTTGAGATCAAGAAACGCGACGTGAAGTTCACGGCCCTCTATTCTCGCAGTTTCAATTAGTTGCGTAAGCACAAACAAATTGTCAGCGCCGCGTCTTCCACGACGGAATCCATTTTGTAGTTCGCCAAGGATAGCGTGACTTTCAACATACATTTCGAGACGGTGCTTGAGTAGTGACATGTATAGCTTCGAAAGACACTGAGAGAGGGCAATGGGACGATAATTGTCTAGTTCTAGCGGGTCTTTAGTACCCCCTTTAAATAATAAGCGAATGTCAGTTAAAGACCAAGACTCGGGTATGTCATTCGTAGTTAGAACGGTGTTGAACAGGTGACAGAGGGTAAAACGAGCCGCAGGACCGAGGGCGCGTAATAGTTCATTAGTTATCTGGTCTTCCCCAGCCGCTTTACCAGTAGGTAGACGTCGAATAGTTTCATTTAACTCAGGAACGGTAATATTTTCAGTAAGAGTCGAATCCAGATTAAACGAAGGGGCTACGACTCGAAATCTAGGCGAGATCAATGAAGAGTGTCGCGCGTGGAGAGCTTCCTCTTCCATGATAGCAAATTCCTCCAATCGGTGCTGCACCTCTATGGGTGATTCAAGAATGTTCAAACCCGAAGCATCCTTTATCGCGAGAGCGGGTTGGGCGGTAGGTTGTTCCTTGAAGAGACGCCAAAACTTTTTGGAAGCGAGGTTTCCGGCTGAGAGGATGTCATCTTCAGTTTGGCGGTCAATTTCTTTTATTTTCCTAGAAATTAAAGCCGTAACCCGCCTCTTTTTCTCCAAGAAGAGGTCCCAGTGATATTGTATTATTTCCTTTTCATAGACGAGCGGTTTACGGGAAAACCGGCGGTACACCTTGTTCGCCTCCTTTCTTTCCGCTATGGCCAGTTTCACCTCACGATCAAACCAACGTTTTTGAATACGCCTTTTCGAATCGCCTGTTGTTCTGCCCAAGTGTTTAGTAGCTGTATCGATTATTAGACCCTGAAAGGTTCCATAATCTGTTTGTTCAGAGGCCTGAATCGCTTTATCCAAATCAACACTATAAGCAACCATGGTATCTTCATTTTGAGTTCGCCAGCGCACTTCACACTGTGAGTTCGTAGCGATTGGGCGTGTCAGAGCAAGGTTGAACTCAGCTATAAGAGCGTTATGATCGCTTCCAAAGCTCCAGAGACCATCTTCGTGGATCACAAGACCAACCAGAAGGTTTGACATTAAGGGGTTGCAAAGGGCATAGTCAATAGAAGACGTAAGACCACGGGCGGACCATGTAACCTTTCCCGCGCACATAGCTGGATCCAGATTTGTTATAGAGAAGTCATGATCAGTAGCCCAGGACCTCAGGGCGGTGCCGTTAGTATCTTCATAACCATCCAGATCATGCAAGTGGCCATTAAAATCACCCACAAGGTAAACTGGAAGAGTATCGGAGGGGTTCAGACGTACCAAGTCAGCCGACATGCAGGACCAGATGGATTCGTTCCAAGAAGCTTCTTCTTTAGCGGTAGCGATATACACCACCCCTAGCATGAAAACCATCTCGGCAGCCTTTATTTCCAACCATAAATGTTCTTTACAATAGTGTGACCCGAGGCAGCTGACACCCTCCCTCAACACGACACCAATACCACCACCTTTCTTCTGACCTTTTGATCGATTTACACCATACCACTGGAAGCCTTGACCAAGTTCTGGACTTTCGTCGTCTCTGAGAAACGTTTCCGCAACACAAAACACCATGGCTTGCGACCGAACCATTTCTTGCTCTATTTCTTGCCAGAGTTCTCGCTTTCGGCCACCCTGAACGTTTAGGAACCCAATCTTCAAGTAATTTAGTTTAGCTCTCTTTCTCTTTGCTCTTCTTGGTTTTTTCTTTTGCTGCGTGCCCACGTGCTCGATTCATTGTTTGGACTGCCCTTCCTTGCTACTTGTACTTTTTCCACGCCTACGGGCTAGATAGGAACGTCTGTTCCATAGCTCTTGTCGTGTTAAGTCCGGTCGAATAAAAATATTTTCAAAGCCTGGCTTGGACTTTAGGGTACTGGCCTTGTCCAGGATGCGTTTCCTCGCTGACTGAGAATCTAAAGTGATGCAAAAAGGAGGGGCCTTATTTTCAGCACCTCTCAGGCGTACGCTATGCGTAACGGTGACAGAGGAAGATTCGAGATCCAGGGCGGTTTCTAACCAACGTGCAGCTTCTACTGGGTCTGATAATCCGTCAGCATCACCGCCAAAAATCATCACATTTTGAGCTCTGGCTTCATGATCTTGCACCTCCTTTATAACACGACGTGCAGCAAAGTCTATAGTACCATTTGGCAGGGTAGGAGTAGCCCCAGTACCAATCGATTTTTCCAAACGATGCACCTCGCTTCGCAGCTCCTCCAGGTTTTTCTTGGTAGTCTCTCTAAGTTTCGCCACGTCTTCATGAACCTCCTCAAACTCAGTAGCTACCGCGGCAAAGTGCCCATTCACGACGGAAATTTCATCCTTTAGTTTCTCGGTCACTAATTTGCTGCAATACTGTTCAATATCAATTCGTAAGCCCGATAGTTTAGAATCCAAATCTGCCGCAATTTCAGAGCGTAACGAGTCGAGCCCCGCGGACAACATTTTTCCAAGCAAAGCATCAATCGAGCGTAAAAATCCGTCCTGATCGTCCGTCACACTTTTATTCGAAGAAGGCGCAGCCTTGGCGGAAGTAGCTTTCATACCCTCCGTTATAGCTTTCGAGCTTTGCGTGAGAGGGTATTTTTTGTTGCCAGTTCGTGCAGTTCCCGAAAGATGGGGTGATGCCAAGTTCGAATTGTTCAGTCTGTCATGAAGACGAGTACGAATTTGGGCAACCTCTATATCACTCGCCATGAACGAAAAGCGCTAGGATCCGAGGGGGGCAAGAAAACAAGACAGCACCCACCGTTTAAAATGGCGGATAAACCGAAGAGGTACGCGAAGAAGCACGATGAAGCTCTGCTGAAACTGAGACGGTTCACGTAGCCGAGAACGCTGGGAGGAATGGCGGGATGAATTTGTACCGTTAACGTACGAAAGCGGCCGACAGAAATATTGAGAAATCGAGTAAATACTGTACATTAAAGCACGAAACTGGATATCTACAGGCAGCCTAGCACATACCGAATAAAGTGTTAGTAAATCCGATACCTAACTAACTAAAATTTATCAATATTTCAAGAAAGAACGGGAGCTTAATATAGCGCGTGTTAACTGTCGTCGTCATCAACTGTTAAGACCTATCTTCATATTCCGGGGAGAAGACCCTTTCACAGGGGGTAGATGTATAAAAAGATTTTGGAAAGACTTCTTCAAAGATGGCAGTAGTAACAAATAAATTTTAGTCAATCGCTTGGCCTTTAGGCTGGAGTACCCATAGATATCGTATATATAACTGGCTAGATACCGTATTAAATCGAGGGAAAATACGGGAGGTATAGATAGCAGACTACGGCTATGGAGACCTACAATGCTGGGGAAAAATCAGATCAGCGCCATCTATACCCGAAAATGGAAAGCTCAAAATGCGAGAAGTTTAATTTTCCCGCTTCGGCCTTTTTTTTTTTTTTTTTAATATTATTCGACAGAAGAGAATGAAATCGGCTCAAAACGTGTTAAAAAAGTTGTTTTTTACATGATCCATCAATTTTTAAAAGGTAAATATAACATATATATTATTTAAATCAATAAATATTATTTGGTTCGCTAACCCTTGGCCTTCTCTATAATGGAATTTCAGTTTAACTCTGCTTACAATTACGATACAAGTTCTAGAACTGACTACAAGACGAGCAAAATGGGTGAATATTTTGACTTTGCATGACAAGGGAAGCGTAATCCTTTTCAAATAGATTCAATGTTGAAGAATAAAGTTTGAATTACCCGCGGAATAAAAAATATTTGCTTTACCGCCATCCACCATCAAGATGGTTGATTGTTGATTAAACACTACCAAAAAGTGTAATTGCTTAAGTATAAACCTTGGAAGGTATTGCTTGCTTTGAAAGAAATCGTTTCGGTGGACAATATCACTTTCCAAAAAATGTTCGCTGCAAATGAAGGAATTGGAATTAGGCCTAAAATCATCTAAATCAACAGCCTCAATCCATTTGGCATGTAATTCCGGGTTGGATATGGTAAATCTATAAATTTGCATGATATTAGTTATTAATTTACTTAATTCTTGAGTAGTTTTGTTCATACATGTGAAAAGATATTTCTTTTCTAGTGGTTGACTTTTTACGGCAATGTGAAAACGAACAGGTTTTAACCATTTTGTATTAAAAAAAAAACACTTGCTTCAAAAATAGCCGAGCTTTATTTCTTATAGTTTCTTTACAAAAGAAACAAAAATTCCCGCGGGTTTTTGAAAAAGCACTTAATTAGAGGTTCCAGGTATCTAATATAGATGGCGGTGTTCAGATTTTTCCCCAGATAATAACCGTCGTCTGCTATTTGTCCCCTCCGCGTTTTACTCCTCGGGCCTAACCCAGGGAAATGTATCTAGCCAGTTATATATACGATATCTATGGGAGTACCAGAAGGGTTAATTTTCCCTTTTATTGATAATTTTGACATCTTCTAGCACAAGTGAATCATATACGCTCCCTATAAGTTACTGACGCCTAATTGAACTAATGAATCCAACATTTTGTTCCAAGTCTGGCACACTGAGGGAGGGGGAGGGTGTAAAGAATGACCGTTTTGTGACAAAGAATAATTTTGGATCGTCTGCTTAAAGATTTACGGTTAGAAGAAGTTTTTAGTAATATTTATTTCACAACCAAAGTTGTAGGCGCCCACAGCCTATTAAACGTTTCTTTTCATTGAAGTCATGGCTTTGGTTTCTAAATTGCGTAGAGAAGTGTTGAAAATAATTTTTAACCATTACTTTGCATCACGCGTTACATGGGCTTCTCATATTATTGTCATTTTGCCTATTCGGTATTACTAATCTAGCAATCCTCGTTCAGGATCTAAAACTACGAACGGGTGATGATTTCGATCACTGCGGTGAGGTATTCCACAACTTTATATAGTATTCAACGTTGATTTAACAAGCTAACACAGGCTGGCAGGAGTGTCGGCGTGAAAAATGAGTTTGCTTTACCGCACGATGCTTTAAAACTGACTGAATGTGCTGCCATCTATATTTTTCAAGTTTGCAGTAGGGTCATTCCATCTCAAATCGTCACACCCATGCTGGTCGAAAATTACAGATTTTCATGAAACTTTTTTCTATGGTCCATTACCATCTGTAATGAAGACTCTGGAAGTTTAGCGACTTTAAATTATAAATTTTTAAAGGTATGATTTTTTTGAAGTTTTTGGCCCATTTTCCAGTCTTTGCTTACTTGGCTCACATTTAGTTATATATCTTTGTCAGTATTATTTTTAAACTTCTGAAATTGGTTAACCCTAGCAAAAAACGTGTCCCGAGTCTGTATTTGAAATCCGTTTAGCTCCATACACTCAAGTTTTTGAGTTAAGCAATTAACAACCACCTTCAATTTTAATGAAATATTTAGAGAATCACCTACGTATACATTAAGAATAAACCCTAAAATTAGGTTTCACAGAAACCACTATTTCTATCGAAAAAAAAAAATATATATATTTTATATTTTTACTTTTTTTAATCTAGTTGAGCACCTTGATTCTACTCTAAGGTATAAAACCTCTATTCCAGTAACGACGCATTGTCTACTTAAATTAAGTACGGTGTAGTATTCCAGGGGTCGGACAGTGCAGACACTTACCATAATTGTGTACAGGATTTTAGGATTTTTAAGCTGTTTTTGGGAATGATTTTTGGGATTTTAATGTTAATTTGCTATACAGATCTGAAAACTCAATATTCTATGGTAGGATAATATTAACATTGAGCGCGTGCGTTTTATGCAATTTCATTTCATTCGAACTCGCGTGCGAGATTTTTGAAAAAATTAATTTGATTAGCACACGCGCAATGTTATTTTTATCCCCCATAGAAGCTATAGTGTTTTTTGATCTGAACCACCCTGTATAGGAAATTAACATTGAAATACCAAAATTCAACAACAAACTCGACAGAAATAGTGGTGTCTGTGAAACCAAATATTGGGGTTTATTTTAAACATATACGTAGGTGATTCCCTAAATATTTCCCTAAAATTGGAGGTGGACCTTTTTGGGCATTAATTGTAAATTGCCACCCCCTAATTAGCACTTAACTCAAAAACATGAGTGTATAGAGCTAAACGGATTTCAAATTCAGACTCGGGACACGTTTTTAGCTATGGTTAACCAATTTCAGATGTCTAAATATAATACCGGCCAAGATTTATAATTAAATGTGAGTCAAGTAATCAAAAATTGGAAAATGGGCCAGAAACTTTAAAAAATCATAACTTTAAAAATTTTCAATTTAAAGTCGCTAAACTTCCGGAGTCTTCATAACAGATGGTAAGGGACCCTAGAAAAAAGTTTCGTGAAAATCTGTAATTTTCGACCAGCATGGGTTTGACGATTTGAGATGGAATGACCCAGTCAGTAATTGTTTTTTCTAGCAGTCCTGGAATGAAGCTGCTTGGTAAATCCTCGCTTTAACCTCCCCCCACGAGTAGAGGAATTTCGTTAGGACCCGCTTTTTAGGCCAGTGGTGGAATATTAATGATCCTTTTTCGACCATTTACAGTATAGTTCTGTAAAATAGATATCAGTTTAAAAAAATGGTTTTGGTTAGTTTAGGAAAGCTTTAAACTACTTATATTTCAGTCGAAAATACAAAATAGTATATGATTGAAACATTCCACAGTAAAGAAAAATCGTCTCTTTATGTCTGCATTTGGCAATGGATTAAACAATCGCCCAACGTGATGGAGAATAATAGATATTAGTGGGCCAAGTAATATTACGATACGGGTTTGCTTCCAAAACAACTAAATAATGGTTTCATTTTGAGCTCTAATATTTTTTGTATACCAAGATTAGATTTAACACAAGAATATTGAATCGTACTCTATATTTGACATAATATGTGATATGATTTTCACCCTATCACGAGCTTTCGAGGTCTGCGACACTCAGCTAGCTCTGCCGCCAACGCCTCCATCCCTGCAGCCTGACATTCCCATCTTCGCACTTATCGTAGAAAACCGCTAACCTATTCCTGTGCATGTGACAGGTGCTGTAACAGCCAGATGGCGTTAGTGTGCCGCTGGGTGAATTGGCGCCACCTGGTGTTACCCAACACGAAACTCCGGCTGGAGTTAGTTGGAAGAGAGTTGTCTAAGTATGCAGTAGCAGCCTAGCAGGTGTTAAAGTCACTCTGAGGAGAAAATAGGTATTACAGGATCTAAATAAATAACAAAGTTAATAACTGGAACAATGGTGAGCGGCCCACAAATGGATAACACCTCCTTCGCAGGATACAAGTTTAGAACCGTTTAAGCCTTGGTTCGTTACAGCGCTGCGTAAGACCACCATAGGCTTCGTCCGATTGTGACTAGTGCACATACAAAGGTATATAGCGCTCAATATTCTTCTGTTAAACCTATTCTTGGTATACCAGTAGTGTTATCAGATGTATTATTTTCTCTGAGTGCATTATACTTAACAAGAGTCCTAAACAGGCATTTTAATAAGACGGAACCATAATGAAATCAGCTAGATTGTAGACGAGCGTGTCAATCGCTAGTGAATAAATTGCAACCTGACTATATTGAAATAAAGTTACAATCCCTCTCTGAAATATAAGCGGATGTATTAGTCATTTTCCATAGCCCACATTCACACGTGGCCATGCACCATTATAATACGTGTCAAACCCAGTTGTATTATTATGTTAAAGAAAAACAAGCTTGACTAATTTCCTTTCTTGAAAACTAAGCAAATAACGATGAATTATATTCAAACCATTTTTACGTGAAAGAAAATTATTATAATTTCTAGAAATATAGAGGAAAACAAAGGATGCAAGGGGTTGTGTACCTTATTTTATTATTGAGAAGGAACACCAAAAACTGTGTGCTAAATTTGTACCACATAATAATTTTAATGAAACACCAAAAAATTTGTGAACTAGCTGAAGACCCACAGAATCAGACAAGCAAAGGAGGATGAAACATCTCTGTCACTCCTCATCGCCTTTACAGGTCTGATTCAGTGGATTTCCTACCCCCATTGGAGGGGATCAAAATAAACGCGAGAGGTCTTTTCCTATCTGTCTCACCGTCGTCCCTATCCTTAAGTGTGGGCTTCTAAACTATTTGCATCGCTCTTAGGAGTTTTTATATTTTTCCCTATATTCTCATGCATATAATTCTAGCTACATATACCAGAATACCCAGCATGAATCTACGTTTTGAAGTGCTACTCTGTTTGGAAATGTGTCTGGGGAGAGGGGATTGAAAGGATTTGTTACAATATTATTCGGCAACTAGGGTGTCTAATCCTAAAATAGTCTAAACGTTTATCTGATTCAGTGGGTTTCCTACCCCCTTTGGAGGGGATCAATATAAATGCGAGAGGTCTATTCATATCTGTCTCATTGTCGTCCATATCCTGAAGAGTGGGCTTCTAACTATCTACAAATTATAAAATTAAACATTTATTTAGTTTATTATTTAATTATTGGGTAATTAATGATTTACACTAAGCTATATCACCTAATTCAGCTTCATTTATGATTTAGTAAGTGGGTTATTTCCAAATCTGAAAAATGTTTTTCTTTAAAGTGCAAGTTTAATAAAGATTGGGGTTTTGGTTACTAAAGTTATAGCATCATTTACATCCTAATTATTTCAAATATGGAAGATTAGAAATTCTTAGGTGAGCTAGAATAAAATGGTATGCAATTTTTTTTGTCATCTTTATCATGTTTTAATAAAGATAATTTTGTATATTTGCTCAGAAAAAAAAAAAAAAAAAATTCGTACAATTTTTTTAAAGTGAAGTAGATTAAATTCATCAGCAGATTGTCACAGTTTTTATTAAGATTCAAATTCCATGACTTTTTCCATTTTTTTTTCCTGACCCACAGAATCAGACAAGCCAAACCCTAATTATAATTCGAGCATTCAAGTTTCCTATTCTGATGAAAATGAGCCCCGCTCATTTGCTAGAACACATCAGGCGTTTATTCCCCCTCAAACAATACTACTATATTTTACGATTTTAAAGGAGTAATCTCACAAAATATGGCTTTATTAACCTAAAGGGGAGGAGGGGTGTCTATCCCGTACTTTTTACCTTACGAACCAAGCTTCTGCATGTGTTTAGCAGATAATTATTTTATTTTTTACTCATTCAGATTACCTTCTTTTGTAACTTTGAGTTATTTTATTTATAGTACATCAAGTTTGATAATGTCCTGCAGTTGAGGTCATTTGTGTCATGTTTGGATGGATATTATCGTTTGATGGAGAAATGGACCTTCAATTTATGCAAGGAACTGCCAATGCCGTCGTTACAGAATCTGAAAACATTGAAGTGCCATGGTCCTGTCGGGTATGACAATTAATGCTCCAATTCTTTTATTATAAAGTTAAGATTTATATTTGAAAATTATTTATTGAATGGATAGTTTTATTAAGTCAAGATGTTTGGGTAGACGTTTCATACAAGGTATCAGTTTGACGAATTTGGATATTTTAGCATTTGAGCGCTTACTAGCCATTTTTTTCACATTCTAGCCCCGGATATGATTTCTTTTGTGCATTATATCATTGATATAGTTGCTTTCATGAATTCTTTCATGTGATATAGTTTCGTACGTTCTGGAAAGTGATGCTGTTGCTTTGCAGATTTTGGCACATCATGTGCATTGTAGTACATGAGGCTGCTTCTTTCGCGTGGGAGATATAATTGATAGGTATTTTTTTGTGTATTCTGGCAAGTTATGCAGTTGCTTCCGCTAGTATATGTGGTGAAGCTGCTTTCGTGTGTTCTGGTACGTAATTTGGGCTCTTTTGCATGTTCAATCATTGAAAATGTTGCTTTCGAGTGTTGCGCAACGCAATACAGTTGCTGCTTCCTTGCTTACACCAAGAAATGTGAATAAAGGTTTTAAATGTTATGACAACACTAAAAATAATAATCCATGTCTTCATAATCTTCAAAAAGATGGTTGCAGTATCACGTTAAGAAGGACTAAGGGAAGCATAGCTAAAGTGTCTTTATCATTCATTTTATTATACTCTGTAAATTGCGGTCAGACGTGAGCCGACATTACCAACAGATGTGGTCAGGCGTGAGCCGACTCGACACGACTTGCTGAGTTTCGAATTCGCGACATGTCTCGACAAACGCGTTACTAGTTTCAGTTTCATTCTTTAGATATATCTCCTTAGTTCTAAGCGAGAGGCCCTGGTAGGTACACCACTTTATGTAACGGTTTTTCTAGAATTCCTGATTAGGGGGTCCCAAATCAAAGTAATTCAACTTGTTAACCGAACACAAAAAAATCAATAATCAATCAATATCCGATTGATCAAGAATTAGACTTATCGTCGAGTACGATAACGAAAGGGCAGGGTCGTTGCTAGTCTAAGATTTGAGAATCAACCCAAGGAGATGTATCGATTAAATGAAACTGACATTGTATTAAAAATGAACAATGGTAACTTTATTATCGTCACTTACAATAATGTCCGAGAACAATTAGTTTCTTTAATGAAGTTTAGTCCGTGATTATTGATGATGATCTACGCGAGACTAAGTTACTTTATAGATTACACAATTCGTGAGAACTCAAACTATCGTACAGCACGATGGTCGAGGCACACAATACCGACGAATCCGAAACACGAACTAATCCCGTCAAAGGTCAAGGCAGTAATTCTCTTATCTCCCGTCCGAACGTATTCTTTTAAGGGGACTAAAAAAAAACGAATGGACTGGCTTTTCGCCGTCGGGGATAAAAAACATCTCGAGTCATTTTATCACGTGACTCGGGATTTTGGCGGGAAATAGATCAAGCAGACGACGCGATATAGTAATATAGGAATATCGGCAATCGGCACAGTGCCGCGGTTCTGGGTAAGCCTAAAAACCGTTACAAGAGTTAGGATAACCATTTTTCCACTGCCGACCATAGCGCAGACCATGTCACAGACTGTGTAACAGATGCTTCCACATCAGAATACACGCAAGACTTGCTAAATGCTTTGGATCGCTGCACTGAGGAGACTGGAATGTAAGTCGATGTAATGCCTCCTATATTTTATCATAGCCAGTGCACGCTCCTGAAGTGAGAGGAGACTTTAGCTTGTATAGGATTGTCATTTTATCTCGAAAGGTGGCGGGATCATCCAAATTTTTTGAGGAATAGTCTCTCTCGTTACAGTAGCAACCCGAAGTAGCCGTTACTAAGTCGGGTTGCCACGGTAACATGAGAAACGCTTCCGAAAAGTATTTGAATGATTACACCACTTATAGTGAAAAATTGGCAAACTAAATTTCATACTTAGGAATTTTTGTTTCTCATGTGCACTGGCTTTGATAAAATATAAGAGGCGTTGACTGTTGACATTGAAATCCAGTCTCATCGCATTGAGCATTATTGGCATACCAATGTTTAGTACTTTAGAAGGTATTGAAAAAGCTATGAAAAAGATCCTATTTATCTTCTAATCATTAATAAATTAATTAAAAAGTTTTAGGCCTAAAAGAGCCTGATTGAAATTCTTATTTCGAAACCCTTATAGACGAATTCGGAATTGAAGAGGAACTTGCAGGGGCAGCCTCCATTGCAGTACACTCTTTACGCGCCGATCTCTTAAGAGATGTCAGTATTGTAGTTCCCATTCTGATCCTATTCTGATTGGTTACGCTATGACGAGAGAGACAAACTAGGCGATCGATAATTCCTCCCCTCTACGCGTTTCCCATAGCAGTGGGTGTAACGAGAGGATAGGTACGAGAGCGAGAGATAGAGTGAGGGGCAGGCGCGCCATCTATTGCGATAATTCAACATTATATTTGTACTTAGCCCCTAGAAGTTGGTTTATGAGTATGGACAGTCCGAATTCGTCAATATTTTCACATTTTTCACAGAGGCGTGCCGATGTCAAGGTTCATATACACCTGAAATATCTTTAAATATCAGGGAAAGTACAAGTAAATGACACTACTCTGGTACAATCTTAATCAAATAAATTCGTAGATTTTATTACGAATTACCACCAAGAAATATCATTTAAAATTTCTTGGTAAAACCTAGAAAAATCAGAGAAGCAAGTTTTTAAAATTTTGTACGAATCCTGTCGACGTTTTTAGGTGAGAGCTGGCAACCTCACACTCCCCACCCATTGACAAAACCTGCCATGATAAAAATTAAACAAGGTCTGATCCCCAGTTGGTACGCCTATGTTCGCAACTCATGGTGATTTCCTGACTTACTATTAAATAACCGCGAATGCTTTTTCTGTCACAATGTCATGATAAAAGCAAAATGATATATACATGTTTTAAAACGAGAATCTTGAAGAGATAATTTCAACATTAAATTTTAATACATAATGTGATATTTTTTAAATAGATATAAATTTTCGTATCAAAAACTAAAGGAAAAAAGAAACTTTGAACCTGGGAGTTATTTAATTCGTGAGAGTTCATCTTGTTACAAAGAATTACGGGTTGATGTTTGCATTCCATCCGAAGACAAACCTCTTACATTGAAAATATTTTGCGGAGAAGAAGGAAAATATAAATTGACGGAAGAAGAGAGCACTTTTGACAGTTTGGTCCATCTAGTCACTCACTCTTGCAAGAAGATGGGCATGCAAGATCCCATTTACTGCGTCTCACCCTCAGAATACGACAAGAGTCGATTGCTCTTGTGCCGTCCTGAAAATAAAGAAAGCCAAATATTACCCAGTCAACGCGAGTGTTCCTGCACCTCACAGTGCATACCTAGTAAAGCTGTAGTCCTCAATTCAAATGAAGGGATTAAAGGCAAATTTTTTAACATCTATCAAGCGAAACTTAGACAAAGTGGAGGCGAAATGAAACCCATCACTGTAAAATCGCTATTACCGTGTTACGTCTCAACCTGTATTGAGGTTTGAAAATTTATCAATATATTAACATGGATGTTCGATCTCTGCGAAGTTATTTTTAATGATTTAGACTGTTAAACATGCCTAAAAGCTTGCCTTATTACTGAGCCACTTTTTCAACTAAAACCCACAATTTCAATAATTAATCAGTAAAAACACTATTTCCATAATTCATCACTAAAAGTAAAAGATACTATTTCCTTAATTTGTGACTAAAAGCCACTATTTCCATAATTTGTCAATAAAAGCCACAATTTCCATAGTTAGTCAATGAAAGCTACTATTTCCATAGTTAGTCAATAAAAGCCACTATTTCCATAGTTAGTCAATAAAAGCCACTATTTCCATAGTTAGTCAATAAAAGCCACTATTTCCATAGTTAGTCACTAAAAGCCACTATTTCCATAGTTAGTCACTAAAAGCCATTATTTCCAAAACTAGTCACCAAAAGCCACTATTTCCATAATTAGTCTCCAAAAGACACTATTTCCATTATTCACTAAAAGCCACTATATTTCTATAAGTTAACACTAAAAGCCACTATATTTCCATAAGTTAACACTAAAAGTAAAAGATACTATTTCCTTAATTTGTGACTAAAAGCCACTATTTCCATAATTTGTCAATAAAAGCCACAATTTCCATAGTTAGTCAATAAAAGCCACTATTTCCATAGTTAGTCAATAAAAGCCACTATTTCCATAGTTAGTCACTAAAAGCCACTATTTCCATAGTTAGTCACCAAAAGCCATTATTTCCAAAACTAGTCACCAAAAGCCACTATTTCCATAATTAGTCTCCAAAAGACACTATTTCCATTATTCACTAAAAGCCACTATATTTCCATTATTCACTAAAAGCCACTATATTTCCATAAGTTAACACTAAAAGCCACTATATTTCCATAAGTTAACACTAAAAGCCACTATATTTCCATAAGTTAACACTAAAAGCCACTATATTTCCATAAGTTAACACTAAAAGCCACTATATTTCCATAAGTTAACACTAAAAGCCACTATATTTCCATAAGTTAACACTAAAAGCCACTATATTTCCATAAGTTAACACTAAAAGCCACTATATTTCCATAAGTTAACACTAAAAGCCACTATATTTCCATAAGTTAACACTAAAAGCCACTATATTTCCATAAGTTAACACTAAAAGCCACTATATTTCCATAAGATGACACTAAAAGCCACTATTTACATAATTTGTCACTTAAAGACAACTTAATTAATTCGTCGCTTAAAGCCACAGCTATTTCCATAGTTTGTCACTAAAAGTCACTTTTTCCATAATTAGTCAGTAAAAGTCACTATTTACATAATTAGTCAGTAAAGCCACCAGTGTCGGCGGGACGGGGGGACATTGCCCCACTCGATTAAACCAGGTGGAGAAAACCAATGTATGTGTCCCCCCCCCCCCCCCCCCCCAAATTGTTCAGTCAATACTCTGATTACTCTCAGAATGTCATTGAAATATTCTAATCTATTATATCTCTATGGGAAATCGCCCTAGTCTTTTAGTCTTTCAACCACCTCTATAATAACTCTGCCTAAACTTATCTATTTTGGAGGAAAAAAAAAGGAAAAAACGGCACAAACTGCGCCGTAAATATTCTTAAAATAATAAACTTGGTTACGTTTTTAACTTCCAACAATAGACTCTTCACTCAGCGTGGTATATTGGTCTTGAGGCACTATTTCCATAATTAGTAAAAGTCACTATTTCCTTAAAAAGCCACAATTTTCATAGTCACAAAAACACATGGCATAAATTAATTATTTGTGGTCACTTTTAGTCTTTTTTTAGTCTTAAAAAAGTCAAATGTTACTTTGACTTTTTTTTTAAAAAAGATTGTTACTCAATATTTCATATAATCTTAAAGGCATCACTGAGCATCAGGCCTGTAAAAGGCTTATCAAAACTCGTCAAAGTCTTCGAGTAATTCACGGATAATTATTAATGTTACGAAATTATAGGCTCAAAGAAATTGGATTTATTTCAAAGGAGTCAAGGGTGTTGCGTGAACTGAATGAGATGTTTGTTAGAAATATCGCGCAACAGTTGAATAATAATGGCGCCATTATACAATATTTCAATACAATCCGCAAAATTTAACTCGAGAATTGTTATATTTTTCAATTAGGCTTAGCGAGTCTAGTTCGTGACTTTGTGAGTTTTGATACTTTTTTACGCGTGTTATAACAGTCAAAATTATTTAAAAATATCATGTTATAAAAGAGTCTTGAACAGGGTTTGTACAAACGTGAAAAACGCAAAATGGCATTTGATTTTTAATTGACAAAAGAGGGAAATTTTATGATTAAAACTTGTGACGGTCAAAACTGTCTGAAACCTAAACTAACTATTTCAAACCTTATTTTAATATTTCAAACGTAATTTAATATTTATATTAACTTGGCTAACACATTAACAGGAATGGAGAGGACTGGATATAGAAGTAACAACAAGAACTAATTTAAATAACATAAGGATAAAGATATTCTATACCTGCGCATCCTGGCTAACTTGATACAGATTCGGAAAAATGTTTAAAACAAAGTAAATTCCATGAATATTGGCTTAATACGTACAAGATCTAGCTTAATAGCAATGGAAGCAAAGGAAATTTTGTCTACAAGGCACTCGAGCATGTTACCATAGGCTAATTCTGCTTTCCCAAGTTTTCACGTTCTTGAATAAGTTGTTTGTTACTCTGTGAAAAAGATTTTTGACTTTTTAAGTACTTGCTGGAAATTTTCATAATAAGTGTGGAAAACCAGGAAATAACAGAAAATAATTTACAAATTGTACGAATTTCATTTACTCCAATCACAGGTGACTAATGACAAACTTTTGTACACTATATCCCCCCTAGTTTCTAGCCAGTGGAGTATTAAGCCTAATAATTGGTTTTTGTAGATTTTAAGCTCTAAAGGTGGGTTTTCAGAAGGGCAGATAGCTAAACAAAAAACGACTTTCACAAAAGATTTTTTTTTTTTTTTTTTTTTTTTGCACGGGAGCGGGTAAATTACGAAATCACTCTAAGGAGGATATAAAATCGCTACCACCTCCTATGAGATTTCATTAGATATTCTCGCTTCACTTCCTTTTTATATCACTCACTCGATTTTTGCCCGTAACACACTCCTTTGAAAAACCAGCTTTAGATCATTCCCTCTCTATCTGTTGATGATGCCAGCCAATTGGTGCATTGGTGATTAGAAGGTAATGTTTCTAGTTATTTAGATCGTTTTTAATAGTTAATTATTCAAATTTGTTAGTTACTATATTCGGCGTCATAATTTAATCAATCTATTTAAGCCTCATTTTACAATTGGTAGCAGTTTTTCACGAGAATTAACAGAAATTCTTGTACAAACCGTGTATTAAATCGAGCAAATCCAAATGATTTGAATCTGTTTACAGGACTTTTTACAGCAGTGTAGTAGAGTGATGCAGTGGAGATGTCAGGCCATCGTTTCAACTATTGGAATCATACTACATAATCCTTTAGCATTAGTTTTTGAATATTTACCTTTGGGACCTCTGGATATTTTTTTACGCAACAATCGTAATGAATTGGAACAAGTTGATCTAATTGAAGCATCAACATATCTCGCAATGGCCTTGTGGTATCTCGTAAGTACTTCTTGTATCATGGAGTATGCCATGAGTTTTTTTAGATAATAAGGTTTATTCTAGAATTATTAGGGTGGGGTGTGGAAACTCTGAACTCTTTTTACAAATACTTGAATAATTCCCGTTTGAATTAAACCAGAGACATGATAATTTTGGCGATTGACAATATGGTAATAAAGACATATTCAACATATATTGAATATGTCTTTATTAGCATGGTTTTTGGCTTTGAAAGCCATTTCAAATTTTGGCAATTTTGATTTTCCTCAAAGCAAAATTGAAGGGAAACATTAGATACTCGATCCTAATTTAAAAATTTAAACACCAGTGGCAATAATTAATTCTTTGATTTTCACTCAATGGTATCTTTAACCCTTGGTTAATCAAGGGTTATCTTTGGACTATAAGGCTATAACTTTTGTGACTTGCTGGCTATATAAATAAAATCTTTTAAATATATATTAATTTCAACAATAATTCTTCCCTAGAGAGCCTCAGTTTGTCATATATATTTAGAATAAAGAAACCTATCAATACTCGAATTAAAATCATCCATCTAAAAGTTTTTCAGCTCTCTCTCTCTCTGCTTAGATGGACTAAGGATGAACTCCTTAGTTTAAATGACCATCCATCTTAAGCCAGAGGCTTAGTTGGGAGGTCAGTCATAACTTTGTGAAGTTGATTACGCACCATGACGAGTTTTAAGCCTAAAACAGAGTAGTTGCATGAAAACCTTATTCTTTATCTGTTAATGTTCATCGCAAATCTTTAGACAACACCTCAACCACGAACCATAACAACGGCGACGGAGATGGGATTTTAACCAACGTGGCAATGTCCAATGTTATTTCAGGGATAAGGTAGACTATGTAGCGTCATATTTTTGGCATTGAGTTGCTTATGGCAGCTACCATCTTCTCAGAGAAGTCTGGCCACATTCAAAAACGTCCAGACATACACATTCAGATAGCCTTTTAACTTTGCATCTTCGAAAATGTGTGTGCCACTCTGAAGGCATAGAGATATTGGAAAGAAATATTTTGAGATAATATTGAATATAGATGGCGCCAAATCAGAATGGTAAACTCCTCCAGTAATTACGAAGCCAATTCCAAGATGAAGAGTATAAGTTTATCTAGAAATCGAACATAGCCTCCTAAACATTTTTTAAATAGCTACTCCGCTGTTTATGGTAAAATATTGAACTAGAGCTCATGTTATCAGTTAGCTATAAAAATTAAAATGATTTACCTATGACTAAATAATTTGACCTTTGATCATACCCAGACACCTAGGTCATAGATCTAATATTCTGTCATTTTTGGTTTCCACTCTTTCAATGATATATCACTCAAAATCTCAAAGTACTATTTATCATTCAAGATTTCATATTTATCAGGGCCACAGAGTTAGAAGCTCAAGTGTACTGTAACCGGTTAAAATGATTTGGGGGTTTTCTATTTTTTTCTATCTTATTTTCTAGTCTTTTTCCCCAGGGCTACTTATTTTCCTTTCGGAGGAATTGGGAGGAGATCCCTTTAAGGGATATATTTTCTAAATATTATATTACCCTTGCGTTGTACCAGGAGTAACATAATAAACCTCCCTTCGGGAGGGAAGTATACAAGCGAGCATATTTACGCGGGACATCCTCGTACCACTAATTCCAACGCACATCAATACACCGTAATAAGGCTAGCAAAAAATAGCGCCGCCGCCGTGAAACCAGTTAGTATTCTTGCGCGTGATAGCGTCGTCTGAATCATGATTATACAAGGTTTTTCGTGATCCGTATGGGAAACTGAGGATTCTAGTCTTTTTTTTTATTATAGGTTTGATTAAAAATTTAATATTATGGGAGAGTTATTCAATACGGCCGCGAATAAATGTATATCCATAATCACAAACCCAGAGTTTTTAAGACAAATACCAAAAGGTAAAATTCTGGACTTACAATCATAATACTAGGCCTAGGCTTAGCTGGAGGACAATATAAAAGTAATTTATAATGGTTTTCTTACTTGTTTCGATAATTTATTCCTGGGTTCTCCTTCTTCAATTTCATACGACACAGATCTACGTTTACAAATATATCTCTGTGTACTTTTATTTACCATATCCTTCAAAAAGGTATTGCACTGCGTTTCGGCATCCATCTTAATTCTTTTTCTTATCGCGGTCGCCAAGACGGTATCAGCTGATCACTGAACTACTTAGCAACGACCATAGCAAAGACTATACGTTCAGTTGCCTAGTCCACGCGCGCTATCGTCTATATATGGTATTTGGCGGAAAGAGGATATCCCGCAACTTTTAAATTGCGTCTATGGGGCGTTGTATACTTCCCTTCCGAAGGGAGGCTTTATTATGTTACTCCTGGTTGTACTTAACGTTGATCCCTTTCCTCCGAATGACGAGATGATTATTTATTTTAATAATTACAACTTTATTCCAATTGTTTCCTCAATCTTATATTTCTAATTATTTTCTCTTTTAGAACGCGGAAATTTGTTAACAATCTACTATCAATCTCCCTTTCAATTTATTTCTGTTTCGAAATCTCTTATCAATCTGTTTTATCATTTCATCGAGATCTATTTTTATACAAAAAAAGGAGGTGTAACTTTGCAACAGGGAGGGAGTCCAGCAGGAATATTCCAGAAGTTTGTATGGAAGGAGCGCCACCTATTTGGCGAAATGACCTTCCAGCTGGACACCCATTGCATCACTCAACCTGTCGCTCATGCTTTACCTGGGTGGTCGCTTTGGAACGCCTCTCCTTTCCCGGGCTTCATTTGTAGCTTGGTTTCTTTAAAGGAAGGATTTTTCCTAGGAAAGTGATGGCGACAGGATTCTGTCACTGTTGCTTTCTTGATACTTTATAAATAAATATTTTATAGGGTAAATGTTTTTTCTGAACCTGCGTTTTCAAAACCCCACGAAAAATATCAACTCTTAAATTTATGCATCTCCTAGACATGTTGGAAAACGTTTTGCAACAGGTGTCCTGCTGGAAGGTCATTTCCGGCAAATAGGTGGTGCTCCTTCCATAGGAACTTCTGGAAATTTCAAGCAGGACTCCCTGTTGCAAAGTTCCACCGCCTTTTTCTTGGTATAAAAAGAGATGTTAATGAGATAGGAAGACAGATTGATAGATGTGTAAAAATAAGAGTTTATTTTTCTTAGTTTTTCGATATCATAAATTCCGAAAAACATAAAATCAAGGAAGTGATATGTCAGTTTTCATTTACCCTTTTAAGTGAAAGGGTGTTAAACCCAAGCATATGACCGTAAAAGTTTCTGTGAGTAGAGTATTTTAGATTGGTTGTTTTTCAGGAAATATTTAATGTGTGGGAAATAAAGCCGATCGTTTATTCTCTAAATATTCCTTAAAGGTTTTGAGTAATTGATAGCAAGGATTCCAAAAATGTCAGAATTATTGACCTTAGACCTAGGTGTCTGGATAAGATGAAAGTTCACAGTATTTTATCTTTGGTATATTATTGCAGGGTTGACAAAAGGCTTGACTTTTTCTAAAAATTAAAAAAGTTAAAAGCACCAGTAAAAACCTTTGATCCGCAACCCATTCATGTCTGCTAAGGTCAAGAGTTCATGCAAACCTGGAATATCTAAAAATATTGGGAATTTCCATGGGAAATTAAAAAGAATTTGGTCACAAATCAGGAAGGTTGGGGAAATTTTTTAGGTTAGAGTAATTGAGCATCAACAAAGCAGGAACGACCTAATAAACTAGTCATTTTTAATTTATTTTCAATAATCATTTTACACATAGTAGTTGAGCATAAAAACTTGTTTTAATTTCATTCATGTTAAAGTGGCGAGCATATTCATTTTAAATAGGCGAGTTGCAAAGGCCAATTTCTACATAAACCTCTTCTCTTCTGTTCTATTTTAGACGGGATTCGAGAACGTATAACCCGTGGCTAAGGGCGATATGAATAACGGTATTTAAAAACATATTTGGACTACAAAAATCGCTTAAATGGGAAGATTACAATATTTTAAAACAAAAACCAAATGGTATAAATAAAAATTCTATGGAAGGTTGTATATTCGAAAACGGGGTACTTTAAATCTGTACAAGCTGAGAAACTAATAATACTAATTGAGGAAATATTTTGATTTAGTAAATGTTTTTATAATTAATAATAATATTAATAAGCTTTTATTTAGGATATTCCCTTCAGTTTACTAACTGCTTTACGTGGGGTCCATTAAATTAATATAAAATTATATTGGTCATTAACACGTGACTTAATGTAGTTTAGAATTATCCGTTTCATTGATTTTTTTCCTCACGTGATTTTAAAATTTGAATTTGGCGCTAGATATAATTTTAAATCGAAAACTAATGAACGACTGAAGAAGGGCCTTGGCTCGAAATAGCTCGTTTATAATAAATTTCTCTATAGATACCATGTCGTTTCTCTAAACACAATTTCTAGTTTCTATTTTAAAACTTATAGAATCGTTTTTCAGGCTCAGTTAACCCTAAAAACGAAATTTTAGGTGTATTGAAAGGTGTTAGGGCTCCAATTTTTGTGTGATTTTTCATGGAATAACCCCGAAATCAAAAATCATATCATTTTTTTAACAGGAAGAACAAAATTGTTGTCACGGTAAAATCCGCTGTAGAAATATTATGGTATCCTCCAGAACGGAAAATTCTTTAAAAGTTAAATTATGTGATCCGGGTCTTCTTGTTTACGATGTTGATGAGTATGTTTCGTCTAACTACTGGACACCTATCTTATAAGACAAATAAGGAATAGAACAATCTCGTGTTCATGAGCCTCCTCAAAACAGGTCAAAGCCGGGGGGCAGAAGTAGGAAGCCTCTGTTTGCCATTAGAGGGCGCTTATGAATACCAGGTTCTGTTATTCCTCTTTATCTATTGCCATAGGTGACCAGTATTTAATAGTTTTAGTTTCTATCAAGAAAAATATTTTGTTTATTATTATTATTATTATTATTATTATTATTATTTTTTAATTAGATTCCCTTGGATTCCACCAGAATGTCATTCCGATTATTCCACGTGCCAACATTCCATTATAGCCGATGTTTGGGCATTTGGGACAACAATGTGGGAGATATTTTCTTACGGAGACAAGCCCATGAATCGTGATTATGGAAATAACGTAATCTTTTATTATTATGTTTTTTTTTAATTAAAAATCTAATTTTAATCCGACAAGAACATGAGTGATAATTATGCTAGGAATCTGAAAGCCATTTTCGATATTGACCAGTCGAGAGTGGAGCTGAACTCCTTTCGCTAGTGTGAACCAAGTTATGAGCTCATAACTCCACCCGCGACTGGACGTCAAAAGACAAGGGCAGACTAAGCCATAACGTCTATATAATGTAACCGTTTTTGAAACGTGAGTCAACCAAAATTTGGCATCCAACACCTTTCTAAAAAGTAACGTTTTCTCTGTGCCAACAGAGCGTGCTATAATTGGAACGTAACATTTTAATATTTTTCTTCCTGAAGAATAATTGGGTGTTTCTGAAATCTAAAAATTAATATCACTAATGGATTCCGAATCCTATCTGACCGTGGTTTAAGCTAAGTTTGTGTGTGCCCGCGAGTATTTGCAAAGCTATCGACGATTTTCAAATATGACCATTCATACCAATATGGCTTCTCTCTTTTGCAGGCTCTATAATAAAGCCGCGTTCATACTAGACCTTGTAGTTGGTTCCAATCTTTTAAAAACATTTCCCTGCAATCTTGTCAGTGGCAAACATTTTTTCTCAAATTCGAATTGATTTATGAAAACTGCTTTGGTAACCAGTTTCAACTACTGATATCATGATATGTGGACGAAACTGTAATGAATATGTTTATGACGATGATGCGTAAACAAATTTAGCTATGTTAATGCATCTTAAGGAAATTATCACCACCCCTGGAAAATAAGTTGGGTCTTAGGTGGGATTTGAACCTAGAACCTTCTGCTTACAGCGTGGCCACTCTACTAATTGAGCTACCGTAGCAAATATAGTTGGCGTCAGTAGACAGCCTTGGTAGAGATCAGTTATGTTGCCCTTAACGAGATAGTACCAAATTGAATACATATATGACGATATAGCTAACCAAATGTTGGGCCCCCTCCCCCCCAACTGTCCGTGCGCAGGGTGGGGGTAGTGTTCCTTCCTTGTCGTGGTGAGGGGGCCCGAGTTCTAGGATCCGTCCTAGTTCCACGAATTGGAACACGGCCGTCTCACCCACACCCGGCCGACTCGCAGGGCCCGTCCTGGGCCCTGGCAGCTCCCTCTGCCTTTGAGTCGGTCTTGTTGGGTCACGGTTACATTATGGAGACCGTATGGCACTGCTGTGTGGGTTCTGGTCGCCAAGCCATATACCTTTCCTTCTGCTGCCTTAGCCTCCTCACGTGTGTGCGGGAGCACTGGTCTGGGGTTCTTCGGTTCCCGCTGTTTGGCCTTGTTACCCGTTCCGGGCACGGTTTCGCGTGCGGCACTTTAGGGACAAATGATGAGCCGCACGGATTGGCGGGGGTGTTATGTGCTTCCCAGCACGGTGCACCCCCTTAACAATCAAACCTGATGAACCAAATGTTGGGTAACAGATGGGATTTGAACCCACAGCTTGCAGGACTGATACTCTACCAATCAAGCTAAGCAGGAGGTTGTTAGTTGCTTGGGTGTGACACTAGGAATCTATTCGTGATGCTAATTTTTCGATTTAAGAAATAGTAGTTAATATTATGAACTGAGTAAACATATTAATTTAGCTGTGTTCGCACTAGAGAATTTGAAAACGTTTTGGTAAGATCAAAATTTGAAATTTTTGCTTTCAATTGTAGAGATTCTTTGTCAAAAAATTCAGTTTTTGTATTAGAAAATCCATTTGCATATATATAAAATGGCTTGAAAATGGTTGCAAAGTGTCTAGTGTGAAAGTAGCAATTTTGACATTATGGTTGCGTAAAGTGAGTGTTTGTGAAATCAACGTAACTTTTACAGTACAGTGACATAAGCGCCTAGTCTATTCCTAGCTTGAGCCCCAATTGAGAGACGGGCAATCCTAGTTTTTTTACGTATCATATTCTGGAATCCGTTAATTAGATGAAATTTTTAGGATGTCTTCAATGATCAAGTTCATTTGCCAATCCCTCTTGGCTGCCACGAAGATGTGTATAAATTAATGCGTGAATGTTGGGTCCACGATCCTGACAATAGAAAGCTACCTCAAGCTATAATGCGAGACATTAATCAAACATTATACGAAGGTTCACTGCTCATATATTAAAGTGAGGCTGTCACAGATTTTTCATGAATTCCAAATGGAAACTGAGTAGCATTTAAGGAGAAATCATTGAAAAACAAATTTAAAATATATTGTAACCATTTCTTTCTAGGTTCTTCCATCTTAGATAGTTAATTCTAGACAAAAATAATTCTGCTATTATCCGAGAAAAAAAGTGACTTGGCTGCTTTCTGGGAAAATTAAAAGCAATCCTTCTATGTTCTATTTTTCTTTCAAGGAGGATCTATCTTGGGGAGGAGAGGACAACGATCGTCAAGAAGTGTGGGACATAGTTGATGTTATAAAATGGGAGCCACTTAGCTAGAAAATGTTGTGTAACAGGAGAAAATGATTGGCTTCTAAGGGAAATACTAGGCTATCGGATAAATCTAAACTAATATCGTTCCAGCCACAACTTAGCGGAACACCTTGTATTAATCTATCCCGAAATCTTGCATTAATCTTTCCCCAGGTTTCGGAATAAACTTTTTTATTTAACAGCACGTTGAAATAAGCTTAAATCGCGTAATTTAGTGCTGAAAACAAGATTTCCAAAACCAAAATATATTTTATAATACCAAGTATTTTTTGTTTTTATCAGGGTCAATTTTATGGGGTAATAAGCCTACATGGAGGGGCATATTAATTGTGTTTTATGTTATTGAAATTTTAGCTCTTAGATCTGGACTGTTATTATAAAGTAAAGGGTTAGAAATATTATAAATTTTGATAAGATTTTTGATTAAAATTCCCCGAAATATAAGTCATGGTACTATGGTCGCGTGGATATTGTACAGCCTACAGTTGATTCTCACGCGGTTTTTTCATAAAAGTACCTTATCCAGAAAGTTGTACCTTTTGTATGTAAATTATAGTTAATTAAATATAACTCTGATATATCGCAAAAACTACCATAAAAACCTTTTAACCCAGATCAATAAAATTTTGAATATGGCGTTTAAAAAGTATGATTTAACTAAAAATATAATCCATAGGCATTCGAACAAATTATGACAGCCTCATTTTAAATATTTTTTGTAGAACGTGTTTTCATGTTCTTTTTCTTCTTTTGTAGTCTATAATTCTCGAAGGAGTCATTCCTACGCTACCGTTTACCCAGTTGACAAAAGCCCCATTTATAAAGAGTCTCGTTTGGAAGCCAGTGTGACGCCTGGATTAACGAGACGCCATGTAGAATCGCGGAACGAACCCGTCATCGTTAATGATTGCAAAAGCCTAATTATTAGCGCCATAAAACAAGTTAAATTAACGAGTAATGGTTTCTCGTACGATCAAATGTCAGCCAACGCCAACAGCGGTTCGAGTGAACGATCAACATTCACCACGCTTTCTGACGTGGATAGTTTTATGGATGGTCCGGAGGTTCCAGTTGGAAGTTTAATCAGTCTAGATGAAAGGTACGTTTTTTAAATTGTTTATGAAGAGGAAAACCAAATTATTTGTTAATAGTTTTTCATCCAAAAATATGGCTTAATTGCTGAGTAAATCTGAAACCCTCATTTCACAATGGGGTCGCGTGGCTGTTGTAGAGCCTACAGTTGATTCTCTCGAGCTCTGAATTAATACCTAGTAACCATATTCAAAGTCTAGCCACGCCTAACTTGGATTTCGTGGGGATTTCGAACTAAAATTAAAAAAAAAAAAAAAATCACATTAGATTCATTCAAGATTAAACGCCATTAAAATGAGCTTGAAAGGGAAAGGATGGGGCCGTGTTCAAAAATTAAAGTAGAGCAAAATCTGTTGAACTTGCAGAGGATTGAAATACGCGACAAGGCAGAGGAGATCTTAAACTACTAAATAAACCTAATCGTCATTAAATTGAATCATGATTACTTGCGTTTATAGTTACCTTACCTTCCATGTACTATGGCTGCTTCCAAATCAGAAGGGGATGTTTGGTGTATTTGTGTCTGTTCTTATCATTCCACACGGATGTCACTTGATTTAGATGTATCTGTATTGGTATCGATTGAAGGATGTTTTTCCATAGGAAGATGGTACGTTGGAACTTGATGCGTACAAGGGTCAAAAATATGGTTATTTCAGGTTTTGGGAACTGGTCAAATGTTAGTACTGGATGTAGGAAGTTTAGGAATGTTATACGACGCCTTGTCAAAACGTTACAGGACTCCTCTACACCTTTGGATGCTTGACATAAGTCATACCCAATGCTATGAACTTCTATTCTCCATAGGTCAAGATAAACTGTCCAAATACTACTCGAAAGTACAATTTTCATTGTTTGGCCATACTTTTTCGAAAAAAAACTGGTTTAAAAAGTGTGGCCATACGGTTTTTATTTGGGACTGCCAATGAGTGGAATTTCGAGCAACAGTCGGCAACTGGTGGTGAGTGGTCTGTATATCCAGACTGTGGAAGGATGAAATCTGGACCAGCCAGAAATATTTTCGAACTTTAAAAACCGCACTGCTCTGCTCTCAGCCAGGTGTGTTTCGACCCTTACACTACGAAATTGAGTGTTGCAATGCGGGCAGTAGCCAAGGGGTGATTATTTGAGATAAAAAGTCTCACCAATGCAGCAGTATTGCCTCCACTTTTCCCCGTCTGATTTGTCATGAATGAAGTTTTGACACCTCCGAGTGAACTTTATTTCAAGGACAGGTTCTGTATACGACGTGAGTGGATGAGTGTGGGTGTCTGTTCGTCGAGGCGCGTACGTGTAATTGAAAATTTTCTTATCGAGTGTCGAGTTGAGTATCTAAATTTCTGTCGAGTACTCGAGTAATTTGATTTGGGACAAAAAGGCAGTCGAGAACCAATCGAGTAGTGAAAATAATAATGGGTAGTGCGAAAAATAATTTAATGTTAAATAAGTTTAAAATACTATTAGTAACTAATATAATGATAGTTCCTTTCTTCAATTTTTTCCCCAACTTGACTGTTGTTTTATTGCTTTCTATTTAAAAGGTCCAAGGTTTAATCCTACAGAATACTGTAATTGGGATAGGAAGCTTTCTGAGCATCCTACTCAAGGTTTTTCTAGTATATATTTTTGCACTATTACTGGTAATAGTTTAGATTAATAACGATTTCATACCTCCAGCTGCCTTGAATACCCCTTAATCTACCTCACCTCTCCTCAAACTCTTGGGCATGATTACAACAAATAAAACATTTCCCCCAAAAAATAATTATTTTATTTCACTTTCCCTCTGAGAATGTGTTTATTTTCCACCCCTCCAGAAGATGGGCACCCTACTCTCTCTGGTTTTCTCTCTCAGTCTAAGTCACTGGGGGAGGTGTGAAATGGGAGTACTAGGGATGGTAGAGGACTGAGGGAGGCTTATTTTTTCACTGTATTTTGATATGACTATTGTACTATGACTAAGTTTGCGCTGGTATATAGCTTCGCTCTCGAATATGCGGTGCAATTTTTTGATTTTTTAGTGTTATTTAAATGATTAATAAGGTAAAATTAAATTCGAATTTTATTTATTTTTTATTCGAGTGACATTTAAGCCTTGTCGCGAGCAATTGGAGGGAAATTTTTGCTACTTGAGTACCTTTCGAGACATATAAATTTGGTGTGTCGAGTATCTAGGCTAGTACTCGACGAGTAATTGTTGAGTATCAAGCACTCACACAGATCTAAAATTTACTCACATTATAATTTTTTTTCTCTGGACCTTTAATTTAGTACTACCCTTACACCACACCACTTTTAGGATTTAAAATAACATGACAATTATTTAAATTAAACTGACCTAAAATACGCCAAACTGACCAAAAACACTGAAAACCGTGCAAAATCATGCAAAAATTAACAAAAGCACGCAAAACTAACCCAAAACACATTTAAATTTTCTTGCTATTATTCTATATTTTTCCTGCATTATCCGAGATTCCTAGCATTAATCTAAACTGACATGAACAACAATTATCAGTAAAATTTATTTAAACCAAATAAATATAACCTACCATTTCCGTTAGGCTCGAAATCACTTTCTTCTGCTTAACAGCCGTCTATGGTAACCATTCAGAACAAAACGTTTATCTCCTTACAGAAATTTTTTAGTGTCAGACAATTTTTAATTATCCGTGCTTATTAGAAAACCACTTTGTTTGGAGTGTGCAATTGACAACTGCTCCTTTGGGCAACTCTGTTTCGAATGAACGCCATTTTGATAACACTGTACTGAGAATTGCTTATATAGTAAAAAAATATTTTACTTACACAGCGAGGCTGTACTTTTAAAGTAAAATTTTTTTTTGTTTTGATTTTCCTCTTTAACTGCAATTTAATGAATTTGTAATTAGCTATTTACTAAAATCTTTATTTCAGCATAAACGAGAGTGATAAAGATAATAATTTAGCCGATCAGTCCTCTCCTTGGGTGATTGATATAAATGACTTAACGATGGGACAAACTTTAGGACAGGTACGAATGATAAATATTTTTTATTTACAGTAAAACCTTGTTGTAACGAAATTCTGCGGAATAAGAATTCGTTTTGTTGTGTCCGAATTTTTTAATAGTTATTAAGCCTTGGCAAAGTATTTGGTCAAGATCTTACCCAAAATCAATAGACTTAAATCTAAGCCTATTTATTATCATATTACTATACGTGTATAGAAATAACGTCTATAATTTTTTTAAGCTTTATTGAGCGCAAGATCTACTTTTTAACATCTAAAAGTTTAACTATTATAGAGCGAAAGATATACTGAATAAAAACTAATAAAAATAGGTTCGTAGGTCACTAGTTATAAAGAAAAAAGATTTAGGTCAAATTTCCTTATAAGGGAAGATCGTCTGCAAAAACTAGACCAAATATAACAATGTTACGTTATAAGCGAAATTTCTTTATAACCAAAAATCGTCAAGTAAAACTGGACCGTCATCTAACTGGATATGAATAATAGGAGTCAAAAAGGGAAATTTCGTTATAACCAAAGACCGTCTGCAAAGTTTGACCCATATCTAACAAAATAAGAATTAAAATGTTACATAAGAGAAATGTCGTTATAAAGAAAGATCGTCTACAAAAACTAGACCAATACGAGTCAAAAGTTATGTTATTTGCTACCAAGAATCTTATGCTAAAACTAGACCAATATATTGTAATGTTCGTTTATTTAATTAAATCAATTTACATCTTTTATTGAGAGCCTCTCTTCTCTGGTCTCATCGCAATTCTAGGTATATCAGTAGATGGCGGGCAGATGGTAGGATATAAACCAAGAGATAGATAGTGGTGGGATATAAACCAGATATCATAAATGGAAGTCAATGTTATTTATAGTCAAAATTTTGTTATAGACCGATATCTATCAAACTACCAGTCAAAATGTTATGTTATAAGCGAAATATCGTTATAACCAAATACTGTCTGCAAAAACTAGACCAACACAGGGCTCTCAGTGATGCTATAATATCCTATATTTTCAAGATGATCCTATAATTACTATATTTTCTCCTAGTTTGGTTTAAGGCTTGAGTTTTTGTCAAATGAAATTCAAAACCTATAAACAAATGAATAGACTAGTCTTGGGAAAAAAAATCTTCCTGGTTGCTTCAGTTTATTGTTGTGAAAAAGTATCATTCCAATCTATTATATATACTCTACTATTCTGCGTTATGCTTGAGGTCGTGACGACTGGCAATGAGTTTGGAATAATGTACTTCTAGATCTCCAATAAGAAAGTGCATTAATTCAAAAATATTATATTATAAAATCTTTTATTCTACGATTTAGATTCTATAACTTAAGACATTATAATACTTTTAATCCTATATTTTTTTGTAAAATGGTTTAACTGGATATCACAAAATAGGAGTCAAAATGTTTCATTACAATTGATTTTTTTAGGTAGGCCTAGTATATTTTGGCATGGATTTTGAAAAATTTCGTTATAACCTATATTTTGTTGCAACCCGTATCGTTTGAACAAAGTTTTACTGTATATCAGTTTCATCGTTTTTAACCGTAACTTTGCAATACAGGGTTTTTACGGCGAAGTTTGTCGAGCAACCTTCTCGCAATGGGAAGGATTAAAGAAAGAAACTGTAGCCGTGAAAAGGATTAAGAAATCTGTGCTTTCAGAAGCGGGACTCAAAGATCTACTTAGAGAGATCGATATTATGAAATCATTACGGCACAAAAATATCGTTGAAATCAAAGGTTTAGTGGAAGAGCCTCAAACGATGCTAGTTATGGAGTATTTGGAACTCGGAAGTCTTTTGGCTTATCTACAGATGTATAGAAAGAAACTCGCCATTAATCGATTGCTCAAATTCGCTTCAGATATTGCTCAAGTAAGAATTGAAGATAATGAAGGAAATAGTGGTTCTTTAACGTTAAATAATCCTACAAGGAAAATTTGAAATTTATGGCTGGGCTCCCTGCATGCTTCAACCTAAAGCTGCAGGGAAATGACTGTTCATTGACAAAAATGTTTAATTTGGTCCACGGATTCAAAGCAAAATTTATACTTTTTTTTGGTAATTTCAGCCCGATGCAATATGGTGGCCCACTGGGTGAAATAAAATCGAAACTAGGTGGCCCGCTTCCTGACAAGGCATCAAAATTATAGCCCACCTCCTAAATGAATTGGGCAGTCCTGATCTATACTCCGTGGACCCCTAGTCCAAGCATAGTTCGAAGGCCTGCTGCGGCCACTATTGTTCAGATTTTGTTCACCCCCAAAATTAGAAAGTAATGTCCGGGTTAACAAGATATAAATTAATTTGTGATTGGAGTATTTAGATTTGGTTAATTCCTTTAAATGTGGTGATGTAGACTACTTATTTTAAATATTTGAGACCATTTTCTAAATTTTAGGGATTTATTTGGTAGGCCTCCTTTTCTACATTTGGTGTTGCCCTTTTCTACATTCTGAGGTCCTCAATTTCTACATTGGAGGTTTTTTATTTAGAAGCCCCCCCCCTTTGTTTTTCATTTGGGAGGCCTCCCTTTTGTTCATTTTTGAGGCCCCCTTTAGTTCCTTTTGGAGGCCCTACAGTTTGGAGTTTGGAGGATCCCTTCAAAATCTCAAGTAGGCATTTGCCTAAGTCTGTTGATGCTGCCACTGAATGACATTCGTAAGCCTCGTCTAGTGGCAAACAGTGGCTATAGTAGGAACTAACAAAACTTTACAAGGATCAATAGTAAAGGCAAGGATGATGAGGGGAGGATGCGTAATGTGGAACGAAACCGCGCGCGAACTGTGGGTATACCTAAGGTCGGGAGGGACGCCAAAAAAAGGGATATGAATAGTAGGACCGGATGTTACAGTGAAGAGCCGGTTTTTAGCGCCATCATGTTTGCTGACTGCTAACTTAAAATGTATAATATTTACTGTAGAAAAAGGCAAGAGAGGGCTCTGGGGCTCCAAGGTTGATTGGGGTTGAAGGTGAAAGGAGTGTACACGTGTTTAAAAAACTTACTTTGGTTAGTAGCACTTTTTTTTTTTGGCGTAGGTATGATCATTAGAAATCATGGTTTTTTTGTTATTTATTTTAAAACCAAACCAATTTTATTTTAATACCAAAAAAAGTATCAAAGATATGAAACTAAATTGGCAGACAGCTTGCTTTGACAGTTTGACCTTTGTCTCCGCCTATAATAGCGTCATCTACGTTCACTATTATTTTCAATGCAACATTAATTAATTTTTAACACTATATATTAAATTATGCTTCTTATTTGTAGATTTAATTGATTATCAAAAGAATTTAAATAATGTTTGTACATGTATCTAAAATCAAACTCACACGATGGCTCTAACTACTGCTCAGATACCACGCGAATCCTCTATTTTCCGGTCCTACTATTCATATCCCTTTATTTGGCGTCCCTCCCGACCTTAGGTATACCCACAGTTCCCGCATCCTCCCCTCATCATCCTTGGTAAAGGGAGGCCTCCCAAATCTATCAAGAATAGATCAAGGCATTCAAGGTCAAATTATGGTACCTCTTATTACTAAATAGGTTCTACCACTGTTTTAAAAAACAAATTATGACCCAGATAATGAGGGCCACAAAAAGCTATTGTATTATTCAAAGTATTTTTTTTAATAATTTTAATTTTGTAATGTTTACATTTCATCACAGGGCATGCGTTACTTAGAAGGAAAGCACATTGTTCATCGAGATTTAGCTGCTCGCAACATTCTAGTAGCCACTCCGGAAAATGTTAAAATCAGTGATTTTGGGCTAGCCCAATTTACCGAAAATCATTATTATAAGGTTAGAACGGAAAGAAACCTACCTATTCGTTGGTAAGTGCGCTGTAACGTAGTAGTATCAGCATGGCCAGTTAATAAATCAATACAGTATATGTATTTCTAAATTAGGTACGCGCCGGAGAGTATAAGCTACGGCAGATTTTCGCATAAATCGGATGTCTGGAGCTACGGTGTTACGCTATGGGAAATGTTTTCATTTGGAGACAATCCGATGATACCGGATGTTCCTGATACCAGTTTAGCCGACGTTTTAGGAAGAGGAAAGAGGCTTTCTTGCCCTGATCAATGCCCCATCGACGTGTATATTTTGATGGGCTCTTGTTGGCAAATGGATTCCCACGACAGACCCAGCTTTACCGAAATATTTAAACAAATTGAAGAGTTAAAGGATAGATCGGAGTAACGTCATTACAATACTCGTTTTTTAACTAATCATTTGATGGTAAGAAATCAAAAACTTCACATTCATTAGTTTTAAGCAGTGCCAGGCTCTACTTTTACACGTTGGATACTCGTAACCAAGAAAAGATATATATATGTATGGTTGTGCTAAAATATCGATCAGTTGTAACTGGGGGATATTTTTACAGCATTCCCCATTGCAATTCTTTGAATGATTTACTTTCCACTTTAGCTCGAGATCCATTTCAGGATAGAATTTAATAATATAATGGCGTTTCCATTTGACTGATCTCAAAGCGCTTGAGATTTGCCAACTGACGTCATAAAAAGACATAGGCATCGATTAGTTGAAATTGACAACATTATTTAAATGAACAAATAACTAACATTAATTAGTTTTTTAATAATGCACAATTCGCGGTCATTCATGAACCAAATTGTCAAGACAATGATCTAACTGAAAATATTCAGAGAAATGAAGATTAAGACTTCTCGCGAGAACTAAAACTATCGCTTGACACTAGGCAATGTATTACTGACAGAGGGGAAACGCTTAACTAATCCTGTTGAACGTCGAGACGTTGATTCTGTATTTCCTGTCCTAAGGTAAAATAAAAAAACACTGGGGGACCAGCTTTCACCATCAAGGATAGTAAAAAAAAAAAATCTAGAGTCCCATGATCAGTTTTTGGCAGGAAATTGATTGCGCCAGCTAGGATAAATGCCACTGGTTATAGCTGAGCATAAAATCATTAAAGCATGAACAGTGAATTTCACACCAAGGAAAATAGACCAGACTTTAAACACCAATTTAAGCCAGCTGATGTTTTTGACGGGATTGGTACCTGAAAGGAGGTGGGCTAAAGCCACGCCCACTTCTAATCAGCAGAGTTACAGCTATTCCATATTCTTGCATGGATATTAATCTAATCTTGGCATAACAAAAGGCACAAAATACATTCCGTGACTAGTAGTTGTTTTTTAAGTGCAGGGTGACAGCATTGCCATTTTTTCACCTATTCCCATTTCTCCATTAATTTCATGGTAATTCCTACACTCTCCTATATTCTTATTCAAAATCTAAAGCTGTGGGTGAAGTTATAATTACTGTAAGCTAAAAGATTTCAGCTTTAGTTAAAGGTAAATTTATAAATAAACGTCAAAGATATTCGGAGAAGACCAGACGTTCTTCGAGGTATTAGCTTAGTTTAGACACGACATATAGTGAAATGTATACCTATGGTTGGCTAGTACCACTTTATTTCTCAGGTACGCATTGCTAATTCGTAATTTTTCAAACATATATTCATCACAACAGACTGTTTCCACCCCCCATTCCAACAGTGCTGAAAT
Source organism: Odiellus spinosus (assembly GCA_963920705.1). NCBI lineage: Eukaryota > Metazoa > Arthropoda > Arachnida > Opiliones > Phalangiidae > Odiellus > Odiellus spinosus. The sequence goes on from OY987234.1 coordinate 3,592,889, forward strand.
TCCTTTTCCATAGCACTCACGTACTATGCCCAGAAATTCTGTCCTTGTAGTAGTTTCAGATTCTAGTTAAAAACTGTGTTTCTATTATTTGTTTTATATTTTCGTATAGTTTTAGTGTTAATTTTCCTATATTTCCTATAGTTTAAGGGTAATTTCTCCTATATTCTTATAATTTTAGTATTTGTCCTGTATTTCCCATAATTTAAGGGTAATTTCTCTATTTTTGTAAAATTTTAGTGTTTTTCCTATATTATCCTATAATTTTTCCTATATTACCCTTACCAAAAAAAAGTTAGTCTAAAGAAGTCTTGAGGAAGTCTTTCGGGTGTCTTATGCAGTCTAAAGAAGTCTTGAGGAAGTCTTTCGGGTGTCTTATGCAGTCTTAAGAGGTCTTGGGGAAGTCTTCCATTATGTAAAGAAGTCCTGGGGAAGTCTTAATGACTTCCCCAAGACTTTTGTAGTGTTCTTGAAGACCTCTTCAGATCAGACTAATTTTTTTCTGTTAGGGTATCCTAATTTTCCTATATTATCCTATAATCTTTCCTATATTATCCTATAATTTTTCCTATATTTATCCTATATTTTTTCCTATATTATCCTATTTTTCCTATATTATCATATTTTTCCTATATTATCATATTTTTCCTATATTATCCTATTTTTGCTATATTATCCTATTTTGCTATATTATCCTATTTTTCCTATATTATCCTATTTTTGCTATATTATCCTATTTTGCTATATTATCCTATTTTTTCTATATTATCCTATTTTTGCTATATTATCCTATTTTTCCTATATTATCCTATTTTTCCTATATTATCCTCTTTTACCTATATTATCCTCTTTTACCTATATTATCCTCTTTTACCAATATTATCCTCTTTTTCCTATATTATCCTCTTTTTCCTATTTTATCCTATAATTTTTCCTATATTATCCTATAATTTTTCCTATATTATCCTATAATTTTTCCTATATTATCCTATAATTTTTCCTATATTATCCTATAATTTTTCCTATATTATCCTATAATTTTTCCTATATTATCCTATAATTTTTCCTATATTATCCTATAATTTTTCCTATATTATCCTATAATTTTTCCTATATTATCCTATAATTTTTCCTATATTATCCTATAATTTTTCTTATATTATCCTATAATTTTTCTTATATTATCCTATAATTTTTCTTATATTATCCTATAATTTTTCTTATATTATCCTATAATTTTTCTTATATTATCCTATAATCTTTCTTATATTATCCCATAATTTTTCATATATTATCCTATAATTTTAGTGTTATTTCTACTATATTTTCCTTTAATTTAAGCAAAAGGGGATAGAAAGTAAAAAGGGCGCTACTGGACTTTGAGTCTAGAACCTGTAATATTGAGAACTACTGATCTCCCCTCTGAAGCCGGACTATTTCCCAGCCCCCTTATTGGCGTAAGATCTTTTTGTGCCGTAGCACTGAAATATGAGCGAAGAGGCCGAAAAATAGTTCTAATGCCAACCAAGAAGTACAGCGTCAAGAAGTAGTTTCTCTAGTGAATATATTTTAATAATCCACAGTTTTAAGAAGTAAATATAATAATCTTAATAACAGAAACTATAATCAAGAATCCATTCAGGTTCCATAAGAATATGGGAGCATAGCTTTAGCCTCTGGTACCATCCTCCCAAACTTTGTAACAAAAGTTCGTCTGCAATTTTCATTTGTACGCTTAGATCTTTTTTCGGTCGGCTCCATTTTTATTGCCCAAAATATTATGTCAAGGTCGTTAGTTAATAATAGATTTCAGGAGCGATTTACTTGAAAAATCGATTCGAAGCAGACGAACTTTTGCTACAAAGTTTGGGAGGATGGTTATTGAATCGCGGCCCTCCCATATTCTTATGGAACCTGAATGGATTCTTGCTATAATTGTAAAATTTATGTCCCAAAAATAAATAAATATCCTTATGGAAAATCCACTTGGACCACGAATGCAAAAAGCTAGAATAGCCACCAGGCGCATCATCTTCATGTTTTCTAAAGTATATTATACTGGCCATTCGTATTAATAATTAAGTTTTTCAAAGTAACTTTAGCCTCCATTAGATTTAATATATTTTTCCTTAGACCAGATTGATCAATCACACAATTATCACAATTCCTAATAACATCCGCAAGGCCGTGACTTCCATGTTTAACTAAGCCTATGCAAAATGCTTCTCTTTAAACTAGCAGACGATATTAACCTTTCCGGCTGATATGTTTTCTAAAGTATATTATACTGGCCATTCGTATTAATAATTAAGTTTTTCAAAGTAACTTTAGCCTCCATTAGATTTAATATATTTTTCCTTAGACCAGATTGATCAATCACACAATTATCACAATTCCTAATAACATCCGCAAGGCCGTGACTTCCATGTTTAACTAAGCCTATGCAAAATGCTTCTCTTTAAACTAGCAGACGATATTAACCTTTCCGGCTGATATGTTTTCTAAAGTATATTATACTGGCCATTCGTATTAATAATTAAGTTTTTCAAAGTAACTTTAGCCTCCATTAGATTTAATATATTTTTCCTTAGACCAGATTGATCAATCACACAATTATCACAATTCCTAATAACATCCGCAAGGCCGTGACTTCCATGTTTAACTAAGCCTATGCAAAATGCTTCTCTTTAAACTAGCAGACGATATTAACCTTTCCTGCTGATATGTTCGCTACAATCGGAGAACTACTTACGGGAGAGGAAAAAAAAAAAAAAAAAAAAAAAAAAAATCGATATTGTAGTAAGGTTAGAGTCATCGTGATTGGCCAAAATATAGGGGGGGGGGGAATGGGGGTAAGTATTTTGTTCTCCTTATTTCAGGATCTCTGCAGCTATGTAGTTTAGGGAGAGGTGCCCTTTTTACTTTCTATCCCCTTTTGATTTAAGGATAATATCCATTCAATTCAATTTTATTTTTCATTTCCCTATAAGTGGTCTTAATTTTTCGGCTCCTTCTTTATCCAAGCTCCATAAGACGTTGCCACGGAATAGAAGCGAGTTTTGACTGGAAAATTACATTGTTCAGGATAAAAGAATTGGAAATGCTTATTTTATTACAACGATTCGTCGTATGAAATTTATTTTATTCAAGAGTTATTATCGAGTAGTTTTGGAAGAGGACCAAAGAAAATCAAAAAACCATTAAACCGCATGGTGTTATAAACTGTTCAACGTAAAATTATGAAGATATTTCACAGTTAATAAGAATTTTGTAAGAATTTTAGAAACCACTATAATCTTGTAATTTAGATTATTTTTTACAATGTTATTCTGTTATTTTTCTTTAAATTTTTTAATTGTTCAAAAGGGTGTTTCTAGAATGTTTGCCAGAAATTAAGGAGCGTGTTCCTTGTGTCCATAAAAACATCTAACGAACCTAGATCTGATTTAAAGATACGGGGCCATAAAAATGAACAAAAATTGTTTATAAGTTACGTTTTAACTGATAACCAATAAATATAGAAATTGAACCCTTTTTTAAGTTCCGCTGTTGTTATTCGTAACCCTTGGCTACGTTTAATAACTCTCAATGGGAAAATTAAAATTTTCAAGAAAGTTAACACTAACTTTTTTTGGCATCAACATCACTTAATTTATAACTATTTCTCACTTATCAAAATGTGTTATATAACTTGAATTAAATTTAAAGTTTAAGATCAAAATATCAGAACTCCCTGGCATTGTTACATCATTATTAAGTTGCTCATTGAAAAAAAGTATCCTCGTTCTGAAGATAATCTCATTAATCTTTGATTAAAATTATGTTGAGGTCAACACTGAGACCGTTGAGGATTACTGAATGTAGCCTTTGCGTGACAGTTATGTTTTTTTAATTTCCGTTTCAAAGTTAAATCCGAACGACAGATAATACAATGGAGTACAGCGAGTTATGAAGTCCACCGCAAAGTTAGTGTCAATAGTCAGCTCTGAACCCTTGTTATTTTTAATGTTGCTAGTGTTGGCCTTTTTTTTTTTTTTTTTTTTCATTGGAATTGGCATATATATACCTTTTTCTTCTTCATCATGTCTAAGCGTTGCCTACGCTATAATCAAAGCCGGTGCGCGCTAGAATTTTCAGATTCGTTTCTGGCAATTTAAGTTGCTTCTTTTGACCACCTGGGGCCTCTCGTAGCTGGCCTCGTTGCCAAGGCAACGTTCAAGGTTAAAGGTGAAACAGTTGTAAACAAATATGGCGTAGCAAGAAGTCCGTTTATAATGTCAATTTTCTTCTTCTTCTTCGTCTTATGCACCTAAGTAGTTAGAAACAACTTCACTTTGTCAAAAGCTTTTGGAATGAAGTTTATCCAGAGGAACAACCATAAGAAAGAAACACAAGATTTTAGGTAAGTTAAAGGTTAAACGTATTATTTGATTGATATTGTGGTATGCTTAATTAAAACGTGGTCCATAAAGGTTGCCAAAACTAGAAAAATGGTTATATGTTCCTATCCTAATGTAATGAGAGCGAAAAAAGGAGGAAAAGCAAGAATCAACCTGAAAATGAAAATAATCATATCAGTTTCCACTCGTTCCCCAAAGAAGAAGGATTAAAAAGAAAGTGGATAGAATCACTATTTAATGAAGCCATTGCCCGTGGAGAAACAGATCTCGACAAATGCATAAAGGTAATTGAGTCCCAAGGAGACTCCAAGGTCTGTAGTAAACACTTTCAAGATAGTGATTTCAGCGTATCTTGCACAAGCAAACGCTTGAATCCTAATGTTATACCCTGCAATACTAAGCAAATTGTGATAAACTCTGTTAGACCAACTGTAATTAACTGCAATACTTTAGCCGTGATAAGCTGCAATACCTCTACCTTGAAAAACAATGATAATTCAACTTGGACTAATTGTGATACCTTAACCCCAACTAACTGCGATACCTCATATTCAACGAATTGTGATACCTCAAGTTCAACGAATTATGATACCACAAGTTCAACGAATTATGATACCTCAACGAACTACGATACCTCAACTAACTGCGATACCTCATATTCAACGAATTGTAATACCTCAAATTTAACGAATTATGATACCTCAACGAACTACGATACCTCAACCGACTGTGATAACTCCAAACCAAATTTCACGAAAAACAGGTTAAAGCGCTTAATGAGCGAGTTTACTAGTGATGATAGTCAAATTACGGTAAAACGGTTATTTACATCGAGAGACTCTACAGTTCCTATTTCTCAAAATGGTTTCAAACCAAGTGATCATAGTCCGAAATTAAATGTTCCTAGCAAAGTTCCTATTTGAAATCAAGTATTTTTTCCATTATCACGGAAGGTTCATAAAGTTTAGATCTAATTATATTTGTTTGTCGCGAAAATACGTTCCTTTTGCTGTACTATTCAGAATATCTGTTGTTATCGCGAATTAATTCATGTTTAATCTACTCATCTAATTCAAGATATCTTATTTTGAAATAAAAACCAATTCATCAAATGTCTCGTTTACGCCTCAATTTTTTAATCTACTCATTTTGTTTTTAATATAACATAACTATTATCTTCACTTTCTTTATTATCAAATAATCCCAAGATTAAATAAAAAATTTAACTTAATGCATGGCCCACCAAACCTTCTCGCCATAGCAAATTAATGGATGATCCCTTAAATCATGGCCAGCTCAGAGAGCCATCTCTTGGTTAAAGTTGGCATAGAGGAGCCAAAAAACAAGACGTTGCGTTTCTTAAAAATCACCCCTCTCTGGAGGAGCGCGCACCGGCTTTGATTATAGGCAACGCTATAATTGAGCCACGCGGGTAGATTGTAGAATAGCTACTGAAAACATTTTGGAGGGGGGGGGGGGGTGCCTTTATTCTGAAAGAGAATAATAAGAGAAAAATTAAGGTGCAAAAATTATTCACCGCAAACTATTATTAAGAAAGTTACACGCGCTTAATTAATAGCGATGCGCCAAGGCTTACCATTGCGGCGTTGCCCAATGCCCGCTAAAATTCCCATTTCCCCGAGAACTTGCGAGAAGTACAAATTTCCCAGAAATTTTGGGAAGGCTAACCTTTGGTTCTATAATTTTTCTAAGCAAATTAGCACGTTACTGTTAAAAGATAAGAATACAGGGACCCTAAAATGTAGAAAACAACGACTCCCAGATTGAAAAATTATTTTCGTGAATATTTATAAAACCACAATATTAAATTTGTTTATTTTCTGATTAATTAAGGTTAGTTTAATTTAGGTAAGGTTAGGTTAGTTTAATTTAGGTAAGGTTGGGTTAATTTAATTTAGGTTAGGTTAGGCAAAAGTAATTATGACAATGTGTAGGTAGAGATATAATTGAATTTTCGTCTTGTGAAAAACCTTAATCTATGGGATTTTTACATAGGATGGTCAAAATTTCAATTTCTTCTAACTTTCTTAATAATGGTTTGCGATGGAAAATATTTGCACCATAAAATTCGTCTTATTTTTCTCTACCCTCTCCCCACTTCCTCCCCCCAAAAGCCTTCCAGTAGCTATTGTTAAAAACTCCCGAGCACGCTATGTAATTGAGCACTTGGCATGATACGAAGTCCAACTCAAATGATATTTACTCTCTAGACCTAGATTAAATTAGCCACATTGCTAGGTAATGTGAATTAAATTAAATTGCCTAGGTTTATCAAAGTAATCTCGCTAAAAGAGTGAGAAAGAGGTCTCTTATTAACGAAATATGGGTGTTAACAATTGCCGAAACAATCGAACGCGACACTATCGCGCAACCTCACCACAATTTTAAACACTAACGTAACCCATCCATCTGCGCAGTGCATCTATGAGTGCTGAATATGTAAATTTCGTTTATATGAAATAACTACTTGCCTATAACGAAATTTAAACAAGTTGGGAAACCAAAATATTATCTCCGCGACGTCGTCGTTAACTTGATCTAACTTAACCCTACCTTAAATAAAAGATGAAAATATATGTAGTGTATTGAAAGAGTAGAAGTAACAGGGTGCTTTTGATTCACACTTTTCAATTCCCCATCTACATTACGGAGTAAAGTACTTTCCCTTAACCTCAAGGAATCAGAATCCAAAAGATTGTCCTGCGTTACTCATAATTATGTGCAGCAGGTCCTACTCCTCTTAATTAGACACACCAAATGAATTGTTTATTTTCAAAGTAAATATATCAAATACAAATTCTTGTAATATAAATTAACACATCAGTATAGGCTGATTTGATAAGACGAATGATTCAGTCTGGGATAGAAAAGTAGAGAAGAAATTACAACGACAAAGATACGGTAGCAAACTCGTCTTGGACAAAACTAAGAAATATTCTAGACTGAATGTTCCATATACAACCCATTGTCGGTAGATGATTGACAATTACTTCCGGTACCGTTTTCGTCTGAAATTCTTGTTTTGACGTGCTAATAGAGGACCATTTGCTGAATTTCATCATACGAGTGATCCTAGTCATTGGAAGAATCCAAGGATGGAGCTGGTCGAGAGAGGTTATTTTACAAACCCGCTGACAAGACGTCAGTTTCCATTCCTATGATAAAAAAATATCTTAATGACTAAAAATAGATTAATTTCCATACCGTTAGTATTTATACTTGAAAAGCTCCTTTTATGTTGAGAATAACGTATTTGTATGAAGAACTGTCGAGCTTTTACTGACTGTAGGTATCTCATATTTCAAGTCTGAAAATACTCACTGCTTCCCATGTTTCAATTCTTCGTAGCCAGGCCGTCACTTTCTGGTGATAAATGAAAGCCGGGTCGTTGCTCTGTTGACTTTAAATGGTGATGACATTCCGCGCTGGTTGATCATCTCACTTGAGTCTCGTCGCCTGGTCCGCTAACGAAGTTTACTGTATGCGGCTGGTTTTCATTATGAAATTTATTGGAAATGTTTCTTGGTTTTATAGTGGAAAAATTGAAGCCTATTTTTGTTTTTTTCCAACATCAGATGTCCATTTTTTATTCAAATTGGTGTATTTTATTGTTTTTTAAACACCTACTCTACTTCTGTTCAAGGAGAGTTTTCACGACTTTTATTTTTCTTAAGAGGTTTAACATTTTGTATCAATCCGCCTCAGCTTTAAACCTTCTACACCAATTCCCCTTGAACTGGTTAAAATTGTACCGAATATAATCGAAGTTATTATGTAGTATATTGTCTCTTATCTAAATTATACAAAAACGTTGTTTTGCTTCGCACTTCAAAAAAGTGCATTTATAGGTAAGAATATCAAACCCGTGAAGGGACAGAAATTATAAATTATCGTTGAAAGAAATATGAATGTCACAGTCTAAGAAATCAGAAAGCTATAATGAAATAATTAATATGAATAAAAAAATTATATATAAATTCGGCCTATCGAAACTTTAAATTATATAGAGTTAAAGAATTTAAAGGTTCTAAAAAACCCAGTGTTTGCTTTTACAAGCTGGAAACTGCAACCATCACCATAAGATATCACCAAAGTCTAGGAGAACGGAAAAAGTAAGAATCAACTAAACTTGGCAGAGGTGTCAGGTGACGATAAGGCACAAGTAAAGGTTTGTTAGTGTATACCCCGTGGTGAAACATGCTCAAAATCTCGAGTGCCATCCAAACGGCAACCCCTCTTAAGGAACTATAATTCTTCACCCTAAAAACTAAACATTTCAAAAGCGCCAGCTTAAACTAATTGGTATTACGCAATTCTACCATTAAACGCATAGTAGGCTTTAAGTTACCCTTTCCAAGAGTGATTTCTACGAATGACTTCTACATAATTTAAAGTTTCGATAGGCCGAATTTATATGTAATTTTTTTATTCATATTATTTCATTATAGCTTTCTGATTTCTTAGACTGTGACATTCATATTTCTTTCAACGATAATTTATAATTTCTGTCCCTTCACGGGTTTGATATTCTTACCTATAAATGCACTTTTTTGAAGTGCGAAGCAAAACAACGTTTTTGTATAATTAGTGTTTGCTTTTGGAAAAATTAAACACTAGTAAATCAATTAACCCATTTTTTATATTTAGTGGTAGGTAATTAAAATTGCAAATTTACAAGTTTACATTGAAATGATTTAATATATATGATTTTTTTATATTGTACAAACTTTATAATCGGTTATTGTTGTTCTAAATTATGGGGCCCTATAACTGTGGTTTAAGATTAAATATCCTATGGTGCACGCGACTTAGGGGTAACAGTTTCGAGTAGGGGTAAATGGTGGAGCAAATGGGAGAAACAGTTTATGAAATCAGGACGAAGACTTATTGGACGTCTGAGGTATATGGCAGGGCAAAGTTGTAATAGAAGTTGGGTGGCTAGGGCGTTATGGGAGAACGTGGCAATGGGTGTGAAGTGTTACCGTTGTCTGGAAGGGTACTTAAAGAATGGGAGTTTCTCCAATCTGAGATGGCAAGGTACATCTTAGGTGCTCATATAAGAACCAAGAAGGAGGCGTTGAGAGGAGATCTGGGGTGGTGGAAGGTGGAGGAATTCGCGGCGTTCAGGAAAGTAAAGATGGCGTGCCGGTACAGAACAATGACTACGACGCGGTGGCCAAGGTCCGTGTTTGATTGGATGTGGAAGGAAGGCGTTGAAACACCGTGGTGGAAGGGGATGGCTAAAACAGATGAGGAGTTCGGGGCGTTAAATGGGGATTGGGGGAGGTGGTCCACGACCGTCGAAGCATTAGCCATGGCTCACGAGACAGCTGAGGAATGGGCATACAGAAATTGGAAAGAGGTAGTTGACGGATCGGAATCTATGGGTCTTTATAGGAGTAAACAGGAACTCAAGAGGGAATGGTTTGCTGATAGCCAGGGTCGTGATGGAGAGCTTATTTTTAGGGGTAGGTCGAAGACTCTGGGGCTAAATTCTAGGAAGGCGGATTGGGGTATGAGGTTTAATAGGGGGTGTGTGTGGTGTGACCATGATGACGAGACTTTAGAGCATGTTGTTTTTGGGTGTCAGGCGTACAAGGAGGATCGGGAAAGATTATTTGGTGATCTGGGGGGTACAGAAATAGAAGAGTTATTGGGATTCGGAGATGGGGATGGAAGGAAATTAGGTGAATTTTTAGTCCGAGTAGAGCAGAAGAGGGAGAGGCATGGGTTAGGCAAGTTATAAATCCTCCCCCTCTTACCCTTTCACCAGTTTAACAATGATTTAGGATACGGTATGGTAGGGTCGTTGAAGGTAACTGGAAGGGGTACGTATGCCGGGGTAACCTTATGTAAGAATTTGTTAAAATTGTATAATGATGTGTCGGGGCGATTAAAATGGGGTAGCTATGTGTAATAAATATGAAAAAAAATGTAACAAGGTGATGTGGAGCTGAAGATAAGTGCGGCCGCCAGGTTAATCTGGCCCGTTATGTAAATTACGGTTGTAATCTTGAATACATGGCCAATATTAAAGTTAAGTTAAGTTAAGTAAGACATCTTTTTTAATCTCGATCGCAGCACGTTATTTGATCTTTTTAGCTAGACCCAACCCTAGTGGGGTCTAGGTACTGTGTTCACTGTGGCGTTCTCGATGGCGTTCGCGTTGTACAAGAAATACGTCCTCTTACCTCTCCGAGTGAACTTTTAGTTCACGGAGAGGTTCTGTCTGTTACGTCATCGAATAGGAAAAACTTTCGTATTCTTACCTCTCGCGGAGAGGTTCTGTCTGTGACGTCATCAACCACGGCGCTTAATTCTCCAATAAAATTCAAATATACTGTTATTAGCTTCTACCTTGCTATAAACGTACATCCACTACAGCTCATTGAAGAGCAGCAACCGTTACTCGCTTCTTAGTTTATAATGATAAACGAACGCCTTATATAGTATCTTTTGGATTCGCGTCTATTTTAGCCTTCTGAGGTTATAGCTTTTACTGAATTGAAACGTAATATTCCATTAAATTAAAATTAAAACTGATTAAATGATTTAACTTAATCTAAAAACCCATGTTGCTGAAACTTAAATTTAATATAAAAGATATTTTCGAAGATATTCAATATTTTCTTATAGGTTGATTAGATAAAGGCGTGTTTTCACGGGTGTTCAAGATAAAATGAATTAATAAATTTTAGATATTAAGGTGAGTTTTCACGAGTGTCCAAGTTAAAAATTAATAAAGATTAGATATAAAGGCGTGTTCACAGGGTATCCAAGATAAAATGACTTAATATAGAATAGATATAAAGGCTCGTTCGCACGAGTATCCAAGTTAAAATGACAAAGATAATATATAAATGCCCGTTCGCACGGGTATCTAAATTAAAAATGAATAAATATAAGATATAAAGCCGCGTTCACACGGGCATCCAAGATAAATTAATAAAGATTAGATAAGTCCGCGTTCAGACTGGTATCAAAGAAAAACTAAGATTAGATATAAAGCCGCGTACACACGGGTATCCAAGATAAATTAATAACGATTAGGTATAAAGTCGCTTTCACACGGGTATCCAAGATAAATAAAAAGGACTAGATATAAACGCGTTCACACGGGTATCCAAGATAAATTAATAAAGATTAGATATGAAGACGCGTTCACAGGTAGCCAAGTTGAAAAACATGATTTGAAAAACATGATTTGAAAAACATGATTTGATAAACATGATTTGAAAAACATGATTTGATAAACATGATTTGATAAACATGATTTGAAAAACATGATTTGAAAAACATGATTTGAAAAACATGATTTGAAAAACATGATTTGAAAAACATGATTTGAAAAACATGATTTGAAAAACATGATTTGAAAAACATGATTTGAAAAACATGATTTGATAAACATGATTTGATAAACATGATTTGATAAACATGATTTGATAAACATGATTTGATAAACATGATTTGATAAACATGATTTGATAAACATGATTTGATAAACATGATTTGATAAACATGATTTGATAAACATGATTTGAAAAACATGATTTGAAAAACATGATTTGAAAAACATGATTTGAAAAACATGATTTGAAAAACATGATTTGAAAAACATGATTTGAAAAACATGATTTGAAAAACATGATTTGAAAAACATGATTTGAAAAACATGATTTGAAAAACATGATTTGAAAAACATGATTTGAAAAACATGATTTGAAAAACATGATTTGATAAACATGATTTGATAAACATGATTTGATAAACATGATTTGATAAACATGATTTGATAAACATGATTTGAAAAACATGATTTGAAAAACATGATTTGATAATCATGATTTGATAATCATGATTTGATAAACATGATTTGAAAAACATGATTTGAAAAACATGATTTGAAAAACATGATTTGAAAAACATGATTTGAAAAACATGATTTGAAAAACATGATTTGAAAAACATGATTTGAAAAACATGATTTGAAAAACATGATTTGAAAAACATGATTTGAAAAACATGATTTGAAAAACATGATTTGAAAAACATGATTTGAAAAACATGATTTGAAAAACATGATTTGAAAAACATGATTTGAAAAACATGATTTGAAAAACATGATTTGATAAACATGATTTGATAAACATGATTTGATAAACATGATTTGATAAACATGATTTGATAAACATGATTTGATAAACATGATTTGATAAACATGATTTGAAAAACATGATTTGAAAAACATGATTTGAAAAACATGATTTGAAAAACATGATTTGAAAAACATGATTTGAAAAACATGATTTGAAAAACATGATTTGAAAAACATGATTTGAAAAACATGATTTGAAAAACATGATTTGAAAAACATGATTTGAAAAACTTTACGCAACTGCGTGTTTAAGGGAATCTCGAAACTCCATTCAAATTGTTCAAAGAGGTTTATGCATGCATAACAAGCCCCTACTATAGCATCATTCTTTTCAGCCTCTTTTACAATGTCATGGGTCTAGCTATTCCTATGGGCTTGACCATCTTGTTAAAAGTAAATTGATTAAGTTCTTGTTTTTGCCATATTCAAAAATATTCCCTCGAGCTCCCGCAGAACGAACACGTCAATACTCTCAGCATAAAACTATAGTTCTTAAATTTCATTTCACACATGGGCGATTAGATTAATAGTTTTGACCTAATTAACTGGTACCCTTTTAAAATAGCTTTGAACTCACTTGTTTTCCTGTGAGGACGCGATACACGACGCGCACAAATAATCGTGGAAGCACGCGCACAATTAAAGGTTGAAATGTATACAGAATACTGGTCGCTGACGTCCCGTCATCGCGTGATTTCGAATCCTCCGATTTCCCTCCGATTTTATTTTGCACATGGCGATCGAGCCTTTTTCTTACTCCGTAGATTTAAACTCAATTTAAAAATTATGACCTCTCGCTTTTAAGTCTCCAGTCCAACCTCAGGATACCAGTAAGTAGAAAAATATATAATTGGTACCATGCCGCGGCATACGCGGGAGTGGCAACTAAAACTCGGCCTGTTTTTGCATCCTCGAGAGGTAGTTTTCGCGAAATCGTCCCGGGATCAGACTCCAAAACAGATTGAGTTGGTCAATAGTATGGCATTCTTCGGGGGCTTTAGGGACTTGGCTCATATATCCCAGGAGATCCAAAAAGGTTTCAAGAAGATTAAAACTCACGTGACGCAGGAACAACGGCAGTACGGTCGGAACATCGATAGGATTAGCGTTAGTTAAAAAACATAACCAAAAATAAAACTCATAAATTTTCTCTAGCGGCCAAGGCCTGGAAACGGCCAACTCCTCGAGAAACCAAGTTAAAGATTCCGAGTCCATGTTAGAGATTGTTGCGTTACTAGTTAGAAGTGATTTTACAATTCGACCACCTTCGCCATTTATAGTCTACCCCGAAACCCCCCCAAAAGAAACTGCGGCCCCCATTACAGCTGCGGTGACCCCCTGCGATGACATTGTGGGACTCAACACAAAGGAATAGTATTGAAAGAAGAAATGTCAGGGTTTTTACACCCCCCTGGAGCGTATTGTATGATTGTACACAAAGGAATAAAATTGAAAGAAGAAATGTCAGGGTTTTACACCCCCTGTGGAGTATTGTATGATACTACACAAAGGAATAACCTTGAACGAAATCCCCCCGGGTTTTTACACCCCCTGTGGCGTATTGTATGAATCAACACAAAGGAATGGTCTTGAAAGCAATGTCAGGGTTTTTACACCTTGTGGAGTATTGTAAGATACTACACAAAGGAATAACATTGAAAGAAGAAATCCCCTGGTTTTTACACCCCCTGTGGCGTACTGTATGAATCAACACAAAGGAATGGCCTTGAAATTCCCACCCCTTTCCTACATCGGCGTATAAAAACCCTACTTAGCAAGTGGGAGATATTAGTTGATAACCAAGCTCCACCATGAATCCACCAACAAAAATGTCTGGTACGTATCTTAACCCGATTTTCACGGACTTAGAATTTTGGCACAAGTGTTTTCGGAATTTACGAATATCTCCCTTTTATAGTCGTAGTTGTTGATCCCACCACCGGGTACCGTCGAAAATTACCAGCTTTTGCGAGCGGTCGAAAGATAAATCGTAGAATCCCTCTAAGCGAGAATCTATATCCGACTTTCGGTTTCGCCAACGGTACTTTTGACAGTGAAATACGTATAATTTCAAAAGAGTACATGGAAGGTTTCACCATCACCCCAGAAGACTGGACTGCCTTGGCCCCCCGCCTTGCTCCATTATCAAGGAGGGCTTCTAGTCGTGAAGAGGCGCCTTTTAGGATCACCATTAACGAGGGTTCTCACCACACTCTTAAAGCTATGGTTTTACATGACACGTTGCGTTTAATTAACTGCGGACCGGCCGAGAACGATATTACCCTAAACTCTATAGAAGCTACAGAACTACTTCGCGTCTGTCCGTGTGTTACGGCCCATCTGGAGCACATAAAAACCCACTGGCCCGTGATCGAAGAAATGTATCAAACCATTGGCGATTTTCTAATTAAAATTCGCAACACGAGGTTTAACGACCGAAACACGCTCTCACAATTCTTAGCGGAGGACCAGACGGCGACATTTGAAAATGTCTACCACTTTTATGCTACCTATGTTTCGCCCTTCACAATAATAACGGTGTTTGAAGAAAATCTAAAAAATAAAGGTTTAAAGAACGAATTTCAACCGTATAATCTGTTCGCCATTATTGGTGGCCAGCTGGGTAAGCTAAAGCAGTGTTTAGATCCTGTAATGTAATCTGTGTTGTTTAAAAAAAAACTGAAATAAAATTTGATTTGAAAAAAAATGTTTTCTTGTTTTTGAATGTAAGCCTATTTCGATCCAGGTAGTCAGACATTGACACACCCTATTTTTGTATGTAAACCTATTTCGAGCCAGGTAGTCAGACATTGACACACCCTAGTTACAGAGGACTAAAGATATGTTTAATAAAAGGTTCCCCAAATAAAACAGGGGTTTTATCAAAACCCAAAGACCATTTCATAATAATATATGCATATATGTATGGGACCTTTTAATGCGGATAGGTGTTAAAAGAAAAAAAGTGCTAATTTTTAAAATGTTTATTTTGAAAATACGGTATTTACAAAAAATTAAAATGAGAACAGTGAGTTCGGCTAGAGGTCAGGGTCCGACGCACGCCGTACAATATCCCTAGCCCCTTCAATCATGAACCACTCCTTTTCGTTGAACCTGACCTGCTGGGCGAGGGGCATCTCAGGTGCCTCCATTAGCCGCCAGATACCGAGTTGGTGTAGTTCGGCGATCACCCTATATAAAAAATTAAACAAAATTTAACAAAAAAATAGGGTCCCGTCGTAAACTCATTAGACACTTACCGGAGACCGTACTTGTACAAATCTCGTCCGGTCAGAGCTAGGTGATTGTTTACTATAGCACGGACCTGGTCCATCACGACCCCCGGGTGCTCGCCGTACGTAGCCTGGTAGGTGGCTCCCAACCATTGAATGTTTGCAAGGATGCTAAGAAGAACAATAAATATTATTAGAACCTCTTACATTTGAACTCGAAGATTCGCCGTCATACATGGTGGAGTGCGCGTTAGGTGGGAGAGGTACCACCCCACACCAAGGGCATTGGCCGTGATTCAGGGCGACCGCTCTCCAGGGGTAGGGCCCCTCGGTGACGGGTGGCAGCCTGACGTACTGGGCCGCGTGCACGGGGGTTGCAGCCCTCGGCTGCGGGGCTATGACCTCAGCGGCGGTTGCCGCACCGTGAAAAACCGGGCCCTCCCGGCACCACGTCAAAGCGATATCCAAAGGCGATTGTGGCGAGTACGCCGAGGCACCCGGACTAGACGGGGGTGATTGTGGTGAATACGCTGATCCACCTGGGGTAGACGACGGCGAGTCGGTCAAAACTTCCACCTTGATAAAGCGCCTTTTTATAAAAAAAAAAAAAAAAAAAATTACATATATTATACCCCTCAAAAGCTTATACCTCAAAAGTCTATTTAAGACTTGCTAAAAACAAATGTGAAAACTATGTGACAGTGGACAGATTTAAATTAAACTAAAAATCTATGACGGGATATCGTGAGACAGTTGGGGCTAAATCAAACTAACTCTCGAAATTAAGAGATTTAAACCAAAACCGTACTGAGATTTAAACTAAGCGATTTCTAAAGTCTATACCCGCAAACAAACAGGCTAGTTCGGTTATTTCAATAAACTAGACTAGGCTAAACTCTTGAAATTTGGAGATTTAAACCAAAAAAAAAAAAAAGGAAGTAAATTTAGACCTACAATATCCTGAAATCGACAAAGTTAGTCTCTAACAAGTTGGGAAACCAAAATATTACCTCCCCGACAACCACGTGATGTTAACTAACCTAACCTTACCTAAAATATTAAAATTTATGGCATTTGTGGAAGACGAAGATTGAAAGCAAAAAGAAATAATATCTCAATTAAACACCAAATATATTAAACCAATAATTCAGATCAAAAATATACTTCTTATCAAGATAAATTTGAATGCAAAAGAATCAAACTTAATTCAAAATAAAATTTTGAGAACCAGAGTCGGAAAAAAAATTTGCTGAATAATGAATTAATTTTAATATAAATGCGTATCGAGTAAAATAAGCAAGGTCAAGGTTCTTCTTTTAAAACCATATAATAATTTTGAAGGCTCTAGAGTATTTGCAGACCAAGTAACGCCAATAGGCAAAATATTATATCACATTGAACCTATATGCATTTCTTCAGTATACCAACAAAACCCTAAATAATTCTCTACTTAAAACCAAACCTAACTAGAGAAAAAAAGGAAAATAAATAAGATATAACCACATAGATTTCCAGATAAATAATCCAGTCCATAATTCAGTATTAAAACAAAAAAATCAGAATTAAGACAACTGAAATTAGCAATCTTTGGTAATATGTAAAATAGCCCTTACACGAACAATTTAAGTAAAGCAAATTATCAAATAAACGCCAAATAAGTCAATTAATTAAAATGAAAAATATTAATCTTACCACTACCAAATAGCGGGCAGAAAACACAGACATCAAGATAACATTAGCAAAATAAATTTTCAACACCGGTAATCCTGAGAACTAGATTCTACAAAATCTTCCTGAATAATAAATTTATTTTAATCTAAAAAATATAAAATCTTAAAAAAAATATCTATACAAATAACATATTGATAAACCAATTAAAATTAGATGCGAAAAACATTTAATCTCGATATGAGATTAAATACACAAGGTCAAGGTTCTTCTTTTAAAACCATATCAGAATTTTGACGGTTGTAGAGTATTTGTAGACCAAGTAACGTAAAAGGCAAAATGTTATATCAAATTGAATCTATACATGGCTTTAGTGTACAACACAAGTTGTGAAACAAACGTTATTTTACGTGACTACACACTAGCTAAAATGTCACCGAAAATAAACGACAGTAGGCATTAACAAGTTTGTGGCAGGTTATTCAACATGTAGACCTCAATTATCATGTCTCCTATCCTACGTGGTAATAGTTGGTTTGTTATTCAATGGCGAATTTTTAAAGATTGGGTTTAAAGCACATTCCAGTCACGGAACTCAAGTACATGAAAATCAAAGTAGGTAATGGAGAAGTTTTAGTTAGATATACGGGTACATTCGCTCCAAAAGTCAAGTGCAAATCACCCATAAGACCTTACATTATATGAGGCTTTTACGCAGGCCTTAAGGTTATGTACAAGTACGAAGCCCAAACACACGTGTATTAGCTCTCCTCGACACCGAGGTAAAGGAGGTATCACTCCACGGAGAGAAACGCCAGTCGAAGCAGCTAAGAGCCGCTGTCGAATTACCATCACACTAGTGAATTGGTACGGCGAGCGAAAAGGTAACCAGCTCTTCGATCCCAGCTTTTTCTCTGACGGCCGAAATAGTATTTCACGCTTTTATGTATGCGATAAACAAAATAAAAAAAAAAACACCTACACATTTTAATAACTGAGGCTAAGCTAAAAAATTAAATCAATCAATTAAAATAGATAAAAAACAAGACTACTTCCATATGCGTAGAAGTTGAACTGTATTAGTTTTCCAATCCACCCTGAGTTTGCAGCAAGCCTAAGCCTACAATACCTTTATACCTATGTTTTTGGACTAAATGGTACATGGAAAATAGCTTAACGCGTGAACACACAAATTTCACAAAATTCTTAGACAATTTCTTAAATATCTTCTAAAATAACATTTAATTTTAATTTAATTTTCAGCGAAATTATTAATTAGACTAAGTTAAGTAATTTAAGAAATTTTAATTATAGTTTAAATGAACATTTCGTTTCAATTCACTGAAAGATACCACGCCATAAGGCTACAACGCGTTAGTGTAAAAAAGTGGTATATAAGGCGATCGAAAAACATTATTAGGTATCTGTAACTTAAAGCTGTGAAGAAAGGGGATGTCTGGAGGTAGTTATTACACCAGGCGCTCAGTGTAGCTACGAACGAAAATCTGACCCGTAGAGGGGGCGAGTTGATGGTTGATGTGGACCATATTAGTGAGGGACGCCTCGCTAATATGGCCCGCTGAGATCGGAAACTGGAGGATGGTCGGAGGTGATTATAACAGTGGGAGACGTCCCATTGTGTATAATCGCCTTCAACTGCCCAGCATCGAAGTTTGATGTGGATGGTGGAAGGCGATAATATGCAATGGGAGACGTCCACGGTTGCATAAAATCGCACGACACCTGAAGCTTATTATAGGAATTCCCGTTGAACGGAATTGAACGATAAGATGGCATGTTTACGTCTTGAGTCCCAAGACCGGAAATAGTGTACACAGGATGTCCGCTTACACCGGAAGTGACAGACACACAGACACGACGAACGTAAAACCTCCCCGTGAACAATAGCCTGAAATCAACTAAGTCATAATCTAATGAAAAAAGTTTATACTCACGAGATATCAATGTAATCCGACATTTTTTTTCTTCTGGTTAACTTGGAAAAGTTTGGAGTTGAATGATGGGGTTTTTATACTGAAAATATCCGTGCCTTCTACACTACAATTTCATCCCTTTTAGTCCGGTACCATGTTTAAACCAATAACCAACCAGGGTTTAAGAATTGCTTTTTTGACTAGTAAAAACACCTGCAAAGGAGTACGCGCGAGAGCTTCGCGTGAACTACGACGAGCTTTTATAAGAAAGGTCATGACCTCTCTTATTCACGATATTTATGGGCTTTTCAATAGCGTGGTATTTCTATGTCCACATTCCCAAAAAAAACTAAAGATTTAATAATCCCTATTAACGCGTCTCCTATGGTTTCGATGACCACGGGTTCGAGGGTCACGGGGTCGATTTTGGTACATGAAAATACACGTTAACCCCCACTCCATTGTTACTAACCATTTACCACCTGAAAATATCTTTAATCCTTGGTGATTGACAGGTCTATTCAATAATATATTTTCAATTCGCCCCCACGCGCAAGATCACATCTCGAAACTCGAGCGCGCGAGAGAGCGAGAGACCCCCACTGCGCTATAAGCCCTCTAAAATATTTTCCCATTATAACTGTTTCTTTTTTCATTTAAACCTGCACCTGCACGCGATCTTTCTACTGTAGAGCCATCTTGTCACTCCAACCGAGCATTAGAAAATAGAACTGTTGTTAGTTTGACACAATTTTACCATGAATTGTATTTTTAAAGTATTTATTTGTTGAAAGAACAACCCAAACTCCCCATAGGAATTTGGGTAACGTAATGTTATATTTTTTTGTTTCGCCACTGGTAAACTTTTATTGTGATAGTAAACTAGGGTTGTGTTCACACTTTCTACCACAAAAATAATCATTTAACCGTTATAGTCTGCGAATGCAAATCAATTTAAGTTTAGCTCGATAATGTTGAAGATAGGCCACATCGTTGGATTCGACGATGGAGTAGACTGTCTTCCCCCACCTGAAATGAGTTGAAATTTTGAATATTGGTAGATACCCGATGGATAAAGATTCTGGGAAAATATCGTTTTGTAACTGCCATGGGATTTTTCTCAGCAACGATTTAAATTACCCGGAATTTTGACATAATTTGAGGTGCGGAAGCCCAAAATGCCTGTAAAAGTGTTCAACCTGCCGAACAACAAAGTTTTGCAGCAAAGCAAATTCAAGGAGCGAGGCACAGACTATACAGCTAACTCGTATAGTCTTTGTGTTCTGAAAAAACAAAGAGAAATAACACCCGAAAAGTATACTGTAGTGGTTTTTATTTATAAACACTTTAAGAGTAATTCAAAGAAAAATAACAATTTTAAAGGCATTATATATCAAACAATGTTAGGTAAATCGTCCAAATCACCAGCATCGTCGCACACTGCACGCAATTTAGATTGATACCAGCTACCGCTATCTTCGTGTCGTTTATAGCCCAGGTACCAAGTTCCGATGGTCAAGTTCCCACCTTTGCAGTTGCAATACCACGAAGTAACTGAATCAATCCCGATACCATTAGGAACGTATCGAATCAAAGCTTGATGCGTGGCTGAGGCTGAGAACTGACTCCCTACGCGTACACGAATTAGGTCTTTTTCCACTTGGCAAACTTCAACGTTGAAAGAGCCGGACTTTTCAATCGTCAAAGCGACGTAAGACTCCGCGCGCTTTGCTTTAAAGTCGCTCATTACAATGTCTCTTACTTCTACGTCACTAAGTACCGGGAAGTCTTCTAATCCAATCTCGTCAAGTTTATTCCATTGCGAGGGTTTACGTAGAAGTCCGCGTTCGAGAACTTGTTTAAGCGGGTGTGAAGCTACCATTTTACGTACAGACTCCTCCCAATTACCACTGTGGTGCAGTTCTGGATGAAAAGCGTTAATGAGGGACGCGGCTATGTGAAGCAGTTCCGTTACGTAGGGTATCATGTGGACATGTATACGGTTTTTGAAAAAGCTAAACATATACTGCAAATGCCCATTCCTTACTTCAACAGGCCATCTTAGATACGTCAGTTTCCGCGAACGATTTACTTCCTCTGTGCTTACTTGCTTTTCTCCTTTTGACAAAAATGAAGGCATTTGTAGCTCCACCCCAAGTTCGGAAAGCATACTATTAGAATCACGAAATCCTCGATCTGCTAAAACTACGTCATCTACTTTAAAGAAAGACTTGAGATCATTTCTGGTTTTTACAGCGTGATTTAAAATACGAGCGTCGTTATTGCGACCGTTGGCAAAGTAAGGACCGATAATGTCAACAATATAACCCGTAGTAGTGACGAGGACCATTGGTTTGAAAATATGCTGTCCTTTGTGAACGCAAAAAGATTTGTGAAGGACAGTATAATCCTTCGATCTTCCAACTTTTATGTAGGTTCCGTCGACAATAGTAATGAGGCAATCTGGTTTATTGTTAGCAAAAAGTCTTACCGCAGCAGCTGACTGATGGTTGGCTATTAACTCTTCAAGTGACTTATGGTTGAGACCAAAATGATGAGGCACGAATCTTTCTGACAAGGCGGCGATGACCATTTTCGTTATGTTCATTACTGTTTGTTCTTGTATTTGAAATATTACAGATAGCACCTTGTTGGAAACACCAATTCTCAGTTTTACAAGTAACAGTGCTAAGGCATGGAATTAGCTAATTATGTTCGTTTCCATCGTTTCAACAACCATTTACCAGCTGAACCAATAGTCGCGGGAAAAAGTAGGACTTGCTTGAAATTCCTCGCGCAATCACGAAAGTTCCAAGTATTTTGCAACACTAGCACGTTTTCCTTAAGTAACGATGAGTCATCTGATGAGACAGACGAGGATATTCAACAGACACCATCTAACGAAGCGGGACCATCAACACGATCATCCATTGACTTGAATATACAATGCCTGGTAACTGGATCTCTTAAATGCTTCGTTTGCGGATCAAAGACCCGCACCAGAGTGAAAGCAAATGTCCTAAACGACGTATGGTTGCGAAAATCTATCATTATTGGCCAGGACAGTAGAATGTGTTCCTCGCATCTAGTGAACAACGAACTTCCAGATGAGATTATTCATGGTATTCAATCAAATAGAAATTCAGGAACTTTCACCTCTGAAGAAATCGAAAACCTACTTGCGAAACTTGCTACGTATGTCCATAAAGTACAGGTCCGAAGCTTTGAAAACCTTGTCACAAGCAACCATGATTGTAAAGTGCTTACCTCTCTATCACAAGAGCAGTTCCTTGAAGCGCATTCGGAAATTGAGGGACACATTGGTGCTATCCGAGTTTGTTCTACGAAGACCGCCTTAGCACTGTTACCTGTAAAACTGAGAATTGGTGTTTCCAACAAGGTGCTATCTGTAATATTTCAAATACAAGAACAAACAGTAATGAACATAACGAAAATGGTCATCGCCGCCTTGTCAGAAAGATTCGTGCCTCATCATTTTGGTCTCAACCACAAGTCACGTGAAGAGTTAATAGCCAACCATCAGTCAGCTGCTGCGGTAAGACTTTTTGCTAACAATAAACCAGATTGCCTCATTACTATTGTCGACGGAACCTACATAAAAGTTGGAAGATCGAAGGATTATACTGTCCTTCACAAATCATTTTGAGTACACAAAGGACAGCATATTTTCAAACCAATGGTCCTCGTCACTACTACGGGTTATATTGTTGACATTATCGGTCCATACTTTGCCAACGGTCGCAATAACGACGCTCGTATTTTAAATCACGCTGTAAAAACCAGAAATGATCTCAAGTCTTTCTTTAAAGTAGATGACGTAGTTTTAGCAGATCGAGGATTTCGTGATTCTAATAGTATGCTTTCCGAACTTGGGGTGGAGCTACAAATGCCTTCATTTTTGTCAAAAGGAGAAAAGCAAGTAAGCACAGAGGAAGTAAATCGTTCGCGGAAAGTGACGTATCTAAGATGGCCTGTTGAAGTAAGGAATGGGCATTTGCAGTATATGTTTAGCTTTTTCAAAAACCGTATACATGTCCACATGATACCCTACGTAACGGAACTGCTTCACATAGCCGCGTCCCTCATTAACGCTTTTCATCCAGAACTGCACCACAGTGGTAATTGGGAGGAGTCTGTACGTAAAATGGTAGCTTCACAGGCCATCGAACACCCGCTTAAACAAGTTCTCGAACGCGGACTTCTACGTAAACCCTCGCAATGGAATAAACTTGACGAGATTGGATTAGAAGACTTCCCGGTAGTTAGTGACGTAGAAGTAAGAGACATTGTAATGAGCGACTTTAAAGCAAAGCGCGCGGAGTCTTACGTCGCTTTGACGATTGAAAAGTCCGGCTCTTTCAACGTTGAAGTTTGCCAGGTGGAAAAAGACCTAATTCGTGTACGCGTAGGGAGTCAGTTCTCAGCCTCAGCCACGCATCAAGCTTTGATTCGATACGTTCCTAATGGTATCGGGATTGATTCAGTTACTTCGTGGTATTGCAACTGCAAAGGTGGGAACTTGACCATCGGAACTTGTGCTCACGTTAGCAGCCTTATTTGGTACCTGGGCTATAAACGACACGAAGATAGCGGTAGCTGGTATCAATCTAAATTGCGTGCAGTGTGCGACGATGCTGGTGATTTGGACGATTTACCTAATATTGTTTGATATATAATGCCTTTAAAATTGTTATTTTTCTTCGAATTACTCTTAAAGTGTTTATAAATAAAAACCACTACAGTATACTTTTTGGGTGTTATTTCTCTTTGTTTTTTCAGAACACAAAGACTATACGAGTTAGCTGTATAGTCTGTGCCTCGCTCCTTGAATTTGCTTTGCTGCAAAACTTTGTTGTTCGGCAGGTTGAACACTTTTACAGGCATTTTGGGCTTCCGCACCTCAAATTATGTCAAAATTCCGGGTAATTTAAATCGTTGCTGAGAAAAATCCCATGGCAGTTACAAAACGATATTTTCCCAGAATCTTTATCCATCGGGTATCTACCAATATTCAAAATTTCAACTGATTTCTGGTGGGGGAAGACAGTCTACTCCATCGTCGAATCCAACGATGTGGCCTATCTTCAACATTATCGAGCTAAACTTAAATTGATTTGCATTCGCAGACTATAACGGTTAAATGATTATTTTTGTGGTAGAAAGTGTGAACACAACCCTAGTTTACTATCACAATAAAAGTTTACCAGTGGCGAAACAAAAAAATATAACATTACGTTACCCAAATTCCTATGGGGAGTTTGGGTTGTTCTTTCAACAAATAAATACTTTAAAAATACAATTCATGGTAAAATTGTGTCAAACTAACAACAGTTCTATTTTCTAATGCTCGGTTGGAGTGACAAGATGGCTCTACAGTAGAAAGATCGCGTGCAGGTGCAGGTTTAAATGAAAAAAGAAACAGTTATAATGGGAAAATATTTTAGAGGGCTTATAGCGCAGTGGGGGTCTCTCGCTCTCTCGCGCGCTCGAGTTTCGAGATGCGATCTTGCGCGTGGGGGCGAATTGGAAATATATTATTGATTAGACCTGTCAATCACCAAGGATTAAAGATATTTTCAGGTGGTAAATGGTTGGTAACAATGGATGCGCATCTTTATCTAGAGTGGGGGTTAACGTGTATTTTCATGTACCAAAATCGACCCCGTGACCCTCGAACCCGTGGTCATCGAAACCATGGGAGACGCGTTAATAGGGATTATTAAATCTTTAGTTTTTTTTGGGAATGTGGACATAGAAATACCACGCTATTGAAAAGCCCATAAATATCGTGAATAAGAGAGGTCATGACCTTTCTTATAAAAGCTCGTCGTAGTTCACGCGAAGCTCTCGCGCGTACTCCTTTGCAGGTGTTTTTACCAGTCAAAAAAGCAATTCTTAAACCCTGGTTGGTTATTGGTTTAAACATGGTACCGGACTAAAAGGGATGAAATTGTAGTGTAGAAGGCACGGATATTTTCAGTATAAAAACCCTCAGTTTGACTAACAACCCCATCATTCAACTCCAAACTTTTCCAAGTTAACCAGAAGAAAAAAAATGTCGGATTACATCGATATCTCGTGAGTATAAACTTTTTTCATTAGATTATGACTTAGTTGATTTCAGGCTATTTTTAGAGACTAACTTTGTCGATTTCAGGATATTGTAGGTCTAAATTTACTTCCTTTTTTTTTTTTTTTGGTTTAAATCTCCAAATTTCAAGAGTTTAGCCTAGTCTAGTTTATTGAAATAACCGAACTAGCCTGTTTGTTTGCGGGTATAGACTTTAGAAATCGCTTAGTTTAAATCTCAGTACGGTTTTGGTTTAAATCTCTTAATTTCGAGAGTTAGTTTGATTTAGCCCCAACTGTCTCACGATATCCCGTCATAGATTTTTAGTTTAATTTAAATCTGTTCACTGTCACATAGTTTTCACATTTGTTTTTAGCAAGTCTTAAATAGACTTTTGAGGTATAAGCTTTTGAGGGGTATAATATATGTAATTTTTTTTTTTTTTTTTTTTTTTTTTTTTTATAAAAAGGCGCTTTATCAAGGTGGACGTTTTGACCGACTCGCCGTCGTCTACCCCAGGTGGATCAGCGTATTCACCACAATCACCCCCGTCTAGTCCGGGTGCCTCGGCGTACTCGCCACAACCGCCTTTGGATATCGCTTTGACGTGGTGCCGGGAGGGCCCGGTTTTTCACGGTGCGGCAACCGCCGCTGAGGTCATAGCCCCGCAGCCGAGGGCTATGATTAGTGGATGTTTTCTAAAAACCTAGTTTTCAGTGAAAATATAGATCACGCAACCAGAAATCTGTTGATCTGTACTGATAACCCTATACAAAAAAGTGCAAATGTAAATTTCAGCTGTTTCCATTGAAATAACATTGAATCGAAACGTGGATACTGACACGAAATCGATAATTTAGAGTGGTTTAAAATAACACAAAACAACGTTTTTGTCTAGATTATTAAAACACTTGGTTTTTGGTAAAAAATTACAATCTACAAGTATGATTTTGGTTAAAGTAAAATGGGTTTATGATTACTCGGCTGTGAGACTTCCCCTTTAAGTGGGCGACTGAAACCGTCTACGCGGGCGCGGGAAAACGCGCGGTCGCGGGGAAAACGCGGCGCGCGCGCGAAATCGCGGGAAATCCGTCCGCGGGAGAGGGGAGGCGGGGAAGAGACACCCCGCTGGTAGCCAGAGTCCATTCTGATTAATAAAATTATTGTAAAAACATAATTTTTTGCGAAAATACAAGTTATACCAACCGAAATCTGTTAATCTGTAATGACGACCCTATACAAAAAAGTGCAAATGTAAATTTTAGCTGTTTCCATTGAAATAACATTGAATCGAAACGTGGATACTGACACGAAATCGATAATTTAGAGAGGTTAAAAATAACACCAAACAAGGTTTTTGGTAAAAAATTACAATCTAAAAGTATGATATTGGTTAAAGTACAACGTGTTTATGGTTTTCTATGATGGGAGACTTCCCCCTTTAATTGAGTGTCTAGATTTTTTAAGATTCGAATAACCAATGCTTCTATGGCCGATCGGTTAGCGCGGTGGGCTAGCAACCTCATGATCCTTTTGGTCGTGGCTTCGTAAATATAAATAAATAGAAAATACTTCAGATGGCGCTCCGATCGCAAAAAGAAAGATGGCGGCCAAAAATTGGGGGTTTAAAAATACTTCAGATGGCGCTCCGTTCGTTCACAAAAAGAAAGATGGTGGTAAAAGCACTGTCAATACGGGGAAGGAGAGATGCGGGGAGGATTCAGGACTCGGAATTATACGCAGCGAAAGCACTGTGGAGCGGGGGAAGGAGAGATAAGGGGAGGATACAGGGCCCTCGAAGTTGAGGCATTTCACGCAGCCAAAACACTGTCAATACGAGGAGGATACAGGACTCGGAATTATACGCAGCGAAAGCACTGTCAATAGGGGGAAGGAGAGATACGAGGAGGATACAGGGCTCTGCGTTTCACGCAGCGAAAGCACTGTCAATACGGGGAAGGAGAGATACGGGGAGGATACAGGACTCGGATTTATACGCAGCGAAAGCACTCTCAATAGGGGGAAGGAGAGATACGGGGAGGATGCAGGGCTCGGAATTATACGCAGCGAAAGCACTGTCAATAGGGGGAGAGATACAGGGCTCACGAAGTGAGGGGTTATACGCACTGTAGAGCGGGGACGCCCTCGAAGTTGAGGCACAGGGGGGTAAAATTCCAAGATCCGCTGCGTCAAACGCTAGCCTCTTCTCTAACATATCCTGGTTTATAGCTCAGTTTCATTAAGTCGTGGGGATATAGCTCAGTGGAAGAGCGCCCGCTTCGCATGCGGGAAGCCTCGGGCTCGAACCCCGGTATCTCCAGAATGAAAATTACATTTTTGAAGTTCAAAGAGTATTCGTTTTCTGAAAAACATGTCCGTTTTATAGCTTATGTGCAGCATTTCGGGGAATATAGCTCAGTAGAAGAGCGACCGCTTTGCATGCGGGAAGAATGAAAATTGCATTTTTGAAGTTCAAAGAGTATTCGCTTTGTGAAAAACATGTCCGGGTTATAGCTTATATACACAGATATCGGGGGATATAGCTCAGTAGAAGAGCGCTCGCTTTGCATGCGGGAAGCCCCGGGTTCGAACACCGGTAACTCCAGGAAGAATATTTTTCCGGGTTGGTTTTGTGAAGAACATATGTGGGGTTATAGTTCAGATGTGTAAGGACGTGGGGTGTATAGCTCAGTGGTAGAGCGCCCGCTTTGCATGCGGGAAGCCCCGGGCTCCAACCCCGGTATCTCCTGAATGAAAAGTGCATTTTTGAAGTTCAAAGAGTATTCTTTTTGTGAAGAACATATCTGGAGTTATGGTTGAGAAATATTAGGACGTGGGGGTATTGCTCAGTGGTAGAGCGCCCACTTTGCAGGCGGGAAGCCCAGGGTTTGTACCCCGGTATATTATGAATGACAACTTCATCATGCAAGTTAAAAGAGTATTCGTTTTATGAATAACATGTCCGAGTTTATAGCTTAGTTGCGTTACGACTAGGGGTTATAGGTCAGTGGAAGAGCGTCCGCTTCGCATGCGGGAAGCCCCGGGTTCGAACTCCGGGGTCTTCAGGAAGAATATTTTTCCGGATTGGTTTTGTGAAGAACATATGTGGGGTTGTAGTTCAGATGTGTAAGGACGTGGGGGTATAGCTCAGTGGTAGAGCGCCCGCTTTGCAAGCGGGAAGCCCCGGGTTCGAACCCCGGTATTTCCAGAATGAGAAGTGCATTTTTGAAGTTCAATGAGTATTCATTTTGTGAAGAACATATTTTGGATTATAGCTCAGGTGTGTAAGGACGTGTGGGTATTGCTCCGTGGTAGAGCGCTCGCTCTGTAGGCGGGAAGAGATATATTATTAAAGATAAAAAATAAAATATAAAATAAGAAAATCTTGCCTACTTTTTAGTTACGGTGAATCAAGGTGAATTTAATAGGATACTCGTGATATAATATAATTGTCAAAATTAAAGGGCTGAAGAGGGCTACCCTAGTAGAAGAACCCAGTGGATGCAATTTTCAGTTAACGATAAAAAATGCCATTAAAAAAGCTTATCTACTGTTTAATAAATTAAATTTTTGTTTATATATTTAAAGCCAATTAAAAAAGCTCGGCTAGATATATGTTTTACCCTTTTCGTCACCCATACAGGCATCTGTCTCTCTATTAATTCGAATTCGATGGATATTCATTATCATTCTACTGTTTAAGAAATAAAATTTTGTTTACCATTTTGAAACAATTAATAAAGCTCGGCTAAGCTTATGATTTCACCCTTTTGTAACCCATTCAGGCACCTTACTTTCTATTAACTCGAATTCGATGGATATTCCTTATCATTCTACTGTTTAAGAAACAAGTTGGGAAACCAAAATATAACCTCCCCGACCCCGACGTTAAGGTAACGTAACTTAACCTAAAGTTACCTAAAATAAAATATGAAAAGAAATGTAGAGTATTGGAAGAGTAGAAGAACGAGCGTGCATTTCTATCACACTTCTCTATTTCCCATCTAGGTTACGGAGTATAAGTATTTTCCCTTAACCTCAAGTATTCAGAGAATGCAAAAGAGTGTCCTGCGTTACCCATAATTATATGCGGCAGGTCGTAGACTTCTTAATATACACACCAAATGAAATGTCCTGCGTTACCCATAATTATATGCGGCAGGGCGTAGATTTCTTAATAGACACACCAAATGAAATGTTTATTTTCAAAGTAAATATGTAAAATACAAGTTCTTGTAATATTAATTAACACTTGAGCATAGGCTGTACTGCGTGATTATCTTTGATAATCCACAGATTTGATAAAGACGAAGAATTTAGTCTGGGATGGCAAGGAAGACAAGGAATGAAAACGAGGAAGATATGGTAGCAAGTTCCTCTTGGATAAACCAAGGAATATTGTAGACTGAATGTTCCATTTACAACCCATTGTCGGTAGATGATTGCTAATTACTTCCGGTACAATTTTCGTCTGAAATTCTTGATTTGACATGCTAATAGAGGACCATTACTGATATTTTCATCATACAAGTGATTCCAGTCATTGAAAGAATCCAAGGATTGAGCTGGTCGAGAGGTTATTTTCCAAACCGGTTACAAGATGTTAGCTTCCACTCCTATGATAAAGAATATCTTAAAAGACTGAAAGTAGACTAATTTCCATACCGTTAGTACTTATATTTGAATAGCTCCTTTTATGTTTACAATTACGAGGCCGTATGAAGAACTGCCGAGCTTTTACTGACTGTAGGTATCTCATATGTCGAGTCCGAAAACACTAACTGCTTGCACGTTTCAATTCTTCGTAGTCGGGCCGTCTCTTTCAAGTGATAAATGATAGCCGTGTCGCTGCTCTGTTGACTTCAAATGGGGATAATTTTCTATGCTAGTTGATTATCTCCCTTAAGTCATTATAGCTCTCTTCCGTCTCCGTCTCCCGTCTCCCGTATGGCCCGCTGAGATCGGACACTGGAGGTTGGACCTTGGTGTGGAGATGGTCGGAGGTGATTATAACAGTGGGAGACGTCCCATTGCGTATAATCGCCTTCAGCTGTCCAGCATCGAGGTTTGATCGTAAAGTGGTTGGTGGCAGCCACGCTTAAAGGAGGTAATTGAACGATAAACTGGCATGATTACGTCTTCACGAGCTCGGTCACGTGATATCCGCTTACACAGGAAGTGACACACACACGGACAAACACACACACAGAGACGACCAGTGTAAAACCTCCCCCTGAACTAAAATTTTTACCTCCCCGACTGAACTGTGTCTGTTTGTCACTTCCTGTGTAAGCGGATATCCTGTGTAAACGGAAATCACGTGACCTAGCTCGTGGAGCCAAAAGTCTAGAGACGTAATCATGCCAGCTTATCGTTCAATTCCGTTTAACGGGAATTACCTCCTTTAAGCATGGCTGCCACATTGAGTTTCAGGTGTCGTGCAATTATACAGGATATGCAACAGGACGTCTCCAATTGTATATTATCGCCTTTCACCATCCACTTTACGGTCAAACCTCGATGCTGGACAGTTGAAGGCGATTATACGCAATGGGACGTCTCCCACTGTTATAATCACCTCCGACCATCCCCACACCAAGGTCCAACCTCTAGTGTCTGATCTCAGCGGGCCATATTAGCGACGCGTCCCTCACAAATATAGTCCACATCAACCATCCACTCCACTAATCTACTCCCTCTATGGGTCTTTGTGGTGCAGTTACCGAATGCCTAGGGTTACGATAAACGTCTAGACGTTGAGAAAGGTGGTTTTCCCCAACTCTTCTCGGTTACTCGCTCGATGAATAAAGGTTCGCCTTATGCCGCGATATATTTTAGTGAATTGAAGTGTTTAATGCATTTTAATTTTAATTTAAAATAATAATATTGTTTAACTGAATCTAATTAATAACGAAGCTGAAAAATAAATTTAAAATTCGAGATAGTTTAGAAGATATTTAAGAAATTGATCAAAAATTTAAAGAATAGTGACCGTTTAATACCAGCTTGAGTTGGCAGCACGGGCTAAACTATTTTCCATATAAATCATTTAGTCAAAAAAGCAAAGGTTTCTTCATTAGCCTTAGTCCTGCTGCAAACTTGGGGTGGATGAAGAATCTAAATAAAAGTGCGTTTACACGGGTATCCAATATCCTACCGTCCACTGAATTAGAATTAATACAGACAAAGGTACTTCGACAAAATTTGATAAGACTTCTTTCGGTACGAGAGTACGTACCTCTAGTTAAACACAGATTTAAATGATGAAATATTGATAAAGGATATGAAGTAATAAAAAGTAAGGTGCATGAATTGGTTACAAAAGGGTGAGATCATAAGCTTAGCCGATTTTTATTAATTGCTTCAAAATGGTAAACAAAAATTTTGTTTCTTAAACAGTAGAATGATAAGGAATATCTATTGAATTCGAGTTTATAGAGAGAAAGTATATTTTATTGTTTAAGAATGCTTCTCTTGGCTAAACAAAGATTTCTATAATGAAAGATTGATAAGATATATGAAGTAATAGAGAGAAAGGTGGCTGAATGGGTTACGAAAAGGTTAAAACTTAAACCTAGAGAGCTTTATTAAGTGGTTCTAAATTGATGAACAAAAATTTAATTTATTAAACAGTAGATAAGCTATTTTTAATGGTATTTTTTATCGATAACTGAAAATTGCATTCACTGGGTTCTTCTACTCGGGTAGCCCTCTTCAGCCCTTTAATTTTGACAATTATATTATATCATGAGTATCCTATTAAATTCACCTTGATTCACCGTAACTAAAAAGTAGGCAAGATTTTCTTATTTTATATTTTATTTTTTATCTTTAATAATATATCTCTTCTCGGCCTCTATAAACGAGATTTATTAATGCCTACAGTCGTGCATTTCCGGTAACGTTTAAGCTAGTGCGGAGTCACGTTAAATGACGTTTGCTTCACCACTAGGTATATTTTTACTCAGGTTCGCCCTGTCTGAAAAAAATGATAAAAAAAAAGATTATGGGGCCAAAAGAGAGACATCCCTTCTTCACTGAAAGCATTATACCAGAAATAAACGTGTTTTAGAAGTGGGCATATATGTCTAAAATTTACTCTACAGCTTTCTAGGGTATCTGTAGACGGAGTAGCACCAGAAAACGAATTTGTACGTCACAGTCCTTAGTTTAGCGTGGTATGCGGAAAGCTAATGCGTTAATTGTTTAATGAATATAATTACTTACGAATGTATAGGCCATGTCGAGGTTATAAGTTGATTTTGATCTCAAAAAAACAAATTCCACTGGCGTTACTTGGTCTACAAATATATTAGAGTTTTCTAAACGCCGATATGTTTTTACTGAGAGACCTTGACCTTGCTTATCTAAATTTTATTTTATTGAACTTAAATTTACTTCATTCTTTTGAAATCTTTGACGAAACTAGTTGTCTAGAAATTTGGCTCGTTGATTTTAAATTAAGTTTCAATCGTTTGAATACAATTTATTGGTAAGGTAGTAATTTTGAATTTGAATTATTTGTTTGATGCGTTTATTATTTGTTTGAAATATTGTTATTTGGACATTTTTGGTATATTTTCATTGACTTGAATTCTTATTTTATTTTTATTACTGAGTTGTGGCTGAAATATTTGTTTGAAAATCAAAAGGTTTTGCTGATTATTTTTTTCTGTAGTTATTTTTTTGTTGTCATAAAAGAGTTATTTTACGATTTACCGATTGATTTTCTGATATATTTTGGGTACCGATTTATCGAGTTTTATTTTTACTGCGAAGATTGAAGTATTTCATATTTTTTGGAATTTTTTATTTTATTTTTTTTTGTTGGTGTTAATAGTTATTTAACACAATCCTGAGATTTCTGCTTTGAATTTATTAGATTGATTTAGGTTATTTATTATTGAGTTGATGTATTTTTATTACTGAGTTGTGGCTGAAGTATTTGTTTGAAAATCAAGTTTTTTCTGATTCGTTTTTCTCTATAGTTATTTTTTGTTGTCGTAAAAGTGTTATTTTACGATTTGAAACCGATTGATTTTCTGATATATTTTGGTTACCGACTTATCGAGTTTTATTTTTACTTCGAAGATCGAAGTATTTCCTATTTTTTGGATTTTTCTTGTTGTGTGTGTTAAGAGTTATTTAACACAATCCTGAGATTGCTGCTTTGAATTTATTCGATTGATTTAGGTTATTTATTATTGAGTTGGTGTATTATTTACTTTGAAAATATAAATACTTAAAAAAATGGAAGGAGACGAAGGTATAAGTAGAGAGGAACTGAAAAAGCGTAAAGCTAGGGAGAAAATGAGAGAGCGCAGAGCTGATCCAGAGTATCGTAGGAGGGAAAATGAAAGAAGGAAAGTTTTGGCGGCCCAAAGGAAAGCCAGTATGTCAACGAATGTGGTTAATACTCATGTTACTAATATACAAGGTAGTTCGTCTGAAGTGATCTTATCACGCAATATTGCTGGGGAGAATAATTTTGAAGTAGTCATCTGCCAATGTTATTAAAAGCCATTCTGGAATGGTAGGAATAGGGGTAATTGAAGGTTTAAGAAATTCTCCAACGGATGAAAATCAACCTTCTACCTCTAAGTCAGAGCGAAGAGCTAACGACACGGCAGATGTGCTAGAGCAAATGGTGAAAAAAATTAAGCTGGATAGTAAAAATTATGAAGAGAAGGAGCGTATTCGGAATCAGTTAGCGAAGGCCGCTTCGCGACAAGACGTAGATTATAGAGAAGCAGAACGTGCTAAAAATCAGTTAGCGATGGTTGGTAGACGCCAAGAGGTAGACTATAGGGAAGCTGAACGTGCTAAAAATCAGTTGGCGATGGTTGATAGACGCCAAGAGGTAGAATATAGAGAAGCTGAACGTTCTAAAAATCAGTTGACGATGGTTGATAGACGCCAAGAGGTAGAATATAGAGAAGCTGAACGTTCTAAAAATCAGTTGGCGATGGTTGATAGACGCCAAGAGGTAGAATATAGAGAAGCTGAACGTTCTAAAAATCTGTTGGCGATGGTTGATAGACGCCAAGAGGTAGAATTTAGAGAAGCTGAACGAGCTAAAAATCAGATGGCGAAGGCTAATAGACGCCAAGAGGTAGAATATAGAGTAGCTGAACGTGCTAGAAATCAGTTGGCGATGGATGATAAGCGTCAGGGTGATGTATATAGGACAACAGAGCGTTCACAAAATAGAACCTCTGCGATTGAAAGAAGGGCTAACCCTTTGAATATAAAAACAGTTTATTTCAATACCATTAAAGAAGGGCCGACTTGGAAATGTGAAGGATGTTCTATTCTTTTTTTTTAAGGGATCAGGATCTCTAGTAAAATCAAATGTATTTTTATCGGTTCCTGGTATTGAAACCCGGGTTTTAAACGAAAGGGTTTTTTATGCAGCGCTTGCAATAAAGCGGTTAAAAAAAAGGAGGTTCCAAAGTTTTCGAGAGAAAATGGTTTTCAGTTTCCTGTTATACCAGAAGCTTTAGCAAGTATTTCGAATTTGGATAAGAGAATGATATCGCCACGAATACCATTTATGCAAATAAGACGACGGGGTAGTGACCAACAAAGGGGTATTAAAGGGAATGTCGTTAATGTACCCATAAATATTGAGTCCACAGTATCCGTTTTACCAAGGTTACCTCGTGACACAGACACCATTCAAATTGAACTAATGAGAAGGATGCAATATAACAGGCCGTTTATGCATGAAACTGTTCGGCCCAGAAAGATTATGGAAGCCCTAAATTATTTAGTACGTACCCCTTTGTATCAGAAACATGAAATAACGATTAATCACAATATATTAGATCCAGTTCAGGAAGAGTTAGAATTTATTGTTGATGAAAATGATCATCAGAGACTTGACACCGAGGTGCCACAGATTAACTCAGAAGGTAATCTAGATGTTCAAAATAACCAAAGAGACAGCGATGTTTTATGGAATGAGCCTGATATTGTTAATCCTATCCCAGTGGGAAATCAGGACACGTTATTAGTTTCATTGTCCGATTTTTTACCACCTGATACTTTGCAAGTTAAATTTGCTCCAGGAGAAGGGCAAAAACCTATGTCATTGTTATTTGACGAGGATTCGGAGGAATTATCTTTCCCTAGTATTTATGTTGGTGAAAAAAAAGAACTCAGTGTCAAAAGTAGCTATGGGGAACTTCGAACTGCCGATCGCCGATGTGCGAAGAATCCTTCGAAGTTATTTTATTATTTGGTTAAATTAGAAACGAAAAAAATTAGTCAATCTATACAAGTGTGTATAAGAAAAAGTAAAAAAAAAGACGGGTCGTATTTCACGGCCGGGTATCTCGCCTCTGAGGGGGCTATTGATACGCTTATAAAGCACGATGATGGTTTTAGAGTTCTCGAAAGACTACAATCTTCTCCGTCTTATTGGCTACCCAGGCAAAAAGAGATGCTGGCGATGCTAAGACAACTTGGGACAGCTACTCTTTTTGTGACTCTTTCAGCTGCCGAAAGTAAATGGCCAGAGCTTTTAAACGTATTGCGCTCTACTTCTGGGCAAGAAGTTCTAGGAAACCAAGAGGTTTTAAGTTTAAGTTACGCCGAAAAAGCGAAGCTCATTCAGGATGACCCAGTTACTTGTGCTCGTTATTTTGACTACCGTTTTCGAGCTTTGCTTAAAGCTCTTCAGAAATTAGGTCCCCTTGGTATAGTAGAAGATTACTACTTTGGAGTAGAAATACAGCAAAGGGGCTCTCCTCAGCAACATGGGCTTATGGATAAAAGGGGCTCCAAAATTGAAGGACGACTTTTCTAATGTCAAAGAAGTAGAAAAGTTTGTCGATGAAATTATTGCATGCGCTGGTGAACATGACGATGAAAACTTAAATTTATTGACACGGCTACAGTTTCATAGACACACGACAACGTGTAAAAAAAAGGTTAATAATAGTTCAGTTTGCCGCTTTGGAATTCCTTTTCCACCCATGCCCCGTACTCTAATATATGATCCAAAGAAAAGGGTGGTTGGATCGGCAGAGGTAGAAAAGAAATGCAAAGAAAATAGTAAGCGTTTGTAAGATACATTGCAAACTAAGGAATAGGAACTTTGGGTTGATACATTTGAGGAATTGTTAGCGAAATTACACATGACTGAAGAAGAGTATATTTCTGCCGCTACTTACGATATTAAAAGAAAAAAATCCTAAAGATTCTAGGGTTAATCCTTATAATAAGGAAGTTTTGGGACTTTGGTAAGCAAATATGGACATTCAGTATGTTCTCGGTCCGTCCGGGAATCGAACCCGGGACCACTCGCACCCTAAACGAGTATTATACCACTAATCAAACGGACCGTAATTGTGGTGAACCCCACCGGTCAGCTTACATTTCAAAAGAGAGTTACAATAAGATACCCTTAATTAAGCATGATACAAAACGACGGATCTATCCGGGAATTGAACCCGGGACCACTCGCACCCAAAGCGAGTACTATACCACTAATACAACGGACCGTTATTGTGGTAAACCCCATCGAGATGCCCAGAAGTAAACATGATTCATGGTCCAAATCTTGGAAACTAACCCGGGACCATTCGCACCCAAAGCGAGTATTATACCACTAAACCAACGGAGCGGTGTTGTGGTGAATACCCTCGGTCAGCTTACATTTCAAATGATAGTTACAAAAAGATTCCCTTAATTAAGCATAATACAAAACGACGGGTCCGTCCGGGAATCGAACCCGTGACCACTCGCACCCAAAGCGAGTATTATACCACTAAACCAACGGACCCTTGCTGTGTTGTGCCCCATCGGTCAGCTTACATTTCAGAAGATAGTTACAAATACATCCCCAAACTTTAACATGATTCATGTTTATGATTCAAAACGACGGGTCCGTCCGGGAATCGAACCCGGGATCACTCGCACCCAAAAGCGAGTATTATACCACTAAACCCACGAACCGTTATTGTAAAGAACCCCATCGGTCAGCTTGAATTTCAAAAGATAGTTACAATAAGATGCCCTTAATTAAGCATGACACAAAACGACGGGTCTGTCCGGGAATCGAACCCGAGACTACTCGCACCCTAAGCGAGTATTATACCACCAAACCAATGGACCCTTGCTGCGTTGAGCCGGATCGGTCAGTTTACATTTCAGAAGATAGTTACAGTAAGATGCCCAAACTTAAAAATGAATCAAGGTTATGATACATGATTCCTGGTACAAAACGACGGGTCTGTCCGGGAATCGAACCCTGGACCACTTGCAACCTAAGCGAGTATCATACCACTAAACCAACGGGCCCTTTTTGTGTTGAGCCCCATCGGTCAGCTTACATTGCAGAAGATAGTTACAAAAAGATACCCTTAAATAAGCATGATACAAAACGACGGGTCCGTCCGGGAATCGAACCGGGGACCACTCGTACAATAAGCGAGTATTATACCACTTGTTGTATCTTTGTTGAACCCGATTGATGAGCTTACATTTCAGAAGATAGTTACAAAAAGATACCCTTAAATAAGCATGATACAAAACGACGGGTCCGTCCGGCAATCGAACCCGGGACCACCCGCACTCTAAGCGAGTATTATACCACTAAACCAACGTATCCTTGTGGTTAATACAACTAAACCAACGGACCGTTATTGTGGTGAACCCCATCGGTCAGCTTACATTTCAGAAGATAGTTACAAAAAGATGCCCAGAAGTACACATGATTCATGGTACAAATCTATGAGTCCGTCTTGGAATCTAACCCGGGACCATTCGCACCCAAAGCGAGTATTATACCACTAAACCAACGGACCCTTGCTGTATTGAACCCCATCGGTCAGCTTATATTTCAGAAGAAGAAGATCCCCAAACTTAAACATGATTCATGGTTATGATGCAAAACGACGGGTCCGTCCGGGAATCGAACCCGGGCCCACTCGCACCCTAAGCGAGTATTATACCACTAAACCAACGGACCAATGATGTGTTGAACCCCATCGGTCAGCTTACATTTCATAAGATATTTACAATAAGATGCTCAGAACTAAACATTATTCCTAGTACAAAACGACGGGTCCGTCCGGGAATCGAACCCGGGACCACTCGCACCCTATTATACCACTAAACCAACGGACCCTTGCTGTGTTGAACCCCATCGGTCAGCTTACATTTCAGAAGATAGTTACAATACGATGCCCAGAACTAAACATGATTCCTAGTACAAAACGACGGGTCCGTCCGGGAATCGAACCCGGGACCACTCGCAACCTATTATACAACTAAACCAACGGACCCTTGCTGTGTTGAACCCCATCGGTCAGCTTACATTTCAGAAGATAGTTACAATAAGTTGCCCAGAACTAAACATGATTCCTAGTACAAAACGACGGGTCCGTCCGGGAATCGAACCCGGGACCACTCGCACCCTAAGCGAGTATTATACCACTAAACCAACGGACCCTTGCTCTGTTGAACCCCATCGGTCAGCTTACATTTCAGAAGATAGTTACAATAAGGTGCCCAAAATTAAACAAGATTCATGGTTATGATACAAAACGACGGGTCCGTCCGGGAATCGAACCCGGGACCACTCGCACCCAAAGCGATTATTATACCACTAAACCACCGGACCGTTATTGTCGTGAACCCCATCGATCAGCTTACATTTCAGAAGATAGTTACAAATAGATGCCCAGAAGTAAACATGATTCATGGTACAAATCTATGAGTCCGTGTTGGAATCTAACCCGGGACCATTCGCACCCAAACCGAGTATTATATCACTAAACCAACGGAGCGTTATTGTGGTCTATACCCTCGGTCAGCTTATATTTCAAATGATAGTTACAAAAAGATTCCCTTAATTAAGCATGATACAAAACGACGGGTCCGTCTGGGAATCGAACCCGGGACCACTCGCACCCTAAGCGAGTATTATACCACTAAACCAACGGAGCGTTATAGTGGTGAATACCCTCGGTCAGCTTACATTTCAAATGATAGTTACAAAAAGATTCCCTTAATTAAGCATGATACAAAACGACGGGTCCGTCCGGGAATCGAACCCGGGACCACTCGCACCCAAAGCGAGTATTATTCCATTAAACCAACGGAGCGATATTGTGGTGAATACCCTCGGTCAGCTTATATTTCAAATGATAGTTACAAAAAGATGCCCAGAAGTAAACATGATTCATGGTACAAATCTATGAGTCCGTGTTGGAATCTAACCCGGGACCATTCGCACCCAAACCGAGTATTATACCACTAAACCAACGGAGCGTTATTGTGGTCAATACCCTAGGTCAGCTTACATTTCAAATGATAGTTACAAAAAGATTCCCTTAACTAAGCATGATACAAAACGACGGGTCCGTCCGGGAATCGAACCCGGGACCACTCGCACCCTAAGCGAGTATTATACCACTAAACCAACGGACCCTTGATGTGTTGAACCCCATCGGTCAGCTTACATTTTAGAAGATAGTTACAAATAGATGCCCATAAGTAAACATGATTCATCGTACAAATCTATGAGTCCGTGTTGGAATCTAACCCGGGACCATTCGCACCCAAAGCGAGTATTATTCCACTAAACCAACGGAGCGTTATTGTGGTGAATACCCTCGGTCAGCTTACATTTCAAATGATAGTTACAAAAAGTTTCCCTTAATTAAGCATGATACAAAACGACGGGTCCGTCCGGGAATCGAACCCGGCACCACTCGCACCCTAAGCGAGTATTATACCACTAAACCAACGGACCCTTGATGTGTTGAACCCCATCGGTCAGCTTACATTTCAGAAGATAATTACAATAAAATGCTCAGAACTAAACATGATTCCTTGTACAAAACGACGGGTCCGTCCGGGAATCGAACCCGGGACCACTCGCACCCTATTATACCACTAAACCAACGGACCCTTGCTGTGTTGAACCCCATCGGTCACCTTACATTTCAGAAGATATTTACAATAAGATGCTCAGAACTAAACATGATTCCTAGTACAAAACGACGGGTCCGTCCGGGAATCGAACCCGGGACCACTCGCACCCTATTGTACCACTAAACCAACGGACCCTTGCTGTGTTGAACCCCATCGGTCACCTTACATTTCAGAAGATAGTTACAATAAGATGCCCAGAACTATACATGATTCCTAGTACAAAACGACGGGTCCGTCCGGAAATCGAACCCGGGACCACTCGCACCCAAAGCTAGTATTATACCACTAAACCAACGGACCGTTATTGTGGTGAACCCCATCGATCACCTTACATTTCAGAAGATAGTTACAAATCGATGCCCAGAAGTAAACATGATTCATGGTACAAATCTATGAGTCCGTTTTGGAATCTAACCCGGGACCATTCGCACCCAAAGCGAGTATTATACCACTAAACCAACCGAGCGTTATTGTGGTGAATACCCTCGGTCAGCTTACATTTCAAATGATAGTTACAAAAAGATTCCCTTAATTAAGCATGATACAAAACGACGGGTCCGTCCGGGAGTCGAACCCGCGACCACTCGCACCCTAAGCGAGTATTATACCACTAAACCATCGGACCCTTGATGTGTTGAACCCCATTGGTCAGCTTACATTTCAGAAGATATTTACAATAAGATGCTCAGAACTAAACATGATTCCTAGTACAAAAACGACGGGTCCGTCCGGTAATCGAACCCGTGACCACTCGCACCCAAAGCAAGTATTATACCACTATACCAACGGACCCTTGCTGTGTTGAACCCCATTGGTCAGCTTACATTTCAGAAGATAGTTACAATAAGGTGCCCAAAATTAAACAAGATTCATGATTATGATACAAAACGACGGGTCCGTCCGGGAATCGAACCCGGGACCACTCGCACCCTAAGCGAGTATTATACCACTAAACCAACGGACCCTTAATGTGTTGAGCCACATCGGTCAGCTTACATTTCTGAAGATATTTACAATAAGATGCCCAGAACTAAACATGATTCCTAGTACAAAACGACGGGTCCGTCCGGGAATCGAACCCGGTACTACTCGCACCCTAAGCGAGTATTATACCACTAAACCAACGGACCCTTAATGTGTTGAACCACATCGGTCAGCTTACATTTCTGAAGATATTTACAATAAGATGCCCAGAACTAAACATGATTCCTAGTACAAAACGACGGGTCCGTCCGGGAATCGAACCCGGGACCACTCGCACCCTAAGCGAGTATTATACCACTAAACCAACGGACCCTTCCTGTGTTGAATTCCATCGGTCAGCTTACATTTCAGAAGATATTTACAATAAGATGCCCAGAACTAAACATCATTCCTAGTACAAAACGACGGTTCCGTCCGGGAATCGAACCCGGGACCACTCGCACCCTAAGCGAGCATTATACCACTTATCCAACGGTCCCTTCCTTTGTTGAACCCCATCGGTCAGCTTACATTTCAGAAGATAGTTACAAATAGATGCCCATAAGTAAACATGATTCATGGTACAAATCAATGAGTCCGTGTTGGAATCTAACCCGGGACCATTCGCACCCAAAGCGAGTATTATACCACTAAACCAACGGAGCTTTATTGTGGTGAATACCCTCGGTCAGCTTACATTTCAAATGATAGTTACAAAAAGTTTCCCTTAATAAAGCATGATACAAAACGACGGGTCCGTCCGGGAATCGAACCCGTGACCACTCGCACCCTAAGCGAGTATTATACCACTAAACCAACGGACCCTTGATGAGTTGAACCCCATCGGTCAGCTTACATTTCAGAAGATATTTACAATAAGATGCTCAGAACTAAACATGATTCCTAGTACAAAACGACGGGTCCGTCCGGAAATCGAACCCGGGACCACTCGCGCCCTATTATACCACTAAACCAACGGACCCTTGCTGTGTTGAACCCCATCGGTCACCTTACATTTCAGAAGATAGTTACAATAAGATGCCCAGAACTATACATGATTCCTAGTACAAAACGACGGGTCCGTCCGGGAATCTAACCCGGGACCATTCGCACCCAAAGCGAGTATTATACCTCTAAACCAACGGACCCTTGCTGTGATGAACCCCATCGGTCAGCTTACATTTCAGAAGATAGTTACAATAAGGTGCCCAAAATTAAACAAGATTCATGATTATGATACGAAACGACAGGTTCGTCCGGGAATCGAACCCGGGACCACTCGCACCCAAAACGAGTATTATACCACTAAACCAACGGACCGTTATTGTGGTGAACCCCATCTATCAGCTTACATTTCAAATGATAGTTACAAAAAGATTCCCTTAATTAAGCATGATACAAAACGACGGGTCCGTCCGACGGGACCACTCTTACCCTAAGCGAGTATTATACCACTAAACCAACGGAGCGTTATAGTGGTGAATACCCTCGGTAAGCTTACATTTCAAATGATAGTTACAAAAAGATTCCCTTAATTAAGCCTGATACAAAACGACGGGTCCGACCAGGAATCGAACCCGGGTGAATTCCCTCGGTAAGCTTACATTTCAAATGATAGTTACAAAAAGATTCCCTTAATTAAGCATGATAC
Organism: Odiellus spinosus; assembly: GCA_963920705.1. Taxonomy (NCBI): domain Eukaryota; kingdom Metazoa; phylum Arthropoda; class Arachnida; order Opiliones; family Phalangiidae; genus Odiellus; species Odiellus spinosus. The sequence continues at coordinate 3,635,951 of OY987234.1, forward strand.
AAAACTACGGGTCCGTCCGGGAGTCGAACCCGGGACCACTCGCACCCTAAGCGAGTATTATACCACTAAACAGTCGGACCCTTGATGTGTTGAACCCCATTGGTCAGCTTACATTTCAGAAGATATTTACAATAAGATGCTCAGAACTAAACATGATTCCTAGTACAAAACGACGGGTCCGTCCGGTAATCGAACCCGTGACCACTCGCACCCAAAGCGAGTATTATACCACTAAACCAACGGACCCTTGCTGTGTTGAAATCCATTGGTCAGCTTACATTTCAGAAGATAGTTACAATAAGGTGCCCAAAATTAAACAAGATTCATGGTTATGATACAAAACGACGGTTCCGTCCTGGAATCGAACCCGGGACCACTCGCACCCTAAGCGAGTATTATACCACTAAACCAACGGACCCTTCCTTTGTTGAACCCCATCGGTCAGCTTACATTTCAGAAGATAGTTACAAATAGATGCCCATAAGTAAACATGATTCATGGTACAAATCAATGAGTCCGTGTTGGAATCTAACCCGGGACCATTCGCACCCAAAGCGAGTATTATACCACTAAACCAACGAAGCTTTATTGTGGTGAATACCCTCGGTCAGCTTACATTTCAAATGTTAGTTACAAAAAGTTTCCCTTAATAAAGCATGATACAAAACGACGGGTCCGTCCGGGAATCGACCCCGGGACCACTCGCACCCAAAGCGAGTATTATACCACTAAACCAACGGACCGTTATTGTGGTGAACCCCATCGATCAGCTTACATTTCAGAAGATAGTTACAAATAGATGCCCATAAGTAAACATGATTCATGGTACAAATCTATGAGTCCGTGTTGGAATCTAACCCGGGACCACTCGCATCCTAAGCGAGTATTATACCACTAAACCAACGGACCCTTGATGAGTTGCACCCCATCGGTCAGCTTACATTTCAGAAGATATTTACAATAAGATGCTCAGAACTAAACATGATTCCTAGTACAAAACGACGGGTCCGTCCGGGAATCGAACCCGGGACCACTCGCACCCTATTATACCACTAAACCAACGGACCCTTGCTGTGTTGAACCCTATCGGTCAGCTTACATTTCAGAAGATAGTTACAAATAGATGCCCATAAGTAAACATGATTCATGGTACAAATCAATGAGTCCGTGTTGGAATCTAACCCGGGACCATTCGCACCCAAAGCGAGTATTATACCACTAAACCAACGAAGCTTTATTGTGGTGAATACCCTCGGTCAGCTTACATTTCAAATGATAGTTACAAAAAGTTTCCCTTAATAAAGCATGATACAAAACGACGGGTCCGTCCGGGAATCGACCCCGGGACCACTCGCACCCAAAGCGAGTATTATACCACTAAACCAACGGACCGTTATTGTGGTGAACCCCATCGATCAGCTTACATTTCAGAAGATAGTTACAAATAGATGCCCATAAATAAACATGATTCATGGTACAAATCTATGAGTCCGTGTTGGAATCTAACCCGGGACCACTCGCATACTAAGCGAGTATTATACCACTAAACCAACGGACCCTTGATGAGTTGAACCCCATCGGTCAGCTTACATTTCAGAAAATATTTACAATAAGATGCTCAGAACTAAACATGATTCCTAGTACAAAACGACGGGTCCGTCCGGGAATCGAACCTGGGACCACTCGCACCCTATTATACCACTAAACCAACGGACCCTTGCTGTGTTGAACCCCATCGGTCACCTTACATTTCAGAAGATAGTTACAATAAGATGCCCAGAACTATACATGATTCATGGTACAAATCTATGAGTCCGTGTTGGAATCTAACCCGGGACCATTCGCACCCAAACCGAGTATTATATCACTAATCCAACGGAGCGTTATTGTGGTCTATACCCTCGGTCAGCTTATATTTCAAATGATAGTTACAAAAAGATTCCCTTAATTAAGCATGATACAAAACGACGGGTCCGTCTGGGAATCGAACCCGGGACCACTCGCACCCTAAGCGAGTATTATACCACTAAACCAACGGAGCGTTATAGTGGTGAATACCCTCGGTCAGCTTACATTTCAAATGATAGTTACAAAAAGATTCCCTTAATTAAGCATGATACAAAACGACGGGTCCGTCCGGGAATTGAACCCGGGACCACTCGCACCCAAAGCGAGTATTATTCCACTAAACCACCGGAGCGATATTGTGGTGAATACCCTCGGTCAGCTTATATTTCAAATGATAGTTACAAAAAGATGCCCAGAAGTAAACATGATTCATGGTACAAATCTATGAGTCCGTGTTGGAATCTAACCCGGGACCATTCGCACCCAAACCGAGTATTATACCACTAAACCAACGGAGCGTTATTGTGGTCAATACCCTAGGTCAGCTTACATTTCAAATGATAGTTACAAAAAGATTCCCTTAACTAAGCATGATACAAAACGACGGGTCCGTCCGGGAATCGAACCCGGGACCACTCGCACCCTAAGCGAGTATTATACCACTAAACCAACGGACCCTTGATGTGTTGAACCCCATCGGTCAGCTTACATTTTAGAAGATAGTTACAAATAGATGCCCATAAGTAAACATGATTCATCGTACAAATCTATGAGTCCGTGTTGGAATCTAACCCGGGACCATTCGCACCCAAAGCGAGTATTATTCCACTAAACCAACGGAGCGTTATTGTGGTGAATACCCTCGGTCAGCTTACATTTCAAATGATAGTTACAAAAAGTTTCCCTTAATTAAGCATGATACAAAACGACGGGTCCGTCCGGGAATCGAACCCGGCACCACTCGCACCCTAAGCGAGTATTATACCACTAAACCAACGGACCCTTGCTGTGTTGAACCCCATCGGTCAGCTTACATTTCAGAAGATAATTACAATAAAATGCTCAGAACTAAACATGATTCCTAGTACAAAACGACGGGTCCGTCCGGGAATCGAACCCGGGACCACTCGCACCCTATTATACCACTAAACCAACGGACCCTTGCTGTGTTGAACCCCATCGGTCACCTTACATTTCAGAAGATATTTACAATAAGATGCTCAGAACTAAACATGATTCCTAGTACAAAACGACGGGTCCGTCCGGGAATCGAACCCGGGACCACTCGCACCCTATTATACCACTAAACCAACGGACCCTTGCTGTGTTGAACCCCATCGGTCACCTTACATTTCAGAAGATAGTTACAATAAGATGCCCAGAACTATACATGATTCCTAGTACAAAACGACGGGTCCGTCCGGAAATCGAACCCGGGACCACTCGCACCCAAAGCTAGTATTATACCACTAAACCAACGGACCGTTATTGTGGTGAACCCCATCGATCACCTTACATTTCAGAAGATAGTTACAAATCGATGCCCAGAAGTAAACATGATTCATGGTACAAATCTATGAGTCCGTTTTGGAATCTAACCCGGGACCATTCGCACCCAAAGCGAGTATTATACCACTAAACCAACCGAGCGTTATTGTGGTGAATACCCTCGGTCAGCTTACATTTCAAATGATAGTTACAAAAAGATTCCCTTAATTAAGCATGATACAAAACGACGGGTCCGTCCGGGAGTCGAACCCGCGACCACTCGCACCCTAAGCGAGTATTATACCACTAAACCATCGGACCCTTGATGTGTTGAACCCCATTGGTCAGCTTACATTTCAGAAGATATTTACAATAAGATGCTCAGAACTAAACATGATTCCTAGTACAAAAACGACGGGTCCGTCCGGTAATCGAACCCGTGACCACTCGCACCCATAGCAAGTATTATACCACTATACCAACGGACCCTTGCTGTGTTGAACCCCATTGGTCAGCTTACATTTCAGAAGATAGTTACAATAAGGTGCCCAAAATTAAACAAGATTCATGATTATGATACAAAACGACGGGTCCGTCCGGGAATCGAACCCGGGACCACTCGCACCCTAAGCGAGTATTATACCACTAAACCAACGGACCCTTAATGTGTTGAACCACATCGGTCAGCTTACATTTCTGAAGATATTTACAATAAGATGCCCAGAACTAAACATGATTCCTAGTACAAAACGACGGGTCCGTCCGGGAATCGAACCCGGTACTACTCGCACCCTAAGCGAGTATTATACCACTACACCAACGGACCGTTAATGTGTTGAACCACATCGGTCAGCTTACATTTCTGAAGATATTTACATTAAGATGCCCAGAACTAAACATGATTCCTAGTACAAAACGACGGGTCCGTCCGGGAATCGAACCCGGGACCACTCGCACCCTAAGCGAGTATTATACCACTAAACCAACGGACCCTTCCTGTGGTGAATTCCATCGGTCAGCTTACATTTCAGAAGATATTTACAATAAGATGCCCAGAACTAAACATCATTCCTAGTACAAAACGACGGTTCCGTCCGGGAATCGAACCCGGGACCACTCGCACCCTAAGCGAGCATTATACCACTTATCCAACGGTCCCTTCCTTTGTTGAACCCCATCGGTCAGCTTACATTTCAGAAGATAGTTACAAATAGATGCCCATAAGTAAACATGATTCATGGTACAAATCAATGAGTCCGTGTTGGAATCTAACCCGGGACCATTCGCACCCAAAGCGAGTATTATACCACTAAACCAACGGAGCTTTATTGTGGTGAATACCCTCGGTCAGCTTACATTTCAAATGATAGTTACAAAAAGTTTCCCTTAATAAAGCATGATACAAAACGACGGGTCCGTCCGGGAATCGAACCCGTGACCACTCGCACCCTAAGCGAGTATTATACCACTAAACCAACGGACCCTTGATGAGTTGAACCCCATCGGTCAGCTTACATTTCAGAAGATATTTACAATAAGATGCTCAGAACTAAACATGATTCCTAGTACAAAACGACGGGTCCGTCCGGGAATCGAACCCGGGACCACTCGCGCCCTATTATACCACTAAACCAACGGACCCTTGCTGTGTTGAACCCCATCGGTCACCTTACATTTCAGAAGATAGTTACAATAAGATGCCCAGAACTATACATGATTCCTAGTACAAAACGACGGGTCCGTCCGGGAATCTAACCCGGGACCATTCGCACCCAAAGCGAGTATTATACCTCTAAACCAACGGACCCTTGCTGTGATGAACCCCATCGGTCAGCTTACATTTCAGAAGATAGTTACAATAAGGTGCCCAAAATTAAACAAGATTCATGATTATGATACGAAACGACAGGTTCGTCCGGGAATCGAACCCGGGACCACTCGCACCCAAAACGAGTATTATACCACTAAACCAACGGACCGTTATTGTGGTGAACCCCATCTATCAGCTTACATTTCAAATGATAGTTACAAAAAGATTCCCTTAATTAAGCATGATACAAAACGACGGGTCCGTCCGACGGGACCACTCTTACCCTAAGCGAGTATTATACCACTAAACCAACGGAGCGTTATAGTGGTGAATACCCTCGGTAAGCTTACATTTCAAATGATAGTTACAAAAAGATTCCCTTAATTAAGCCTGATGCAAAACGACGGGTCCGACCAGGAATCGAACCCGGGTGAATTCCCTCGGTAAGCTTACATTTCAAATGATAGTTACAAAAAGATTCCCTTAATTAAGCATGATACAAAACGACGGGTCCGTCCGGGAGTCGAACCCGGGACCACTCGCACCCTAAGCGAGTATTATACCACTAAACAGTCGGACCCTTGATGTGTTGAACCCCATTGGTCAGCTTACATTTCAGAAGATATTTACAATAAGATGCTCAGAACTAAACATGATTCCTAGTACAAAACGACGGGTCCGTCCGGTAATCGAACCCGTGACCACTCGCACCCAAAGCGAGTATTATACCACTAAACCAACGGACCCTTGCTGTGTTGAAATCCATTGGTCAGCTTACATTTCAGAAGATAGTTACAATAAGGTGCCCAAAATTAAACAAGATTCATGGTTATGATACAAAACGACGGTTCCGTCCTGGAATCGAACCCGGGACCACTCGCACCCTAAGCGAGTATTATACCACTAAACCAACGGACCCTTCCTTTGTTGAACCCCATCGGTCAGCTTACATTTCAGAAGATAGTTACAAATAGATGCCCATAAGTAAACATGATTCATGGTACAAATCAATGAGTCCGTGTTGGAATCTAACCCGGGACCATTCGCACCCAAAGCGAGTATTATACCACTAAACCAACGAAGCTTCATTGTGGTGAATACCCTCGGTCAGCTTACATTTCAAATGATAGTTACAAAAAGTTTCCCTTAATAAAGCATGATACAAAACGACGGGTCCGTCCGGGAATCGACCCCGGGACCACTCGCACCCAAAGCGAGTATTATACCACTAAACCAACGGACCGTTATTGTGGTGAACCCCATCGATCAGCTTACATTTCAGAAGATAGTTACAAATAGATGCCCATAAGTAAACATGATTCATGGTACAAATCTATGAGTCCGTGTTGGAATCTAACCCGGGACCACTCGCATCCTAAGCGAGTATTATACCACTAAACCAACGGACCCTTGATGAGTTGCACCCCATCGGTCAGCTTACATTTCAGAAGATATTTACAATAAGATGCTCAGAACTAAACATGATTCCTAGTACAAAACGACGGGTCCGTCCGGGAATCGAACCCGGGACCACTCGCACCCTATTATACCACTAAACCAACGGACCCTTGCTGTGTTGAACCCTATCGGTCAGCTTACATTTCAGAGGATAGTTACAAATAGATGCCCATAAGTAAACATGATTCATGGTACAAATCAATGAGTCCGTGTTGGAATCTAACCCGGGACCATTCGCACCCAAAGCGAGTATTATACCACTAAACCAACGAAGCTTTATTGTGGTGAATACCCTCGGTCAGCTTACATTTCAAATGATAGTTACAAAAAGTTTCCCTTAATAAAGCATGATACAAAACGACGGGTCCGTCCGGGAATCGACCCCGGGACCACTCGCACCCAAAGCGAGTATTATACCACTAAACCAACGGACCGTTATTGTGGTGAACCCCATCGATCAGCTTACATTTCAGAAGATAGTTACAAATAGATGCCCATAAATAAACATGATTCATGGTACAAATCTATGAGTCCGTGTTGGAATCTAACCCGGGACCACTCGCATCCTAAGCGAGTATTATACCACTAAACCAACGGACCCTTGATGAGTTGAACCCCATCGGTCAGCTTACATTTCAGAAGATATTTACAATAAGATGCTCAGAACTAAACATGATTCCTAGTACAAAACGACGGGTCCGTCCGGGAATCGAACCTGGGACCACTCGCACCCTATTATACCACTAAACCAACGGACCCTTGCTGTGTTGAACCCCATCGGTCACCTTACATTTCAGAAGATAGTTACAATAAGATGCCCAGAACTATACATGATTCCTAGTACAAAACGACGGGTCCGTCCGGGAATCTAACCCGGGACCATTCGCACCCAAAGCGAGTATTATACCACTAAACCAACGGACCGTTATTATGGTGAACCCCATCTATCAGCTTACATTTCAAATGATAGTTACAAAAAGATTCCCTTGATTAAGCATGATACAAAACGACGGGTCCGTCCGACGGGACCACACTTACCCTAAGCGAGTATTATACCACTAAACCAACGGAGCGTTATAGTGGTGAATACCCTCGGTAAGCTTACATTTCAAATGATAGTTACAAAAAGATTCCCTTAATTAAGCCTGATACAAAACGACGGGTCCGACCAGGAATCGAACCCGGGTGAATACCCTCGGTAAGCTTACATTTCAAATGATAGTTACAAAAAGATTCCCTTAATTAAGCATGATACAAAACGACGGGTCCGTCCGGGAGTCGAACCACTCGCACCCTAAGCGAGTATTATACCACTAAACCATCGGACCCTTGATGTGTTGAACCCCATCGGTCAGCTTACATTTCAGAAGATAGTTACAATAAGGTGCCCAAAATTAAACAAGATTCATGATTATGATACAAAACGACGGGTCCGTCCGGGAATCGAACCCGGGACCACTCGCACCCTAAGCGAGTATTATACCACTAAACCAACGGACCCTTATTGTGAAGAACCCCATCGGTCAGCTTACATTTCAGAAGATAGTTACAATAAGATGCCCAGAACTAAACATGATTCCTAGTACAAAACGACGGGTCCGTCCGGGAATCGAACCCGGGACCACTCGCACCCTAAGCGAGTATTATACCACTAAACCAACGGACCCCTGCTCTGTTGATCCCCATCGGTCAGCTTACATTTCAGAAGATAGTTACAAAAAGGTGCCCAAAATTAAACAAGATTCATGGTTATGATACAAAACGACGGGTCCGTCCGGGAATCGAACCCGGGAATCGAACCCGGGACCACTCGCACCCAAAGCGAGTATTATACCACTAAACCAACGGACCGTTTTTGTGCTGAACCGCATCGATCAGCTTACATTTCAGAAGATAATTACAAATAGATGCCCATAAGTAAACATGATTCATGGTACAAATCAATGAGTCCGTGTTGGAATCTAACCCGGGACCACTCGTACCCTAAGCGAGTATTATACCACTAAACCAACGGACCCTTGATGTGATGAACCCCATCGGTCAGCTTACATTTCAGAAGATAATTACAATAAGATGCTCAGAACTTATTCCTAGTACAAAACTACGGGTCCGTCCGGGAATCGAACCCGGGACCACTCGCACCCTATTATACCACTAAACCAACGGACCCTTGCTGTGTTGAACCCCATCGGTCACCTTACATTTCAGAAGATAGTTACAATAAGATGCCCAGAACTAAACATGATTCCTAGTACAAAACGACGGGTTCGTCCGGGAATCTAACCCGGGACCACTCGCACCCTAAGCGAGTATTATACCACTAAACCAACGGACCCTTATTGTGAAGAACCCCATCGGTCAGCTTACATTTCAGAAGATAGTTACAATAAGATGCCCAGAACTAAACATGATTCCTAGTACAAAACGACGGGTCCGTCCGGGAATCGAACCCGGGACCACTCGCACCCTAAGCGAGTATTATACCACTAAACCAACGGACCCCTGCTCTGTTGATCCCCATCGGTCAGCTTACATTTCAGAAGATAGTTACAAAAAGGTGCCCAAAATTAAACAAGATTCATGGTTATGATACAAAACGACGGGTCCGTCCGGGAATCGAACCCGGGACCACTCGCACCCAAAGCGAGTATTATACCACTAAACCAACGGACCGTTTTTGTGCTGAACCGCATCGATCAGCTTACATTTCAGAAGATAATTACAAATAGATGCCCATAAGTAAACATGATTCATGGTACAAATCAATGAGTCCGTGTTGGAATCTAACCCGGGACCACTCGTACCCTAAGCGAGTATTATACCACTAAACCAACGGACCCTTGATGTGATGAACCCCATCGGTCAGCTTACATTTCAGAAGATAATTACAATAAGATGCTCAGAACTTATTCCTAGTACAAAACTACGGGTCCGTCCGGGAATCGAACCCGGGACCACTCGCACCCTATTATACCACTAAACCAACGGACCCTTGCTGTGTTGAACCCCATCGGTCACCTTACATTTCAGAAGATAGTTACAATAAGATGCCCAGAACTAAACATGATTCCTAGTACAAAACGACGGGTTCGTCCGGGAATCTAACCCGGGACCATTCGCACCCAAAGCGAGTATTATACCTCTAAACCAACGGACCCTTACTATTCAGAAGATAGTTACAATAAGGTGCCAAAACTTAAACAAGATTCATGATTATGATACAAAACGACGGGTCCGTCCGGGAATCGAACCCGCGACCACTCGCACCCAAAGCGAGTATTATACCACTAAACCAACGGACCGTTATTGTTGTGAACCCCATCGATCAGCTTACATTTCAGAAGATAGTTACAAATCGATGCCCAGAAGTAAACATGATTCATGGAACAAATCTATGAGTCCGTTTTGGAATCTAACCCGGGACCACTCGCACCCTAAGCGAGTATTATACCACTAAACCAACGGACCCTTATTGTGAAGAACCCCATCGGTCAGCTTACATTTCAGAAGATAGTTACAATAAGATGCCCAGAACTAAACATGATTCCTAGTACAAAACGACGGGTCCGTCCGGGAATCGAACCCGGGACCACTCGCACCCTAAGCGAGTATTATACCACTAAACCAACGGACCCCTGCTCTGTTGATCCCCATCGGTCAGCTTACATTTCAGAAGATAGTTACAAAAAGGTGCCCAAAATTAAACAAGATTCATGGTTATGATACAAAACGACGGGTCCGTCCGGGAATCGAACCCGGGACCACTCGCACCCAAAGCGAGTATTATACCACTAAACCAACGGACCGTTTTTGTGCTGAACCGCATCGATCAGCTTACATTTCAGAAGATAATTACAAATAGATGCCCATAAGTAAACATGATTCATGGTACAAATCAATGAGTCCGTGTTGGAATCTAACCCGGGACCACTCGTACCCTAAGCGAGTATTATACCACTAAACCAACGGACCCTTGATGTGATGAACCCCATCGGTCAGCTTACATTTCAGAAGATAATTACAATAAGATGCTCAGAACTTATTCCTAGTACAAAACTACGGGTCCGTCCGGGAATCGAACCCGGGACCACTCGCACCCTATTATACCACTAAACCAACGGACCCTTGCTGTGTTGAACCCCATCGGTCACCTTACATTTCAGAAGATAGTTACAATAAGATGCCCAGAACTAAACATGATTCCTAGTACAAAACGACGGGTTCGTCCGGGAATCTAACCCGGGACCACTCGCACCCTAAGCGAGTATTATACCACTAAACCAACGGACCCTTATTGTGAAGAACCCCATCGGTCAGCTTACATTTCAGAAGATAGTTACAATAAGATGCCCAGAACTAAACATGATTCCTAGTACAAAACGACGGGTCCGTCCGGGAATCGAACCCGGGACCACTCGCACCCTAAGCGAGTATTATACCACTAAACCAACGGACCCCTGCTCTGTTGATCCCCATCGGTCAGCTTACATTTCAGAAGATAGTTACAAAAAGGTGCCCAAAATTAAACAAGATTCATGGTTATGATACAAAACGACGGGTCCGTCCGGGAATCGAACCCGGGACCACTCGCACCGAAAGCGAGTATTATACCACTAAACCAACGGACCGTTTTTGTGCTGAACCGCATCGATCAGCTTACATTTCAGAAGATAATTACAAATAGATGCCCATAAGTAAACATGATTCATGGTACAAATCAATGAGTCCGTGTTGGAATCTAACCCGGGACCACTCGTACCCTAAGCGAGTATTATACCACTAAACCAACGGACCCTTGATGTGATGAACCCCATCGGTCAGCTTACATTTCAGAAGATAATTACAATAAGATGCTCAGAACTTATTCCTAGTACAAAACTACGGGTCCGTCCGGGAATCGAACCCGGGACCACTCGCACCCTATTATACCACTAAACCAACGGACCCTTGCTGTGTTGAACCCCATCGGTCACCTTACATTTCAGAAGATAGTTACAATAAGATGCCCAGAACTAAACATGATTCCTAGTACAAAACGACGGGTTCGTCCGGGAATCTAACCCGGGACCATTCGCACCCAAAGCGAGTATTATACCTCTAAACCAACGGACCCTTACATTTCAGAAGATAGTTACAATAAGGTGCCAAAAATTAAACAAGATTCATGATTATGATACAAAACGACGGGTCCGTCCGGGAATCGAACCCGCGACCACTCGCACCCAAAGCGAGTATTATACCACTAAACCAACGGACCGTTATTGTTGTGAACCCCATCGATCAGCTTACATTTCAGAAGATAGTTACAAATCGATGCCCAGAAGTAAACATGATTCATGGAACAAATCTATGAGTCCGTTTTGGAATCTAACCCGGGACCATTCGCACCCAAAGCGAGTATTATACCACTAAACCAACGGGCCGTTATTGTTGTGAACCCCATCGATCAGCTTACATTTCAGAAGATAGTTACAAATCGATGCCCAGAAGTAAACATGATTCATGGAACAAATCTATGAGTCCGTTTTGGAATCTAACCCGGGACCATTCGCACCCAAAGCGAGTATTATACCACTAAACCAACGGAGCGTTATTGTGGTGAATACCCTCGGTCAGCTTACATTTCAAATGATAGTTACAAAAAGATTCCCTTAATTAAGCATGATACAAAACGACGGGTCCGTCCGGGAGTCGAACCCGGGACCACTCGCACCCTAAGCGAGTATTAAAACCGGGCCGTTGCCGGCCAGGTTTATTTATAGGTCTCTCACAATTTCATCAGAAACGTCTATGGAGATTACCCTTATGAGGTGGTAATTTTTTTCGTCTTGATAACTGGAATCTTCGTCTGCTTCGTCTCCCGACCGCGAGCCGTTTCATTGAGAGTTTGCATTCGAGAGAGAACAATATGTTAGGATCATGGGGGTACTCTTATATTTTTCTATACATTTCGGATGAATACTAAGACTGAGATAACAAAAGCTTTATAGATAACGTTGAAACACCGTGAAAGACGACGTTTCACTGGGAGTTTGCATTCGAAAGAGATAAATGTGTTAGATTTACAAGGGTGTTCTATTATACTTTTATTATACTTTTATTATGTTGAATACTAAGACTGAATAACAGTAGCTTTGATAACATTGGAAAAAAAGACGGAAAAAATGATAACGTTGGTGTATGAAGTTGAATAAAAAACTTGTGTCTAATTAAATATAAATAATAAAGCAAAACGCGAGAGATACAAACGATATATGTTTTTGGTTTAAAAGATATAGGACGATGCCTAGAATTCTACGTATTGCGTCTAATGCAAAACAGTGTTTTTAACGTTTATAGTGCGAACTGGATTTTTTTTATCAATGATTATAAGCCGCAGGGTAACAAACTTGGGTATTATACATTAGCCCAAATGGTATATAACGGTAAGATTTTGAAATGTCTTAGAAAATGGACTCTGAGACAGACGTACAATAAATTTATTTAGTTATAAAAGTTGGCGGGAAATTTAAATTATGCTGCAGAATTTAAAGGAGTCTAGAAAGGATACGGATATAAGAACAAAATTGGACACACGCGCGATAGGACACAATAACGATGGGATATAATCTCGATGGGACGCAATCTCGACAGAACATAATGTCGATGCGACACAAACTTGATAGACCATAATCTTCATGTACATAATCTCAAGTGGAATCTTTATCGATAGTTCACAACCTCGAATGGACATTTTGTTTCCTTGCCCTTCTTGTAACAATCTCAGTCTGATTTAGTTGCAGTCGACGCGAAGTCAGCCCCTTTAGAGTATTCGAACTTTCAGTACTATCACGTGTTCGACATAACGAACTTTCGGACTCGTCGTCCAATTCTTACAATGGGATGGAAATACGTTTTTCAGTTGGCCTATCGCCAGTAGGCCAAATCCGTTTTTTAAGGGACGTCGACGTAGTTTTTCGAGAGTTAAAAGTCATTTTCGCCTCTGGATAGAACACATTCTTTCTCTGTCATTCATGCATTCAACATCGTGTAAAAAAAAGTCAACGTCTCTTGCCTGCTGCAGAGGTGGAAGTTCCGTGGTGACGCCTAGAATGTCCTAGCCTTCAAGGATTAGGATAGGCCAAGTAGAGGACAAGTAGTGGAAAGATGCCTGGGGCCATCATCCAGCACATCTTTTGGACAGCAGAGTAAAGGAAGACTTACGTTTCTTTAGGAACAGTGCGGAGGAATTGGCATAGGTTTTTGCAAATATGTTCTTTAACGCGATGTTGTTTTTACGACTTCGTTTTCTTTTTTTGCAGGGCTCTCTGAATTTATGAGAATTATACTTGTAATAATAAAGTTTAATGTTTATTCTGGTCTCGATCGTCTCGTTAATTCTCGAGTAGATATTTTAGTATCTTAGTGGATGTTCATGGTAATCACTTTTTTTTAAATGAACTAAAGACGATTGAAGATTAAACCTCGTTTATTGAGCGCGATCATTCCTCTGATCCTTTGTCGTACATGTTACTTCATAGGTCAACTCTCATGCGCTGACCTGCCACCTAGGAGCGAGTTCACTACGTAATATGTTCCTTTTTTTTTTTTTTTTTTTTTTAACATCAGAACATTGAACAAAGTTTTAAAACATTATATATAATTTTTTTTTTTTTTTTTTTTTTTAAAGTTTGTAATCATTAAATCGCTGCGGCCTTTTAGTTATTCTCTGTGGTCTTGTGTTCAAGGGCTGTTGTTCCTTTTGAAATTCAGCTGATACTGAAGCTTTAAGCGGTCCAATTCCGGTCCCCTGGGTGACTTGTGGTATGGGACTCTTGCGTATAATTTCTTCCTGTAATGGCCGAGTAGGATGTGAGTTTTCTAATGCGGATTGGACCTCTCGAGTGGGCGACAACGTGTTTAATCTTAAGCCCAGCGGTGCAGAAGGTTGAATCGAAGGGGTTACTTGACGGTTATGTACCTCTATTATTCCTGGTAGATGGTTTGAGTGATTTTGAAAGTTTATTGCCATCTGTACATCACATGTAGAATTAAATTTTTCTTTCTTATAAGTTGGTATTTTCTGCGTACCCCGTTCATTCTTCCTTTGAGGTTCTACACTTCCTGCTTCAATCATTGGTCGTAGGTGAAATTTATTTCGCCGATAAGTCGCTCCCTCCATTGTTGTAATTATGTACGAGTCAGGTTCTTTTGCTCTAGCCGTTATTTTTGCAGGTAACCATATTCTTGTTGCTGCATAATACCGAACGGTTGCTCCTATTTGAAATTCCTGTCGATTCGCTCCTCTCACGTCTTTCTTGATTATTTGATTTCTTCGATGTTCCAGGGTCTGCCGTATTTCGTTTGTTGAATATCTGGGTATTAAAGATTGAGCTGTCACAGCATTCGGTGTTCTTATTAGCCGGCCCATTAGCATTTCAGATGGCGAAGGAAGGTTTTCCAATGGTGTTGCCCTGTATTCGAGTAGGACATAGTACGGATCAACACCAGCTTGTTTTGCCTTGTCCAATAAGTTCTTTATTGTTTGAACGTGTCTTTCTGCCATCCCGTTGGACTGCGGAAAGTGCGGGCTGGAGGTGAAATGGTTAACGCCCCATTGTGTTAGAAACTGCGAAAATTCAGCCGAGTTGAAGGGAGGGCCATTATCGGAAATGATGGTTTGGGGTATTCCATGCCTAGCAAAATGTGGCTTTAAGACCTTTATCAAAGATTTGGCATCAGTTTTCTGCATTTCATCGATTTCTACAAATTTAGAATAGTAATCCACGCAAAGAAGCATCGTTTTCTGATCTTGATGAAAAAAGTCCATTGCTATGGTTTCCCATGGTCTAGTGGGTACTGGATGGGGAGTACTACAAGTGCTGATATTGGCTCGATCTTTTGTCCGACACACTATGCATGCCTGGATATATTTTGTAATATCCAACGTCATTCCGGGCCAGAATACATGTACTCTAGCCTTCCTGAGACATGAATTGATACCCTGATGGGCTCCATGAAGCTGCTTTATGGTTTCTGGCCTTAGGTTCGTGGGTATAATAAGTCGGTTTCCGCGAAAGAGTAACCCATCTTCAGAGTAAATTTCCTCTTTTATTGGCCAATATTTCTTTAGGTCTGATCTTAATGCCGTTTGATATCGTGGCCATCCGCTCCTGATGTGTTGTAGAATACCCTTCATCTCTTCGTCCTCTTCTGTGGCAGCTTGGAACTGTATTAGCTTGCTGTTGGATATAACTGTCATTGAATGTAAGCTAGCCGTTGGACCTTCCAAGTCCTCAGTTTGAGCATCCATAGTTAGGGATGGCGATCGTGAAAGAGCATCCGCTATATACATCTGAGGACCTGGAACGTAAGTAAGTGTCACGTCGTATCTGGTTAATCTCAAGACCAATCGCTGCAATCTTGGCGACAATACATTCAAGGGCTTTTCTACGATGGCCAACAAAGGTTTATGGTCGGTTTCAACGACTGATCTTGTTCCAACAAGATAGTAGTGAAGGTGTTCAACCGCGTAGACGATCGCCAAAAGTTCTTTTTCTATCTGTGCATATCGTTGCTGGGCCTCAGTTAAGGTTGTAGAAGCATATTGAACTGGATGACCCTCTTGCAAAAGCACAGCCCCAATCCCAGTTTGGCTGGCATCTACCGACACGACGTTTCTTTTAGTTGGATCGTAAAATGAGAGTACTGGGGCTCGCATTATATCCTCTTTTAGCTGATCATAACGGTTTTGATGTATCATTTCCCATCTGAATTCAACGTTGGATTTCAATAATTCGCGAAGAGGAGCGGCTTTCTCTGAATGGTGCGGGATGAATTTGCTTAAATAGTTAATTATTCCAAGAAATCGTTGTAGTTTTTTTTTGTTTACTGGTGGGACTAAGGCTAAGGCTTTAATGGCATTGATTTTCTTATCATCCACTTGGATACCGAGCTGTGATATTTTGTGACCGAGATATACTATTGTTGGAACAGCCAATTGGAGCTTCTTCTTGCTAAAAGTAATTCCAGCAGTGCGTGCACGATCTAGAACTGCTCGTAGTTTTTCATTATGTTCCTTCATGTTTATGGCAGCGATGACCAAGTCATCCGTAGAGATATATACCCCTGGAATATCTCCAAAAATCTCGTTCATGATGCGCTGGCAAATTTCTGAAGCACTTGAGATTCCATAGGGCATTCGAAGGAATCTGTATCGGCCGTACGGTGTCGAGAAAGTACACAGGCGAGAACTAGCCTCGTCTAATTTAATCTGCCAAAATGCTGAAGTCGCATCGAGAACTGAGAACACTTTACAGTCTTTCAGGTTACTGAATATTTCTTGGGATGTAGGAACTTTATAGTGCTCACGTTTTATAGATTTATTTAAATTACGGGGGTCCAGGCAAACCCGTATCTCTGGTGTCTTTACTCCTGCTTCCTTTAATGAATCACTCTTATGTCCTGCCTTCGGTACGATTACAAGAGGATGTACCCAATCGGTGGGTTCTGTTACTGGTAGAATGACCTTTAGTTCCTGCATACGTATAAGCTCTTGCCTAAGTGATTCTCTAAAAGCATGCGGTATGGTGCGAGCAGGTACTACCTTTGGATGTGCATCTTCCTTCAGTGTGATATGATGAACTCCCGGAAGACACCCCATAGGTCCAAATACGTCTTGATATTGTGCGATCAAATGTCTTGGGTTATCTTTCATTGATAGCTGGTCCAACTGGGCAATTCCGAGTGACTGTATGTGGTTATTTCTCTGATTCGGTACTTTCTGTTCTTTTGCTTCCCGTGTATCGTTCATTTCTGTAAAATCGAGTCTTTGTATTAGACCTAAGTCGATTAATGATGATGCTCCTAAAATCGGAATTGTATTTTGTGAAGTCACGTAGTAGGTACAGTTTCGTATAGCGTTTTCTGACGTAGTTATTATGTTGATGAGACCCAGCATTGGTACACTATGCCCGGAATATGACATCACTCTTCGTCGTGTTGGGATAATAGGGGGTGGATTTTTTAACTTGTCGTATGTAGTTTTTGGTAAAACATTAATTTGAGAACCCGTGTCCATCTTGACGCTCACCAGTATTTTTCCAATCCAGATTCTTGTGATCCAATCTTGGTAAATATTCTCTAGCATCGTTGCATCTACCGTAATCAGATTCAAAAAGAATGGATCGATTTCTTGGAATTCGTCTTCATCCGGGGAAAAATAGTGGGCTACTTCTTGTTGTTCAGCGATAGAATATTGAGCCGGTGAAAAGTAGCCAGTATTCTCTTCTAGGTCAGGATACTGTGGCTGCCGGTCTGAATAATATTGATCTGAATAGTCTGATACCTCCTGTAGTGAAAACGTGGATATGCAAGCTCTTGCCCAGTGGTTTTGTCCTCCACATTTAGAGCAGGTTGAGCCATTTGCTGGACAGGCACGATGCAAATGGTGAAGACCACATCTGACACAGGGCGGTCCAGTCTGATTACGGGTATTGAAATTATTTGAGGAGTTACGATTAAATTGGCGTGTGGTGTATCGATTTGGAAAGGTTGTCGACGAAGATCTGGTTGCAGTGTGGGAGTTATTAGCTCTGGGAGCCGGAGATGACGAATAGGGACGTCTGTTTGGTCGGTTGGGAAATCCTCGACGATATGTTGGACGGCGAAATTCAGAATTCATGGCATCCAACATAATCGATGGTGTAGATGGTATTAATGGATTTGAGTTTGACGTCGATCTACTTGATATTTGTCTAGCGTGTGATCCCGCAAGTTCATTTCCTCGACAGATACTAATGGCTTCGGTAAGTGTTAAATTTCGAATTTCGATGAGTTTCTGCCGTAGTTCAGGATTTCGAATACCTTCTACTATTTGTGTACATATTAAAGAGTCATTAAGTGGTTCCAGTTCACAGAATTTCACTAAAGTTTTGAGTTCGGCAACAAATGCATCAAAAGATTGAGTTGGGCCTTGGCGTGATGCAAAAAATAAGTGGCGAGATAGCGTTAAATGTTTATACGGTTTGTAATACGTTGAATAAGCCGAATAAATATCTTCTAATTGCCGTTCTGTTGTGCCCGTAAGTATAGGAAAATCCAAAATTTTATAAAGCTTACGTCCTTCGGCTCCAATTATGTGCAAAAATGTGTTGATTTGCGTTTCAATGGACTTCTTGGCTAATTCTGTTGCTTTGGCGAAAATCTCGAATTCCTCCTTCCAAGCCTCCCAGGCGTCAGCTGGAGTATCGCCCGGTATGAAAGCTGACGGTGCGCGAAACGTTGCCATGGTAATGACGGGTGAGTCTATGTCGAGACGAGGGAAGTTTGACCCTGACGAGGCTTACCGGAAATATGACCGTATATCGTACTATTATTAATTGACAGGCTTTTAATTTATGATTTTAATTAAGGGCATGAATTGCGCGTAACTTCTGGCACCATGTTAGGTTTAAATGAACTAAAGACGATTGAAGATTAAACCTCGTTTATTGAGCGCGATCATTCCTCTGATCCTTTGTCATACATGTTACTTCATAGGTCAACTCTCATGCGCTGACCTGCCACCTAGGAGCGAGTTCACTACGTAATAGTTAGCAGATTAAAACAACGCTAGTAAGGTCACGTCAGGCTAGTATATTTTATCCCTCGAATTAGCCAATATCCCTTTAGCTAGTAATCCCTTGGTATCACCCTTCTCTCTTGTAATTGAAGAGTTCGGAGTTGATGCGAATCTTATAGAGCCATGGCGCGATTGAGGTATAACTTCGTTATGCGCTGTTTTGTATGTTGTTTAACTATACAAAGTTAATTCTAAAATAATATAAAACTTTATTATAAGAGATCTACATGAGAGAGCCCGACGTCATCTGAAGCCCTAGATATTCTAGCAGACGCTTTTATACTTTAAGACATAGATATAGGGGCTGTACATAAGACTATATTTACATAATTACACAACCTCTTTTTAAGTTTTATATATTTTGTTTCTTTTAATATAAACCATTATAAATTTAATTTAGTCTTTGGCTTAGAAATTCTTCCGCTTCGCGTTGTTGTTTCATTGGTACTGCGAGTTTGGATTTGCTCCTTGGTCATTACGTTCTGTCGGGAATTATTTTCAGGAACTAATGTTGTAGCTTCTGTGATCGATGGTTCAGGTTCTACGGCTATTGGTTGTATTGGAATGGCATCCGGTTGATCTGGTTCTAGAATGTCAAACGTATTAGGGTTTTCAACAGGTACTGCAATGTTTGGTATTGGATCTATGATGTTCTCTGGTCCAATACTTGATGCTTGGGACGCTGCGTTTGATTGCTGTCTGGTAAGGTAACTAGGTGGAATCGATTCTGTTATGTATCGAGCTAGAGGGCGCTTTTGCACAAGCTGACTACACCTACAAAAAATTACTTTTTAGTTTTACTTTTGAATTGGTCGGGGTAAAAACGTCCTCCAGGTTGTGAAAATTAATTATGTATTGTTATAGACAGTAAAGTGAAATTATTATGTTTACTAAGTATCGTTCGTTCGCCTACATCTTCGGGTATAACAATATGTAAAATTGGCGCCGGGTTTTCCGTATTTCGCGGATTTTCGAACCCTTTTCTTCGGTGTATACGCTTCGCGCTTCGTACGTTTCTTTTCTGTTCTTCGAATTCCGTTCGTGATGGCCCATTTCGGTCGCGTTCACGAATTTCACCCCGGCCAGGGTTCTTCGTGGAAACAATATTACGAACGGTTAACGTACTTTTTCAAGGCTAATAAGCTTACGGATGCCGACCAACAACTCGCGATTTTTCTGAGTTCGTGTGGCGATCAAACGTATTCTATCGTTCGTTCCTTATGTACGCCGGCTCTTCCAGATGCCGTTTCGTTCGCGGACATCATTTCCAAACTCAATGATCATTTTTCGCCCGCGCCTTCTGAGGTATTGTCTAGTTTTCATTTCTTCAAGCGTGCACAACTTCCGTCCGAAACCATAGCGGACTATGTAGCGGAACTTCGTCGGCTTTCAGAACACTGTAACTTCGATACTTTTCTTGATCGGCTCCTTCGGGACCGTTTCATTTGTGGTCTTGCCGCCCCCTCCCCCCCACCTGTCCGTGCGCAGGGTGGGGGTAGTGTTCCATCCTTGTCGTGGTGAGGGGGCCCGAGTTCTAGGATCCGTCCTAGTTCCGCGAATTGGAACACGGCCGTCTCGCCCACACCCGGCCGACTCGTGGGGCCCGTCCTGGGCCCTGGCAGCTCCCTCTGCCTTTGAGTCGGTCTTGTTGGGTCACGGTTACATTACGGAGGCCGTATGGCGCAGCTGTGTGGGTTCTGGTCGCCAAGCCGTTTCTCCACCTTTTGTTGCCTTAGCCTCCTCACGTGTGTGCGGGAGCACTGGTCTGGGGTTCTTCGGTTCCCGCTGTTTGACCTTGTTACCCGTTCCGGGCACGGTTTCGCGTGCGGCACTTTAGGGACAAATGATGTAGCCGCACGGATTGGCGGGGGTGTTATGTACTATGTTTACGGTGCACCCCCTTAACAATCAAACCTGATGTGGTCTTGCCGATGCTAAATTACAGGATCGTCTACTTGATGATAAGCCTAAAACTTTCGTGGACGCCGTCGACAAAGCTCTCGCGGGGGAGGCGGCTGCCCGCAACGTAGCCGAAATTCGGGGACTTTGTAAATCTTCGCATTCCGAAGTTAATTACGTTTCGCCAAAGCAGCAGGTTCCTAATCAAAGTAAACCAGTTTTTCATTCAAGTAAAAATGCTTGTTACCGATGTGGAGAACAACACCCTATCAATAAATGTCGATTTTCCAAGGCCGAATGCCATTTTTGCCATAAGATTGGGCATATCGAGAAGGTTTGCAATTCTAAAAATAATAATAAGGAAAGAACGGACAAACGTTCGAAAGACAAGAATAAAAAGTCTTATAAAAATCATTGTTTGGAAACGGAATCTAAACAAGTATCTTCTGAATCGGAAAATCCTTTCGAATTTGAGGGTCTATACTCGATTAACCAAGTTAATACCTCTACAAGTGATGAATATATTCCTCCATACAAAGTTGAAGTCAGGTTAAATGGCCTTCACCATATCATGGATTTGGATTGCGGCTCTCCTCAAGCTGTAATAAGCTCAGAGACGTATGCTAAACTGTGGCCAGTAAATCCATCAGCGCTCGTAGCCTCGAACGAGGGATTAAGTACTTGGAGTAAGGAAAAGTTAAGCACGATAGGAGTTTGTAACGTGAACGTTTCATACAAATCAAGGTCAGCAACTCTTCCTCTGAGAGTTATAAAAGGAAACGGTACTTCTCTTCTGGGCCGACGCTGGTTCGAGCCCTTGGGATTCAAAATAACCGAAGACGAGGCTCAAGAGTTAAACTTCGTACCGCTAACAAGTGAAAGATCAGTTGAAGAGATTCTTAATCGTTTCGAAAACGTTTTCAAGTTGGAGTTGGGCACCTTCAAAGGCCCTCCTATATCAATTCCTATTGATGAACATGCAACTCCAAAATTCTTTCGCCCACGCCCAGTACCTTTTGCTTTACGAAAACGGGTGGATGCCGAATTGGACGCGATGGTGGCAAAGGGTGTTTTAGAGCAAGTTAACTATTCAGAATGGGGCACTCCAATTGTTCCGGTAATAAAGAGAGGTGATCTACCTTTAAAGGAAGGTGATACTGGACTAAGAATATGTGGAGATTATCGCGCCACGGTTAATCAAGCTGTCAAACAATTCACGTACCCATTGCCAACCATACCTGAAATATTGGCTACTGTACAGGGTGGAACCATTTTTTCTAAACTCGACCTCTCACAAGCATATCTGCAGTTACCTGTGGATGAGGCAACGTCGAAGATTTTAACTTTAAACACTCAGAAAGGGCTTTTTAGAGTCAAGCGCTTACCATTTGGCGTTTCTGCTGCCGTATCGATTTTCCAGAAACGAATTGAAGAAGTACTCGCTGGAATAGATGGAGTTGTCAAATACCTAGATGATATTCTAATTATTGGCAAGGATCTCGATGATCATAACAAGAAGCTCGAAGCTGTTCTAACACGATTGAATGATGAAGGAATTCGTCTTCGAAAAGACAAATGTGTCTTGGCTGTTTCCGAAATAGTATTTCTAGGATTCAAAATAAATGGACAGGGAATTCAGCCAACTTCAGAGAAAGTTGAGGCTATTCACAAAGCTCGCAGCGTATAATTACGACCTAGAATATAAACCGGGAAAGTTAATCAGCAACGCTGATGCCTTAAGTATGCTTCCCTTGCCAGCCACCGCTAGTCAAGAAGTAGCAGCTTCCCATGAAATTCTTCTCTTGGAATCAACGCCTAGATCTCACTTAGACGCCTCGTTCATTGCGACTCAAACAAAGAAGGATCCGGTCCTCTCTAGAGTCACCATGTGGGTATTAAATGGATGGCCTTCAGAAGTCAAAGGCGATCAGTTCAACCCTTATTTTAGAAGGAAGTTCGAGCTAAGCGTTCATAAAGACTGTCTTCTGTGGGGAAATCGCGTTATTGTTCCCCCCGTCCTCCAATCGGACGTTCTCAAACTGTTACATGGGTCGCACCCCGGTATCGTGCGCATGAAGGGCTGGGCACGCAGTTACGTTTGGTGGCCCAGCATGGATGCGGAGATCGAAGCGGAAGTGATGCAATGTACCTTGTGTCAAGAATCTCGTCGAAATCCACCAAGGGCACCTTTATTCCCGTGGGAGAGGACTGACAAGCCATGGTCCCGATTACATATTGACTACGCTGGTCCTTTGCAGGGCCAAGTTTTTCTCTTGGTGGTGGACTCTCACTCCAAATGGCTCGAAGTTATTCCCGTTTCTTCTATGTCGTCCTAAACAGCGATTTCAAAGTTACGAGCCTTATTTGCCACGCATGGACTTCCGAACACTATTGTATCAGATAACGCTGCCACATTCAAATCTGTCGAGTTTCAAGATTTTCTCGTCAAAAATATTATTCGCGGTGTTTTCGTTGCTCCATACCACCCTTCTTCTAACGGACAGGCGGAAAGAATGGTGGCCACAACAAAAGAAAATCTGAAACGCATTATCGAGGGCGATTGGCAAACTCGTCTCGCCAGATTTTTATTCGCGCAACACACCTTACCCTGCACTACCACGGGTAAATCACCCGCCGAACTTCTCATGAATCGTCGACTGACGTCCATCTTAGATCGTTTGCATCCCGATCTCAACGAAACCATAAGAACTACGAATGAAGACAAAGCCCGCGCATCGATGGCTGACCATAACCTTCGAACTTTTACAAACGACGACACCGTATATATGCGTAATTATTCGTCAGGTCCGCAATGGCTACCGGCGTCAGTCGTTACTAGTACGGGTCCTGTGTCCTATCAAGTTCAAACCCCGGATGGACAAGTGTTTCGTCGTCACACCGACCAACTGCGACGACGCTCGACCCGGTCACCTACTATTGACGACACGACCTCACCCGTCGCGTCAACCACCTCTTCGTGCTCTTCTCCGGTTATTGAAGACTTACCACCTGAGCCTCCTATACCGAACCCGGGCGGTTTGGCTGAATTACCCGAAGAACTTTCGATAACAACTCAGCAGCCTCCAACCGTGGGACTATCCACTCCTCTTCGTCGTTCATCACGGTCGTCAGTGCGTCCTAAATACTTACAGGACTTTGTCGTATCTTAAAGGGGGAGGAATGTTATGTATCGAGCTAGAGGGCGCTTTTGCACAAGCTGACTACACCTACAAAAAATAACTTTTTAGTTTTACTTTTGAATTGGTCGGGGTAAAAACGTCCTCCAGGTTGTGAAAATTAATTATGTATTGTTATAGACAGTAAAGTGAAATTATTATGTTTACTAAGTATCGTTCGTTCGCCTACATCTTCGGGTATAACAATATGTAAAAGATTCCTGCGAATGTTGCCTTTATGTGTTTCAACTATGTATAACCGTGGTTCTTCGGCTTTTCTTAGGATTGTTGCTTCTCTTCGCATGTCTATTATCCACACCTTCCTCCAACTTTTAATTCAGGTAGCTCCTTGACTCCGTGACGATGATCATAGTTACGCTTCTGGGCTTGATTTTGAATTTGTTGCTTTTTGTGAAGAAGATCTACCGCAGGAATAGAGGGTAGTAGCATTGCTGGCGTTGTAGGAAGCGTTGTTCTTAATCTTCGACTCATCAGCATTTGGGCAGGGCTGAATCCATTCGTTGTTGGAGTTGTTCTATATATGAGCAGTCCTAGCTGGATGTCGTCTGACTTCTTCAGAAGCGATTTTACGATCTTCACTGCTGCTTCAGCCAGGCCATTACTTTGAGGATATCTGGGACTGCTTGTAGTAGATCGGAATCCATATTCTCTGGCATATTCTGCAAACTCAGTAGTTCTAGTTGCCGATAAATTAGTACCGTTGTCACTTCGAATAACTTCTGGGATGCCGTGTCTTGAGAATATTTCCTTGGTGATCTCAATGACAGTTTTCGTAGTTTGATCCTTCATTTTGGCTATTTCGATATATTTGGAATAATAATCGATCATGACCAGATAGTTTTTACCTGCGTAATATAGAACGTCTGTTGTCACAATTTGCCATGGTCGTTCCGGCAGCTCTGATGGTATTAGTGGTTCGTGGCGATTGTGTACTTCCTTCAGACATTTTTCGCAGCTTTTGACTTTTTCTTCGATTTCCCGAGATATTCCAGGCCACCAGATAGATTGCTTCGCACGCTCTCTGCATTTGACGATGCCCAAATGTCCATCATGAATCCTGTTAATTAGTTCTGTACGCATTGCGCTTGGAATAATCAGTCTGTTTCCTTTCATGAGAATACCGTCCTGAATGGTGATTTCATGTTTGTAAGCGTAATATTCTGCGCATTCATTTTGAACACGTTTCTTTTTGGGCCATCCATGGTCGTGATAATTCTGCAATGCTCTGCATGTACTGTCGTCTTGTTGGTTTCGAAGAATGTCTGCGAGCTTGGAATCTGTAGTTGGCATGTTCATCATGACAAATTGGATATGAGCAGAGATCTCTTGCTGAAGTTCATGATCGTCTACATCTTCCAGAGGTGCTCGTGACAAAGTATCTGCCGCAATTAAGGATTTTCCTGGTATGTAGAACACTTTGTATGAATATCGCATCATTCGGAGACGTAATCGTTGAAGTCTTGGCGATAGATCATCCAATTGCTTTGACTGTAAAATTGAAACTAACGGTTGATGATCAGTTTCTAGCCTGATTGTTATCCCAGTAATAA
Source organism: Odiellus spinosus (assembly GCA_963920705.1). Classification (NCBI taxonomy): domain Eukaryota; kingdom Metazoa; phylum Arthropoda; class Arachnida; order Opiliones; family Phalangiidae; genus Odiellus; species Odiellus spinosus. The sequence goes on from OY987234.1 coordinate 3,661,802, forward strand.
AATCCTGGAAACGTTTACACGCCCAGGTTAATGCAAAGGCCTCTTTTTCGATCTGCGCGTAGCGTTGTTCCGTTGGGGATAGTGTTTTTGAAGCATAAGCAATCACTTTATGAGTTCCATCGGGTTGCTCTTGTTTAATAAGGGCTCCAATTCCATAACTTGACGCATCTGCCGATACTGTGGTAGGCTTCTTGGGATCATATATTCCCAATATCGGTTTACTGGTCAATGTTGTTTTTAGAAATTGAAACGCTGCTTCTTGACTTGGACCCCAAGTCCAGGTGTTTTTCGTGCTCAATAGACTGTTCAAGGGTTGGAGTCGTTCAGCCATGCGCGGAATGAATTTTCCCAGGTAATTGACCATTCCAAGTAGGCGTCGTAACTCTGGTACATTGGAAGGTAGTTTCATCTCTATGATTGCTCGAACTTTCTCGTCATCAGGTCTGATACCGGAACCGTCTATGATATGACCCAAGAACCGTATTCTTCTTACTCCAAATTCACATTTCTTCTTGTTTAGTGTTACGCTATTTGCTGCCAGTCTTTGAAGAACTTTTCTTAAGTTTGCATTATGATCGGCTAAGTCTTTGCCCCAAACTAGAATATCATCCTGTAGGCATACAGCATTAGTAATTCCTTCTATGTAAGCGGACATCTGACTTTGATAGTGCTCGGATGCTGAGGTCAAACCAAATGGGAGGCAATTACAGCAATATCTTCCAAATGGAGTAATAAAGGTGGTCAGTGGTATTAATTCTGGATGTAGAGGTACTTGCCAATATCCTGAATTACAATCCAGTTTTGAATAAATCTGCGCTCCGGCTAAACGTCCTAGTGTGTGGTCTACTGCTGGGATTTGGTAGAGCTCACGCTGGATATGATTATTCAGTACTGTGAAATCAACACAGATTCGTAAATTCCCGGATTCTTTCATCACGACCACCATCGGGGCACACCAGTCTGTGGCCTCTTCTATTTTGCTTATGACTCCCAGTTTCGTCATCCGGTTAAGTTCGGCTTCGACTTTTGTCATTAGAGGAATAGCGACTCTTCTTGGAGTTGTTATTGCGTATGGAACGGCTCCTGGTTTCAGTTTAATTTGGTACTCCCGTTTAACTCGACCCAGTCCTGTAAACAATTTAGGATACTCTTCGATTGGTTTTATGTCTGATAACTCTGTAAATTGTAGTTCGTTAATTCGCTGGACTACCCCAAGATCTTCACTTGCTCGGCGGCTGAGAAGCGGAACTTGCAGTCCAGTTATCACATAGACTTTATCGTGAATTACTGTACTTTCATTTGATAAATCGGCTTGCACCACTCCCACACAGTGGAGTAGAGTTTTTCCAGGTCCAAAAAGTCGACGGTCTGGTTTCTTCAGCTCTAAATCTTGAAGTAAATTATAAAAAAGTTTCTCTGGGATGGCACATACATCAGCACCAGTGTCTATCTTGAATCTAACTTGTTCTCCGTTGATTCCTATTTTTGCCATCCATCGATCTTGATTTATGTTATCAGTAACAGCGCCCAGGAAAGTGTCCTCTTCTATGCCGTTCGAGGTTTCTTCCGCTGTAATCTCCCGAGTGTAATGTCCTGCTGATCCAAGACATACTCGTTCATAATGACCTGTTCGTTTGCATTTCCGGCAAACTGATTTATTCGCTGGACATTTTTCCCGGCTGTGCTTCTCGTTTTTACCACATTTCTTGCATGGAAAGGAAGAATTGTTATTAGCACCATAAGAATTGTAACTTGCCTTTACCGTGTGGTTATTATCTCTCGAGAACTTTGGATTCCCTTTGGACTTGTAATTTCGAGAGCCTAGCTTCTCTATGATGGCTGGATTTCCTTCGTTTTGTCTTTCGCCGTGTAATACTTTTTGTTGTCTTCGTATTTCTTCTGCTTGACGAGCTGTCTAAATTGCTTTTTCTAGCGTGAGGGTACCATCTAGCTGCATCTTTTCTGATAGCGCTTTGTCCCGTACTCCTACTACTATTCGATCCCTTAGAAGTTCATCCTGTAATGCTCCATAATTACATTTTTCTATTTGGGTACGGCATGCCGTTATAAATTCCTCGACTAGCTCTCCATCGTGCTGAATTCTTGAATTAAACGTAGCTCTCTCGTAGATAATATTCTTACGAATAATAAAATGATCTTCAAACTTTTGCAAGACTATTGCATAGTCCTTTTTCTCCTCATCATTAGCAAATAGGAATGAGATAAAAATATCGTCGGCTTTATCACCCATCATGTAGATGATCGCGTTTACTTGTTCCCCCTCCGGCTTGGAGCTTAGGCCAGATGCAAATCGAAAGCGCTCGAACCGTCGTCACCACTTCGGCCATTCATTCGGGCTAGAGAAATTGAAAGGCTCTGGCGTATTTACTTGAAACGAAGCTTGGTTCTGCTGCATGATTCTGATGTTCTGAAGCCTTGGCGTACGATGTCACACTCGCGATTCCTAGAAATACCGCAGGTAACAAATTTACGGAGATAAAGGTTCGACTATAACTCTTCTGACACCATGTTTTGTATGTTGTTTAACTATACAAAGTTAATTCTAAAATAATATAAAACTTTATTATAAGAGATCTACATGAGAGAGCCCGACGTCATCTGAAGCCCTAGATATTCTAGCAGACGCTTTTATACTTTAAGACATAGATATAGGGGCTGTACATAAGACTATATTTACATAATTACACATGCGCGGATTTGTTACGAGGTGCCGCTTTCGTCGTTCTTATTCTAAACTAAGCGTAGTGGATAAATAGGATCCCTCCTAGTTCCGCGAATTGGAACACGGCCGTCGCGCCCACACCCGGCCGACTCGCAGGGCCCGCCTGGGCCCTGGCAGCTCCCTCTGCCATTGAGTCGGTCTTGTTGGGTCACGATTACATTCCTGGGGCTGTATGGCACTGCTGTGTGGGTTCTGGTCGCCAACCCATATACCTTTCCTTCTGCTGCCTTAGCCTCATCACGTGTGTGCGGGTGTACTGGTCTGGGTTTCTTCGGTTCCCGCTCTTTGGCCTTGCTTCCCGTTCAGGGCACGGTTTCGCGTGCGGCACTTTAGGGACAAATGATGCAGCCGCCGGATTGGCGGGGGTGTAGTGTACTAGTTTACGGAGCACCCTCTTAACAATCAAAACTGATGAATAAATGGATGGAAACAAAGAAAGAGTCATCATATTATTTGTAACGGCAAATTCGGACTTTATTTATATTTTCCTATATAACCTTTAAAATCTTTGACTCCTACCCTTTAATTCGTAAATACTTTTATTTGTAAACGGCAGAGATTCCCCCCAGGACAATTACAGTCGTAGGATGTTTTTTCTTTTAGGTTTTCCGATACGCGTATCTAGCTAGCGCGAGGTCGGAGGTTAGAGTTGTAATGGTTTTTCTTGCACATGGGCTTCCTTTTTTTACAAATCGGTCCCATGTGTACTCAATTTTAAGAAAACTTTAAATTCCTTTTACTTGCCATGCCCGCGTATGCCGCGGCATGGTACCAATTATATATTTTTCTACTTACTGGTATCCTGAGGTTGGACTGGAGACTTAAAAGCGAGAGGTCAAAATTTTTAAATTGAATTTAAATCTACGGAGTAAGAAAAAGGCTCGATCGCCTCATAGGAAAACGAGTGAGTTCAAAGCTATTTTAAAAGGGTACCAGTTAATTAGGTCAAAACTATTAATCTAATAGCCCATGAGGTGCACCATGGCAGATCAGTATTTATTAAGTGTTGTTAATAATTTTCATTAACCGGCAAATAAACTGAATGGTTTCATTTTAAATCTAAGAGAAAAATGAAAATTAAACGGTATAAACCATCAAAATGAAAACAACGGCTTAAGCGATGTTAATATTCAACTAAATCGAAAGAACTTCTGAATTAAACTGTGTGAAATGAAATTTAAGAACTATAGTTTTATGCTGAGAATATTGACGTGTTCGTTCTGCGGGAGCTCGAGGGAATATTTTTGAATATGGCAAAAACAAGAACTTAATCAATTTACTTTTAAAAAGATCAAATAACGTGCTGCGATCGAGATTAAAAAAGATTTCGCGCGCACCATAGGATATTTAATCTTAAACCACAGTTATAGGGCGTCATAATTTAGAACAACAATAACCGATTATAAAGTTTGTACAATATAAAAAAATCATATATATTAAATCATTTCAATTTAAACTTGTAAATTTGCAATTTTAATTACCTACCACTAAATAAAAAAAAATGGGTTAATTTTTCCAAAAGCAAACACTAATTATACAAAAACCTTGTTTTGCTTCGCACTTCAAAAAAGTGCATTTATAGGTAAGAATATCAAACCCCCTTAGGGACAGAAATTATAAATTATCGTTGAAAGAAATATGAATGTCACAGTCTACGAAATCAGAAAGCTATAACGAAATAATTAATATGAATAAAAAAATTACATATAAATTCGGCCTATCGAAACTTTAATTTATGTAGAAGTCATTCGTAGAAATCACTCTTGGAAAGGGTAACTTAAAGCCTACTATACGTTTAATGGTAGAATTGCGTAATACCAATTAGTTAAAGCTGGCGCTTTTGAAATGTTTAGTTCTTAGGGTGAAGAATTATAGTTCCTTAAGAGGGGTTGCCGTTTGGATGGCACTCGAGATTTTGAGCATGTTTCACCACGGGGTATACACTAACAAACCTTTACTTGTGCCTTATCGTCACCTGACACCTCTGCCAAGTTTAGTTGATTCTTACTTTTTCCGTTCTCCTAGACTTTGGTGATATCTTATGGTGATGGTTGCAGTTTCCAGCTTGTAAAAGCAAACACTGGGTTTTTTAGAACCTTTAAATTCTTTAACTCTATATAATTTAAAGTTTCGATAGGCCGAATTTATATATAATTTTTTTATTCATATTAATTATTTCATTATAGCTTTCTGATTTCTTAGACTGTGACATTCATATTTCTTTCAACGATAATTTATAATTTCTGTCCCTTCACGGGTTTGATATTCTTACCTATAAATGCACTTTTTTGAAGTGCGAAGCAAAACAACGTTTTTGTATAATTTAGATAAGAGATAATATACTACATAATAACTTCGATTATTACCCTAAGCGAGTATTATACCACTAAACCAACGGACCGTTGTTGTGAAGAACCCCATCGGTCAGCTTACATTTCAGAAGATAGTTACAAATCGATGCCCAGAAGTAAACATGATTCATGGTACATATCTATGAGTCCGTTTTGGAATCTAACCCGGGACCATTCGCACCCAAAGCGAGTATTATACCACTAAACCAACGGACCCTTAATGTGTTGAACCCCATCGGTCAGCTTACATTTCAGAAGATAGTTACAAATCGATGCCCAGAAGTAAACATGATTCATGGTACATATCTATGAGTCCGTTTTGGAATCTAACCCGGGACCATTCGCACCCAAAGCGAGTATTATACCACTAAACCAACGGACCCTTAATGTATTGAACCCCATCGGTCAGCTTACATTTCAGAAGATAGTTACAATAAGGTGCCCAAAATTAAACAAGATTCATGATTATGACACAAAACGACGGGTCTGTCCGGGAATCGAACCCGGGACCACTCGCACCCTAAGCGAGTATTATACCACTATACCAACGGACCCTTCATGTGTTGAACCCCATCGGTCAGCTTACATTTCTGAAGATATTTACAATAAGATGCCCAGAACTAAACATGATTCCTAGTACAAAACGACGGGTCCGTCCGGGAATCGAACCCGGGACCACTCGCACCCTAAGCGAGTATTATACCACTAAACCAACGGACCCTTAATGTGTTGAGCCACATCGGTCAGCTTACATTTCTGAAGATATTTACAATAAGATGCCCAGAACTAAACATGATTCCTAGTACAAAACGACGGGTCCGTCCGGGAATCGAACCCGGGACCACTCGCACCCTAAGCGAGTATTATACCACTAAACCAACGGACCCTTAATGTGTTGGACCCCATTGGTCAGCTTACATTTCAGAAGATAGTTACAATAAGGTGCCCAAAATTAAACAAGATTCATGATTATGATACAAAACGACGGGTCTGTCCGGGAATCGAACCCGGGACCACTCGCACCCTAAGCGAGTATTATACCACTAAAGCAACGGACCCTTAATGTGTTGAACCCCATCGGTCAGCTTACATTTCTGAAGATATTTACAATAAGATGCATAGAACTAAACATGATTCCTAGTACAAAACGACGGGTCCGTCCGGGAATCGAACTAGGGACCACTCGCACCCAAAGCGAGTATTATACCACTAAACCAACGGACCGTTATTGTGGTGAACCCCATCGATCAGCTTACATTTCAGAAGATAGTTACAAATAGATGCCCATAAGTAAACATGATTCATGGTACAAATCAATGAGTCCGTGTTGGAATATAACCCGGGACCATTCGCACCCAAAGCGAGTATTATACCACTAAACCAACGGAGCTTTATTGTGGTGAATACCCTCGGTCAGCTTACATTTCAAATGATAGTTACAAAAAGTTTCCCTTAATAAAGCATGTTACAAAACGACGGGTCCGTCCGGGAATCGAACCCGGGACAACTCGCACCCTAAGCGAGTATTATACCACTAAACCAACGGACCCTTGATGAGCTGACCCCCATCGGTCAGCTTACATTTCAGAAGATATTTACAATAAGATGCTCAGAACTAAACATGATTCCTAGTACAAAACGACGGGTCCGTCCGGGAATCGAACCCGGGACCACTCGCACCCTATTATACCACTAAACCAACGGACCCTTGCTGTGTTGAACCCCATCGGTCACCTTACATTTCAGAAGATAGTTACAATAAGATGCCCAGAACTATACATGATTCCTAGTACAAAACGACGGGTCCGTCCGGGAATCTAACCTGGGACCATTCGCACCCAAAGCGAGTATTATAGCTCTAATCTAACGGACCCTTGCTGTGATGAACCCCATCGGTCAGCTTACATTTCAGAAGATAGTTACAATAACGTGCCCAAAATTAAACAAGATTCATGATTATGATACAAAACTACGGGTCCGTCCAGAATTCGAACCCGGGACCACTCGCACCCAAAGCGAGTATTATACCACTAAACCAACGGACCGTTATTGTGGTGAATACCCTCGGTCAGCTTACATTTCAAATGATAGTTACAAAAAGATTCCCTAAATTAAGCATGATACAAAACGACAGGTCCGTCCGGGAGTCGAACCCGGGACCACTCGCACCCTAAGCGAGTATTATACCACTAAACCATCGGACCCCTGATGTGTTGAACCCCATTGGTCAGCTTACATTTCAGAAGATATTTACAATAAGATGATTCCTAGTACAAAACGACGGGTCCGTCCGGTAATCGAACCCGTGACCACTCGCACCCAAAGCGAGTATTATACCACTAACCCAACGGACCCTTGCTGTGTTGAACCCCATTGGTCAGCTTACATTTCAGAAGATAGTTCAAATAAGGTGCCCAAAATTAAACAAGATTCATGATTATGATACAAAACGACGGGTCCGTCCGGGAATCGAACCCGGGACCACTCGCACCCTAAGCGAGTATTATACCACTAAACCAACGGACCCTTAATGTGTTGAACCCCATCGGTCAGCTTACATTTCTGAAGATATTTACAATAAGATGCCCAGAACTAAACATGATTCCTAGTACAAAACGACGGGTCCGTCCGGGAATCGAACCCGGGACCACTCGCACCCTAAGCGAGTATTATACCACTAAACCAACGGACCCTTAATGTGTTGGACCCCATCGGTCAGCTTACATTTCAGAAGATAGTTACAATAAGGTGAACAAAATTAAACAAGATTCATGATTATGATACAAAACGACGGGTCCGTCCGGGAATCGAACCCTGGACCACTCGCACCCTAAGCGAGTATTATACCACTAAACCAACGGACCCTTGTTGTGAAAAACCCCATCGATCAGCTTACATTTCAGAAGATAGTTACAATAAGGTGCCCAAAATTAAACAAGATTCATGGTTATGATACAAAACGACGGTTCCGTCCGGGAATCGAACCCGGGTCCACTCGCACCCAAAGCGAGTATTATACCACTAAACCAACGGACCGATATTGTGGTGAACCCCATCGTCAGCTTACATTTCAGAAGATAATTACAAATAGATGCCCAGAAGTAAACATGATTCATGGTACAAATCTATGAGTCCGTGTTGGAATCTAACCCGGGACCATTCGCACCCAATTGAGTATTATACCACTAAACCAACGGACCGTTATTGTGGTGAACCCCATCGATCAGCATACATTTCAGAAGATAGTTACAAATAGATGCCCAGAAGTAAACATGATTCATGGTACAATTCTATGAGTCCGTGTTGGAATCTAACCCGGGACCATTCGCACCCAAAGCGAGTATTATACCACTAAACCAACGGAGCGTTATTGTGGTGAACCCCATCGGTCAGCTTACATTTCAGAAGATATTTACAATAAGATGCCCAGAACTAAACATGATTCCTAGTACAAAACGACGGGTCCGTCCGGGAATCGAACCCGGGACCACTAGCACCCAAAGCGAGTATTATACCACTAAACCAACGGACCCTTGCTGTGTTGAACCCCATTGGTCAGCTTACATTTCAGAAGATAGTTACAATAAGGTGCCCAAAATTAAACAAGATTCATGATTATGATACAAAACGACGGGTCCGTCCGGGAATCGAACCCGGGACCACTCGCACCCTAAGCGAGTATTATACCACTAAACCAACGGACCCTTATTGTGAAGAACCCCATCGGTAAGCTTACATTTCAGAAGATAGTTACAATAAGGTGCCCAAAATTAAACAAGATTCATGGTTATGATACAAAACGACGGGTCCGTCCGGGAATCGAACCCGGGACCACTCACACCCAAAGCGAGTTTTATACCACTAAACCAACGGACCGTTATTGTGGTGAACCCCATCGATCAGCTTACATTTCAGAAGATAGTTACAAATAGATGCCCAAAAGTAAACATGATTCATGGTACAAATCTATGATTCCGTGTTGGAATCTAACCCGGGACCACTCGCACCCTAAGCGAGTATTATTCCACTAAACCAACGGAGCGTTATTGTGGTGAATACCCTCGGTCAGCTTACATTTCAGAAGATATTTACAATAAGATGCCCAGAACTAAACATGATTCCTAGTACAAAACGACGGTTCCGTCCTGGAATCGAACCCGGAACCACTCGCACCCTAAGCGAGTATTATACCACTAAACCAACGGACCCTACCTGTGTTGAACCCCATCGGTCAGCTTACATTTCAGAAGATAGCTACAAATAGATGCCCATAAGTAAACATGATTCATGGTACAAATCAATGAGTCCGTGTTGGAATCTAACCCGGGACCATTCGCACCCAAAGCGAGTATTATACCACTAAACCAACGGAGCGTTATTGTGGTGAATACCCTCGGTCAGCTTACATTTCAAATGATGGTTACAAAAAGTTTCCCTTAATAAAGCATGATACAAAACGACGGGTCCGTCCGGGATTCGAACCCGGGACCACTCGCACCCTAAGCGAGTATTATACCACTAAACCAACGGACCCTTGATGTGATGAACCCCATCGGTCAGCTTACATTTCAGAAGATAATTACAATAAGATGCTCAGAACTAAACATGATTCCTAGTACAAAACGACGGGTCCGTCCGGGAATCGAACCCGGGACCACTCGCACCCTAAGCGAGTATTATACCACTAAACCAACGGACCCTTAATGTGTTGAACCACATCGGTCAGCTTACATTTCTGAAGATATTTACAATAAGATGCCAAGAACTAAACATGATTCCTAGTACAAAACGACGGGTCCGTCCGATAACCGAACCCGGGACCACTCGCACCCTAAGCGAGTATTATACCACTAAACCAACGGACCCTTAATGTGTTGAACCCCATCGGTCAGCTTACATTTCTGAAGATATTTACAATAAGATGCCCAGAACTAAACATGATTCCTAGTACAAAACGACGGGTCCGTCCGGGAATCGTACCCGGGACCACTCGCACCCTAAGCGAGTATTATACCACTAAACCAACGGACCCTTAATGTGTTGAACCACATCGGTCAGCTTACATTTCTGAAGATATTTACAATAAGATGCCCAGAACTAAACATGATTCCTAGTACGAAACGACGGGTCCGTCCGGGAATCGAACCCGGGACCACTCGCACCCTAAGCGAGTATTATACCACTAAACCAACGGACCCTTAATGTCTTGAACCCCATCGGTCAGCTTACATTTCAGAAGATAGTTACAAAAAGGTGCCCAAATTTAAACAAGGTTCATGATTATGATACAAAACGACGGGTCCGTCCGGGAATCGAACCCGGGACCACTCGCACCCTAAGCGAGTATTATACCACTAAACCAACGGACCCTTAATGTGTTGAACCCCATCGGTCAGCTTACATTTCTGAAGATATTTACAATAAGATGCCCAGAACTAAACATGATTCCTAGTACAAAACGACGGGTCCGTCCGGGAATCGAACCCGGGACCTCTCGCACCCTAAGCGAGTATTATACCACTAAACCAACGGACCCTTAATGTGTTGAACCCCATCGGTCAGCTTACATTTCTGAAGATATTTACAATAAGATGCCCAGAACTAAACATGATTCCTAGTACAAAACGACGGGTCCGTCCGGGAATCGAACCCGGGACCACTCGCACCCTAAGCGAGTATTATACCACTAAACCAACGGACCCTTAATGTGTTGAACCACATCGGTCAGCTTACATTTCTGAAGATATTTACAATAAGATGCCCAGAACTAAACATGATTCCTAGTACAAAACGACGGGTCCGTCCGGGAATCGAACCCGGGACCACTCGCACCCTAAGCGAGTATTATACCACTAAACCAACGGACCCTTAATGTGTTGAACCCCATCGGTCAGCTTACATTTCTGAAGATATTTACAATAAGATGCCCAGAACTAATCATGATTCCTAGTACAAAACGACGGGTACGTCCGGGAATCGAACCCGGGACCAATCGCACCCTAAGCGAGTATTATACCACTAAACCAACGGACCCTTAATGTGTTGAACCCCATCGGTCAGCTTACATTTCTGAAGATATTTACAAAAAAATGCCCAGAACTAAACATGATTCCTAGTACAAAACGACGGGTCCGTCCGGGAATCGAACCCGGGACCACTCGCACCCTAAGCGAGTATTATACCACTAAACCAACGGACCCTTAATGTGTTGAACCTCATCGGTCAGCTTACATTTCTGAAGAAATTTACAATAAGATGCCCAGAACTAAACATGATTCCTAGTACAAAACGACGGGTCCGTCCGGGAACCGAACCCGGGACCACTCGCACCCTAAGCGAGTATTATACCACTAAACCAACGGACCCTTAATGTGTTGAACCACATCGGTCAGCTTACATTTCTGAAGATATTTACAATAAGATGCCCAGAACTAAACATGATTCCTAGTACGAAACGACGGGTCCGTCCGGGAATCGAACCCGGGACCACTCGCACCCTAAGCGAGTATTATATCACTAAACCAACGGACCCTTTATGTCTTGAACCCCATCGGTCAGCTTACATTTCAGAAGATAGTTACAAAAAGGTGCCCAAAATTAAACAAGGTTCATGATTATGATACAAAACGACGGGTCCGTCCGGGAATCGAACCCGGGACCACTCGCACCCTAAGCGAGTATTATACCACTAAACCAACGGACCATTATTGTGGTGAACCCCATCGATCAGCTTACATTTCAGAAGATAGTTACAAATAGATACCCATAAGTAAACATGATTCATGGTACAAATCTATGAGTCCGTGTTGGAATCTAACCCGGGACCATTCGCACCCAAAGCGAGTATTATACCACTAAACCAACGGAGCGTTATTGTGGTGAACCCCATCGGTCAGCTTACATTTCAAAAGATAGTTACAAAAAGTTTCCCTTAATAAAGCATGATACAAAACGACGGGTCCGTCCGGGAATCGACCCCGTTACCACTCGCACCCAAAGCGAGTATTATACCACTAAACCAACGGACCGTTATTGTAGTGAACCCCATCGATCAGCTTACATTTCAGAAGATAGTTACAAAAAGATTCCCTTAATTAAGCATGATACAAAAGGACGGGTCCGTCCGGGAATCGAACCCGGGACCACTCCCACCCAAAGCGAGTATTATACCAGTAAACCAACGGACCCTTATTGTGTTGAACCACAACGGTCAGCTTACATTTCTGAAGATATTTACAATAAGATGCCCAGAACTAAACATGATTCCTAGTACAAAACGACGGGTCCGTCCGGGAATCGAACCCGGGACCACTCGCACCCTAAGCGAGTATTATACCACTAAACCAACGGAACCTTAATGTGTTGAACCCCATCGGTCAGCTTACATTTCAGAAGATAGTTACAATAAGGTGCCCAAAATTAAACAAGATGCATGATACAAAACGACGGGTCCGTCCGGGAATCGAACCCGGGACCACTCGCACGCAAAGCGAGTATTATACCACTAAACCAACGGACCGTTATTGTGGTGAACCCCATCGATCAGCTTACATTTCAGAAGATAGTTACAAATAGATACCCATAAGTAAACATGATTCATGGTACAAATCTATGAGTCCGTGTTGGATTCTAACCCGGGACCACTCGCACCTTTAACGAGTATTATACCACTAAACCAACGGACCCTTAATGTGATGAACCCCATTGGTCAGCTTACATTTCTGAAGATATTTACAATAAGATGCCCAGAACTAAACATGATTCCTAGTACAAAACGACGGGTCCGTCCGGGAATCGAACCCGGGACCACTCGCACCCTAAGCGAGTATTAAACCACTAAACCAACGGACCCTTAATGTGTTGAACCCCATCGGTCAGCTTACATTTCAGAAGATAGTTACAATAAGGTGCCCAAAATTAAACAAGATCCATGGTACAAAACGACGGTTCCGTCCGGGAATCGAACTAGGGACCACTCGCACCCTAAGCGAGTATTAAACCACTAAACCAACGGAGCGTTAATGTGGTGATTACCCTTGGTCAGCTTACATTTCAAATGATAGTTACAAAAAGATTCCCTTAAATAAGCATGATACAAAACGACGGGTCCGTCCGGGAATCGAACCCGGGACCACTCGCACCTTTAGCGAGTATTATACCACTAAACCATCGGACCCTTGATGTGTTGAACCCCATCGGTCAGCTTACATTTCAGAAGATATTTACAATAAGATGCCCAGAACTAAACATGATTCCTAGTACAAAACGACGGGTCCGTCCGGGAATCGAACCCGGGACCACTCGCACCCTAAGCGAGTATTATACCACTAAACCAACGGAACCTTAATGTGTTGAACCCCATCGGTCAGCTTACATTTCAGAAGATAGTTACAATAAGGTGCCCAAAATTAAACAAGATGCATGATACAAAACGACGGGTCCGTCCGGGAATCGAACCCGGGACCACTCGCACGCAAAGCGAGTATTATACCACTAAACCAACGGACCGTTATTGTGGTGAACCCCATCGATCAGCTTACATTTCAGAAGATAGTTACAAATAGATACCCATAAGTAAACATGATTCATGGTACAAATCTATGAGTCCGTGTTGGATTCTAACCCGGGACCACTCGCACCTTTAACGAGTATTATACCACTAAACCAACGGACCCTTAATGTGATGAACCCCATTGGTCAGCTTACATTTCTGAAGATATTTACAATAAGATGCCCAGAACTAAACATGATTCCTAGTACAAAACGACGGGTCCGTCCGGGAATCGAACCCGGGACCACTCGCACCCTAAGCGAGTATTAAACCACTAAACCAACGGACCCTTAATGTGTTGAACCCCATCGGTCAGCTTACATTTCAGAAGATAGTTACAATAAGGTGCCCAAAATTAAACAAGATCCATGGTACAAAACGACGGTTCCGTCCGGGAATCGAACTAGGGACCACTCGCACCCTAAGCGAGTATTAAACCACTAAACCAACGGAGCGTTAATGTGGTGATTACCCTTGGTCAGCTTACATTTCAAATGATAGTTACAAAAAGATTCCCTTAAATAAGCATGATACAAAACGACGGGTCCGTCCGGGAATCGAACCCGGGACCACTCGCACCTTTAGCGAGTATTATACCACTAAACCATCGGACCCTTGATGTGTTGAACCCCATCGGTCAGCTTACATTTCAGAAGATATTTACAATAAGATGCTCAGAACTAAACATGATTCCTAGTACAAAACGACGGTTCCGTCCGGGAATCGAACTAGGGACCACTCGCACCCAAAGCGAGTATTATACCACTGAACCAACGGACCGTTATTGTGGTGAACCCCATCGATCAGCTTACATTTCAGAAGATAGTTACAAATAGATGCCCAGAAGTAAACATGATTCATGGTACAAATCTATGAGTCCGTGTTCGAATCTAACCCGGGACCATTCGCACCCAAAGCGAGTATTATACCACTAAACCAACGGAGCGCTGTTGTGGTGAACCCCATCGGTCAGCTTACATTTCAGAAGATATTTACAATAAGATGCCCAGAACTAAACATGACTCCTAGTACAAAACGACGGGTCCGTCCGGCAATCGAACCCGGGACCACTAGCACCCTAAGCGAGTATTATACCACTAAACCAACGGACCCTTGTTGTGAAGAACCCCATCGGTCAGCTTACATTTCAGAAGATACTTACAATAAGGTGCCCAAAATTAAACAAGATTCATGGTTATGAAACAAAACGACGGGTCCGTCCGGGAATCGAACCCGGGACCACTCGCACCCTAAGCGATTATTATACCACTAAACCAACGGGCCCTTGTTGTGAAGAACCCCATCGGTCAGCTTACATTGCAGAAGATACTTACAATAAGGTGCCCAAAATTAAACAAGATTCATGGTTATGATACAAAAGACGGGTCCGTCCGGGAATCGAACCCGGGACCACTCGCACCCTAAGCGAGTATTATACCACTAAACCAACGGACCCTTGCTGTGTTGAACCCCATTGGTCAGCTTACATTTCAGAAGATAGTTACAATAAGGTGCCCAAAATTAAACAAGATTCAAGGTTGTGATACAAAACGACGGGTCCGTCCGGGAATCGAACCCGGGACCACTCGCACCCAAAGCGAGTATTATACCACTAAACCAACGGACCGTTGTTGTGGTGAACCCCATCGTCAGCTTACATTTCAGAAGATAGTTACAAATAGATGCCCAGAAGTAAACATGATTCATGGTACAAATCTATGAGTCCGTGTTGGAATCTAACCCGGGACCATTCGCACCCAAAGCGAGTATTATACCACTAAACCAACGGACCGTTATTGTGGTAAACCCCATCGATCAGCCTACATTTCAGAAGATAGTTACAAATAGATACCCAGAAGTAAACATGATTCATGGTGTTGGAATCTAACCCGGGACCATTCGCACCCAAAGCGAGTATTATACCACTAAACCAACGGAGCGTTATTGTGGGGAACCCCATCGGTCAGCTTACAATTCAGAAGATATTTACAATAAGATGCCCAGAACTAAACATGATTCCTAGTACAAAACGACGGGTCCGTCCGGGAATCGAACCCGGGACCACTCGCACCCAAAGCGAGTATTATACCACTAAAACCAACGGACCCTTGCTGTGTTGAACCCCATTGGTCAGCTTACATTTCAGAAGATAGTTACAATAAGGTGCCCAAAATTAAACAAGATTCATGATTATGATGCAAAACGACGGGTCCGTCCGGGATCGAACCCGGGACGACTCGCACCCTAAGCGAGTATTATACGACTAAACCAACGGACCCTTGTTGTGAAGAACCCCATCGGTCAGCTTACATTTCAGAAGATAGTTACAATAAGGTGCCCAAAATTAAACAAGATTCATGGTTATGATACAAAACGACGGGTCTGTCCGGGACCACTCGCACCCAAAGCGAGTATTATACCACTAAACCAACGGACCGTTATTGTGGTGAACCCCATCGTCAGCTTACATTTCAGAAGATAGTTACAAATAGATGCCCAGAAGTAAACATGATTCATGGTGTTGGAATCTAACCCGGGACCATTCGCAAACAAAGCGAGTATTAAACCACTAAACCAACGGAGCGTTATTGTGGTGAATACCCTCGGTCAGCTTACATTTCAAATGATAGTTACAAAAAGATTCCCTTAATTAAGCATGATACAAAAGGACGGGTCCGTCCGGGAATCGAACCCGGGACCATTCGCACCCAAAGCGAGTATTATACCACTAAAGCAACGGAGCGTTATTGTGGTGAATACCCTCGGTCAGCTTACATTTCAAATGATAGTTACAAAAAGATTCCCTTAATTAAGCATGATACAAAACGACAAGTCCTTCCGGGAATCGAACCCGGGACCACTCGCACCCTAAGCGAGTATTATACCACTAAACCATCGGACCCTTGATGTGTTGAACCCCATGGGTCAGCTTACATTTCAGAAGATATTTACAATAAGATGCCCAGAACTAAACATGATTCCTAGTACAAAACGACGGGTCCGTCCGGGAATCGAACCCGGGACCACTCGCACCCAAAGCGAGTATTATACCACTAAACCAACGGACCCTTGCTGTGTTGAACCCCAGTGGTCAGCTTACATTTCAGAAGATATTTACAATAAGATGCCCAGAACTAAACATGATTCCTAGTACAAAACGACGGGTACGTCCGGGAATCGAACCCGGGACCACTCGCACCCAAAGCGAGTATTATACCACTAAACCAACGGACCCTTGCTGTGTTGAACCCCATTGGTCAGCTTACATTTCAGAAGATAGTTACAATAAGGTGCCCAAAATTAAACAAGATTCATGATTATGATACAAAACGACGGTTCCGTCCGGGAATCGAACCCGTGACCACTCGCACCCAAAGCGAGTATTATACCACTAAACCAACGGACCGTTATTGTGGTGAACCCCATCGTCAGCTTACATTTCAGAAGATAGTTACAAATAGATCCCCAGAAGTAAGCATGAATCACGGTACAAATCTATGAGAACGTGTTGGAATCTAACCCGGGACCATTCGCACACAAAACGAGTATTAAACCACTAAACCAACGGAGCGCTATTGTGGTGAATACCTTCGGTCAGCTTACATTTCAAATGATAGTTACAAAAAGATTCCCTTAATTAAGCATGATACAAAACGACGAGTCCGTCCGGGAA
Source organism: Odiellus spinosus (assembly GCA_963920705.1). Classification (NCBI taxonomy): domain Eukaryota; kingdom Metazoa; phylum Arthropoda; class Arachnida; order Opiliones; family Phalangiidae; genus Odiellus; species Odiellus spinosus. The sequence continues at coordinate 3,679,120 of OY987234.1, forward strand.
TCGAACCCGGGACCACTCGCACCCTAAGCGAGTATTATACCGCTAAACCATCGGACCCTTGATGTGTTGAACCCCATGGGTCAGCTTACATTTCAGAAGATATTTACAATAAGATGCCCAGAACAAAACATGATTTCTAGTACAAAACGACGGGTCCGTCCGGGAATCGAACCCGGGACCACTCGCACCCTAAGCGAGTATTATACCACTAAACCAACGGACCGTTGTTGTGAAGAACCCCATCGGTCAGCTTACATTTCAGAAGATACTTACAATAAGGTGCCCAAAATTAAACAAGATTCATGGTTATGATACAAAACGACGGGTCCGTCCGGGAATCGAACCCGGGACCACTCGCACCCTAAGCGAGTATTATACCACTAAACCATCGGACCCTTGATGTGTTGAACCCCATCGGTCATCTTACATTTCAGAAGATATTTACAATAAGATGCTCAGAACTAAACATGATTCCTAGTACAAAACGACGGGTCCGTCCGGGAATCGAACCCGGGACCACTCGCTCACTAAGCGAGTATTATACCACTAAACCAACGGCCCCTTGCTGTGTTGAACCCCATTGGTCAGCTTACATTTCAGAAGATAGTTACAATAAGGTGCCCAAAATTAAACAAGATTCATGATTATGATACAAAACGACGGGTCCGTCCGGGAATCGAACCCGGGACCACTCGCACCCAAAGCGAGTATCATACCACTAAACCAACGGACCGTTATTGTGGTGAACCCCATCGATCAGCTTACATTTCAGAAGATAGTTACAAATAGATGCTCAGACGTAAACATGATTCATGGTACAAATCTATGAGTCCGTGTTGGAATCTAACCCGGGACCATTCGCACCCAAAGCGAGTATTATACCACTAAACCAACGGAGCGTTATTGTGGTGAACCCTATTGGTCAGCTTACATTTCAGAAGATAGTTATAATAAGGTGCCCAAAATTAAACAAGATTCGTGATTATGATACAAAACGACGGGTCCATCCGTGAATCGAACCCGGGACCACTCGCACCCTAAGCGAGTATTATACCACTAAACCAAGGGACCCTTAATGTGTTGAACCCCATAGGTCAGCTTACATTTCTGAAGATATTTACGATAAGATGCCCAGAACTAAACATGATTCAAAGTACAAAACGACGGGTCCGTCCGGGAATCGAACCCGGGACCACTCGCACCCTAAGCGAGTATTATACCACTAAACCAACGGACCCTTGTTGTGAAGAACCCCATCGGTCAGCTTACATTTCAGAAGGTAGTTACAATAAGGTGCCCAAAATTAAACAAGATTCATGGTTATGATACAAAACGACGGGTCCGTCCGGGAATCGAACCCGGGACCACTCGCACCCTAAGCGAGTATTATACCACTAAACCAACGAACCCTTACTGTGTTGAACCCCATCGGTCAGCTTACATTTTAGAAGATAGATACAAATAGATGCCCATAAGTAAACATAATTCATGGTACAAATCTATGATTCCGTTTTGGAATCTAACCCGGGACCATTCGCACCCAAAGCGAGTATTATACCACTAAACCAACGGAGCGTTATTGTGGTGAATACCCTCGGTCAGCTTACATTCCAAATGATAGTTACAAAAAGATTCCCTTAATTAATCATGATACAAAACGACGGTTCCGTCCGGGAGTCGAACCCGGGACCACTCGCACCCTAAGCGAGTATTACACCACTAAACCATCGGACCCTTGATGTGTTGAACCCCATCGGTCAGCTTACATTTAAGAAGATAGTTACAATAAGATGCCCAAAATTAAACAAGATTCATGATTATGATACAAAACGACGGGAATCGAACCCGGGACCACTCGCACCCTAAACGAGTTATATACCACTAAACCAACGGACCCTTAATGTGGTGAACCCCATGGGTCAGCTTACATTTCAGAAGATATTTACAATAAGATGCCCAGAACTAAACATGATTCCTAGTACAAAACGACGGGTCCGTCCGGGAATCGAACCCGGGACCACTCGCACCCAAAGCGAGTATTATACCACTAAACCAACGGACCCTTGCTGTGTTGAACCCCATTGGTCAGCTTACATTTCAGAAGATAGTTACAATAAGGTGCCCAAAATTAAACAAGATTCATGATTATGATACAAAACAACGGGTCCGTCCGGGAATCGAACCCGGGACCATTCGCCCCCAAGGCGAGTATTATACCACTAAACCAACGGACCCTTCTTGTGAAGAACCCCATCGGTCAGCTTACATTTCAGAAGATAGTTACAATAATGTGCCCAAAATTAAACAAGATTCATGGTTATGATACAAAACGACGGGTCCGTCCGGGAATCGAACCCGGGATCACTCGCACCCAAAGCGAGTATTATACCACTAAACCAACGGACCGTTATTGTGGTGAACCCCATCGTCAGCTTACATTTCAGAAGATAGTTACAAATAGATGCCCAGAAGTAAACATGATTCATGGGACAAATCTATGAGTCCGTGTTGGAATCTAACCCGGGACCATTCGCACCCAAAGCGAGTATTATACCACTAAACCAACGGACCGTTATTGTGGTGAACCCCATCGATCAGCTTACATTTCAGAAGATAGTTACAAATAGATGCCCAGAAGTAAACATGATTCATGGTACAAATCTATGAGTCCGTGTTGGAATCTAACCCGGGACCATTCGCACCCAAAGCGAGTATTATACCACTAAACCAACGGAGCGTTATTGTGGTGAACCCCATCGGTCAGCTTACATTTCAGAAGATATTTACAATAAGATGCCCAGAACTAAACATGATTCCTAGTACAAAACGACGGGTCCGTCCGGGAATCGAACCCGGGACCACTCGCACCCAAAGCGAGTATTATACCACTAAACCAACGGACCCTTGCTGTGTTGAACCCCATCGGTCAGCTTACATTTCAGAAGATAGTTACAATAAGGTGCCCAAAATTAAACAAGATTCATGATTATGATACAAAACGACGGGTCCGTCTGGGAATCGAACCCGGGACCACTCGCACCCTAAGCGAGTATTATACCACTAAGCCAACTTACCCTTGTTGTGAAGAATCCCATCGGTCAGCTTACATTTCAGAAGATAGTTACAATAAGGTGCCCAAAATTAAACAAGATTCATGGTTATGATACAAAACGACGGGTCCGTCCGGGAATCGAACCCGGGACCACTCGCACCCTAAGCGAGTATTATTCCACTAAACCAACGGACCCTTAATGTGTTGCCCCCATCGGTCAGCTTACATTTCAGAAAATAGTTACAATAAGGTGCCCAAAATTATACAAGATTCATGATTATGATACAAAACGACGGGTCCGTCCGGGAATCGAACCCGGGACAACTCGCACCCTAAGCGAGTATTATACCACTAAACCAACGGACCCTTGCTGTGTTGAACCCCATCGGTCAGCTTACATTTCAGAAGATAGTTACAATAATGTGCCCAAAATTAAACAAGATTCATGGTTATGATACAAAACGACGGGTCCGTCCGGGAATCTAACCCGGGACCATTCGCACCCAAAGCGAGTATTATATCACTAAACCAACGGACCGTTATTGTGGTAAACCCCATCGATCAGCCTACATTTCAGAAGATAGTTACAAATAGATGCCCAGAAGTAAACATGATTCATGGTACAAATCTATGAGTCCGTGTTGGAATCTAACCCGGGACCATTCGCACCCAAAGCGAGTATTATACCACTAAACCAACGGAGCGTTATTGTGGTGAACCCCATCGGTCAGCTTACATTTCAGAAGATATTTACAATAAGATGCCCAGAACTAAACATGATTCCTAGTACAAAACGACGGGTCCGTCCGGGAATCGAACCCGGGACCACTCGCACCCAAAGCGAGTATTATACCACTAAACCAACGGACCCTTGCTGTGTTGAACCCCATCGGTCAGCTTACATTTCAGAAGATAGTTACAATAAGGTGCCCAAAATTAAACAAGATTCATGGTTATGATACAAAACGACGGGTCCGTCCGGGAATCGAACCCGGGACCACTCGCACCCTAAGCGAGTATTATTCCACTAAACCAACGGACCCTTAATGTGTTGCCCCCATCGGTCAGCTTACATTTCAGAAGATAGTTACAAATAGATGCCCAGAAGTAAACATGATTCATGGTACAAATCTATGAGTCCGTGTTGGAATCTAACCCGGGACCATTCGCACCCAAAGCGAGTATTATACCACTAAACCAACGGACCGTTATTGTGGTGAACCCCATCGATCAGCTTACATTTCAGAAGATAGTTACAAATAGATGCCCAGAAGTAAACATGATTCATGGTACAAATCTATGAGTCCGTGTTGGAATCTAACCCGGGACCATTCGCACCCAAAGCGAGTATTATACCACTAAACCAACGGACCGTTATTGTGGTGAACCCCATCGATCAGCTTACATTTCAGAAGATAGTTACAAATAGATGCCCAGAAGTAAACATGATTCATGGTACAAATCTATGAGTCCGTGTTGGAATCTAACCCGGGACCATTCGCACCCAAAGCGAGTATTATACCACTAAACCAACGGAGCGTTATTGTGGTGAACCCCATCGGTCAGCTTACATTTCAGAAGATATTTACAATAAGATGCCCAGAACTAAACATGATTCCTAGTACAAAACGACGGGTCCGTCCGGGAATCGAACCCGGGACCACTCGCACCCAAAGCGAGTATTATACCACTAAACCAACGGACCCTTGCTGTGTTGAACCCCATTGGTCAACTTACATTTCAGAAGATAGTTACAATAAGGTGCCCAAAATTAAACAAGATTCATGGTTATGATACAAAACGACGGGTCCGTCCGGGAATCGAACCCGGGACCACTCGCACCCAAAGCGAGTATTATACCACTAAACCAACGGACCGTTGTTGTGGTGAACCCCATCGTCAGCTTACATTTCAGAAGATAGTTACAAATAGATGCCCAGAAGTAAACATGATTCATGGTACAAATCTATGAGTCCGTGTTGGAATATAACCCGGGACCATTCGCACCCAAAGCGAGTATTATACCACTAAACCAACGGACCGTTATTGTGGTAAACCCCATCGATCAGCCTACATTTCAGAAGATAGTTACAAATAGATACCCAGAAGTAAACATGATTCATGGTGTTGGAATCTAACCCGGGACCATTCGCACCCAAAGCGAGTATTATACCACTAAACCAACGGAGCGTTATTGTGGGGAACCCCATCGGTCAGCTTACAATTCAGAAGATATTTACAATAAGATGCCCAGAACTAAACATGATTCCTAGTACAAAACGACGGGTCCGTCCGGGAATCGAACCCGGGACCACTCGCACCCAAAGCGAGTATTATACCACTAAACCAACGGACCCTTGCTGTGTTGAACCCCATTGGTCAGCTTACATTTCAGAAGATAGTTACAATAAGGTGCCCAAAATTAAACAAGATTCATGATTATGATACAAAACGACGGGTCCGTCCGGGATCGAACCCGGGACGACTCGCACCCTAAGCGAGTATTATACCACTAAACCAACGGAGCGTTATTGTGAAGAACCCCATCGGTCAGCTTACATTTCAGAAGATAGTTACAATAAGGTGCCCAAAATTAAACAAGATTCATGGTTATGATACAAAACGACGGGTCCGTCCGGGACCACTCGCACCCAAAGCGAGTATTATACCACTAAACCAACGGACCGTTATTGTGGTGAACCCCATCGTCAGCTTACATTTCAGAAGATAGTTACAAAAAGATTCCCTTAATTAAGCATGATACAAAAGGACGGGTCCGTCCGGGAATCGAACCCGGGACCATTCGCAGCCAAAGCGAGTATTATACCACTAAAGCAACGGAGCGTTATTGTGGTGAATACCCTCGGTCAGCTTACATTTCAAATGATAGTTACAAAAAGATTCCCTTAATTAAGCATGATACAAAACGACAAGTCCTTCCGGGAATCGAACCCGGGACCACTCGCACCCTAAGCGAGTATTATACCACTAAACCATCGGACCCTTGATGTGTTGAACCCCATGGGTCAGCTTACATTTCAGAAGATATTTACAATAAGATGCCCAGAACTAAACATGATTCCTAGTACAAAACGACGGGTCCGTCCGGGAATCGAACCCGGGACCACTCGCACCCAAAGCGAGTATTATACCACTAAACCAACGGACCCTTGCTGTGTTGAACCCCATTGGTCAGCTTACATTTCAGAAGATAGTTACAATAAGGTGCCCAAAATTAAACAAGATTCATGATTATGATACAAAACGACGGGTCCGTCCGGGATCGAACCCGGGACCACTCGCACCCAAAGCGAGTATTATACCACTAAACCAACGGACCGTTATTGTGGTGAACCCCATCGTCAGCTTACATTTCAGAAGATAGTTACAAATAGATCCCCAGAAGTAAGCATGAATCACGGTACAAATCTATGAGAACGTGTTGGAATCTAACCCGGGACCATTCGCACACAAAACGAGTATTAAACCACTAAACCAACGGAGCGCTATTGTGGTGAATACCTTCGGTCAGCTTACATTTCAAATGATAGTTACAAAAAGATTCCCTTAATTAAGCATGATACAAAACGACGAGTCCGTCCGGGAATCGAACCCGGGACCACTCGCACCCTAAGCGAGTATTATACCGCTAAACCATCGGACCCTTGATGTGTTGAACCCCATGGGTCAGCTTACATTTCAGAAGATATTTACAATAAGATGCCCAGAACAAAACATGATTTCTAGTACAAAACGACGGGTCCGTCCGGGAATCGAACCCGGGACCACTCGCACCCTAAGCGAGTATTATACCACTAAACCAACGGACCGTTGTTGTGAAGAACCCCATCGGTCAGCTTACATTTCAGAAGATACTTACAATAAGGTGCCCAAAATTAAACAAGATTCATGGTTATGATACAAAACGACGGGTCCGTCCGGGAATCAAACCCGGGACCACTCGCACCCTAAGCGAGTATTATACCACTAAACCATCGGACCCTTGATGTGTTGAACCCCATCGGTCAGCTTACATTTCAGAAGATATTTACAATAAGATGCTCAGAACTAAACATGATTCCTAGTACAAAACGACGGGTCCGTCCGGGAATCGAACCCGGGACCACTCGCACCCAAAGCGAGTATTATACCACTAAACCAACGGACCCTTGCTGTGTTGAACCCCATTGGTCAGCTTACATTTCAGAAGATAGTTACAATAAGGTGCCCAAAATTAAACAAGATTCATGATTATGATACAAAACAACGGGTCCGTCCGGGAATCGAACCCGGGACCATTCGCCCCAAGGCGAGTATTATACCACTAAACCAACGGACCGTTATTGTGGTGAACCCCATCGTCAGCTTACATTTCAGAAGATAGTTACAAATAGATGCCCAGAAGTAAACATGATTCATGGGACAAATCTATGAGTCCGTGTTGGAATCTAACCCGGGACCATTCGCACCCAAAGCGAGTATTATACCACTAAACCAACGGACCGTTATTGTGGTGAACCCCATCGATCAGCTTACATTTCAGAAGATAGTTACAAATAGATGCCCAGAAGTAAACATGATTCATGGTACAAATCTATGAGTCCGTGTTGGAATCGAACCCGGGACCACTCGCACCCTAAGCGAGTATTATACCACTAAACCAAGGGACCCTTAATGTGTTGAACCCCATAGGTCAGCTTACATTTCTGAAGATATTTACGATAAGATGCCCAGAACTAAACATGATTCAAAGTACAAAACGACGGGTCCGTCCGGGAATCGAACCCGGGACCACTCGCACCCTAAGCGAGTATTATACCACTAAACCAACGGACCCTTGTTGTGAAGAACCCCATCGGTCAGCTTACATTTCAGAAGGTAGTTACAATAAGGTGCCCAAAATTAAACAAGATTCATGGTTATGATACAAAACGACGGGTCCGTCCGGGAATCGAACCCGGGACCACTCGCACCCTAAGCGAGTATTATACCACTAAACCAACGAACCCTTACTGTGTTGAACCCCATCGGTCAGCTTACATTTTAGAAGATAGATACAAATAGATGCCCATAAGTAATTATAATTCATGGTACAAATCTATGATTCCGTTTTGGAATCTAACCCGGGACCATTCGCACCCAAAGCGAGTATTATACCACTAAACCAACGGAGCGTTATTGTGGTGAATACCCTCGGTCAGCTTACATTCCAAATGATAGTTACAAAAAGATTCCCTTAATTAATCATGATACAAAACGACGGTTCCGTCCGGGAGTCGAACCCGGGACCACTCGCACCCTAAGCGAGTATTACACCACTAAACCATCGGACCCTTGATGTGTTGAACCCCATCGGTCAGCTTACATTTAAGAAGATAGTTACAATAAGATGCCCAAAATTAAACAAGATTCATGATTATGATACAAAACGACGGGAATCGAACCCGGGACCACTCGCACCCTAAACGAGTTATATACCACTAAACCAACGGACCCTTAATGTGGTGAACCCCATGGGTCAGCTTACATTTCAGAAGATATTTACAATAAGATGCCCAGAACTAAACATGATTCCTAGTACAAAACGACGGGTCCGTCCGGGAATCGAACCCGGGACCACTCGCACCCAAAGCGAGTATTATACCACTAAACCAACGGACCCTTGCTGTGTTGAACCCCATTGGTCAGCTTACATTTCAGAAGATAGTTACAATAAGGTGCCCAAAATTAAACAAGATTCATGATTATGATACAAAACAACGGGTCCGTCCGGGAATCGAACCCGGGACCATTCGCCCCAAGGCGAGTATTATACCACTAAACCAACGGACCGTTATTGTGGTGAACCCCATCGTCAGCTTACATTTCAGAAGATAGTTACAAATAGATGCCCAGAAGTAAACATGATTCATGGTACAAATCTATGAGTCCGTGTTGGAATCTAACCCGGGACCATTCGCACCCAAAGCGAGTATTATACCACTAAACCAACGGACCGTTATTGTGGTGAACCCCATCGATCAGCTTACATTTCTGAAGATATTTACGATAAGATGCCCAGAAGTAAACATGATTCAAAGTACAAAACGACGGGTCCGTCCGGGAATCGAACCCGGGACCACTCGCACCCTAAGCGAGTATTATACCACTAAACCAACGGACCCTTGTTGTGAAGAACCCCATCGGTCAGCTTACATTTCAGAAGGTAGTTACAATAAGGTGCCCAAAATTAAACAAGATTCATGGTTATGATACAAAACGACGGGTCCGTCCGGGAATCGAACCCGGGACCACTCGCACCCTAAGCGAGTATTATACCACTAAACCAACGAACCCTTACTGTGTTGAACCCCATCGGTCAGCTTACATTTTAGAAGATAGATACAAATAGATGCCCATAAGTAATTATAATTCATGGTACAAATCTATGATTCCGTTTTGGAATCTAACCCGGGACCATTCGCACCCAAAGCGAGTATTATACCACTAAACCAACGGAGCGTTATTGTGGTGAATACCCTCGGTCAGCTTACATTCCAAATGATAGTTACAAAAAGATTCCCTTAATTAATCATGATACAAAACGACGGTTCCGTCCGGGAGTCGAACCCGGGACCACTCGCACCCTAAGCGAGTATTACACCACTAAACCATCGGACCCTTGATGTGTTGAACCCCATCGGTCAGCTTACATTTAAGAAGATAGTTACAATAAGATGCCCAAAATTAAACAAGATTCATGATTATGATACAAAACGACGGGAATCGAACCCGGGACCACTCGCACCCTAAACGAGTTATATACCACTAAACCAACGGACCCTTAATGTGGTGAACCCCATGGGTCAGCTTACATTTCAGAAGATATTTACAATAAGATGCCCAGAACTAAACATGATTCCTAGTACAAAACGACGGGTCCGTCCGGGAATCGAACCCGGGACCACTCGCACCCAAAGCGAGTATTATACCACTAAACCAACGGACCCTTGCTGTGTTGAACCCCATTGGTCAGCTTACATTTCAGAAGATAGTTACAATAAGGTGCCCAAAATTAAACAAGATTCATGATTATGATACAAAACAACGGGTCCGTCCGGGAATCGAACCCGGGACCATTCGCCCCCAAGGCGAGTATTATACCACTAAACCAACGGACCGTTATTGTGGTGAACCCCATCGTCAGCTTACATTTCAGAAGATAGTTACAAATAGATGCCCAGAAGTAAACATGATTCATGGGACAAATCTATGAGTCCGTGTTGGAATCTAACCCGGGACCATTCGCACCCAAAGCGAGTATTATACCACTAAACCAACGGACCGTTATTGTGGTGAACCCCATCGATCAGCTTACATTTCAGAAGATAGTTACAAATAGATGCCCAGAAGTAAACATGATTCATGGTACAAATCTATGAGTCCGTGTTGGAATCTAACCCGGGACCACTCGCACCCAAAGCGAGTATTATACCACTAAACCAACGGACCCTTGCTGTGTTGAACCCCATCGGTCAGCTTACATTTCAGAAGATAGTTACAATAAGGTGCCCAAAATTAAACAAGATTCATGATTATGATACAAAACGACGGGTCCGTCTGGGAATCGAACCCGGGACCACTCGCACCCTAAGCGAGTATTATACCACTAAGCCAACTTACCCTTGTTGTGAAGAATCCCATCGGTCAGCTTACATTTCAGAAGATAGTTACAATAAGGTGCCCAAAATTAAACAAGATTCATGGTTATGATACAAAACGACGGGTCCGTCCGGGAATCGAACCCGGGACCACTCGCACCCTAAGCGAGTATTATTCCACTAAACCAACGGACCCTTAATGTGTTGCCCCCATCGGTCAGCTTACATTTCAGAAAATAGTTACAATAAGGTGCCCAAAATTATACAAGATTCATGATTATGATACAAAACGACGGGTCCGTCCGGGAATCGAACCCGGGACAACTCGCACCCTAAGCGAGTATTATACCACTAAACCAACGGACCCTTGCTGTGTTGAACCCCATCGGTCAGCTTACATTTCAGAAGATAGTTACAATAATGTGCCCAAAATTAAACAAGATTCATGGTTATGATACAAAACGACGGGTCCGTCCGGGAATCTAACCCGGGACCATTCGCACCCAAAGCGAGTATTATATCACTAAACCAACGGACCGTTATTGTGGTAAACCCCATCGATCAGCCTACATTTCAGAAGATAGTTACAAATAGATGCCCAGAAGTAAACATGATTCATGGTACAAATCTATGAGTCCGTGTTGGAATCTAACCCGGGACCACTCGCACCCAAAGCGAGTATTATACCACTAAACCAACGGACCCTTGCTGTGTTGAACCCCATCGGTCAGCTTACATTTCAGAAGATAGTTACAATAAGGTGCCCAAAATTAAACAAGATTCATGATTATGATACAAAACGACGGGTCCGTCTGGGAATCGAACCCGGGACCACTCGCACCCTAAGCGAGTATTATACCACTAAGCCAACTTACCCTTGTTGTGAAGAATCCCATCGGTCAGCTTACATTTCAGAAGATAGTTACAATAAGGTGCCCAAAATTAAACAAGATTCATGGTTATGATACAAAACGACGGGTCCGTCCGGGAATCGAACCCGGGACCACTCGCACCCTAAGCGAGTATTATTCCACTAAACCAACGGACCCTTAATGTGTTGCCCCCATCGGTCAGCTTACATTTCAGAAAATAGTTACAATAAGGTGCCCAAAATTATACAAGATTCATGATTATGATACAAAACGACGGGTCCGTCCGGGAATCGAACCCGGGACAACTCGCACCCTAAGCGAGTATTATACCACTAAACCAACGGACCCTTGCTGTGTTGAACCCCATCGGTCAGCTTACATTTCAGAAGATAGTTACAATAATGTGCCCAAAATTAAACAAGATTCATGGTTATGATACAAAACGACGGGTCCGTCCGGGAATCTAACCCGGGACCATTCGCACCCAAAGCGAGTATTATATCACTAAACCAACGGACCGTTATTGTGGTAAACCCCATCGATCAGCCTACATTTCAGAAGATAGTTACAAATAGATGCCCAGAAGTAAACATGATTCATGGTACAAATCTATGAGTCCGTGTTGGAATCTAACCCGGGACCATTCGCACCCAAAGCGAGTATTATACCACTAAACCAACGGAGCGTTATTGTGGTGAACCCCATCGGTCAGCTTACATTTCAGAAGATATTTACAATAAGATGCCCAGAACTAAACATGATTCCTAGTACAAAATGACGGGTCCGTCGGGGAATCGAACCCGGGACCACTAGCACCCAAAGCGAGTATTATACCACTAAACCAACGGACCCTTGCTGTGTTGAACCCCATTGGTCAGCTTACATTTCAGAAGATAGTTACAATAAGGTGCCCAAAATTAAACAAGATTCATGATTATGATACAAAACGACGGGTCCGTCCGGGATCGAACCCGGGACGACTCGCACCCTAAGCGAGTATTAAACCACTAAACCAACGGACCCTTGTTGTGAAGAACCCCATCGGTCAGCTTACATTTCAGAAGATAGTTACAATAAGGTGCCCAAAATTAAACAAGATTCATGGTTATGATACAAAACGACGGGTCCGTCCGGGATCGAACCCGGGACGACTCGCACCCTAAGCGAGTATTAAACCACTAAACCAACGGACCCTTGTTGTGAAGAACCCCATCGGTCAGCTTACATTTCAGAAGATAGTTACAATAAGGTGCCCAAAATTAAACAAGATTCATGGTTATGATACAAAACGACGGGTCCGTCCGGGACCACTCGCACCCAAAGCGAGTATTATACCACTAAACCAACGGACCGTTATTGTGGTGAACCCCATCGTCAGCTTACATTTCAGAAGATAGTTACAAAAAGATTCCCTTAATTAAGCATGATACAAAAGGACGGGTCCGTCCGGGAAACGAACCCGGGACCATTCGCAGCCAAAGCGAGTATTATACCACTAAAGCAACGGAGCGTTATTGTGGTGAATACCCTCGGTCAGCTTACATTTCAAATGATAGTTACAAAAAGATTCCCTTAATTAAGCATGATACAAAACGACAAGTCCTTCCGGGAATCGAACCCGGGACCACTCGCACCCTAAGCGAGTATTATACCACTAAACCATCGGACCCTTGATGTGTTGAACCCCATGGGTCAGCTTACATTTCAGAAGATGTTTACAATAAGATGCCCAGAACTAAACATGATTCCTAGTACAAAACGACGGGTCCGTCCGGGAATCGAACCCGGGACCACTCGCACCCAAAGCGAGTATTATACCACTAAACCAACGGACCCTTGCTGTGTTGAACCCCATTGGTCAGCTTACATTTCAGAAGATAGTTACAATAAGGTGCCCAAAATTAAACAAGATTCATGATTATGATACAAAACGACGGGTCCGTCCGGGATCGAACCCGGGACCACTCGCACCCTAAGCGAGTATTACACCACTAAACCATCGGACCCTTGATGTGTTGAACCCCATCGGTCAGCTTACATTTAAGAAGATAGTTACAATAAGATGCCCAAAATTAAACAAGATTCATGATTATGATACAAAACGACGGGAATCGAACCCGGGACCACTCGCACCCTAAACGAGTTATATACCACTAAACCAACGGACCCTTAATATGGTGAACCCCATGGGTCAGCTTACATTTCAGAAGATATTTACAATAAGATGCCCAGAACTAAACATGATTCCTAGTACAAAACGACGGGTCCGTCCGGGAATCGAACCCGGGACCACTCGCACCCAAAGCGAGTATTATACCACTAAACCAACGGACCCTTGCTGTGTTGAACACCATTGGTCAGCTTACATTTCAGAAGATAGTTACAATAATGTGCCCAAAATTAAAAAAGATTCATGGTTATGATACAAAACGACGGGTCCGTCCGGGAATCGAACCCGGGATCACTCGCACCCAAAGCGAGTATTATACCACTAAACCAACGGACCGTTATTGTGGTAAACCCCATCGATCAGCCTACATTTCAGAAGATAGTTACAAATAGATACCCAGAAGTAAACATGATTCATGGTGTTGGAATCTAACCCGGGACCATTCGCACCCAAAGCGAGTATTATACCACTAAACCAACGGAGCGTTATTGTGGGGAACCCCATCGTTCAGCTTACAATTCAGAAGATATTTACAATAAGATGCCCAGAACTAAACATGATTCCTAGTACAAAACGACGGGTCCGTCCGGGAATCGAACCCGGGACCACTCGCACCCAAAGCGAGTATTATACCACTAAACCAACGGACCGTTGTTGTGGTGAACCCCATCGTCAGCTTACATTTCAGAAGATAGTTACAAATAGATGCCCAGAAGTAAACATGATTCATGGTACAAATCTATGAGTCCGTGTTGGAATATAACCCGGGACCATTCGCACCCAAAGCGAGTATTATACCACTAAACCAACGGACCGTTATTGTGGTAAACCCCATCGATCAGCCTACATTTCAGAAGATAGTTACAAATAGATGCCCAGAAGTAAACATGATTCATGGTACAAATCTATGAGTCCGTGTTGGAATATAACCCGGGACCATTCGCACCCAAAGCGAGTATTATACCACTAAACCAACGGACCGTTATTGTGGTAAACCCCATCGATCAGCCTACATTTCAGAAGATAGTTACAAATAGATACCCAGAAGTAAACATGATTCATGGTACAAATCTATGAGTCCGTGTTGGAATATAACCCGGGACCATTCGCACCCAAAGCGAGTATTATACCACTAAACCAACGGACCGTTATTGTGGTAAACCCCATCGATCAGCCTACATTTCAGAAGATAGTTACAAATAGATACCCAGAAGTAAACATGATTCATGGTGTTGGAATCTAACCCGGGACCATTCGCACCCAAAGCGAGTATTATACCACTAAACCAACGGAGCGTTATTGTGGGGAACCCCATCGGTCAGCTTACAATTCAGAAGATATTTACAATAAGATGCCCAGAACTAAACATGATTCCTAGTACAAAACGACGGGTCCGTCCGGGAATCGAACCCGGGACCACTCGCACCCAAAGCGAGTATTATACCACTAAACCAACGGACCCTTGCTGTGTTGAACCCCATTGGTCAGCTTACATTTCAGAAGATAGTTACAATAAGGTGCCCAAAATTAAACAAGATTCATGATTATGATACAAAACGACGGGTCCGTCCGGGATCGAACCCGGGACGACTCGCACCCTAAGCGAGTATTATACCACTAAACCAACGGAGCGTTATTGTGAAGAACCCCATCGGTCAGCTTACATTTCAGAAGATAGTTACAATAAGGTGCCCAAAATTAAACAAGATTCATGGTTATGATACAAAACGACGGGTCCGTCCGGGACCACTCGCACCCAAAGCGAGTATTATACCACTAAACCAACGGACCGTTATTGTGGTGAACCCCATCGTCAGCTTACATTTCAGAAGATAGTTACAAAAAGATTCCCTTAATTAAGCATGATACAAAAGGACGGGTCCGTCCGGGAATCGAACCCGGGACCATTCGCAGCCAAAGCGAGTATTATACCACTAAAGCAACGGAGCGTTATTGTGGTGAATACCCTCGGTCAGCTTACATTTCAAATGATAGTTACAAAAAGATTCCCTTAATTAAGCATGATACAAAACGACAAGTCCTTCCGGGAATCGAACCCGGGACCACTCGCACCCTAAGCGAGTATTATACCACTAAACCATCGGACCCTTGATGTGTTGAACCCCATGGGTCAGCTTACATTTCAGAAGATATTTACAATAAGATGCCCAGAACTAAACATGATTCCTAGTACAAAACGACGGGTCCGTCCGGGAATCGAACCCGGGACCACTCGCACCCAAAGCGAGTATTATACCACTAAACCAACGGACCCTTGCTGTGTTGAACCCCATTGGTCAGCTTACATTTCAGAAGATAGTTACAATAAGGTGCCCAAAATTAAACAAGATTCATGATTATGATACAAAACGAGGGGTCCGTCCGGGATCGAACCCGGGACCACTCGCACCCTAAGCGAGTATTATACCACTAAACCAACGGCACCTTGTTGTGAAGAACCCCATCGGTCAGCTTACATTTCAGAAGATAGTTACAATAAGGTGCCCAAAATTAAACAAGATTCATGGTTATGATACAAAACGACGGTTCCGTCCGGGAATCGAACCCGGGACCACTCGCACCCAAAGCGAGTATTATACCACTAAACCAACGGACCGTTATTGTGGTGAACCCCATCGTCAGCTTACATTTCAGAAGATAGTTACAAATAGATGCCCAGAAGTAAACATGAATCATGGTACAAATCTATGAGAACGTGTTGGAATCTAACCCGGGACCATTCGCACACAAAACGAGTATTAAACCACTAATCCAACGGAGCGTTATTGTGGTGAATACCCTCGGTCAGCTTACATTTCAAATGATAGTTACAAAAAGATTCCCTTAATTAAGCATGATACAAAACAACAAGTCCGTCCGGGAATCGAACCCGGGACCACTCGCACCCTAAGCGAGTATTATACCACTAAACCAACGGACCGTTGTTGTGAAGAACCCCATCGGTCAGCTTACATTTCAGAAGATACTTACAATAAGGTGCCCAAAATTAAACAAGATTCATGGTTATGATACAAAACGACGGGTCCGTCCGGGAATCGAACCCGGGACCACTCGCACCCTAAGCGAGTATTATTCCACTAAACCAACGGACCCTTAATGTGTTGCCCCCATCGGTCAGCTTACATTTCAGAAGATAGTTACAAATAGATGCCCAGAAGTAAACATGATTCATGGTACAAATCTATGAGTCCGTGTTGGAATCTAACCCGGGACCATTCGCACCCAAAGCGAGTATTATACCACTAAACCAACGGACCGTTATTGTGGTGAACCCCATCGATCAGCTTACATTTCAGAAGATAGTTACAAATAGATGCCCAGAAGTAAACATGATTCATGGTACAAATCTATGAGTCCGTGTTGGAATCTAACCCGGGACCATTCGCACCCAAAGCGAGTATTATACCACTAAACCAACGGACCGTTATTGTGGTGAACCCCATCGATCAGCTTACATTTCAGAAGATAGTTACAAATAGATGCCCAGAAGTAAACATGATTCATGGTACAAATCTATGAGTCCGTGTTGGAATCTAACCCGGGACCATTCGCACCCAAAGCGAGTATTATACCACTAAACCAACGGACCGTTATTGTGGTGAACCCCATCGATCAGCTTACATTTCAGAAGATAGTTACAAATAGATGCCCAGAAGTAAACATGATTCATGGTACAAATCTATGAGTCCGTGTTGGAATCTAACCCGGGACCATTCGCACCCAAAGCGAGTATTATACCACTAAACCAACGGACCGTTATTGTGGTGAACCCCATCGATCAGCTTACATTTCAGAAGATAGTTACAAATAGATGCCCAGAAGTAAACATGATTCATGGTACAAATCTATGAGTCCGTGTTGGAATCTAACCCGGGACCATTCGCACCCAAAGCGAGTATTATACCACTAAACCAACGGACCGTTGTTGTGGTGAACCCCATCGTCAGCTTACATTTCAGAAGAAAGTTACAAATAGATGCCCAGAAGTAAACATGATTCATGGTACAAATCTATGAGTCCGTGTTGGAATATAACCCGGGACCATTCGCACCCAAAGCGAGTATTATACCACTAAACCAACGGACCGTTATTGTGGTAAACCCCATCGATCAGCCTACATTTCAGAAGATAGTTACAAATAGATACCCAGAAGTAAACATGATTCATGGTGTTGGAATCTAACCCGGGACCATTCGCACCCAAAGCGAGTATTATACCACTAAACCAACGGAGCGTTATTGTGGGGAACCCCATCGGTCAGCTTACAATTCAGAAGATATTTACAATAAGATGCCCAGAACTAAACATGATTCCTAGTACAAAACGACGGGTCCGTCCGGGAATCGAACCCGGGACCACTCGCACCCAAAGCGAGTATTATACCACTAAACCAACGGACCCTTACTGTGTTGAACCCCATCGGTCAGCTTACATTTTAGAAGATAGATACAAATAGATGCCCATAAGTAAACATAATTCATGGTACAAATCTATGATTCCGTTTTGGAATCTAACCCGGGACCATTCGCACCCAAAGCGAGTATTATACCACTAAACCAACGGACCCTTGCTGTGTTGAACCCCATTGGTCAACTTACATTTCAGAAGATAGTTACAATAAGGTGCCCAAAATTAAACAAGATTCATGGTTATGATACAAAACGACGGGTCCGTCCGGGAATCGAACCCGGGACCACTCGCACCCAAAGCGAGTATTATACCACTAAACCAACGGACCGTTGTTGTGGTGAACCCCATCGTCAGCTTACATTTCAGAAGAAAGTTACAAATAGATGCCCAGAAGTAAACATGATTCATGGTACAAATCTATGAGTCCGTGTTGGAATATAACCCGGGACCATTCGCACCCAAAGCGAGTATTATACCACTAAACCAACGGACCGTTATTGTGGTAAACCCCATCGATCAGCCTACATTTCAGAAGATAGTTACAAATAGATACCCAGAAGTAAACATGATTCATGGTGTTGGAATCTAACCCGGGACCATTCGCACCCAAAGCGAGTATTATACCACTAAACCAACGGAGCGTTATTGTGGGGAACCCCATCGGTCAGCTTACAATTCAGAAGATATTTACAATAAGATGCCCAGAACTAAACATGATTCCTAGTACAAAACGACGGGTCCGTCCGGGAATCGAACCCGGGACCACTCGCACCCAAAGCGAGTATTATACCACTAAACCAACGGACCCTTGCTGTGTTGAACCCCATTGGTCAGCTTACATTTCAGAAGATAGTTACAATAAGGTGCCCAAAATTAAACAAGATTCATGATTATGATACAAAACGACGGGTCCGTCCGGGATCGAACCCGGGACGACTCGCACCCTAAGCGAGTATTATACCACTAAACCAACGAACCCTTACTGTGTTGAACCCCATCGGTCAGCTTACATTTTAGAAGATAGATACAAATAGATGCCCATAAGTAAACATAATTCATGGTACAAATCTATGATTCCGTTTTGGAATCTAACCCGGGACCATTCGCACCCAAAGCGAGTATTATACCACTAAACCAACGGAGCGTTATTGTGGTGAATACCCTCGGTCAGCTTACATTCCAAATGATAGTTACAAAAAGATTCCCTTAATTAATCATGATACAAAACGACGGTTCCGTCCGGGAGTCGAACCCGGGACCACTCGCACCCTAAGCGAGTATTACACCACTAAACCATCGGACCCTTGATGTGTTGAACCCCATCGGTCAGCTTACATTTAAGAAGATAGTTACAATAAGATGCCCAAAATTAAACAAGATTCATGATTATGATACAAAACGACGGGAATCGAACCCGGGACCACTCGCACCCTAAACGAGTTATATACCACTAAACCAACGGACCCTTAATGTGGTGAACCCCATGGGTCAGCTTACATTTCAGAAGATATTTACAATAAGATGCCCAGAACTAAACCTGATTCCTAGTACAAAACGACGGGTCCGTCCGGGAATCGAACCCGGGACCACTCGCACCCAAAGCGAGTATTATACCACTAAACCAACGGACACTTGCTGTGTTGAACCCCTTTGGTCAGCTTACATTTCAGAAGATAGTTACAATAAGGTGCCCAAAATTAAACAAGATTCATGATTATGATACAAAACGACGGGTCCGTCCGGGAATCGAACCCGGGACCATTCGCACCCAAGGCGAGTATTATACCACTAAACCAACGGACCCTTCTTGTGAAGAACCCCATCGGTCAGCTTACATTTCAGAAGATAGTTACAATAATGTGCCCAAAATTAAGCAAGATTCATGGTTATGATACAAAACGACGGGTCCGTCCGGGAATCGAACCCGGGATCACTCGCACCCAAAGCGAGTATTATACCACTAAACCAACGGACCGTTATTGTGGTGAACCCCATCGTCAGCTTACATTTCAGAAGATAGTTACAAATAGATGCCCAGAAGTAAACATGATTCATGGTACAAATCTATGAGTCCGTGTTGGAATCTAACCCGGGACCATTCGCACCCAAAGCGAGTATTATACCACTAAACCAACGGACCGTTATTGTGGTGAACCCCATCGATCAGCTTACATTTCAGAAGATAGTTACAAATAGATGCCCAGAAGTAAACATGATTCATGGTACAAATCTATGAGTCCGTGTTGGAATCTAACCCGGGACCATTCGCACCCAAAGCGAGTATTATACCACTAAACCAACGGAGCGTTATTGTGGTGAACCCCATCGGTCAGCTTACATTTCAGAAGATATTTACAATAAGATGCCCAGAACTAAACATGATTCCTAGTACAAAACGACGGGTCCGTCTGGGAATCGAACCCGGGACCACTCGCACCCTAAGCGAGTATTATACCACTAAGCCAACTTACCCTTGTTGTGAAGAATCCCATCGGTCAGCTTACATTTCAGAAGATAGTTACAATAAGGTGCCCAAAATTAAACAAGATTCATGGTTATGATACAAAACGACGGGTCCGTCCGGGAATCGAACCCGGGACCACTCGCACCCTAAGCGAGTATTATTCCACTAAACCAACGGACCCTTAATGTGTTGCCCCCATCGGTCAGCTTACATTTCAGAAGATAGTTACAATAAGGTGCCCAAAATTATACAAGATTCATGATTATGATACAAAACGACGGGTCCGTCCGGGAATCGAACCCGGGACAACTCGCACCCTAAGCGAGTATTATACCACTAAACCAACGGACCCTTGCTGTGTTGAACCCCATCGGTCAGCTTACATTTCAGAAGATAGTTACAATAATGTGCCCAAAATTAAACAAGATTCATGGTTATGATACAAAACGACGAGTCCGTCCGGGAATCTAACCCGGGACCATTCGCACCCAAAGCGAGTATTATATCACTAAACCAACGGACCGTTATTGTGGTAAACCCCATCGATCAGCCTACATTTCAGAAGATAGTTACAAATAGCTGCCCAGAAGTAAACATGATTCATGGTACAAATCTATGAGTCCGTGTTGGAATCTAACCCGGGACCATTCGCACCCAAAGCGAGTATTATACCACTAAACCAACGGAGCGTTATTGTGGTGAACCCCATCGGTCAGCTTACATTTCAGAAGATATTTACAATAAGATGCCCCGAACTAAACATGATTCCTAGTACAAAACGACGGGTCCGTCGGGGAATCGAACCCGGGACCACTCGCACCCAAAGCGAGTATTATACCACTAAACCAACGGACCCTTGCTGTGTTGAACCCCATTGGTCAGCTTACATTTCAGAAGATAGTTACAATAAGGTGCCCAAAATTAAACAAGATTCATGGTTATGATACAAAACGACGGGTCCGTCCGGGAATCGAACCCGGGACCACTCGCACCCAAAGCGAGTATTATACCACTAAACCAACGGACCGTTATTGTGGTAAACCCCATCGTCAGCTTACATTTCAGAAGATAGTTACAAATAGATGCCCAGAAGTAAACATGATTCATGGTACAAATCTATGAGTCCGTGTTGGAATCTAACCCGGGACCATTCGCACCCAAAGCGAGTATTATACCACTAAACCAACGGACCGTTATTGTGGTAAACCCCATCGATCAGCCTACATTTCAGAAGATAGTTACAAATAGATACCCAGAAGTAAACATGATTCATGGTGTTGGAATCTAACCCGGGACCATTCGCACCCAAAGCGAGTATTATACCACTAAACCAACGGAGCGTTATTGTGGGGAACCCCATTGGTCAGCTTACATTTCAGAAGATAGTTACAATAAGGTGCCCAAAATTAAACAAGATTCATGATTATGATACAAAACGACGGGTCCGTCCGGGATCGAACCCAGGACACTCGCACCCTAAGCGAGTATTATACCACTAAACCAACGGCACCTTGTTGTGAAGAACCCCATCGGTCAGCTTACATTTCAGAAGATAGTTACAATAAGGAGCCCAAAATTAAACAAGATTCATGGCTATGATACAAAACGACGGTTCCGTCCGGGAATCGAACCCGGGACCACTCGCACCCAAAGCGAGTATTATACCACTAAACCAACGGACCGTTATTGTGGTGAACCCCATCGTCAGCTTACATTTCAGAAGATAGTTACAAATAGATGCCCAGAAGTAAACATGAATCATGGTACAAATCTATGAGAACGTGTTGGAATCTAACCCGGGACCATTCGCACACAAAACGAGTATTAAACCACTAATCCAACGGAGCGTTATTGTGGTGAATACCCTCGGTCAGCTTACATTTCAAATGATAGTTACAAAAAGATTCCCTTAATTAAGCATGATACAAAACAACAAGTCCGTCCGGGAATCGAACCCGGGACCACTCGCACCCTAAGCGAGTATTATACCACTAAACCATCGGACCCTTGATGTGTTGAACCCCATGGGTCAGCTTACATTTCAGAAGATATTTACAATAAGATGCCCAGAACAAAACATGATTTCTAGTACAAAACGACGGGTCCGTCCGGGAATCGAACCCGGGACCACTCGCACCCTAAGCGAGTATTATACCACTAAACCAACGGACCGTTGTTTTGAAGAACCCCATCGGTCAGCTTACATTTCAGAAGATACTTACAATAAGGTGCCCAAAATTAAACAAGATTCATGGTTATGATACAAAACGACGGGTCCGTCCGGGAAGCGAACCCGGGACCACTCGCACCCTAAGCGAGTATTATACCACTAAACCATCGGACCCTTGATGTGTTGAACCCCATCGGTCAGCTTACATTTCAGAAGATATTTACAATAAGATGCTCAGAACCTAACATGATTCCTAGTACAAAACGACGGGTCCGTCCGGGAATCGAACCCGGGACCACTCGCACACTAAGCGAGTATTATACCACTAAACCAACGGCCCCTTGCTGTGTTGAACCCCATTGGTCAGCTTACATTTCAGAAGATAGTTACAATAAGGTGCCCAAAATTAAACAAGATTCATGATTATGATACAAAACGACGGGTCCGTCCGGGAATCGAACCCGGGACCACTCGCACCCAAAGCGAGTATTATACCACTAAACCAACGGACCGTTATTGTGGAGAACCCCATCGATCAGCTTACATTTCAGAAGATAGTTACAAATAGATGCCCAGACGTAAACATAATTCATGGTACAAATCTATGAGTCCGTGTTGGAATCTAACCCGGGACCATTCCCACCCAAAGCGAGTATTATACCACTAAACCAACGGAGTGTTATTATGGTGAACCCCATCGATCAGCTTACATTTCAGAAGATAGTTACAAATAGATGCCCAGACGTAAACATGATTCATGGTACAAATCTTTGAGTCCGTGTTGGAATCTAACCCGGGACCATTCGCACCCAAAGCGAGTATTATACCACTAAACCAACGGAGCGTTATTATGGTGAACCCCATTGGTCAGCTTACATTTCAGAAGATAGTTATAATAAGGTGCCCAAAATTAAACAAGATTCGTGATTATGATACAAAACGACGGGTCCATCCGTGAATCGAACCCGGGACCACTCGCACCCTAAGCGAGTATTATACCACTAAACCAAGGGACCCTTAATGTTTTGAACCCCATAGGTCAGCTTACATTTCTGAAGATATTTACGATAAGATGCCCAGAACTAAACATGATTCCAAGTACAAAACGACGGGTCCGTCCGGGAATCGAACCCGGGACCACTCGCACCCTAAGCGAATATTATATCACTAAACCAACGGACCCTTGTTGTGAAGAACCCCATCGGTCAGCTTACATTTGAGAAGGAAGTTACAATAAGGTGCCCAAAATTAAACAAGATTCATGGTTATGATACAAAACGACGGGTCCGTCCGGGAATCGAACCCGGGACCACTCGCACCCTAAGCGAGTATTATACCACTAAACCAACGAACCCTTACTGTGTTGAACCCCATCGGTCAGCTTACATTTTAGAAGATAGATACAAATAGATGCCCATAAGTAAACATAATTCATGGTACAAATCTATGATTCCGTTTTGGAATCTAACCCGGGACCATTCGCACCCAAAGCGAGTATTATACCACTAAACCAACGGAGCGTTATTGTGGTGAATACCCTCGGTCAGCTTACATTCCAAATGATAGTTACAAAAAGATTCCCTTAATTAATCATGATACAAAACGACGGTTCCGTCCGGGAGTCGAACCCGGGACCACTCGCACCCTAAGCGAGTATTACACCACTAAACCATCGGACCCTTGATGTGTTGAACCCCATCGGTCAGCTTACATTTAAGAAGATAGTTACAATAAGATGCCCAAAATTAAACAAGATTCATGATCATGATACAAAACGACGGGAATCGAACCCGGGACCACTCGCACCCTAAACGAGTTATATACCACTAAACATACGGACCCTTAATGTGGTGAACCCCATGGGTCAGCTTACATTTCAGAAGATATTTACAATAAGATGCCCAGAACTAAACATGTTTCCTAGTACAAAACGACGGGTCCGTCCGGGAATCGAACCCGGGACCACTCGCACCCAAAGCGAGTATTATACCACTAAACCAACGGACCCTTGCTGTGTTGAACCCCATTGGTCAGCTTACATTTCAGAAGATAGTTACAATAAGGTGCCCAAAATTAAACAAGATTCATGATTATGATACAAAACGACGGGTCCGTCCGGGAATCGAACCCGGGACCATTCGCACCCAAGGCGAGTATTATACCACTAAACCAACGGACCCTTCTTGTGAAGAACCCCATCGGTCAGCTTACATTTCAGAAGATAGTTACAATAATGTGCCCAAAATTAAACAAGATTCATGGTTATGATACAAAACGACGGGTCCGTCCGGGAATCGAACCCGGGATCACTCGCACCCAAAGCGAGTATTATACCACTAAACCAACGGACCGTTATTGTGGTGAACCCCATCGTCAGCTTACATTTCAGAAGATAGTTACAAATAGATGCCCAGAAGTAAACATGATTCATGGTACAAATCTATGAGTCCGTGTTGGAATCTAACCCGGGACCATTCGCACGCAAAGCGAGTATTATACCACTAAACCAACGGACCGTTATTGTGGTGAACCCCATCGATCAGCTTACATTTCAGAAGATAGTTACAAATAGATGCCCAGAAGTAAACATGATTCATGGTACAAATCTATGAGTCCGTGTTGGAATCTAACCCGGGACCATTCGCACTCAAAGCGAGTATTATACCACTAAACCAACGGAGCGTTATTGTGGTGAACCCCATCGGTCAGCTTACATTTCAGAAGATATTTACAATAAGATGCCCAGAACTAAACATGATTCCTAGTACAAAACGACGGGTCCGTCCGGGAATCGAACCCGGGACCACTCGCACCCAAAGCGAGTATTATACCACTAAACCAACGGACCCTTGCTGTGTTGAACCCCATTGGTCAGCTTACATTTCAGAAGATAGTTACAATAAGGTGCCCAAAATTAAACAAGATTCATGATTATGATACAAAACGACGGGTCCGTCCGGGAATCGAACCCGGGACCATTCGCACCCAAGGCGAGTATTATACCACTAAACCAACGGACCCTTCTTGTGAAGAACCCCATCGGTCAGCTTACATTTCAGAAGATAGTTACAATAATGTGCCCAAAATTAAACAAGATTCATGGTTATGATACAAAACGACGGGTCCGTCCGGGAATCGAACCCGGGATCACTCGCACCCAAAGCGAGTATTATACCACTAAACCAACGGACCGTTATTGTGGTGAACCCCATCGTCAGCTTACATTTCAGAAGATAGTTACAAATAGATGCCCAGAAGTAAACATGATTCATGGTACAAATCTATGAGTCCGTGTTGGAATCTAACCCGGGACCATTCGCACGCAAAGCGAGTATTATACCACTAAACCAACGGACCGTTATTGTGGTGAACCCCATCGATCAGCTTACATTTCAGAAGATAGTTACAAATAGATGCCCAGAAGTAAACATGATTCATGGTACAAATCTATGAGTCCGTGTTGGAATCTAACCCGGGACCATTCGCACTCAAAGCGAGTATTATACCACTAAACCAACGGAGCGTTATTGTGGTGAACCCCATCGGTCAGCTTACATTTCAGAAGATATTTACAATAAGATGCCCAGAACTAAACATGATTCCTAGTACAAAACGACGGGTCCGTCCGGGAATCGAACCCGGGACCACTCGCACCCAAAGCGAGTATTATACCACTAAACCAACGGACCCTTGCTGTGTTGAACCCCATCGGTCAGCTTACATTTCAGAAGATAGTTACAATAAGGTGCCCAAAATTAAACAAGATTCATGGTTATGATACAAAACGACGGGTCCGTCCGGGAATCGAACCCGGGACCACTCGCACCCTAAGCGAGTATTATTCCACTAAACCAACGGACCCTTAATGTGTTGCCCCCATCGGTCAGCTTACATTTCAGAAGATAGTTACAATAAGGTGCCCAAAATTATACAAGATTCATGATTATGATACAAAACGACGGGTCCGTCCGGGAATCGAACCCGGGACAACTCGCACCCTAAGCGAGTATTATACCACTAAACCAACGGACCCTTGCTGTGTTGAACCCCATCGGTCAGCTTACATTTCAGAAGATAGTTACAATAATGTGCCCAAAATTAAACAAGATTCATGGTTATGATACAAAACGACGAGTCCGTCCGGGAATCTAACCCGGGACCATTCGCACCCAAAGCGAGTATTATATCACTAAACCAACGGACCGTTATTGTGGTAAACCCCATCGATCAGCCTACATTTCAGAAGATAGTTACAAATAGATGCCCAGAAGTAAACATGATTCATGGTACAAATCTATGAGTCCGTGTTGGAATCTAACCCGGGACCATTCGCACCCAAAGCGAGTATTATACCACTAAACCAACGGAGCGTTATTGTGGTGAACCCCATCGGTCAGCTTACATTTCAGAAGATATTTACAATAAGATGCCCAGAACTAAACATGATTCCTAGTACAAAACGACGGGTCCGTCGGGGAATCGAACCCAGGACCACTCGCACCCAAAGCGAGTATTATACCACTAAACCAACGGACCCTTGCTGTGTTGAACCCCATTGGTCAGCTTAAATTTCAGAAGATAGTTACAATAAGGTGCCCAAAATTAAACAAGATTCATGGTTATGATACAAAACGACGGGTC
The DNA here is from genome assembly GCA_963920705.1 of Odiellus spinosus. Taxonomy (NCBI): domain Eukaryota; kingdom Metazoa; phylum Arthropoda; class Arachnida; order Opiliones; family Phalangiidae; genus Odiellus; species Odiellus spinosus. Next base: position 3,706,560 of record OY987234.1, read on the forward strand.
CGTCCGGGAATCGAACCCGGGACCACTCGCACCCTAAGCGAGTATTATTCCACTAAACCAACGGACCCTTAATGTGTTGCCCCCATCGGTCAGCTTACATTTCAGAAGATAGTTACAATAAGGTGCCCAAAATTATACAAGATTCATGATTATGATACAAAACGACGGGTCCGTCCGGGAATCGAACCCGGGACAACTCGCACCCTAAGCGAGTATTATACCACTAAACCAACGGACCCTTGCTGTGTTGAACCCCATCGGTCAGCTTACATTTCAGAAGATAGTTACAATAATGTGCCCAAAATTAAACAAGATTCATGGTTATGATACAAAACGACGAGTCCGTCCGGGAATCTAACCCGGGACCATTCGCACCCAAAGCGAGTATTATATCACTAAACCAACGGACCGTTATTGTGGTAAACCCCATCGATCAGCCTACATTTCAGAAGATAGTTACAAATAGATGCCCAGAAGTAAACATGATTCATGGTACAAATCTATGAGTCCGTGTTGGAATCTAACCCGGGACCATTCGCACCCAAAGCGAGTATTATACCACTAAACCAACGGAGCGTTATTGTGGTGAACCCCATCGGTCAGCTTACATTTCAGAAGATATTTACAATAAGATGCCCAGAACTAAACATGATTCCTAGTACAAAACGACGGGTCCGTCGGGGAATCGAACCCGGGACCACTCGCACCCAAAGCGAGTATTATACCACTAAACCAACGGACCCTTGCTGTGTTGAACCCCATTGGTCAGCTTACATTTCAGAAGATAGTTACAATAAGGTGCCCAAAATTAAACAAGATTCATGGTTATGATACAAAACGACGGGTCCGTCCGGGAATCGAACCCGGGACCACTCGCACCCAAAGCGAGTATTATACCACTAAACCAACGGACCGTTATTGTGGTAAACCCCATCGATCAGCCTACATTTCAGAAGATAGTTACAAATAGATACCCAGAAGTAAACATGATTCATGGTGTTGGAATCTAACCCGGGACCATTCGCACCCAAAGCGAGTATTATACCACTAAACCAACGGAGCGTTATTGTGGGGAACCCCATTGGTCAGCTTACATTTCAGAAGATAGTTACAATAAGGTGCCCAAAATTAAAGAAGATTCATGATTATGATACAAAACGACGGGTCCGTCCGGGATCGAACCCGGGACCACTCGCACCCTAAGCGAGTATTATACCACTAAACCAACGGCACCTTGTTGTGAAGAACCCCATCGGTCAGCTTACATTTCAGAAGATAGTTACAATAAGGTGCCCAAAATTAAACAAGATTCATGGTTATGATACAAAACGACGGTTCCGTCCGGGAATCGAACCCGGGACCACTCGCACCCAAAGCGAGTATTATACCACTAAACCAACGGACCGTTATTGTGGTGAACCCCATCGTCAGCTTACATTTCAGAAGATAGTTACAAATAGATGCCCAGAAGTAAACATGAATCATGGTACAAATCTATGAGAACGTGTTGGAATCTAACCCGGGACCATTCGCACACAAAACGAGTATTAAACCACTAATCCAACGGAGCGTTATTGTGGTGAATACCCTCGGTCAGCTTACATTTCAAATGATAGTTACAAAAAGATTCCCTTAATTAAGCATGATACAAAACAACAAGTCCGTCCGTGAATCGAACCCGGGACCACTCGCACCCTAAGCGAGTATTATACCACTAAACCATCGGACCCTTGATGTGTTGAACCCCATGGGTCAGCTTACATTTCAGAAGATATTTACAATAAGATGCCCAGAACAAAACATGATTTCTAGTACAAAACGACGGGTCCGTCCGGGAATCGAACCCGGGACCACTCGCACCCTAAGCGAGTATTATACCACTAAACCAACGGACCATTGTTATGAAGAACCCCATCGGTCAGCTTACATTTCAGAAGATACTTACAATAAGGTGCCCAAAATTAAACAAGATTCATGGTTATGATACAAAACGACGGGTCCGTCCGGGAAGCGAACCCGGGACCACTCGCACCCTAAGCGAGTATTATACCACTAAACCATCGGACCCTTGATGTGTTGCACCCCATTGGTCAGCTTACATTTCAGAAGATAGTTACAAAGAGGTGCCCAAAATTAAACAAGATTCATGATTATGATACAAAACGACGGGTCCGTCCGGGAATCGAACCCGGGACCACTCGCACCCAAAGCGAGTATTATACCACTAAACCAACGGACCGTTATTGTTGTAAACCCCATCGATCAGCTTACATTTCAGAAGATAGTTACAAATAGATGCCCAGACGTAAACATGATTCATGGTACAAATCTATGAGTCCGTGTTGGAATCTAACCCGGGACCATTCGCACCCAAAGCGAGTATTATACCACTAAACCAACGGAGCGTTATTATGGTGAACCCCATCGATCAGCTTACATTTCAGAAGATAGTTACAAATAGATGCCCAGACGTAAACATGATTCATGGTACAAATCTATGAGTCCGTGTTGGAATCTAACCCGGGACCATTCGCACCCAAAGCGAGTATTATACCACTAAACCAACGGAGCGTTATTATGGTGAACCCCATTGGTCAGCTTACATTTCAGAAGATATTTACAATAAGATGCCCAGAACTAAACATGATTCCTAGTACAAAACGACGGGTCCGTCCGGGAATCGAACCCGGGACCACTCGCACCCAAAGCGAGTATTATACCACTAAACCAACGGACCCTTGCTGTGTTGAACCCCATCGGTCAGCTTACATTTCAGAAGATAGTTACAATAAGGTGCCCAAAATTAAACAAGATTCATGATTATGATACAAAACGACGGGTCCGTCTGGGAATCGAACCCGGGACCACTCGCACCCTAAGCGAGTATTATACCACTAAGCCAACTTACCCTTGTTGTGAAGAATCCCATCGGTCAGCTTACATTTCAGAAGATAGTTACAATAAGGTGCCCAAAATTAAACAAGATTCATGGTTATGATACAAAACGACGGGTCCGTCCGGGAATCGAACCCGGGACCACTCGCACCCTAAGCGAGTATTATTCCACTAAACCAACGGACCCTTAATGTGTTGCCCCCATCGGTCAGCTTACATTTCAGAAGATAGTTACAATTAGGTGCCCAAAATTATACAAGATTCATGAATATGATACAAAACGACGAGTCCGTCCGGGAATCTAACCCGGGACCATTCGCACCCAAAGCGAGTATTATATCACTAAACCAACGGACCGTTATTGTGGTAAACCCCATCGATCAGCCTACATTTCAGAAGATAGTTACAAATAGATGCCCAGAAGTAAACATGATTCATGGTACAAATCTATGAGTCCGTGTTGGAATCTAACCCGGGACCATTCGCACCCAAAGCGAGTATTATACCACTAAACCAACGGACCGTTATTGTGGTAAACCCCATCGATCAGCCTACATTCCAGAAGATAGTTACAAATAGAAACCCAGAAGTAAACATGATTCATGGTGTTGGAATCTAACCCGGGACCATTCGCACCCAAAGCGAGTATTATACCACTAAACCAACGGAGCGTTATTGTGGGGAACCCCATCGGTCAGCTTACAATTCAGAAGATATTTACAATAAGATGCCCAGAACTAAACATGATTCCTAGTACAAAACGACGGGTCCGTCCGGGAATCGAACCCGGGACCACTCGCACCCAAAGCGAGTATTATACCACTAAACCAACGGACCCTTGTTGTGAAGAACCCCATCGGTCAGCTTACATTTCAGAAGATAGTTACAATAAGGTGCCCAAAATTAAACAAGATTCATGATTATGATACAAAACGACGGGTCCGTCCGGGATCGAACCCGGGACGACTCGCACCCTAAGCGAGTATTATACCACTAAACCAACGGACCCTTGTTGTGAAGAACCCCATCGGTCAGCTTACATTTCAGAAGATAGTTACAATAAGGTGCCCAAAATTAAACAAGATTCATGGTTATGATACAAAACGACGGGTCCGTCCGGGACCACTCGCACCCAAAGCGAGTATTATACCACTAAACCAACGGACCGTTATTGTGGTGAACCCCATCGTCAGCTTACATTTCAGAAGATAGTTACAAAAAGATTCCCTTAATTAAGCATGATACAAAAGGACGGGTCCGTCCGGGAATCGAACCCGGGACCATTCGCAGCCAAAGCGAGTATTATACCACTAAAGCAACGGAGCGTTATTGTGGTGAATACCCTCGGTCAGCTTACATTTCAAATGATAGTTACAAAAAGATTCCCTTAATTAAGCATGATACAAAACGACAAGTCCTTCCGGGAATCGAACCCGGGACAACTCGCACCCTAAGCGAGTATTATACCACTAAACCATCGGACCCTTGATGTGTTGAACCCCATGGGTCAGCTTACATTTCAGAAGATAGTTACAATAAGGTGCCCAAAATTATACAAGATTCATGATTATGATACAAAACGACGGGTCCGAACCCGGGACAACTCGCACCCTAAGCGAGTATTATACCACTAAACCAACGGACCCTTGATGTGTTGAACCCCATGGGTCAGCTTACATTTCAGAAGATAGTTACAAATAGATGCCCAGAAGTAAACATGATTCATGGTACAAATCTATGAGTCCGTCTTGGAATCTAACCCGGGACCATTCGCACCCAAAGCGAGTATTATATCACTAAACCAACGGACCGTTATTGTGGTAAACCCCATCGATCAGCCTACATTTCAGAAGATAGTTACAAATAGATGCCCAGAAGTAAACATGATTCATGGTGTTGGAATCTAACCCGGGACCATTCGCACCCAAAGCGAGTATTATACCACTAAACCAACGGAGCGTTATTGTGGGGAACCCCATCGGTCAGCTTACAATTCAGAAGATATTTACAATAAGATGCCCAGAACTAAACATGATTCCTAGTACAAAACGATGGGTCCGTCCGGGAATCGAACCCGGGACCACTCGCACCCAAAGCGAGTATTATACCACTAAACCAACGGACCCTTGTTGTGAAGAACCCCATCGGTCAGCTTACATTTCAGAAGATAGTTACAATAAGGTGCCCAAAATTAAACAAGATTCATGATTATGATACAAAACGACGGGTCCGTCCGGGATCGAACCCGGGACGACTCGCACCCTAAGCGAGTATTATACCACTAAACCAACGGACCCTTGTTGTGAAGAACCCCATCGGTCAGCTTACATTTCAGAAGATAGTTACAATAAGGTGCCCAAAATTAAACAAGATTCATGGTTATGATACAAAACGACGGGTCCGTCCGGGACCACTCGCACCCAAAGCGAGTATTATACCACTAAACCAACGGACCGTTATTGTGGTGAACCCCATCGTCAGCTTACATTTCAGAAGATAGTTACAAATAGATGCCCAGAAGTAAACATGAATCATGGTACAAATCTATGAGAACGTGTTGGAATCTAACCCGGGACCATTCGCACACAAAACGAGTATTAAACCACTAAACCAACGGAGCGTTATTGTGGTGAATACCCTCGGTCAGCTTACATTTCAAATGATAGTTACAAAAAGATTCCCTTAATTAAGCATGATACAAAACAACGAGTCCGTCCGGGAATCGAACCCGGGACCACTCGCACCCTAAGCGAGTATTATACCACTAAACCATCGGACCCTTGATGTGTTGAACCCCATGGGTCAGCTTACATTTCAGAAGATATTTACAATAAGACGCCCAGAACAAAACATGATTTCTAGTACAAAACGACGGGTCCGTCCGGGAATCGAACCCGGGACCACTCGCACCCTAAGCGAGTATTATACCACTAAACCAACGAACCGTTGTTGTGAAGAACCCCATCGGTCAGCTTACATTTCAGAAGATACTTACAATAAGGTGCCCAAAATTAAACAAGATTCATGGTTATGATACAAAACGACGGGTCCGTCCGGGAATCGAACCCGGGACCACTCGCACCCTAAGCGAGTATTATACCACTAAACCATCGGACCTTGATGTGTTGAACCCCATCGGTCAGCTTACATTTCAGAAGATATTTACAATAAGATGCTCAGATATAAACATGATTCCTAGTACAAAACGACGGGTCCGTCCGGGAATCGAACCCGGGACCACTCGCACACTAAGCGAGTATTATACCACTAAACCAACGGCCCCTTGCTGTGTTGAACCCCATTGGTCAGCTTACATTTCAGAAGATAGTTACAATAAGGTGCCCAAAATTAAACAAGATTCATGATTATGATACAAAACGACGGGTCCGTCCGGGAATCGAACCCGGGACGACTCGCACCCTAAGCGAGTATTATACCACTAAACCAACGGACCCTTGTTGTGAAGAACCCCATCGGTCAGCTTACATTTCAGAAGATAGTTACAATAAGGTGCCCAAAATTAAACAAGATTCATGGTTATGATACAAAACGACGGGTCCGTCCGGGACCACTCGCACCCAAAGCGAGTATTATACCACTAAACCAACGGACCGTTATTGTGGTGAACCCCATCGTCAGCTTACATTTCAGAAGATAGTTACAAATAGATGCCCAGAAGTAAACATGAATCATGGTACAAATCTATGAGAACGTGTTGGAATCTAACCCGGGACCATTCGCACACAAAACGAGTATTAAACCACTAAACCAACGGAGCGTTATTGTGGTGAATACCCTCGGTCAGCTTACATTTCAAATGATAGTTACAAAAAGATTCCCTTAATTAAGCATGATACAAAACAACGAGTCCGTCCGGGAATCGAACCCGGGACCACTCGCACCCTAAGCGAGTATTATACCACTAAACCATCGGACCCTTGATGTGTTGAACCCCATGGGTCAGCTTACATTTCAGAAGATATTTACAATAAGACGCCCAGAACAAAACATGATTTCTAGTACAAAACGACGGGTCCGTCCGGGAATCGAACCCGGGACCACTCGCACCCTAAGCGAGTATTATACCACTAAACCAACGAACCGTTGTTGTGAAGAACCCCATCGGTCAGCTTACATTTCAGAAGATACTTACAATAAGGTGCCCAAAATTAAACAAGATTCATGGTTATGATACAAAACGACGGGTCCGTCCGGGAATCGAACCCGGGACCACTCGCACCCTAAGCGAGTATTATACCACTAAACCATCGGACATTGATGTGTTGAACCCCATCGGTCAGCTTACATTTCAGAAGATATTTACAATAAGATGCTCAGATATAAACATGATTCCTAGTACAAAACGACGGGTCCGTCCGGGAATCGAACCCGGGACCACTCGCACACTAAGCGAGTATTATACCACTAAACCAACGGCCCCTTGCTGTGTTGAACCCCATTGGTCAGCTTACATTTCAGAAGATAGTTACAAATAGATGCCCAGAAGTAAACATGAATCATGGTACAAATCTATGAGAACGTGTTGGAATCTAACCCGGGACCATTCGCACACAAAACGAGTATTAAACCACTAAACCAACGGAGCGTTATTGTGGTGAATACCCTCGGTCAGCTTACATTTCAAATGATAGTTACAAAAAGATTCCCTTAATTAAGCATGATACAAAACAACGAGTCCGTCCGGGAATCGAACCCGGGACCACTCGCACCCTAAGCGAGTATTATACCACTAAACCATCGGACCCTTGATGTGTTGAACCCCATGGGTCAGCTTACATTTCAGAAGATATTTACAATAAGACGCCCAGAACAAAACATGATTTCTAGTACAAAACGACGGGTCCGTCCGGGAATCGAACCCGGGACCACTCGCACCCTAAGCGAGTATTATACCACTAAACCAACGAACCGTTGTTGTGAAGAACCCCATCGGTCAGCTTACATTTCAGAAGATACTTACAATAAGGTGCCCAAAATTAAACAAGATTCATGGTTATGATACAAAACGACGGGTCCGTCCGGGAATCGAACCCGGGACCACTCGCACCCTAAGCGAGTATTATACCACTAAACCATCGGACCTTGATGTGTTGAACCCCATCGGTCAGCTTACATTTCAGAAGATATTTACAATAAGATGCTCAGATATAAACATGATTCCTAGTACAAAACGACGGGTCCGTCCGGGAATCGAACCCGGGACCACTCGCACACTAAGCGAGTATTATACCACTAAACCAACGGCCCCTTGCTGTGTTGAACCCCATTGGTCAGCTTACATTTCAGAAGATAGTTACAATAAGGTGCCCAAAATTAAACAAGATTCATGATTATGATACAAAACGACGGGTCCGTCCGGGAATCGAACCCGGGACCACTCGCACCCAAAGCGAGTATTATACCACTAAACCAACGGCCCCTTGCTGTGTTGAACCCCATTGGTCAGCTTACATTTCAGAAGATAGTTACAATAAGGTGCCCAAAATTAAACAAGATTCATGATTATGATACAAAACGACGGGTCCGTCCGGGAATCGAACCCGGGACCACTCGCACCCAAAGCGAGTATTATACCACTAAACCAACGGACCGTTATTGTGGTGAACCCCATCGATCAGCTTACATTTCAGAAGATAGTTACAAATAGATGCCCAGACGTAAACATGATTCATGGTACAAATCTATGAGTCCGTGTTGGAATCTAACCCGGGACCATTCGCACCCAAAGCGAGTATTATACCACTAAACCAACGGAGCGTTATTATGGTGAACCCCATTGGTCAGCTTACATTTCAGAAGATAGTTATAATAAGGTGCCCAAAATTAAACAAGATTCGTGATTATGATACAAAACGACGGGTCCATCCGTGAATCGAACCCGGAACCACTCGCACCCTAAGCGAGTATTATACCACTAAACCAAGGGACCCTTAATGTGTTGAACCCCATAGGTCAGCTTACATTTCTGAAGATATTTACGATAAGATGCCCAGAACTAAACATGATTCCAAGTACAAAACGACGGGTCCGTCCGGGAATCGAACCCGGGACCACTCGCACCCTAAGCGAGTATTATACCACTGAACCAACGGACCCTTGTTGTGAAGAACCCCATCGGTCAGCTTACATTTCAGAAGGTAGTTACAATAAGGTGCCCAAAATTAAACAAGATTCATGGTTATGATACAAAACGACGGGTCCGTCCGGGAATCGAACCCGGGACCACTCGCACCCTAAGCGAGTATTATACCACTAAACCAACGAACCCTTACTGTGTTGAACCCCATCGGTCAGCTTACATTTTAGAAGATAGATACAAATAGATGCCCATAAGTAAACATGATTCATGGTACAAATCTATGATTCCGTTTTGGAATCTAACCCGGGACCATTCGCACCCAAAGCGAGTATTATACCACTAAACCAAAGGAGCGTTATTGTGGTGAATACCCTCGGTCAGCTTACATTCCAAATGATAGTTACAAAAAGATTCCCTTAATTAATCATGATACAAAACGACGGTTCCGTCCGGGAGTCGAACCCGGGACCACTCGCACCCTAAGCGAGTATTACACCACTAAACCAGCGGACCCTTGATGTGTTGAACCCCATCGGTCAGCTTACATTTAAGAAGATAGTTACAATAAGATGCCCAAAATTAAACAAGATTCATGATTATGATACAAAACGACGGGTCTGTCCGGGAATCGAACCCGGGACCACTCGCACCCTAAACGAGTTATATACCACTAAACCAACGGACCCTTAATGTGGTGAACCACATCGGTCAGCTTACATTTCAGAAGATATTTACAATAAGATGCCCAGAACTAAACATGATTCCTAGTACAAAACGACGGGTCCGTCCGGGAATCGAACCCGGGACAACTCGCACCCTAAGCGAGTATTATACCACTAAACCAACGGACCCTTCCTGTGAAGAACCCCATCGGTCAGCTTACATTTCAGAAGATAGTTACAATAATGTGCCCAAAATTAAACAAGATTCATGGTTATGATACAAAACGACGGGTCCGTCCGGGAATCGAACCCGGGATCTCTCGCACCCAAAGCGAGTATTATACCACTAAACCAACGGACCGTTATTGTGGTGAACCCCATCGTCAGCTTACATTTCAGAAGATAGTTACAAATAGATGCCCAGAAGTAAACATGATTCATGGTACAAATCTATGAGTCCGTGTTGGAATCTAACCCGGGCCCACTCGCACCCTAAGCGAGTATTATACCACTAAGCCAACGGACCCTTGTTGTGAAGAATCCCATCGGTCAGCTTACATTTCAGAAGATAGTTACAATAAGGTGCGCAAAATTAAACAAGATTCATGGTTATGATACAAAACGACGGGTCCGTCCGGGAATCGAACCCGGGACCACTCGCACCCTAAGCGAGTATTATTCCACTAAACCAACGGACCCTTAAGGTGTTGCCCCCATCGGTCAGCTTACATTTCAGAAGATAGTTACAATAAGGTGCCCAAAATTATACAAGATTCATGATTATGATACAAAACGACGGGTCCGTCCGGGAATCGAACCCGGGACAACTCGCACCCTAAGCGAGTATTATACCACTAAACCAACGGACCCTTGCTGTGTTGAACCCCATCGGTCAGCTTACATTTCAGAAGATAGTTACAATAATGTGCCCAAAATTAAACAAGATTCATGGTTATGATACAAAACGACGGGTCCGTCCGGGAATCGAACCCGGGATCACTCGCACCCAAAGCGAATATTATAGCACTAAACCAACGGACCGTTATTGTGGTGAACCCCATCGATCAGCTTACATTTCAGAAGATAGTTACAAATAGATGCCCAGAAGTAAACATTATTCATGGTACAAATCTATGAGTCCGTGTTGGAATCTAACCCGGGACCATTCGCACCCAAAGCGAGTATTATACCACTAAACCAACGGAGCGTTATTGTGGTGAACCCCATCGGTCAGCTTACATTTCAGAAGATATTTACAATAAGATGCCCAGAACTAAACATGATTCCTAGTACAAAACGACGGGTCCGTCCGGGAATCGAACCCGGGACCACTCGCACCCAAAGCGAGTATTATACCACTAAACCAACGGACCCTTGCTGTGTTGAACCCCATCGGTCAGCTTACATTTCAGAAGATAGTTACAATAAGGTGGCCAAAATTAAACAAGATTCATGATTATGATACAAAACGACGGGTCCGTCTGGGAATCGAACCCGGGACCACTCGCACCCTAAGCGAGTATTATACCACTAAGCCAACGGACCCTTGTTGTGAAGAATCCCATCGGTCAGCTTACATTTCAGAAAATAGTTACAATAAGGTGCCCAAAATTAAACAAGATTCATGGTTATGATACAAAACGACGGGTCCGTCCGGGAATCGAACCCGGGACCACTCGCACCCTAAGCGAGTATTATTCCACTAAACCAACGGACCCTTAATGTGTTGCCCCCATCGGTCAGCTTACATTTCAGAAGATAGTTACAATAAGGTGCCCAAAATTATACAAGATTCATGATTATGATACAAAACGACGGGTCCGTCCGGGAATCGAACCCGGGACAACTCGCACCCTAAGCGAGTATTATATCACTAAACCAACGGACCCTTGCTGTGTTGAACCTCATCGGTCAGCTTACATTTCAGAAGATAGTTACAATAATGTGCCCAAAATTAAACAAGATTCATGGTTATGATACAAAACGACGGGTCCGTCCGGGAATCGAACCCGGGATCACTCGCACCCAAAGCGAGTATTATAGCACTAAACCAACGGACCGTTATTGTGGTGAACCCCATCGATCAGCTTACATTTCAGAAGATAGTTACCAAAGTAAACATTATTCATGGTACAAATCTATGAGTCCGTGTTGGAATCTAACCCGGGACCATTCGCACCCAAAGCGAGTATTATACCACTAAACCAACGGAGCGTTATTGTGGTGAACCCCATCGGTCAGCTTACATTTCAGAAGATATTTACAATAAGATGCCCAGAACTAAACATGAATCCTAGTACAAAACGACGGGTCCGTCCGGGAATCGAACCCGGACCACCCGCACCCAAAGCGAGCACTATACCACTAAACCAACGGACCCTTGCTGTCTTGAACCCCATTGGTCAGCTTACATTTCAGAAGATAGTTACAATAAGGTGCCCAAAATTAAACAAGATTCATGATTATGATACAAAACGACGGGTCCGTCCGGGAATCGAACCCGGGACCACTCGCACCCTAAGCGAGTATTATACCACTAAACCAACGGACCCTTGATGAGCTGACCCCCATCGGTCAGCTTACATTTCAGAAGATATTTACAATAAGATGCTCAGAACTAAACATGATTCCTAGTACAAAACGACGGGTCCGTCCGGGAATCGAACCCGGGACCACTCGCACCCTATTATACCACTAAACCAACGGACCCTTGCTGTGTTGAACCCCATCGGTCACCTTACATTTCAGAAGATATTTACAATAAGATGCCCAGAACTATACATGATTCCTAGTACAAAACGACGGGTCCGTCCGGGAATCTAACCTGGGACCATTCGCACCCAAAGCGAGTATTATACCTCTAATCTAACGGACCCTTGCTGTGATGAACCCCATCGGTCAGCTTACATTTCAGAAGATAGTTACAATAACGTGCCCAAAATTAAACAAGATTCATGATTATGATACAAAACTACGGGTCCGTCCGGAATTCGAACCCGGGACCACTCGCACCCAAAGCGAGTATTATACCACTAAACCAACGGACCGTTATTGTGGTGAATACCCTCGGTCAGCTTACATTTCAAATGATAGTTACAAAAAGATTCCCTAAATTAAGCATGATACAAAACGACAGGTCCGTCCGGGAGTCGAACCCGGGACCACTCGCACCCTAAGCGAGTATTATACCACTAAACCATCGGACCCTTGATGTGTTGAACCCCATTGGTCAGCTTACATTTCAGAAGATATTTACAATAAGATGATTCCTAGTACAAAACGACGGGTCCGTCCGGTAATCGAACCCGTGACCACTCGCACCCAAAGCGAGTATTATACCACTAACCCAACGGACCCTTGCTGTGTTGAACCCCATTGGTCAGCTTACATTTCAGAAGATAGTTCAAATAAGGTGCCCAAAATTAAAGAAGATTCATGATTATGATACAAAACGACGGGTCCGTCCGGGAATCAAACCCGGGACCACTCGCACCCTCAGCGAGTATTATACCACTAAACCAACGGACCCTTAATGTGTTGAACCCCATCGGTCAGCTTACATTTCTGAAGATATTTACAATAAGATGCCCAGAACTAAACATGATTCCTAGTACAAAACGACGGGTCCGTCCGGGAATCGAACCCGGGACCACTCGCACCCTAAGCGAGTATTATACCACTAAACCAACGGACCCTTAATGTGTTGGACCCCATCGGTCAGCTTACATTTCAGAAGATAGTTACAATAAGGTGAACAAAATTAAACAAGATTCATGATTATGATACAAAACGACGGGTCCGTCCGGGAATCGAACCCTGGACCACTCGCACCCTAAGCGAGTATTATACCACTAAACCAACGGACCCTTGTTGTGAAAAACCCCATCGGTCAGCTTACATTTCAGAAGATAGTTACAATAAGGGTCCCAAAATTAAACAAGATACATGGTTATGATACAAAACGACGGTTCCGTCCGGGAATCGAACCCGGGTCCACTCGCACCCAAAGCGAGTATTATACCACTAAACCAACGGACCGATATTGTGGTGAACCCCATCGTCAGCTTACATTTCAGAAGATAATTACAAATAGATGCCCAGAAGTAAACATGATTCATGGTACAAATCTATGAGTCCGTGTTGGAATCTAACCCGGGACCATTCGCACCCAATTGAGTATTATACCACTAAACCAACGGACCGTTATAGTGGTGAACCCCGTCGATCAGCATACATTTCAGAAGATAGTTACAAATAGATGCCCAGAAGTAAACATGATTCATGGTACAATTCTATGAGTCCGTGTTGGAATCTAACCCGGGACCATTCGCACCCAAAGCGAGTATTATACCACTAAACCAACGGAGCGTTATTGTGGTGAACCCCATCGGTCAGCTTACATTTCAGAAGATATTTACAATAAGATGCCCAGAACTAAACATGATTCCTAGTACAAATCGACGGGTCCGTCCGGGAATCGAACCCGGGACCACTAGCACCCAAAGCGAGTATTATACCACTAAACCAACGGACCCTTGCTGTGTTGAACCCCATTGGTCAGCTTACATTTCAGAAGATAGTTACAATAAGGTGCCCAAAATTAAACAAGATTCATGATTATGATACAAAACGACGGGTCCGTCCGGGAATCGAACCCGGGACCACTCGCACCCAAAGCGAGTATTATACCACTAAACCAACGGACCGTTATTGTGGTGAACCCCATCGATCAGCTTACATTTCAGAAGATAGTTACAAATAGATTCCCAAAAGTAAACATGATTCATGGTACAAATCTATGATTCCGTGTTGGAATCTAACCCGGGACCACTCGCACCCTAAGCGAGTATTATTCCACTAAACCAACGGAGCGTTATTGTGGTGAATACCCTCGGTCAGCTTACATTTCAGAAGATATTTACAATAAGATACCCAGAACTAAACATGATTCCTAGTACAAAACGACGGTTCCGTCCTGGAATCGAACCCGGAACCACCCGCACCCTAAGCGAGTATTATACCACTAAACCAACGGACCCTACCTGTGTTGAACCCCATCGGTCAGCTTACATTTCAGAAGATAGCTACAAATAGATGCCCATAAGTAAACATGATTCATGGTACAAATCAATGAGTCCGTCTTGGAATCTAACCCGGGACCATTCGCACCCAAAGCGAGTATTATACCACTAAACCAACGGAGCGTTATTGTGGTGAATACCCTCGGTCAGCTTACATTTCAAATGATGGTTACAAAAAGTTTCCCTTAATAAAGCATGATACAAAACGACGGGTCCGTCCGGGATTCGAACCCGGGACCACTCGCACCCTAAGCGAGTATTATACCACTAAACCAACGGACCCTTGATGTGATGAACCCCATCGGTCAGCTTACATTTCAGAAGATAATTACAATAAGATGCTCAGAACTAAACATGATTCCTAGTACAAAACGACGGGTCCGTCCGGGAATCGAACCCGGGACCACTCGCACCCTATTATACCACTAAACCAACGGACCCTTGCTGTGTTGAACCCCATCGGTCACCATATATTTCAGAAGATAGTTACAATAAGATGCCCAGAACTAAACATGATTCCTGGTACAAAACGACGGGTTCGTCCTGGAATCTAACCCGGGACCATTCGCACCCAAAGCGAGTATAATTTCTCTAAACCAACGGACCCTTGCTGTGTTGAACCCCATCGGTCAGCTTACATTTCAGAAGATAGTTACAATAAGGTGCCCAAAATTAAACAAGATTCATGATTATGATACAAAACGACGGGTCCGTCCGGGAATCGAACCCGGGACCACTCGCACCCTAAGCGAGTATTATACCACTAAACCAACGGACCCTTAATGTGTTGATCACCATCGGTCAGCTTACATTTCAGAAGATAGTTACAATAAGGTGCCCAAAATTAAACAAGATTCCTAGTACAAAACGACGGGTCCGTCCGGGAATCGAACCCGGGTCCACTCGCACCCTAGGCGAGTATTATACCACTAAACCAACGGACCCTTAATGTGTTGAACCCCATCGGTCAGCTTCCATTTCTGAAGATATTTACAATAAGATGCCCAGAACTAAACATGATTCCTAGTACAAAACGACGGGTCCGTCCGGGAATCGAACCCGGGACCACTCGCACCCTAAGCGAGTATTATACCACTAAACCAACGGACCCTTATTGTGAAGAACCCCATCGGTAAGCTTACATTTCAGAAGATAGTTACAATAAGGTGCCCAAAATTAAACAAGATTCATGGTTATGATACAAAACGACGGGTCCGTCCGGGAATCGAACCCGGGACCACTCGCACCCAAAGCGAGTTTTATACCACTAAACCAACGGACCTTTATTGTGATTGTGTTGAACCACATCGGTCAGCTTACATTTCTGAAGATATTTACAATAAGATGCCCAGAACTAAACATGATTCCTAGTACGAAACGACGTGTCCGTCCGGGAATCGAACCCGGGACCACTCGCACCCTAAGCGAGTATTATACCACTAAACCAACGGACCCTTAATGTGTTGAACCCCATCGGTCAGCTTACATTTCTGAAGATATTTACAATAAGATGCCCAGAACTAAACATGATTCCTAGTACAAAACGACGGGTCCGTCCGGGAATCGAACCCGGGACCACTCGCACCCTAAGCGAGTATTATACCACTAAACCAACGGACCCTTAATGTGTTGGACCCCATCGGTCAGCTTACATTTCAGAAGATAGTTACAATAAGGTGAACAAAATTAAACAAGATTCATGATTATGATACAAAACGACGGGTCCGTCCGGGAATCGAACCCTGGACCACTCGCACCCTAAGCGAGTATTATACCACTAAACCAACGGACCCTTATTGTGAAAAACCCCATCGGTCAGCTTACATTTCAGAAGATAGTTACAATAAGGTGCCCAAAATTAAACAAGATACATGGTTATGATACAAAACGACGGTTCCGTCCGGGAATCGAACCCGGGTCCACTCGCACCCAAAGCGAGTATTATACCACTAAACCAACGGACCGATATTGTGGTGAACCCCATCGTCAGCTTACATTTCAGAAGATAATTACAAATAGATGCCCAGAAGTAAACATGATTCATGGTACAAATCTATGAGTCCGTGTTGGAATCTAACCCGGGACCATTCGCACCCAATTGAGTATTATACCACTAAACCAACGGACCGTTATAGTGGTGAACCCCATCGATCAGCATACATTTCAGAAGATTGTTACAAATAGATGCCCAGAAGTAAACATGATTCATGGTACAATTCTATGAGTCCGTGTTGGAATCTAACCCGGGACCATTCGCACCCAAAGCGAGTATTATACCACTAAACCAACGGAGCGTTATTGTGGTGAACCCCATCGGTCAGCTTACATTTCAGAAGATATTTACAATAAGATGCCCAGAACTAAACATGATTCCTAGTACAAAACGACGGGTCCGTCCGGGAATCGAACCCGGGACCACTAGCACCCAAAGCGAGTATTATACCACTAAACCAACGGACCCTTGCTGTGTTGAACCCCATTGGTCAGCTTACATTTCAGAAGATAGTTACAATAAGGTGCCCAAAATTAAACAAGATTCATGATTATGATACAAAACGACGGGTCCGTCCGGGAATCGAACCCGGGACCACTCGCACCCAAAGCGAGTATTATACCACTAAACCAACGGACCGTTATTGTGGTGAACCCCATCGATCAGCTTACATTTCAGAAGATAGTTACAAATAGATTCCCAAAAGTAAACATGATTCATGGTACAAATCTATGATTCCGTGTTGGAATCTAACCCGGGACCACTCGCACCCTAAGCGAGTATTATTCCACTAAACCAACGGAGCGTTATTGTGGTGAATACCCTCGGTCAGCTTACATTTCAGAAGATATTTACAATAAGATACCCAGAACTAAACATGATTCCTAGTACAAAACGACGGTTCCGTCCTGGAATCGAACCCGGAACCACCCGCACCCTAAGCGAGTATTATACCACTAAACCAACGGACCCTACCTGTGTTGAACCCCATCGGTCAGCTTACATTTCAGAAGATAGCTACAAATAGATGCCCATAAGTAAACATGATTCATGGTACAAATCAATGAGTCCGTCTTGGAATCTAACCCGGGACCATTCGCACCCAAAGCGAGTATTATACCACTAAACCAACGGAGCGTTATTGTGGTGAATACCCTCGGTCAGCTTACATTTCAAATGATGGTTACAAAAAGTTTCCCTTAATAAAGCATGATACAAAACGACGGGTCCGTCCGGGATTCGAACCCGGGACCACTCGCACCCTAAGCGAGTATTATACCACTAAACCAACGGACCCTTGATGTGATGAACCCCATCGGTCAGCTTACATTTCAGAAGATAATTACAATAAGATGCTCAGAACTAAACATGATTCCTAGTACAAAACGACGGGTCCGTCCGGGAATCTAACCCGGGACCATTCGCACCCAAAGCGAGTATAATTTCTCTAAACCAACGGACCCTTGCTGTGTTGAACCCCATCGGTCAGCTTACATTTCAGAAGATAGTTACAATAAGGTGCCCAAAATTAAACAAGATTCATGATTATGATACAAAACGACGGGTCCGTCCGGGAATCGAACCCGGGACCACTCGCACCCTAAGCGAGTATTATACCACTAAACCAACGGACCCTTAATGTGTTGATCACCATCGGTCAGCTTACATTTCAGAAGATAGTTACAATAAGGTGCCCAAAATTAAACAAGATTCCTAGTACAAAACGTCGGGTCCGTCCGGGAATCGAACCCGGGTCCACTCGCACCCTAGGCGAGTATTATACCACTAAACCAACGGACCCTTAATGTGTTGAACCCCATCGGTCAGCTTCCATTTCTGAAGATATTTACAATAAGATGCCCAGAACTAAACATGATTCCTAGTACAAAACGACGGGTCCGTCCGGGAATCGAACCCGGGACCACTCGCACCCTAAGCGAGTATTATACCACTAAACCAACGGACCCTTATTGTGAAGAACCCCATCGGTAAGCTTACATTTCAGAAGATAGTTACAATAAGGTGCCCAAAATTAAACAAGATTCATGGTTATGATACAAAACGACGGGTCCGTCCGGGAATCGAACCCGGGACCACGCGCACCCAAAGCGAGTTTTATACCGTTATTGTGTTGAACCACATCGGTCAGCTTACATTTCTGAAGATATTTACAATAAGATGCCCAGAACTAAACATGATTCCTAGTACGAAACGACGTGTCCGTCCGGGAATCGAACCCGGGACCACTCGCACTCTAAGCGAGTATTATACCACTAAACCAACGGACCCTTAATGTGCTGAACCACATCGGTCAGCTTACATTTCTGAAGATATTTACAATAAGATGCCCAGAACTAAACATGATTCCTAGTACAAAACGACGGGTCCGTCCGGGAATCGAACCCGGGACCACTCGCACCCTAAGCGAGTATTGTACCACTAAACCAACGGACCCTTATTGTGAAGAACCCCATCGGTAAGCTTACATTTCAGAAGATAGTTACAATAAGGTGCCCAAAATTAAACAAGATTCATGGTTATGATACAAAACGACGGGTCCGTCCGGGAATCGAACCCGGGACCACGCGCACCCAAAGCGAGTTTTATACCACTAAACCAACGGACCTTTATTGTGATTGTGTTGAACCACATCGGTCAGCTTACATTTCTGAAGATATTTACAATAAGATGCCCAGAACTAAACATGATTCCTAGTACGAAACGACGTGTCCGTCCGGGAATCGAACCCGGGACCACTCGCACTCTAAGCGAGTATTATACCACTAAACCAACGGACCCTTAATGTGCTGAACCACATCGGTCAGCTTACATTTCTGAAGATATTTACAATAAGATGCCCAGAACTAAACATGATTCCTAGTACAAAACGACGGGTCCGTCCGGGAATCGAACCCGGGACCACTCGCACCCTAAGCGAGTATTATACCACTAAACCAACGGACCCTTAATGTCTTGAACCCCATCGGTCAGCTTACATTTCAGAAGATAGTTACAAAAAGGTGCCCAAAATTAAACAAGGTTCATGATTATGATACAAAACGACGGGTCCGTCCGGGAATCGAACCCGGGACCACTCGCACCCTAAGCGAGTATTATACCACTAAACCAACGGACCCTTGTTGAGAAGAACCCCATCGTCAGCTTACATTTCAGAAGATAGTTACATATAGATGCCCAGAAGTAAACATGATTCATGGTACAAATCTATGAGTCCGTGTTGGAATCTAACCCGGGACCATTCGCACCCAAAGCGAGTATTATACCACTAAACCAACGGACCGTTATTGTGGTGAACCCCATCGATCAGCTTACATTTCAGAA
This sequence comes from Odiellus spinosus, assembly GCA_963920705.1. Classification (NCBI taxonomy): domain Eukaryota; kingdom Metazoa; phylum Arthropoda; class Arachnida; order Opiliones; family Phalangiidae; genus Odiellus; species Odiellus spinosus. The sequence continues at coordinate 3,726,633 of OY987234.1, forward strand.
GATAGTTACAAATAGATGCCCAGAAGTAAACATGATTCATGGTACAAATCTATGAGTCCGTGTTGGAATCTAACCCGGGACCACTCGCACCTTTAACGAGTATTATACCACTAAACCAACGGACCCTTAATGTGTTGAACCCCATTGGTCAGCTTACATTTCTGAAGATATTTACAATAAGATGCCCAGAACTAAACAAGATTCCTAGTACAAAACGACGGGTCCGTCCGGGAATCGAACCCGGGACCACTCGCACCCTAAGCGAGTATTATACCTCTAAACCAACGGACCCTTAATGGGTTGAACCCCATCGGTCAGCTTACATTTCTGAAGATATTTACAATAAGATGCCCAGAACTAAACATGATTCCTAGTACAAAACGACGGGTCCGTCCGGGAATCGTACCCGGGACCACTCGCACCCTAAGCGAGTATTATACCACTAAACCAACGGACCCTTAATGTGTTGAACCACATCGGTCAGCTTACATTTCTGAAGATATTTACAATAAGATGCCCAGAACTAAACATGATTCCTAGTACGAAACGACGGGTCCGTCCGGGAATCGAACCCGGGACCACTCGCACCCTAAGCGAGTATTATACCACTAAACCAACGGACCCTTATTGTCTTGAACCCCATCGGTCAGCTTACATTTCAGAAGATAGTTACAAAAAGGTGCCCAAAATTAAACAAGGTTCATGATTATGATACAAAACGACGAGTCCGTCCGGGAATCGAACCCGGGACCACTCGCACCCTAAGCGAGTATTATACCACTAAACCAACGGACCCTTAATGTGTTGAACCCCATCGGTCAGCTTACATTTCTGAAGATATTTACAATAAGATGCCCAGAACTAAACATGATTCCTAGTACAAAACGACGGGTCCGTCCGGGAATCGAACCCGGGACCACTCGCACCCTAAGCGAGTATTATACCACTAAACCAACGGACCCTTAATGTGTTGAACCCCATCGGTCAGCTTACATTTCTGAAGATATTTACAATAAGATGCCCAGAACTAAACATGATTCCTAGTACAAAACGACGGGTCCGTCCGGGAATCGAACCCGGGACCACTCGCACCCTAAGCGAGTATTATACCACTAAACCAACGGACCCTTAATGTGTTGAACCACATCGGTCAGCTTACATTTCTGAAGATATTTACAATAAGATGCCCAGAACTAAACATGATTCCTAGTACAAAACGACGGGTCCGTCCGGGAACCGAACCCGGGACCACTCGCACCCTAAGCGAGTATTATACCTATAACCAACGGACCCTTAATGTGTTGAACCCCATCGGTCAGCTTACATTTCTGAAGATATTTACAATAAGATGCCCAGAACTAAACATGATTCCTAGTACAAAACGACGGGTCCGTCCGGGAATCGAACCCGGGACCACTCGCACCCTAAGCGAGTATTATACCACTAAACCAACGGACCCTTAATGTGTTGAACCCCATCGGTCAGCTTACATTTCTGAAGATATTTACAATAAGATGCCCAGAACTAAACATGATTCCTAGTACAAAACGACGGGTCCGTCCGGGAATCGTACCCGGGACCACTCGCACCCTAAGCGAGTATTATACCACTAAACCAACGGACCCTTAATGTGTTGAACCACATCGGTCAGCTTACATTTCTGAAGATATTTACAATAAGATGCCCAGAACTAAACATGATTCCTAGTACGAAACGACGGGTCCGTCCGGGAATCGAACCCGGGACCACTCGCACCCTAAGCGAGTATTATACCACTAAACCAACGAACCCTTGTTGAGAAGAACCCCATCGTCAGCTTACATTTCAGAAGATAGTAACATATAGATGCCCAGAAGTAAACATGATTCATGGTACAAATCTATGAGTCCGTGTTGGAATCTAACCCGGGACCATTCGCACCCAAAGCGAGTATTATACCACTAAACCAACGGACCGTTATTGTGGTGAACCCCATCGATCAGCTTACATTTCAGAAGATAGTTACAAATAGATGCCCAGAAGTAAACATGATTCATGGTACAAATCTATGAGTCCGTGTTGGAAATCTAACCCGGGACCACTCGCACCTTTAACGAGTATTATACCACTAAACCAACGGACCCTTAATGTGTTGAACCCCATTGGTCAGCTTACATTTCTGAAGATATTTACAATAAGATGCCCAGAACTAAACAAGATTCCTAGTACAAAACGACGGGTCCGTCCGGGAATCGAACCCGGGACCACTCGCACCCTAAGCGAGTATTATACCACTAAACCAACGGACCCTTAATGTGTTGAACCCCATCGGTCAGCTTACATTTCTGAAGATATTTACAATAAGATGCCCAGAACTAAACATGATTCCTAGTACAAAACGACGGGTCCGTCCGGGAATCGAACCCGGGACCACTCGCACCCTAAGCGAGTATTATACCACTAAACCAACGGACCCTTAATGTGTTGAACCCCATCGGTCAGCTTACATTTCTGAAGATATTTACAATAAGATGCCCAGAACTAAACATGATTCCTAGTACAAAACGACGGGTCCGTCCGGGAATCGAACCCGGGACCACTCGCACCCTAAGCGAGTATTATACCACTAAACCAACGGACCCTTAATGTGTTGAACCTCATCGGTCAGCTTACATTTCTGAAGATATTTACAATAAGATGCCCAGAACTAAACATGATTCCTAGTACAAAACGACGGGTCCGTCCGGGAACCGAACCCGGGACCACTCGCACCCTAAGCGAGTATTATACCACTAAACCAACGGACCCTTAATGTGTTGAACCCCATCGGTCTGCTTACATTTCTGAAGATATTTACAATAAGATGCCCAGAACTAAACATGATTCCTAGTACAAAACGACGGGTCCGTCCGGGAATCGTACCCGGGACCACTCGCACCCTAAGCGAGTATTATACCACTAAACCAACGGACCCTTAATGTGTTGAACCACATCGGTCAGCTTACATTTCTGAAGATATTTACAATAAGATGCCCAGAACTAAACATGATTCCTAGTACGAAACGACGGGTCCGTCCGGGAATCGAACCCGGGACCACTCGCACCCTAAGCGAGTATTATATCACTAAACCAACGGACCCTTAATGTCTTGAACCCTATCGGTCAGCTTACATTTCAGAAGATAGTTACAAAAAGGTGCCCAAAATTAAACAAGGTTCATGATTATGATACAAAACGACGGGTCCGTCCGGGAATCGAACCCGGGACCACTCGCACCCTAAGCGAGTATTATACCACTAAACCAACGGACCATTATTGTGGTGAACCCCATCGATCAGCTTACATTTCAGAAGATAGTTACAAATAGATACCCATAAGTAAACATGATTCATGGTACAAATCTATGAGTCCGTGTTGGAATCTAACCCGGGACCATTCGCACCCAAAGCGAGTATTATACCACTAAACCAACGGAGCGTTATTGTGGTGAACCCCATCGGTCAGCTTACATTTCAAATGATAGTTACAAAAAGTTTCCCTTAATAAAGCATGATACAAAACGACGGGTCCGTCCGGGAATCGACCCCGTTACCACTCGCACCCAAAGCGAGTATTATACCACTAAACCAACGGACCGTTATTGTGGTGAACCCCATAGATCAGCTTACATTTCAGAAGATAGTTACAAATAGATGCCCATAAGTAAACATGATTCATGGTACAAATCTATGAGTCCGTGTTGGAATCTAACCCGGGACCCCTCGCATCCTAAGCGAGTATTATACCACTAAACCAACGGACCCTTACATTTCAGAAGATATTTACAATAAGATGCTCAGAACTAAACATGATTCCTAGTACAAAACGACGGGTCCGTCCGGGAATCGAACCCGGGACCACTCGCACCCTATTATACAACTAAACCAACGGACCCTTGCTGTGTTGAACCCCATCGGTCACCTTACATTTCAGAAGACATTTACAATAAGATGCCCAGAACTAAACATGATTCCTAGTACAAAACGACGGGTCCGTCCGGGAATCGAACCCGGGACCACTCGCACCCAAAGCGAGTATTATACCACTAAACCAACGGACCCTTGATGTGTTGAACCCCATTGGTCAGCTTACATTTCAGAAGATAGTTACAATAAGGTGCCCAAAATTAAAAAAGATTCATGATTATGATACAAAACGACGGGTCCGTCCGGGATCGAACCCGGGACGACTCGCACCCTAAGCGAGTATTATACCACTAAACCAACGGACCCTTGTTGTGAAGAACCCCATCGGTCAGCTTACATTTCAGAAGATAGTTACAATAAGGTGCCCAAAAATTAAACAAGATTCATGGTTATGATACAAAACGACGGGTCCGTCCGGGACCACTCGCACCCAAAGCGAGTATTATACCACTAAACCAACGGACCGTTATTGTGGTGAACCCCATCGTCAGCTTACATTTCAGAAGATAGTTACAAATAGATGCCCAGAAGTAAACATGATTCATGGTGTTGGAATCTAACCCGGTACCATTCGCAAACAAAGCGAGTATTAAACCACTAAACCAACGGAGCGTTATTGTGGTGAATACCCTCGGTCAGCTTACATTTCAAATGATAGTTACAAAAAGATTCCCTTAATTAAGCATGATACAAAAAGACGGGTCCGTCCGGGAATCGAACCCGGGACCATTCGCACCCAAAGCGAGTATTATACCACTAAACCAACGGAGCGTTATTGTGGTGAACCCCATCGGTCAGCTTACATTTCAGAAGATATTTACAATAAGATGCCCAGAACTAAACATGATTCCTAGTACAAAACGACGGGTCCGTCCGGGAATCGAACCCGTGACCACTCGCACCCAAAGCGAGTATTATACCACTAAACCAACGAACCCTTGCTGTGTTGAACCCCATTGGTCAGCTTACATTTCAGAAGATAGTTACAATAAGGTGCCCAAAATTAAACAAGATTCATGATTATGATACAAAACGACGGGTCCGTCCGGGATCGAACCCGGGACCACTCGCACCCTAAGCGAGTATTACACCACTAAACCATCGGACCCTTGATGTGTTGAACCCCATCGGTCAGCTTACATTTAAGAAGATAGTTACAATAAGATGCCCAAAATTAAACAAGATTCATGATTATGATACAAAACGACGGGAATCGAACCCGGGACCATTCGCACCCAAGGCGAGTATTATACCACTAAACCAACGGACCCTTCTTATGAAGAACCCCATCGGTCAGCTTACATTTCAGAAGATAGTTACAATAATGTGCCCAAAATTAAACAAGATTCATGGTTATGATACAAAACGACGGGTCCGTCCGGGAATCGAACCCGGGATCACTCGCACCCAAAGCGAGTATTATACCACTAAACCAACAGACCGTTATTGTGGTGAACCCCATCGTCAGCTTACATTTCAGAAGATAGTTACAAATAGATGCCCAGAAGTAAACATGATTCATGGTACAAATCTATGAGTCCGTGTTGGAATCTAACCCGGGACCATTCGCACCCAAAGCGAGTATTATACCACTAAACCAACGGACCGTTATTGTGGTGAACCCCATCGATCAGCTTACATTTCAGAAGATAGTTACAAATAGATGCCCAGAAGTAAACATGATTCATGGTACAAATCTATGAGTCCGTGTTGGAATCTAACCCGGGACCATTCGCACCCAAAGCGAGTATTATACCACTAAACCAACGGAGCGTTATTGTGGTGAACCCCATCGGTCAGCTTACATTTCAGAAGATATTTACAATAAGATGCCCAGAACTAAACATGATTCCTAGTACAAAACGACGGGTCCGTCCGGGAATCGAACCCGTGACCACTCGCACCCAAAGCGAGTATTATACCACTAAACCAACGGACCCTTGCTGTGTTGAACCCCATTGGTCAGCTTACATTTCAGAAGATAGTTACAATAAGGTGCCCAAAATTAAACAAGATTCATGGTTATGATACAAAACGACGGGTCCGTCCGGGAATCGAACCCGGGACCACTCGCACCCAAAGCGAGTATTATACCACTAAACCAACGGACCGTTGTTGTGGTGAACCCCATCGTCAGCTTACATTTCAGAAGATAGTTACAAATAGATGCCCAGAAGTAAACATGATTCATGGTACAAATCTATGAGTCCGTGTTGGAATATAACCCGGGACCATTCGCACCCAAAGCGAGTATTATACCACTAAACCAACGGACCGTTATTGTGGTAAACCCCATCGATCAGCCTACATTTCAGAAGATAGTTACAAATAGATACCCAGAAGTAAACATGATTCATGGTGTTGGAATCTAACCCGGGACCATTCGCACCCAAAGCGAGTATTATACCACTAAACCAACGGAGCGTTATTGTGAAGAACCCCATCGGTCAGCTTACATTTCAGAAGATAGTTACAATAAGGTGCCCAAAATTAAACAAGATTCATGGTTATGATACAAAACGACGGGTCCGTCCGGGACCACTCGCACCCAAAGCGAGTATTATACCACTAAACCAACGGACCGTTATTGTGGTGAACCCCGTCGTCAGCTTACATTTCAGAAGATAGTTACAAAAAGATTCCCTTAATTAAGCATGATACAAAAGGACGGGTCCGTCCGGGAATCGAACCCGGGACCATTCGCAGCCAAAGCGAGTATTATACCACTAAAGCAACGGAGCGTTATTGTGGTGAATACCCTCGGTCAGCTTACATTTCAAATGATAGTTACAAAAAGATTCCCTTAATTAAGCATGATACAAAACGACAAGTCCTTCCGGGAATCGAACCCGGGACCACTCGCACCCTAAGCGAGTATTATACCACTAAACCATCGGACCCTTGATGTGTTGAACCCCATGGGTCAGCTTACATTTCAGAAGATATTTACAATAAGATGCCCAGAACTAAACATGATTCCTAGTACAAAACGACGGGTCCGTCCGGGAATCGAACCCGGGACCACTCGTACCCAAAGCGAGTATTATACCACTAAACCAACGGACCCCTGCTGTGTTGAACCCCATTGGTCAGCTTACATTTCAGAAGATAGTTACAATAAGGTGCCCAAAATTAAACAAGATTCATGATTATGATACAAAACGACGGGTCCGTCCGGGATCGAACCCGGGACCACTCGCACCCAAAGCGAGTATTATACCACTAAACCAACGGACCGTTATTGTGGTGAACCCCATCGTCAGCTTACATTTCAGAAGATAGTTACAAAAAGATTCCCTTAATTAAGCATGATACAAAAGGACGGGTCCGTCCGGGAATCGAACCCGGGACCATTCGCAGCCAAAGCGAGTATTATACCACTAAAGCAACGGAGCCTTATTGTGGTGAATACCCTCGGTCAGCTTACATTTCAAATGATAGTTACAAAAAGATTCCCTTAATTAAGCATGATACAAAACGACAAGTCCTTCCGGGAATCGAACCCGGGACCACTCGCACCCTAAGCGAGTATTATACCACTAAACCAACGTACCCTTGTTGTGTTGAACCCCATCGGTCAGCTTACATTTCAGAAGATAGTTACAAATAGATGCCCAGAAGTAAACATGATTCATGGTACAAATCTATGAGTCCGTGTTGGAATCTAACCCGGGACCATTCGCACCCAAAGCGAGTATTATACCACTAAACCAACGGACCGTTATTGTGGTGAACCCCATCGATCAGCTTACATTTCAGAAGATAGTTACAATAAGGTGCCCAAAATTAAACAAGATTCATGGTTATGATACAAAACGACGGGTCCGTCCGGGACCACTCGCACCCAAAGCGAGTATTATACCACTAAACCAACGGACCGTTATTGTGGTGAACCCCATCGTCAGCTTACATTTCAGAAGATAGTTACAAAAAGATTCCCTTAATTAAGCATGATACAAAAGGACGGGTCCGTCCGGGAATCGAACCCGGGACCATTCGCAGCCAAAGCGAGTATTATACCACTAAAGCAACGGAGCGTTATTGTGGTGAATACCCTCGGTCAGCTTACATTTCAAATGATAGTTACAAAAAGATTCCCTTAATTAAGCATGATACAAAACGACAAGTCCTTCCGGGAATCGAACCCGGGACCACTCGCACCCTAAGCGAGTATTATACCACTAAACCATCGGACCCTTGATGTGTTGAACCCCATGGGTCAGCTTACATTTCAGAAGATATTTACAATAAGATGCCCAGAACTAAACATGATTCCTAGTACAAAACGACGGGTCCGTCCGGGAATCGAACCCGGTACCACTCGCACCCAAAGCGAGCATCATACCACTAAACCAACGGACCCTTGCTGTGTTGAACCCCATTGGTCAGCTTACATTTCAGAAGATAGTTACAATAAGGTGCCCAAAATTAAACAAGATTCATGATTATGATACAAAACGACGGGTCCGTCCGGGATCGAACCCGGGACCACTCGCACCCTAAGCGAGTATTATACCACTAAACCAACGGACCGTTATTGTGGTGAACCCCATCGTCAGCTTACATTTCAGAAGATAGTTACAAAAAGATTCCCTTAATTAAGCATGATACAAAAGGACGGGTCCGTCCGGGAATCGAACCCGGGACCATTCGCAGCCAAAGCGAGTATTATACCACTAAAGCAACGGAGCGTTATTGTGGTGAATACCCTCGGTCAGCTTACATTTCAAATGATAGTTACAAAAAGATTCCCTTAATTAAGCATGATACAAAACGACAAGTCCTTCCGGGAATCGAACCCGGGACCACTCGCACCCTAAGCGAGTATTATACCACTAAAAAAACGTACCCTTGTTGTGTTGAACCCCATCGGTCAGCTTACATTTCAGAAGATAGTTACAAATAGATGCCCAGAAGTAAACATGATTCATGGTACAAATCTATGAGTCCGTGTTGGAATCTAACCCGGGACCATTCGCACCCAAAGCGAGTATTATACCACTAAACCAACGGACCGTTATTGTGGTGAACCCCATCGATCAGCTTACATTTCAGAAGATAGTTACAAATAGATGCCCAGAAGTAAACATGATTCATGGTACAAATCTATGAGTCCGTGTTGGAATCTAACCCGGGACCATTCGCACCCAAAGCGAGTATTATACCACTAAACCAACGGAGCGTTATTGTGGTGAACCCCATCGGTCAGCTTACATTTCAGAAGATATTTACAATAAGATGCCCAGAACTAAACATGATTCCTAGTACAACTAAACCAACGTACCCTTGTTGTAATGAACCCCATCGGTCAGCTTACATTTCAGAAGAAAGTTACAATAAGGTGCCCAAAATTATACAAGATTCATGATTATGATACAAAACGACGGGTCCGTCCGGGAATCGAACCCGGGACAACTCGCACCCTAAGCGAGTATTATACCACTAAAGCAACGGAGCGTTATTGTGGTGAATACCCTCGGTCAGCTTACATTTCAAATGATAGTTACAAAAAGATTCCCTTAATTAAGCATGATACAAAACGACAAGTCCTTCCGGGAATCGAACCCGGGACCACTCGCACCCTAAGCGAGTATTATACCACTAAACCATCGGACCCTTGATGTGTTGAACCCCATGGGTCAGCTTACATTTCAGAAGATATTTACAATAAGATGCCCAGAACTAAACATGATTCCTAGTACAAAACGACGGGTCCGTCCGGGAATCGAACCCGGGACCACTAGCACCCAAAGCGAGTATTATACCACTAAACCAACGGACCCTTGCTGTGTTGAACCCCATTGGTCAGCTTACATTTCAGAAGATAGTTACAATAAGGTGCCCAAAATTAAACAAGATTCATGATTATGATACAAAACGACGGGTCCGTCCGGGATCGAACCCGGGACCACTCGCACCCTAAGCGAGTATTATACCACTAAACCAACGGACCGTTATTGTGGTGAACCCCATCGTCAGCTTACATTTCAGAAGATAGTTACAAAAAGATTCCCTTAATTAAGCATGATACAAAAGGACGGGTCCGTCCGGGAATCGAACCCGGGACCATTCACAGCCAAAGCGAGTATTATACCACTAAAGCAACGGAGCGTTATTGTGGTGAATACCCTCGGTCAGCTTACATTTCAAATGATAGTTACAAAAAGATTCCCTTAATTAAGCATGATACAAAACGACAAGTCCTTCCGGGAATCGAACCCGGGACCACTCGCACCCTAAGCGAGTATTATACCACTAAACCATCGGACCCTTGATGTGTCGAACCCCATGGGTCAGCTTACATTTCAGAAGATATTTACAATAAGATGCCCAGAACTAAACATGATTCCTAGTACAAAACGACGGGTCCGTCCGGGAATCGAACCCGGGACCACTCGCACCCAAAGCGAGTATTATACCACTAAACCAACGGACCCTTGCTGTGTTGAACCCCATTGGTCAGCTTACATTTCAGAAGATAGTTACAATAAGGTGCCCAAAATTAAACAAGATTCATGATTATGATACAAAACGACGGGTCCGTCCGGGATCGAACCCGGGACCACTCGCACCCTAAGCGAGTATTATACCACTAAACCAACGGCACCTTGTTGTGAAGAACCCCATCGGTCAGCTTACATTTCAGAAGATAGTTACAATAAGGTGCCCAAAATTAAACAAGATTCATGGTTATGATACAAAACGACGGGTCCGTCCGGGAATCGAACCCGGGACCACTCGCACCCAAAGCGAGTATTATACCACTAAACCAACGGACCGTTATTGTGGTGAACCCCATCGTCAGCTTACATTTCAGAAGATAGTTACAAATAGATGCCCAGAAGTAAACATGAATCATGGTACAAATCTATGAGAACGTGTTGGAATCTAACCCGGGACCATTCGCACACAAAACGAGTATTAAACCACTAAACCAACGGAGAGTTATTGTGGTGAATACCCTCGGTCAGCTTACATTTCAAATGATAGTTACAAAAAGATTCCCTTAATTAAGCATGATACAAAACAACAAGTCCGTCCGGGAATCGAACCCGGGACCACTCGCACCCTAAACGAGTTATATACCACTAAACCAACGGACCCTTAATGTGGTGAACCCCATGGGTCAGCTTACATTTCAGAAGATATTTACAATAAGATGCCCAGAACTAAACATGATTCCTATTACAAAACGACGGGTCCGTCCGGGAATCGTACCCGGGACCACTCGCACCCAAAGCGAGTATTATACCACTAAACCAACGGACCCTTGCTGTGTTGAACCCCATTGGTCAGCTTACATTTCAGAAGATAGTTACAATAAGGTGCCCAAAATTAAACAAGATTCATGGTTATGATACAAAACGACGGGTCCGTCCGGGAATCGAACCCGGGATCACTCGCACCCAAAGCGAGTATTATACCACTAAACCAACGACCCGTTATTGTGGTGAACCCCATCGTCAGCTTACATTTCAGAAGATAGTTACAAATAGATGCCCAGAAGAAAACATGATTCATGGTACAAATCTATGAGTCCGTGTTGGAATCTAACCCGGGACCATTCGCACCCAAAGCGAGTATTATACCACTAAACCAACGGACCGTTATTGTGGTGAACCCCATCGATCAGCTTACATTTCAGAAGATAGTTACAAATAGATGCCCAGAACTAAACATGATTCATGGTACAAATCTATGAGTCCGTGTTGGAATCTAACCCGGGACCATTCGCACCCAAAGCGAGTATTATACCACTAAACCAACGGAGCGTTATTGTGGTGAACCCCATCGGTCAGCTTACATTTCAGAAGATATTTACAATAAGATGCCCAGAACTAAACATGATTCCTAGTACAAAACGACGGGTCCGTCCGGGAATCGAACCCGGGACCACTCGCACCCAAAGCGAGTATTATACCACTAAACCAACGGACCCTTGCTGTGTTGAACCCCATCGGTCAGCTTACATTTCAGAAGATAGTTACAATAAGGTGCCCAAAATTAAACAAGATTCATGGTTATGATACAAAACGACGGGTCCGTCCGGGAATCGAACCCGGGACCACTCGCACCCAAAGCGAGTATTATACCACTAAACCAACGGACCGTTGTTGTGGTGAACCCCATCGTCAGCTTACATTTCAGAAGATAGTTACAAATAGATGCCCAGAAGTAAACATGATTCATGGTACAAATCTATGAGTCCGTGTTGGAATCTAACCCGGGACCATTCGCACCCAAAGCGAGTATTATACCACTAAACCAACGGACCGTTATTGTGGTAAACCCCATCGATCAGCCTACATTTCAGAAGATAGTTACAAATAGATACCCAGAAGTAAACATGATTCATGGTGTTGGAATCTAACCCGGGACCATTCGCACCCAAAGCGAGTATTATACCACTAAACCAACGGAGCGTTATTGTGGGGAACCCCATCGGTCAGCTTACAATTCAGAAGATATTTACAATAAGATGCCCAGAACTAAACATGATTCCTAGTACAAAACGACGGGTCCGTCCGGGAATCGAACCCGGGACCACTCGCACCCAAAGCGAGTATTATACCACTAAACCAACGGACCCTTGTTGTGAAGAACCCCATCGGTCAGCTTATATTTCAGAAGATAGTTACAATAAGGTGCCCAAAATTAAACAAGATTCATGGTTATGATACAAAACGACGGGTCCGTCCGGGAACCGAACCCGGGACCACTCGCACCCAAAGCGAGTATTATACCACTAAACCAACGGACCGTTATTGTGGTGAACCCCATCGTCAGCTTACATTTCAGAAGATAGTTACAAATAGATGCCCAGAAGTAAACATGAATCATGGTACAAATCTATGAGAACGTGTTGGAATCTAACCCGGGACCATTCGCACACAAAACGAGTATTAAACCACTAAACCAACGGAGCGTTATTGTGGTGAATACCCTCGGTCAGCTTACATTTCAAATGATAGTTACAAAAAGATTCCCTTAATTAAGCATGATACAAAACAACGAGTCCGTCCGGGAATCGAACCCGGGACCACTCGCACCCTAAGCGAGTATTATACCACTAAACCATCGGACCTTGATGTGTTGAACCCCATGGGTCAGCTTACATTTCAGAAGATATTTACAATAAGATGCCCAGAACAAAACATGATTCCTAGTACAAAACGACGGGTCCGTCCGGGAATCGAACCCGGGACCACTCGCACACTAAGCGAGTATTATACCACTAAACCAACGGCCCCTTGCTGTGTTGAACCCCATTGGTCAGCTTACATTTCAGAAGATAGTTACAATAAGGTGCCCAAAATTAAACAAGATTCATGATTATGATACAAAACGACGGGTCCGTCCGGGAATCGAACCCCGGACCACTCGCACCCAAAGCGAGTATTATACCACTAAACCAACGGACCGTTATTGTGGTGAACCCCATCGATCAGCTTACATTTTAGAAGATAGTTACAATTAGATCCCCAGACGTAAACATGATTCATGGTACAAATCTATGAGTCCGTGTTGGAATCTAACCCGGGACCATTCGCACCCAAAGCGAGAATTATACCACTAAACCAACGGAGCGTTATTGTGGTGAACCCCATCGGTCAGCTTACATTTCAGAAGATATTTACAATAAGATGCCCAGAACTAAACATGATTCCTAGTACAAAACGACGGGTCCGTCCGGGAATCGAACCCGGGACCACTCGCACCCTAAGCGAGTATTATACCACTAAACCATCGGACCTTGATGTGTTGAACCCCATGGGTCAGCTTACATTTCAGAAGATATTTACAATAAGATGCCCAGAACAAAACATGATTCCTAGTACAAAACGACGGGTCCGTCCGGGAATCGAACCCGGGACCACTCGCACACTAAGCGAGTATTATACCACTAAACCAACGGCCCCTTGCTGTGTTGAACCCCATTGGTCAGCTTACATTTCAGAAGATAGTTACAATAAGGTGCCCAAAATTAAACAAGATTCATGATTATGATACAAAACGACGGGTCCGTCCGGGAATCGAACCCGGGACCACTCGCACCCAAAGCGAGTATTATACCACTAAACCAACGGACCGTTATTGTGGTGAACCCCATCGATCAGCTTACATTTTAGAAGATAGTTACAATTAGATCCCCAGACGTAAACATGATTCATGGTACAAATCTATGAGTCCGTGTTGGAATCTAACCCGGGACCATTCGCACCCAAAGCGAGAATTATACCACTAAACCAACGGAGCGTTATTGTGGTGAACCCCATCGGTCAGCTTACATTTCAGAAGATATTTACAATAAGATGCCCAGAACTAAACATGATTCCTAGTACAAAACGACGGGTCCGTCCGGGAATCGAACCCGGGACCACTCGCACCCAAAGCGAGTATTATACCACTAAACCAACGGACCCTTGCTGTGTTGAACCCCATCGGTCAGCTTACATTTCAGAAGATAGTTACAATAAGGTGCCCAAAATTAAACAAGATTCATGATTATGATACAAAACGACGGGTCCGTCTGGGAATCGAACCCGGGACCACTCGCACCCTAAGCGAGTATTATACCACTAAGCCAACTTACCCTTGTTGTGAAGAATCCCATCGGTCAGCTTACATTTCAGAAGATAGTTACAATAAGGTGCCCAAAATTAAACAAGATTCATGGTTATGATACAAAACGACGGGTCCGTCCGGGAATCGAACCCGGGACCACTCGCACCCTAAGCGAGTATTATACCACTAAACCAACGAACCCTTACTGTGTTGAACCCCATCGGTCAGCTTACATTTTAGAAGATAGATACAAATAGATGCCCATAAGTTAACATAATTCATGGTACAAATCTATGATTCCGTTTTGGAATCTAACCCGGGACCATTCGCACCCAAAGCGAGTATTATACCACTAAACCAACGGAGCGTTATTGTGGTGAATACCCTCGGTCAGCTTACATTCCAAATGATAGTTACAAAAAGATTCCCTTAATTAATCATGATACAAAACGACGGTTCCGTCCGGGAGTCGAACCCGGGACCACTCGCACCCTAAGCGAGTATTACACCACTAAACCATCGGACCCTTGATGTGTTGAACCCCATCGGTCAGCTTACATTTAAGAAGATAGTTACAATAAGATGCCCAAAATTAAACAAGATTCATGATTATGATACAAAACGACGGGAATCGAACCCGGGACCACTCGCACCCTAAACGAGTTATATACCACTAAACCAACGGACCCTTAATGTGGTGAACCCCATGGGTCAGCTTACATTTCAGAAGATATTTACAATAAGATGCCCAGAACTAAACATGATTCCTATTACAAAACGACGGGTCCGTCCGGGAATCGTACCCGGGACCACTCGCACCCAAAGCGAGTATTATACCACTAAACCAACGGACCCTTGCTGTGTTGAACCCCATTGGTCAGCTTACATTTCAGAAGATAGTTACAATAAGGTGCCCAAAATTAAACAAGATTCATGATTATGATACAAAACGACGGGTCCGTCCGGGAATCGAACCCGGGACCATTCGCACCCAAGGCGAGTATTATACCACTAAACCAACGGACCCTTCTTGTGAAGAACCCCATCGGTCAGCTTACATTTCAGAAGATAGTTACAATAATGTGCCCAAAATTATACAAGATTCATGGTTATGATACAAAACGACGGGTCCGTCCGGGAATCGAACCCGGGATTACTCGCACCCAAAGCGAGTATTATACCACTAAACCAACGACCCGTTATTGTGGTGAACCCCATCGTCAGCTTACATTTCAGAAGATAGTTACAAATAGATGCCCAGAAGAAAACATGATTCATGGTACAAATCTATGAGTCCGTGTTGGAATCTAACCCGGGACCATTCGCACCCAAAGCGAGTATTATACCACTAAACCAACGGACCGTTGTTGTGGTGAACCCCATCGTCAGCTTACATTTCAGAAGATAGTTACAAATAGATGCCCAGAAGTAAACATGATTCATGGTACAAATCTATGAGTCCGTGTTGGAATCTAACCCGGGACCATTCGCACCCAAAGCGAGTATTATACCACTAAACCAACGGACCGTTATTGTGGTAAACCCCATCGATCAGCCTACATTTCAGAAGATAGTTACAAATAGATACCCAGAAGTAAACATGATTCATGGTGTTGGAATCTAACCCGGGACCATTCGCACCCAAAGCGAGTATTATACCACTAAACCAACGGAGCGTTATTGTGGGGAACCCCATCGGTCAGCTTACAATTCAGAAGATATTTACAATAAGATGCCCAGAACTAAACATGATTCCTAGTACAAAACGACGGGTCCGTCCGGGAATCGAACCCGGGACCACTCGCACCCAAAGCGAGTATTATACCACTAAACCAACGGACCCTTGTTGTGAAGAACCCCATCGGTCAGCTTATATTTCAGAAGATAGTTACAATAAGGTGCCCAAAATTAAACAAGATTCATGGTTATGATACAAAACGACGGGTCCGTCCGGGAACCGAACCCGGGACCACTCGCACCCAAAGCGAGTATTATACCACTAAACCAACGGACCGTTATTGTGGTGAACCCCATCGTCAGCTTACATTTCAGAAGATAGTTACAAATAGATGCCCAGAAGTAAACATGAATCATGGTACAAATCTATGAGAACGTGTTGGAATCTAACCCGGGACCATTCGCACACAAAACGAGTATTAAACCACTAAACCAACGGAGCGTTATTGTGGTGAATACCCTCGGTCAGCTTACATTTCAAATGATAGTTACAAAAAGATTCCCTTAATTAAGCATGATACAAAACAACGAGTCCGTCCGGGAATCGAACCCGGGACCACTCGCACCCTAAGCGAGTATTATACCACTAAACCATCGGACCTTGATGTGTTGAACCCCATGGGTCAGCTTACATTTCAGAAGATATTTACAATAAGATGCCCAGAACAAAACATGATTCCTAGTACAAAACGACGGGTCCGTCCGGGAATCGAACCCGGGACCACTCGCACACTAAGCGAGTATTATACCACTAAACCAACGGCCCCTTGCTGTGTTGAACCCCATTGGTCAGCTTACATTTCAGAAGATAGTTACAATAAGGTGCCCAAAATTAAACAAGATTCATGATTATGATACAAAACGACGGGTCCGTCCGGGAATCGAACCCGGGACCACTCGCACCCAAAGCGAGTATTATACCACTAAACCAACGGACCGTTATTGTGGTGAACCCCATCGATCAGCTTACATTTTAGAAGATAGTTACAATTAGATCCCCAGACGTAAACATGATTCATGGTACAAATCTATGAGTCCGTGTTGGAATCTAACCCGGGACCATTCGCACCCAAAGCGAGTATTATACCACTAAACCAACGGAGCGTTATTATGGTGAACCCCATTGGTCAGCTTACATTTCAGAAGATAGTTATAATAAGGTGCCCAAAATTAAACAAGATTCGTGATTATGATACAAAACGACGGGTCCATCCGTGAATCGAACCCGGGACCACTCGCACCCTAAGCGAGTATTATACCACTAAACCAAGGGACCCTTAATGTGTTGAACCCCATAGGTCAGCTTACATTTCTGAAGATATTTACGATAAGATGCCCAGAACTAAACATGATTCCAAGTACAAAACGACGGGTCCGTCCGGGAATCGAACCCGGGACCACTCGCACCCTAAGCGAGTATTATACCACTGAACCAACGTACCCTTGTTGTGAAGAACCCCATCGGTCAGCTTACATTTCAGAAGGTAGTTACAATAAGGTGCCCAAAATTAAACAAGATTCATGGTTATGATACAAAACGACGGGTCCGTCCGGGAATCGAACCCGGGACCACTCGCACCCTAAGCGAGTATTATACCACTAAACCAACGAACCCTTACTGTGTTGAACCCCATCGGTCAGCTTACATTTTAGAAGATAGATACAAATAGATGCCCATAAGTAAACATGATTCATGGTACAAATCTATGATTCCGTTTTGGAATCTAACCCGGGACCATTCGCACCCAAAGCGAGTATTATACCACTAAACCAACGGAGCGTTATTGTGGTGAATACCCTCAGGTCAGCTTACATTCCAAATGATAGTTACAAAAAGATTCCCTTAATTAATCATGATACAAAACGACGGTTCCGTCCGGGAGTCGAACCCGGGACCACTCGCACCCTAAGCAAGTATTACACCACTAAACCATCGTACCCTTGATGTGTTGAACCCCATCGGTCAGCTTACATTTAAGAAGATAGTTACAATAAGATGCCCAAAATTAAACAAGATTCATGATTATGATACAAAACGACGGGTCTGTCCGGGAATCGAACCCGGGACCACTCGCACCCTAAACGAGTTATATACCACTAAACCAACGGACCCTTAATGTGGTGAACCCCATCGGTCAGCTTACATTTCAGAAGATATTTACAATAAGATGCCCAGAACTAAACATGATTCCTAGTACAAAACGACGGGTCCGTCCGGGAATCGAACCCGGGACCACTCGCACCCAAAGCGAGTATTATACCACTAAACCAACGGACCCTTGCTGTGTTGAACCCCATCGGTCAGCTTACATTTCAGAAGATAGTTACAATAAGGTGCCTAAAATTAAACAAGATTCATGATTATGATACAAAACGACGGGTCCGTCTGGGAATCGAACCCGGGCCCACTCGCACCCTAAGCGAGTATTATACCACTAAGCCAACGGACCCTTGTTGTGAAGAATCCCATCGGTCAGCTTACATTTCAGAAGATAGTTACAATAAGGTGCCCAAAATTAAACAAGATTCATGGCTATGATACAAAACGACGGGTCCGTCCGGGAATCGAACCCGGGACCACTCGCACCCTAAGCGAGTATTATTCCACTAAACCAACGGACCCTTAATGTGTTGCCCCCATCGGTCAGCTTACATTTCAGAAGATAGTTACAATAAGGTGCCCAAAATTATACAAGATTCATGATTATGATACAAAACGACGGGTCCGTCCGGGAATCGAACCCGGGACAACTCGCACCCTAAGCGAGTATTATACCACTAAACCAACGGACCCTTGCTGTGTTGAACCCCATCGGTCAGCTTACATTTCAGAAGATAGTTACAATAAGGTGCCCAAAATTAAACAAGATTCATGGTTATGATACAAAACGACGGGTCCGTCCGGGAATCGAACCCGGGATCACTCGCACCCAAAGCGAGTATTATAGCACTAAACCAACGGACCGTTGTTGTGGTGAACCCCATCGATCAGCTTACATTTCAGAAGATAGTTACCAAAGTAAACATTATTCATGGTACAAATCTATGAGTCCGTGTTGGAATCTAACCCGGGACCATTCGCACCCAAAGCGAGTATTATACCACTAAACCAACGGAGCGTTATTGTGGTGAATACCCTCAGGTCAGCTTACATTCCAAATGATAGTTACAAAAAGATTCCCTTAATTAATCATGATACAAAACGACGGTTCCGTCCGGGAGTCGAACCCGGGACCACTCGCACCCTAAGCAAGTATTACACCACTAAACCATCGTACCCTTGATGTGTTGAACCCCATCGGTCAGCTTACATTTAAGAAGATAGTTACAATAAGATGCCCAAAATTAAACAAGATTCATGATTATGATACAAAACGACGGGTCTGTCCGGGAATCGAACCCGGGACCACTCGCACCCTAAACGAGTTATATACCACTAAACCAACGGACCCTTAATGTGGTGAACCCCATCGGTCAGCTTACATTTCAGAAGATATTTACAATAAGATGCCCAGAACTAAACATGATTCCTAGTACAAATCTATGAGTCCGTGTTGGAATCTAACCCGGGACCATTCGCACCCAAAGCGAGTATTATACCACTAAACCAACGGAGCGTTATTGTGGTGAACCCCATCGGTCAGCTTACATTTCAGAAGATATTTACAATAAGATGCCCAGAACTAAACATGATTCCTAGTACAAAACGACGGGTCCGTCCGCTCGCTAGATGCTTGAATCGAACCCGGGACCTCTCGCACCCAAAGCGAGTATTATACCACTAAACCAACGGACCCTTGCTGTGTTGAACCCCATTGGTCAGCTTACATTTTAGAAGATAGTTACAATAAGGTGCCCAAAATAAACAAGATTCATGGTTATGATACAAAACGACGGGTCCGTCAGGGAATCGAACCCGGGACCACTCGCACCCAAAGCGAGTATTATACCACCCTTGCTGTGTTGAACCCCATTGATCAGCTTACATTTCAGAAGATAGTTACAATAAGGTGCCCAAAATTAAACAATATTCATGTTTATGATACATAACGACGGGTCCGTCCGGGAATCGAACCCGGGACCACTCGCACCCTAAGCGAGTATTATACCGCTAAACCATCGGACCCTTGATGTGTTGAACCCCATCGGTCAGCTTACATTTCAGAAGATATTTACAATAAGATGCTCAGAACTAAACATGATTCCTAGTACAAAACGATGGGTCCGTCCGGGAATCGAACTAGGGACCACTTGCACCCAAAGCGAGTATTATACCACTAAACCATCGGACCGTTATTTTGGTGAACCCCATAGATCAGCTTACATTTCAGAAGATAGTTACAAATAGATGCCCAGAGGTAAACATGATTCATGGTACAAATCTATGAGTCCGTGTTGGAATCTAACCCGGGGCCATTCGCACCCAAAGCGAGTATTATACCACTAAACCAACGGAGCGTTATTGTGGTGAACCCCATCGGTCAGCTTACATTTCAGAAGATATTTACAATAAGATGCCCAGAACTAAACATGAATCCTAGTACAAAACGACGGGTCCGTCCGGGAATCGAACCCGGACCACCCGCACCCAAAGCGAGCACTATACAACTAAACCAACGGACCCTTGCTGTCTTGAACCCCATTGGTCAGCTTACATTTCAGAAGATAGTTACAATAAGGTGCCCAAAATTAAACAAGATTCATGATTATGATACAAAACGACGGGTCCGTCCGGGAATCGAACCCGGGACCACTCGCACCCTAAGCGAGTATTAAACCACTAAACCAACGGACCCTTCTTGTGAAGAACCCCATCGGTCAGCTTACATTTCAGAAGATAGTTACAATAATGTGCCCAAAATTAAACATGATTCATGGTTATGATACAAAACGACGGGTCCGTCCGGGAATCGAACCCGGGATCACTCGCACCCAAAGCGAGTATTATACCACTAAACCAAAGGACCGTTATTGTGGTGAACCCCATCGATCAGCTTACATTTCTGAAGATAGTTACAAATAGATGCCCAGAAGTAAACATTATTCATGGTACAAATCTATGAGTCCGTGTTGGAATCTAACCCGGGACCATTCGCACCCAAAGCGAGTATTATACCACTAAACCAACGGAGGGTTATTGTGGTGAACCCCATCGGTCAGCTTACATTTCAAATGATAGTTACAAAAAGATTCCCTAAATTGAGCATGATACAAAACGACGGTTCCGTCCGGGAGTCGAACCCGGGACCACTCGCACCCTAAGCGAGTATTACACCACTAAACCATCGGACCCTTGATGTGTTGAACCCCATCGGTCAGCTTACATTTAAGAAGATAGTTACAATAAGATGCCCAAAATTAAACAAGATTCATGATTATGATACAAAACGACGGGTCTGTCCGGGAATCGAACCCGGGACCACTCGCACCCTAAACGAGTTATATACCACTAAACCAACGGACCCTTAATGTGGTGAACCCCATCGGTCAGCTTACATTTCAGAAGATATTTACAATAAGATGCCCAGAACTAAACATGATTCCTAGTACAAAACGACGGGTCCGTCCGGGAATCGAACCCGGGACAACTCGCACCCTAAGCGAGTATTATACCACTAAACCAACGGACCCTTCTTGTGAAGAACCCCATCGGCCAGCTTACATTTCAGAAGATAGTTACAATAATGTGCCCAAAATTAAACAAGATTCATGGTTATGATACAAAACGACGGGTCCGTCTGGGAATCGAACCCGGGATCTCTCGCACCCAAAGCGAGTATTATACCACTAAACCAACGGACCGTTATTGTGGTGAACCCCATCGTCAGCTTACATTTCAGAAGATAGTTACAAATAGATGCCCAGAAGTAAACATGATTCATGGTACAAATCTATGAGTCCGTGTTGGAATCTAACCCGGGACCATTCGCACCCAAAGCGAGTATTATACCACTAAACCAACGGACCGTTATTGTGGTGAACCCCATCGATCAGCTTACATTTCAGAAGATAGTTACAAATAGATGCCCAGAAGTAAACATGATTCATGGTACAAATCTATGAGTCCGTGTTGGAATCTAACCCGGGACCATTCGCACCCAAAGCGAGTATTATACCACTAAACCAACGGAGCGTTATTGTGGTGAACCCCATCGGTCAGCTTACATTTCAGAAGATATTTACAATAAGATGCCCAGAACTAAACATGATTCCTAGTACAAAACGACGGGTCCGTCCGGGAATCGAACCCGGGACCACTCGCACCCAAAGCGAGTATTATACCACCCTTGCTGTGTTGAACCCCATTGATCAGCTTACATTTCAGAAGATAGTTACAATAAGGTGCCCAAAATTAAACAATATTCATGTTTATGATACATAACGACGGGTCCGTCCGGGAATCGAACCCGGGACCACTCGCACCCTAAGCGAGTATTATACCGCTAAACCATCGGACCCTTGATGTGTTGAACCCCATCGGTCAGCTTACATTTCAGAAGATATTTACAATAAGATGCTCAGAACTAAACATGATTCCTAGTACAAAACGATGGGTCCGTCCGGGAATCGAACTAGGGACCACTTGCACCCAAAGCGAGTATTATACCACTAAACCATCGGACCGTTATTTTGGTGAACCCCATAGATCAGCTTACATTTCAGAAGATAGTTACAAATAGATGCCCAGAGGTAAACATGATTCATGGTACAAATCTACGAGTCCGTGTTGGAATCTAACCCGGGACCATTCGCACCCAAAGCGAGTATTATACCACTAAACCAACGGAGCGTTATTGTGGTGAACCCCATCGGTCAGCTTACATTTCAGAAGATATTTACAATAAGATGCCCAGAACTAAACATGAATCCTAGTACAAAACGACGGGTCCGTCCGGGAATCGAACCCGGACCACCCGCACCCAAAGCGAGCACTATACCACTAAACCAACGGACCCTTGCTGTCTTGAACCCCATTGGTCAGCTTACATTTCAGAAGATAGTTACAATAAGGTGCCCAAAATTAAACAAGATTCATGATTATGATACAAAACGACGGGTCCGTCCGGGAATCGAACCCGGGACCACTCGCACCCTAAGCGAGTATTATACCACTAAACCAACGGACCCTTCTTGTGAAGAACCCCATCGGTCAGCTTACATTTCAGAAGATAGTTACAATAATGTGCCCAAAATTAAACATGATTCATGGTTATGATACAAAACGACGGGTCCGTCCGGGAATCGAACCCGGGATCACTCGCACCCAAAGCGAGTATTATACCACTAAACCAACGGACCGTTATTGTGGTGAACCCCATCGATCAGCTTACATTTCTGAAGATAGTTACAAATAGATGCCCAGAAGTAAACATTATTCATGGTACAAATCTATGAGTCCGTGTTGGAATCTAACCCGGGACCATTCGCACCCAAAGCGAGTATTATACCACTAAACCAACGGAGGGTTATTGTGGTGAACCCCATCGGTCAGCTTACATTTCAAATGATAGTTACAAAAAGATTCCCTAAATTGAGCATGATACAAAACGACGGTTCCGTCCGGGAGTCGAACCCGGGACCACTCGCACCCTAAGCGAGTATTACACCACTAAACCATCGGACCCTTGATGTGTTGAACCCCATCGGTCAGCTTACATTTAAGAAGATAGTTACAATAAGATGCCCAAAATTAAACAAGATTCATGATTATGATACAAAACGACGGGTCTGTCCGGGAATCGAACCCGGGACCACTCGCACCCTAAACGAGTTATATACCACTAAACCAACGGAGGGTTATTGTGGTGAACCCCATCGGTCAGCTTACATTTCAAATGATAGTTACAAAAAGATTCCCTAAATTGAGCATGATACAAAACGACGGTTCCGTCCGGGAGTCGAACCCGGGACCACTCGCACCCTAAGCGAGTATTACACCACTAAACCATCGGACCCTTAATGTGGTGAACCCCATCGGTCAGCTTACATTTCAGAAGATATTTACAATAAGATGCCCAGAACTAAACATGATTCCTAGTACAAAACGACGGGTCCGTCCGGGAATCGAACCCGGGACAACTCGCACCCTAAGCGAGTATTATACCACTAAACCAACGGACCCTTCTTGTGAAGAACCCCATCGGTCAGCTTACATTTCAGAAGATAGTTACAATAATGTGCCCAAAATTAAACAAGATTCATGGTTATGATACAAAACGACGGGTCCGTCTGGGAATCGAACCCGGGATCTCTCGCACCCAAAGCGAGTATTATACCACTAAACCAACGGACCGTTATTGTGGTGAACCCCATCGTCAGCTTACATTTCAGAAGATAGTTACAAATAGATGCCCAGAAGTAAACATGATTCATGGTACAAATCTATGAGTCCGTGTTGGAATCTAACCCGGGACCATTCGCACCCAAAGCGAGTATTATACCACTAAACCAACGGACCGTTATTGTGGTGAACCCCATCGATCAGCTTACATTTCAGAAGATAGTTACAAATAGATGCCCAGAAGTAAACATGATTCATGGTACAAATCTATGAGTCCGTGTTGGAATCTAACCCGGGACCATTCGCACCCAAAGCGAGTATTATACCACTAAACCAACGGAGCGTTATTGTGGTGAACCCCATCGGTCAGCTTACATTTCAGAAGATATTTACAATAAGATGCCCAGAACTAAACATGATTCCTAGTACAAAACGACGGGTCCGTCCGGGAATCGAACCCGGGACCACTCGCACCCAAAGCGAGTATTATACCACTAAACCAACGGACCCTTGCTGTGTTGAACCCCATCGGTCAGCTTACATTTCAGAAGATAGTTACAATAAGGTGCCTAAAATTAAACAAGATTCATGATTATGATACAAAACGACGGGTCCGTCTGGGAATCGAACCCGGGCCCACTCGCACCCTAAGCGAGTATTGTACCACTAAGCCAACGGACCCTTGTTGTGAAGAATCCCATCGGTCAGCTTACATTTCAGAAGATAGTTACAATAAGGTGCCAAAAATTAAACAAGATTCATGGTTATGATACAAAACGACGGGTCCGTCCGGGAATCGAACCCGGGACCACTCGCACCCTAAGCGAGTATTATTCCACTAAACCAACGGACCCTTAATGTGTTGCCCCCATCGGTCAGCTTACATTTCAGAATATAGTTACAATAAGGTGCCCAAAATTATACAAGATTCATGATTATGATACAAAACGACGGGTCCGTCCGGGAATCGAACCCGGGATCACTCGCACCCAAAGCGAGTATTATAGCACTAAACCAACGGACCGTTATTGTGGTGAACCCCATCGATCAGCTTACATTTCAGAAGATAGTTACCAAAGTAAACATTATTCATGGTACAAATCTATGAGTCCGTGTTGGAATCTAACCCGGGACCATTCGCACCCAAAGCGAGTATTATACCACTAAACCAACGGAGCGTTATTGTGGTGAACCCCATCGGTCAGCTTACATTTCAGAAGATATTTACAATAAGATGCCCAGAACTAAACATGATTCCTAGTACAAAACGACGGGTCCGTCCGGGAATCGAACCCGGGACCACTCGCACCCAAAGCGAGTATTATACCACTAAACCAACGGACCCTTGCTGTGTTGAACCCCATCGGTCAGCTTACATTTCAGAAGATAGTTACAATAAGGTGCCTAAAATTAAACAAGATTCATGATTATGATACAAAACGACGGGTCCGTCTGGGAATCGAACCCGGGCCCACTCGCACCCTAAGCGAGTATTATACCACTAAGCCAACGGACCCTTGTTCTGAAGAATCCCATCGGTCAGCTTACATTTCAGAAGATAGTTACAATAAGGTGCCCAAAATTAAACAAGATTCATGGTTATGATACAAAACGACGGGTCCGTCCGGGAATCGAACCCGGGACCACTCGCACCCTAAGCGAGTATTATTCCACTAAACCAACGGACCCTTAATGTGTTGCCCCCATCGGTCAGCTTACATTTCAGAAGATAGTTACAATAAGGTGCCCAAAATTATACAAGATTCATGATTATGATACAAAACGACGGGTCCGTCCGGGAATCGAACCCGGGATCACTCGCACCCAAAGCGAGTATTATAGCACTAAACCAACGGACCGTTATTGTGGTGAACCCCATCGATCAGCTTACATTTCAGAAGATAGTTACCAAAGTAAACATTATTCATGGTACAAATCTATGAGTCCGTGTTGGAATCTAACCCGGGACCATTCGCACCCAAAGCGAGTATTATACCACTAAACCAACGGAGCGTTATTGTGGTGAACCCCATCGGTCAGCTTACATTTCAGAAGATATTTACAATAAGATGCCCAGAACTAAACATGATTCCTAGTACAAAACGACGGGACCGTCCGGGAATCGAACCCGGGACCTCTCGCACCCAAAGCGAGTATTATACCACTAAACCAACGTACCCTTGCTGTGTTGAACCCCATTGGTCAGCTTACATTTTAGAAGATAGTTACAATAAGGTGCCCAAAATAAACAAGATTCATGGTTATGATACAAAACGACGGGTCCGTCCGGGAATCGAACCCGGGACCACTCGCACTCAAAGCGAGTATTATACCACCCTTGCTGTGTTGAACCCCGTTGATCAGCTTACATTTCAGAAGATAGTTACAATAAGGTGCCCAAAATTAAACAAGATTCATGTTTATGATACATAACGACGGGTCCGTCCGGGAATCGAACCCGGGACCACTCGCACCCTAAGCGAGTATTATACCGCTAAACCATCGGACCCTTGATGTGTTGAACCCCATCGGTCAGCTTACATTTCAGAAGATATTTACAATAAGATGCTCAGAACTAAACATGATTCCTAGTACAAAACGATGGGTCCGTCCGGGAATCGAACTAGGGACCACTTGCACCCAAAGCGAGTATTATACCACTAAACCATCGGACCGTTATTTTGGTGAACCCCATAGATCAGCTTACATTTCAGAAGATAGTTACAAATAGATGCCCAGAGGTAAACATGATTCATGGTACAAATCTATGAGTCCGTGTTGGAATCTAACCCGGGACCATTCGCACCCAAAGCGAGTATTATACCACTAAACCAACGGACCCTTAATGTGTTGAACCCCATCGGTCAGCTTACATTTCTGAAGATATTTACAATAAGATGCCCAGAACTAAACATGACTCCTAGTACAAAACGACGGGACCGTCCGGGAATCGAACCTGGGACCACTCGCACCCTAAGCGAGTATTATACCACTAAACCAACGGACCCTTAATGTGTTGGACCCCATCGGTCAGCTTACATTTCAGAAGATAGTTACAATAAGGTGAACAAAATTAAACAAGATTCATGATTATGATACAAAACGACGGGTCCGTCCGGGAATCGAACCCTGGACCACTCGCACCCTAAGCGAGTATTATACCACTAAGCCAACGGACCCTTGTTGTGAAAAACCCCATCGGTCAGCTTACATTTCAGAAGATAGTTACAATAAGGTGCCCAAAATTAAACAAGATTCATGGTTATGATACAAAACGACGGTTCCGTCCGGGAATCGAACCCGGGTCCACTCGCACCCAAAGCGAGTATTATACCACTAAACCAACGGACCGTTATTGTGGTGAACCCCATCGTCAGCTTACATTTCAGAAGATAATTACAAATAGATGCCCAGAAGTAAACATGATTCATGGTACAAATCTATGAGTCCGTGTTGGAATCTAACCCGGGACCATTCGCACCCAATTGAGTATTATACCACTTAGCCAACGGACCGTTATTGTGGTGAACCCCATCGATCAGCATACATTTCAGAAGATAGTTACAAATAGATGCCCAGAAGTAAACATGATTCATGGTACAAATCTATGAGTCCGTGTTGGAATCTAACCCGGGACCATTCGCACCCAAAGCGAGTATTATACCACTAAACCAACGGAGCGTTATTGTGGTGAACCCCATCGGTCAGCTTACATTTCAGAAGATATTTACAATAAGATGCCCAGAACTAAACATGATTCCTAGTAAAAACGACGGGTCCGTCCGGGAATCGAACCCGGGACCACTAGCACCCAAAGCGAGTATTATACCACTAAACCAACGGACCCTTAATGTGTTGAACCCCATCGGTCAGCTTACATTTCAGAAGATAGTTACAATAAGGTGCCCAAAATTAAAGAAGATTCATGGTTATGATACAAAACGACGGGTCCGTCCGGGAATCGAACCCGGGACCACTCGCACCCAAAGCGAGTTTTATACCACTAAACCAACGGACCCTTGTTGAGAAGAACCCCATCGTCAGCTTACATTTCAGAAGATAGTTACATATAGATGCCCAGAAGTAAACATGATTCATGGTACAAATCTATGAGTCCGTGTTGGAATCTAACCCGGGACCATTCGCACCCAATGCGAGTATTATACCACTAAACCAACGGACCGTTATTGTGGTGAACCCCATCGATCAACTTACATTTCAGAAGATAGTTACAAATAGATGCCCAGAAGTAAACATGATTCATGGTACAAATTTATGAGTCCGTGTTGGAATCTAACCCGGGACCACTCGCACCTTTAACGAGTATTATACCACTAAACCAACGGACCCTTAATGTGTTGAACCCCATTGGTCAGCTTACATTTCTGAAGATATTTACAATAAGATGCCCAGAACTAAACAAGATTCCTAGTACAAAACGACGGGTCCGTCCGGGAATCGAACCCGGGACCACTCGCACCCTAAGCGAGTATTATACCACTAAACCAACGGACCCTTAATGTGTTGAACCCCATCGGTCAGCTTACATTTCAGAAGATAGTTACAAAAAGGTGCCCAAAATTAAACAAGATTCCTAGTACAAAACGATGGGTCCGTCCGGGAATCGAACCCGGGACCACTCGCACCCTAAGCGAGTATTATACCACTAAACCAACGGACCCTTAATGTGTTGAACCCCATCGGTCAGCTTACATTTCTGAAGATATTTACAATAAGATGCCCAGAACTAAACATGATTCCTAGTACAAAACGACGGGTCCGTCCGGGAATCGAACCCGGGACCACTCGCACCCTAAGCGAGTATCATACCACTAAACCAACGGACCCTTAATGTGTTGAACCACATCGGTCAGCTTACATTTCTGAAGATATTTACAATAAGATGCCCAGAACTAAACATGATTCCTAGTACAAAACGACGGGTCCGTCCGGGAATCGAACCCGGGACCACTCGCACCCTAAGCGAGTATTATACCACTAAACCAACGGACCCTTATTGTGAAGAACCCCATCGGTAAGCTTACATTTCAGAAGATAGTTACAATAAGGTGCCCAAAATTAAACAAGATTCATGGTTATGATACAAAACGACGGGTCCGACCGGGAATCGAACCCGGGACCACTCGCACCCAAAGCGAGTTTTATACCACTAAACCAACGGACCGTTACTGTGGTGAACCCCATCGATCAGCTTACATTTCAGAAGATAGTTACAAATAGATGCCCAAAAGTAAACATGATTCATGGTACAAATCTATGAGTCCGTGTTGGAATCTAACCCGGGACCACTCGCACCCTAAGCGAGTATTATTCCACTAAACCAACGGAGCGTTATTGTGGTGAATAGCCTCGGTCAGCTTACATTTCAGAAGATATTTACAATAAGATGCCCAGAACTAAACATGATTCCTAGTACAAAACGACGGTTCCGTCCTGGAATCGAACCCGGAACCACTCGCACCCTAAGCGAGTATTATACCACTAAACCAACGGACCCTACCTGTGTTGAACCCCATCGGTCAGCTTACATTTCAAAAGATAGCTACAAATAGATGCCCATAAGTAAACATGATTCATGGTACAAATCAATGAGTCCGTGTTGGAATCTAACCCGGGACCATTCGCACCCAAAGCGAGTATTATACCACTAAACCAACGGAGCGTTATTGTGGTGAATACCCTCGGTCAGCTTACATTTCAAATGATAGTTACAAAAAGTTTCCCTTAATAAAGCATGATACAAAACGACGGGTCCGTCCGGGAATCGAACCCGGGACCACTCGCACCCTAAGCGAGTATTATACCACAAAACCAACGGACCCTTGATGTGATGAACCCCATCGGTCAGCTTACATTTCAGAAGATAATTACAATAAGATGCTCAGAACTAAACATGATTCCTAGTACAAAACGACGGGTCCGTCCGGGAATCGAACCCGGGACCACTCGCACCCTATTATACCACTAAACCAACGGACCCTTGCTGTGTTGAACCCCATCGGTCACCATATATTTCAGAAGATAGTTACAATAAGATGCCCAGAACTAAACATGATTCCTAGTACAAAACGACGGGTTCGTCCGGGAATCTAACCCGGGACCATTCGCACCCAAAGCGAGTATTATACCTCTAAACCAACGGACCCTTGCTGTGTTGAACCCCATCGGTCAGCTTACATTTCAGAAGATAGTTACAATAAGGTGCCCAAAATTAAACAAGATTCATGATTATGATACAAAACGACGGGTCCGTCCGGGAATCGAACCCGGGACCACTCGCTCCCAAAGCGAGTTTTATACCACTAAACCAACGGACCGTTACTGTGGTGAACCCCATCGATCAGCTTACATTTCAGAAGATAGTTACAAATAGATGCCCAAAAGTAAACATGATTCATGGTACAAATCTATGAGTCCGTGTTGGAATCTAACCCGGGACCACTCGCACCCTAAGCGAGTATTATTCCACTAAACCAACGGAGCGTTATTGTGGTGAATAGCCTCGGTCAGCTTACATTTCAGAAGATATTTACAATAAGATGCCCAGAACTAAACATGATTCCTAGTACAAAACGACGGTTCCGTCCTGGAATCGAACCCGGAACCACTCGCACCCTAAGCGAGTATTATACCACTAAACCAACGGAACCTACCTGTGTTGAACCCCATCGGTCAGCTTACATTTCAGAAGATAGCTACAAATAGATGCCCATAAGTAAACATGATTCATGGTACAAATCAATGAGTCCGTGTTGGAATCTAACCCGGGACCATTCGCACCCAAAGCGAGTATTATACCACTAAACCAACGGAGCGTTATTGTGGTGAAAACCCTCGGTCAGCTTACATTTCAAATGATAGTTACAAAAAGTTTCCCTTAATAAAGCATGATACAAAACGACGGGTCCGTCCGGGAATCGAACCCGGGACCACTCGCACCCTAAGCGAGTATTATACCACTAAACCAACGGAACCTACCTGTGATGAACCCCATCGGTCAGCTTACATTTCAGAAGATAGCTACAAATAGATGCCCATAAGTAAACATGATTCATGGTACAAATCAATGAGTCCGTGTTGGAATCTAACCCGGGACCATTCGCACCCAAAGCGAGTATTATACCACTAAACCAACGGAGCGTTATTGTGGTGAAAACCCTCGGTCAGCTTACATTTCAAATGAGAGTTACAAAAAGTTTCCCTTAATAAAGCATGATACAAAACGACGGGTCCGTCCGGGAATCGAACCCGGGACCACTCGCACCCTAAGCGAGTATTATACCACTAAACCAACGGACCCTTGATGTGATGAACCCCATCGGTCAGCTTACATTTCAGAAGATAGTTACAATAAGGTGCCCAAAATTAAACAAGATTCATGATTATGATACAAAACGACGGGTCCGTCCGGGAATCGAACCCGGGACCACTCGCACCCTAAGCGAGTATTATACCACTAAACCAACGGACCCTTAATGTGTTGAACCCCATCGGTCAGCTTACATTTCAGAAGATAGTTACAATAAGGTGCCCAAAATTAAACAAGATTCCTAGTACAAAACGACGGGTCCGTCCGAGAATCGAACCCGGGTCCACTCGCACCCTAAGCGAGTATTATACCACTAAACCAACGGACCCTTAATGTGTTGAACCCCATCGGTCAGCTTACATTTCTGAAGATATTTACAATAAGATGCCCAGAACTAAACATGATTCCTAGTACAAAACGACGGGTCCGTCCGGGAATCGAACCCGGCACCACTCGCACCCTAAGCGAGTATTATACCACTAAACAAACGGACCCTTAATGTGTTGAACCACATCGGTCAGCTTACATTTCTGAAGATATTTACAATAAGATGCCCAGAACTAAACATGATTCCTAGTACGAAACGACGGGTCCGTCCGGGAATCGAACCCGGGACCACTCGCACCCTAAGCGAGTATTATACCACTAAACCAACGGACCCTTAATGTCTTGAACCCCATCGGTCAGCTTACATTTCAGAAGATAGTTACAA
Source organism: Odiellus spinosus (assembly GCA_963920705.1). NCBI lineage: Eukaryota > Metazoa > Arthropoda > Arachnida > Opiliones > Phalangiidae > Odiellus > Odiellus spinosus. The sequence goes on from OY987234.1 coordinate 3,759,203, forward strand.
AAAGGTGCCCAAAATTAAACAAGGTTCCTGATTATGATACAAAACGACGGGTCCGTCCGGGAACCGAACCCGGGACCACTCGCACCCTAAGCGAGTATTATACCACTAAACCAACGGACCCTTGTTGAGAAGAACCCCATCGTCAGCTTACATTTCAGAAGATAGTTACATATAGATGCCCAGAAGTAAACATGATTCATGGTACAAATCTATGAGTCCGTGTTGGAATCTAACCCGGGACCATTCGCACCCAAAGCGAGTATTATACCACTAAACCAACGGACCGTTATTGTGGTGAACCCCATCGATCAGCTTACATTTCAGAAGATAGTTACAAATAGATGCCCAGAAGTAAACATGATTCATGGTACAAATCTATGAGTCCGTGTTGGAATCTAACCCGGGACCACTCGCATCCTAAGCGAGTATTATACCACTAAACCAACGGACCCTTGATGAGTTGAACCCCATCGGTCAGCTTACATTTCAGAAGATATTTACAATAAGATGCTCAGAACTAAACATGATTCCTAGTACAAAACGACGGGTCCGTCCGGGAATCGAACCCGGGACCACTCGCACCCTATTATACCACTAAACCAACGGACCTTTGCTGTGTTGAACCCCATCGGTCACCTTACATTTCAGAAGATATTTACAATAAGATGCCCAGAACTAAACATGATTCCTAGTACAAAACGACGGGTCCGTCCGGGAATCGAACCCGGGACCACTCGCACCCAAAGCGAGTATTATACCAGTAAACCAACGGACCCTTGCTGTGTTGAACCCCATTGGTCAGCTTACATTTCAGAAGATAGTTACAATAAGGTGCCCAAAAGTAAACAAGAGTCATGATTATGATACAAAACGACGGGTCCGTCCGGGAATCGAACCCGGGACCACACGCACCCAAAGCGAGTATTATACCACTAAACCAACGGACCGTTATTGTGGTGAACCCCATCGATCAGCTTACATTTCAGAAGATAGTTACAAATAGATACCCATAAGTAAACATGATTCATGGTACAAATCTATGAGTCCGTGTTGGAATCTAACCCGGGACCACTCGCACCTTTAACGAGTATTATACCACTAAACCAACGGACCCTTAATGTGTTGAACCCCATTGGTCAGCTTACATTTCTGAAGATATTTACAATAAGATGCCCAGAACTAAACATGATTCCTGGAACAAAACGACGGGTCCGTCCGGGAATCGAACCCGGGACCACTCGCACCCTAAGCGAGTATTATACCACTAAACCAACGGACCCTGAATGTGTTGAACCACAACGGTCAGCTTACATTTCTGAAGATATTTACAATAAGACGCCCAGAACTAAACATGATTCCTAGTACAAAACGACGGGTCCGTCCGGGAATCGAACCCGGGACCACTCGCACCCTAAGCGAGTTTTATACCACTAAACCAACGGACCCTTAATGTGTTGAACCCCATCGGTCAGCTTACATTTCAGAAGATAGTTACAATAAGGTGCCCAAAATTAAACAAGAGTCATGATTATGATACAAAACGACGGGTCCGTCCGGGAATCGAACCCGGGACCACTCGCACCCTAAGCGAGTATTATACCACTAAACCAACGGACCCTTGTTGAGAAGAGCCCCATCGTCAGCTTACATTTCAGAAGATAGTTACATATAGATGCCCAGAAGTAAACATGATTCATGGTACAAATCTATGAGTCCGTGTTGGAATCTAACCCGGGACCATTCGCACCCAAAGCGAGTATTATACCACTAAACCAACGGACCGTTATTGTGGTGAACCCCATCGATCAGCTTACATTTCAGAAGATAGTTACAAATAGATGCCCAGAAGTAAACATGATTCATGGTACAAATCTATGAGTCCGTGTTGGAATCTAACCCGGGACCATTCGCACCCAAAGCGAGTATTATACCACTAAACCAACGGACCGTTATTGTGGTGAACCCCATCGATCAGCTTACATTTCAGAAGATAGTTACAAATAGATGCCCAGAAGTAAACATGATTCATGGTACAAATCTATGAGTCCGTGTTGGAATCTAACCCGGGACCACTCGCACCTTTAACGAGTATTATACCACTAAACCAACGGACCCTTAATGTGTTGAACCCCATTGGTCAGCTTACATTTCTGAAGATATTTACAATAAGATGCCCAGAACTAAACAAGATTCCTAGTACAAAACGACGGGTCCGTCCGGGAATCGAACCCGGGACCACTCGCACCCTAAGCGAGTATTATACCACTAAACCAACGGACCCTTAATGTGTTGAACCCCATCGGTCAGCTTACATTTCAGAAGATAGTTACAAAAAGGTGCCCAAAATTAAACAAGATTCCTAGTACAAAACGACGGGTCCGTCCGGGAATCGAACCCGGGACCATTCGCACCCTAAGCGAGTATTATACCACTAAACCAACGGCCCCTTAATGTGTTGAACCCCATCGGTCAGCTTACATTTCTGAAGATATTTACAATAAGATGCCCAGAACTAAACATGATTCCTAGTACAAAACGACGGGTCCGTCCGGGAATCGAACCCGGGACCACTCGCACCCTAAGCGAGTATTATACCACTAAACCAACGGACCCTTAATGTCTTGAACCCCATCGGTCAGCTTACATTTCAGAAGATAGTTACAAAAAGGTGCCCAAAATTAAACAAGGTTCATGATTATGATACAAAACGACGGGTCCGTACGGGAATCGAACCCGGGACCACTTGCACCCTAAGCGAGTATTATACCACTAAACCAACGGAACGTTATTGTGGTGAACCCCATCGATCAGCTTACATTTCAGAAGATAGTTACAAAAAGGTGCCCAAAATTAAACAAGGTTCATGATTATGATACAAAACGACGGGTCCGTCCGGGAATCGAACCCGGGACCACTCGCACCCTAAACGAGTATTATACCACTAAACCAACGGACCGTTATTGTGGTGAACCCCATCGATCAGCTTACATTTCAGAAGATAGTTACAAATAGATACCCATAAGTAAACATGATTCATGGTACAAATCTATGAGTCCGTGTTGGAATCTAACCCGGGACCATTCGCACCCAAAGCGAGTATTATACCACTAAACCAACGGAGCGTTATTGTGGTGAACCCCATCGGTCAGCTTACATTTCAGAAGATATTTACAATAAGATGCCCAGAACTAAACATGATTCCTAGTACAAAACGACGGGTCCGTCCGGGAATCGAACCCGGGACCACTCGCACCCAAAGCGAGTATTATACCAGTAAACCAACGGACCCTTGCTGTGTTGAACCCCATTGGTCAGCTTACATTTCAGAAGATAGTTACAATAAGGTGCCCAAAATTAAACAAGAGTCATGATTATGATACAAAACGACGGGTCCGTCCGGGAATCGAACCCGGGACCACACGCACCCAAAGCGAGTATTATACCACTAAACCAACGGACCGTTATTGTGGTGAACCCCATCGATCAGCTTACATTTCAGAAGATAGTTACAAATAGATACCCATAAGTAAACAGGATTCTTGGTACAAATCTATGAGTCCGTGTTGGAATCTAACCCGGGACCATTCGCACCCAAAGCGAGTATTATACCACTAAACCAACGGAGCGTTATTGTGGTGAACCCCGTCGGTCAGCTTACATTTCAGAAGATATTTACAATAAGATGCCCAGAACTAAACATGATTCCTAGTACAAAACGACGGGTCCGTCCGCGAATCGAACCCGGGACCACTGGCACCCCAAGCGAGTATTATACCACTAAACCAACGGACCCTTGTTGTGAAGTACCCCATCGGTCAGCTTACATATCAGAAGATAGTTACAATAAGGTGCCCAAAATTAAACAAGAGTCATGATTATGATACAAAACGACGGGTCCGTCCGGGAATCGAACCCGGGACCACACGCACCCTAAGCGAGTATTATACCACTAAGTCAACGGACCCTTGTTGTGAAGTACCCCATCGGTCAGCTTACATATCAGAAGATAGTTACAATAAGGTGCCCAAAATTAAACAAGAGTCATGGTTATGATACAAAACGACGGGTCCGTCCGGGAATCGAACCCGGGACCACTCGCACCCAAAGCGAGTATTATACCACTAAACCAACGGACCGTTATTGTGGTGAACCCCATCGGTCAGCTTACATTTCAGAAGATAGTTACAATAAGGTGCCCAAAATTAAACAAGAGTCATGATTATGATACAAAACGACGGGTCCGTCCGGGAATCGAACCCGGGACCACACGCACCCTAAGCGAGTATTATACCACTAAGTCAACGGACCCTTGTTGTGAAGTACCCCATCGGTCAGCTTACATATCAGAAGATAGTTACAATAAGGTGCCCAAAATTAAACAAGAGTCATGGTTATGATACAAAACGACGGGTCCGTCCGGGAATCGAACCCGGGACCACTCGCACCCAAAGCGAGTATAATACCACTAAACCAACGGACCGTTATTGTGGTGAACCCCATCGATCAGCTTACATTTCAGAAGATAGTTACAAATAGATACCCATAAGTAAACATGATTCATGGTACAAATCTATGAGTCCGTGTTGCAATTTAACCCGGGACCACTCGCACCTTTAACGAGTATTATACCACTAAACCAACGGACCCTTAATGTGTTGAACCCCATTGGTCAGCTTACATTTCTGAAGATATTTGCAATAAGATGCCCAGAACTAAACATGATTCCTAGTACAAAACGACGGGTACGTCCGGGAATCGAGCCCGGGACCACTCACACCCTAAGCGAGTATTATACCACTAAACCAACGGACCCTTAATGTGTTGAACCACAACGGTCAGCTTACATTTCTGAAGATATTTACAATAAGATGCCCAGAACTAAACATGATTCCTAGTACAAAACGACGGGTCCGTCCGGGAATCGAACCCGTTACCACTCGCACCCTAAGCGAGTATTGTACCACTAAACCAACGGACCCTTAATGTGTTGAACCCCATCGGTCAGCTTACATTTCAGAAGATAGTTACAATAAGGTGCCCAAAATTAAACAAGATCCATGATTATGATACAAAACGACGGGTCCGTCCGGGAATCGAACCCGGGACCACTCGCACCCTAAGCGAGTATTATACCACTAAACCAACGGACCCTTGTTGAGAAGAACCCCATCGTCAGCTTACATTTCAGAAGATAGTTACAAATAGATGCCCAGAAGTAAACATGATTCATGGTACAAAACGACGGTTCCGTCCGGGAATCGAACTAGGGACCACTCGCACCCTAAGCGAGTATTAAACCACTAAACCAACGGAGCGTTAATGTGGTGAATACCCTCGGTCAGCTTACATTTCAAATGATAGTTACAAAAAGATTCCCTTAAATAAGCATGATACAAAACGACGGGTCCGTCCGGGAATCGAACCCGGGACCACTCGCACCCTTAGCGAGTATTATACCACTAAACCATCGGACCCTTGATGTGTTGAACCCCATCGGTCAGCTTACATTTCAGAAGATATTTACAATAAGATGCTCAGAACTAAACAGGATTACTAGTACAAAACGACGGTTCCGTCCGGGAATCGAACTAGGGACCACTCGCACCCAAAGCGAGTATTATACCACTAAACCAACGGACCGTTATTGTGGTGAACCCCATCGATCAGCTTACATTTCAGAAGATAGTTACAAATAGATGCCCAGAAGTAAACATGATTCATGGTACAAATCTATGAGTCCGTGTTGGAATCTAACCCGGGACCATTCGCACCCTAAGCGAGTATTATACCACTAAACCAACGGAGCGCTGTTGTGGTGAACCCCATCGGTCAGCTTACATTTCAGAAGATATTTACAATAAGATGCCCAGAACTAAACATGATTCCTAGTACAAAACGACGGGTCCGTCCGGCAATCGAACCCGGGACCACTAGCACCCTAAGCGAGTATTATACCACTAAACCAACGGACCCTTGTTGTGAAGAACCCCATCGGTCAGCTTACATTTCAGAAGATACTTACAATAAGGTGCCCAAAATTAAACAAGATTCATGGTTATGAAACAAAACGACGGGTCCGTCCGGGAATCGAACCCGGGACCACTCGCACCCTAAGCGATTATTATACCACTAAACCAACGGGCCCTTGTTGTGAAGAACCCCATCGGTCAGCTTACATTTCAGAAGATACTTACAATAAGGTGCCCAAAATTAAACAAGATTCATGGTTATGATACAAAAGACGGTTCCGGGACGTCCGGGAATCGAACCCGGGACCACTCGCACCCTAAGCGAGTATTATACCACTAAACCATCGGACCCTCGATGTGTTGAACCTCATCGGTCAGCTTACATTTCAGAAGATAATTACAATAAGATGCTCAGAACTAAACATGATTCCTAGTACAAAACGACGGGTCCGCCCGGGAATCGAACCCGGGACCATTCGCACCCTATTATACCACTAAACCAACGGACCCTTGCTGTGTTGAACCCCATCGGTCACCTTACATTTCAGAAGATAGTTACAATAAGATGCCCAGAACTAAACATGATTCCTAGTACAAAACGACGGGTCCGTCCGGGAATCGAACCCGGGACCACTTGCACCCATAGCGAGTAATATACCACTAAACCAACGTACCCTTGCTGTGTTGAACCCCATTGGTCAGCTTACATTTCAGAAGATAGTTACAATAAGGTGCCCAAAATTAAACAAGATTCATGATTATGATACAAAACGACGGGTACGTCCGGGAATCGAACCCGGGACCACTAGCACCCTAAGCGAGTATTATACCACTAAACCAACGGACCCTTGTTGTGAAGAACCCCATCGGTCAGCTTACATTTCAGAAGATAGTTACAATAAGGTGCCCAAAATTAAACAAGATTCATGGTTATGATACAAAACGACGGGTCCGTCCGGGAATCGAACCCGGGACCACTCGCACCCAAAGCGAGTATTATACCACTAAACCAACGGACCGTTATTGTGGTGAACCCCATCGTCAGCTTACATTTCAGAAGATAGTTACAAATAGATGCCCAGAAGTAAACAAGATTCATGGTACAAATCTATGAGTCCGTGATGGAATCTAACCCGGGACCATTCGCACCCAAAGCGAGTATTATACCACTAAACCAACGGACCGTTATTGTGGTAAACCCCATCGATCAGCCTACATTTCAGAAGATAGTTACAAATAGATGCCCAGAAGTAAACATGATTCATGGTACAAATCTATGAGTCCATGTTGGAATCTAACCCGGGACCATTCGCACCCAAAGCGAGTATTATACCACTAAACCAACGGAGCGTTATTGTGGTGAACCCCATCGGTCAGCTTACATTTCAGAAGATATTTACAATAAGATGCCCAGAACTAAACATGATTCCTAGTACAAAACGACGGGTCCGTCCGGGAATCGAACCCGGGACCACTCGCACCCAAAACGAGTATTATACCACTAAACCAACGGACCCTTGCTGTGTTGAACCCCATTGGTCAGCTTACATTTCAGAAGATAGTTACAATAAGGTGTCCAAAATTAAACAAGATTCATGGTTATGATACAAAACGACGGGTCCGTCCGGGAATCGAACCCGGGACCACTCGCACCCAAAGCGAGTATTATACCACTAAACCAACGGACCGTTGTTGTGGTGAACCCCATCGTCAGCTTACATTTCAGAAGATAGTTACAAATAGATGCCCAGAAGTAAACATGATTCATGGTACAAATCTATGAGTCCGTGTTGGAATCTAACCCGGGACCATTCGCACCCAAAGCTAGTATTATATCACTAAACCAACGGACCGTTATTGTGGTAAACCCCATCGATCAGCCTACATTTCAGAAGATAGTTACAAATAGATGCCCAGAAGTAAACATGATTCATGGTACAAATCTATGAGTCCGTGTTGGAATCTAACCCGGGACCATTCGCACCCAAAGCGAGTATTATACCACTAAACCAACAGAGCGTTATTGCGGTGAACCCCATCGGTCAGCTTACATTTCAGAAGATATTTACAATAAGATGCCCAGAACTAAACATGATTCCTAGTACAAAACGACGGGTCCGTCCGGGAATCGAACCCGGGACCACTCGCACCCAAAGCGAGTATTATACCACTAAACCAACGGACCCTTGCTGTGTTGAACCCCATTGGTCAGCTTACATTTCAGAAGATAGTTACAATAAGGTGCCCAAAATTAAACAAGATTCATGGTTATGATACAAAACGACGGGTCCGTCCGGGAATCGAACCCGGGACCACTCGCACCCAAAGCGAGTATTATACCACTAAACCAACGGACCCTTGCTGTGTTGAACCCCATTGGTCAGCTTACATTTCAGAAGATAGTTACAAGAAGGTGACCAAAATTAAACAAGATTCATGGTTATGATACAAAACGACGGGTCCGTCCGGGAATCGAACCCGGGACCACTCGCAAGCAAAGCGAGTATTATACCACTAAACCAACGGACCGTTGTTGTGGTGAACCCCATCGTCAGCTTACATTTCAGAAGATAGTTACAAATAGATGCCCAGAAGTAAACATGATTCATGGTACAAATCTATGAGTCCGTGTTGGAATCTAACCCGGGACCATTCGCACCCAAAGCGAGTATTATACCACTAAACCAACGGACCGTTATTGTGGTAAACCCCATCGATCAGCCTACATTTCAGAAGATAGTTACAAATAGATACCCAGAAGTAAACATGATTCATGGTGTTGGAATCTAACCCGGGACCATTCGCACCCAAAGCGAGTATTATACCACTAAACCAACGGAGCTTTATTGTGGGGCACCCCATCGGTCAGCTTACAATTCAGAAGATATTTACAATAAGATGCCCAGAACTAAACATGATTCCTAGTACAAAACGACGGGTCCGTCCGGGAATCGAACCCGGGACCACTCGCACCCAAAGCGAGTATTATACCACTAAACCAACGGACCCTTGCTGTGTTGAACCCCATTGGTCAGCTTACATTTCAGAAGATAGTTACAATAAGGTGCCCAAAATTAAACAAGATTCATGATTATGATACAAAACGACGGGTCCGTCCGGGATCGAACCCGGGACGACTCGCACCCTAAGCGAGTATTATACCACTAAACCAACGGACCCTTGTTGTGAAGAACCCCATCGGTCAGCTTACATTTCAGAAGATAGTTACAATAAGGTGCCCAAAATTAAACAAGATTCATGGTTATGATACAAAACGACGGGTCCGTCCGGGACCACTCGCACCCAAAGCGAGTATTATACCACTAAACCAACGGACCGTTATTGTGGTGAACCCCATCGTCAGCTTACATTTCAGAAGATAGTTACAAATAGATGCCCAGAAGTAAACATGATTCATGGTGTTGGAATCTAACCCGGGACCATTCGCAAACAAAGCGAGTATTAAACCACTAAACCAACGGAGCGTTATTGTGGTGAATACCCTCGGTCAGCTTACATTTCAAATGATAGTTACAAAAAGATTCCCTTAATTAAGCATGATACAAAAGGACGGGTCCGACCAGGAATCGAACCCGGGACCGTTCGCACCCAAAGCGAGTATTATACCACTAATGCAACGGAGCGTTATTGTGGTGAATACCCTCGGTCAGCTTACATTTCAAATGATAGTTACAAAAAGATTCCCTTAATTAAGCATGATACAAAACGACAAGTCCTTCCGGGAATCGAACCCGGGACCACTCGCACCTTAAGCAAGTATTATACCACTAAACCATCGGACCCTTGATGTGTTGAACCCCATGGATCAGCTTACATTTCAGAAGATATTTACAATAAGATGCCCAGAACTAAACATGATTCCTAGTACAAAACGACGGGTCCGTCCGGGAATCGAACCCGGGACCACTCGCACCCAAAGCGAGTATTATACCACTAAACCAACGGACCCTTGCTGTGTTGAACCCCATTGGTCAGCTTACATTTCAGAAGATAGTTACAATAAGGTGCCCAAAATTAAACAAGATTCATGATTATGATACAAAACGACGGGTCCGTCCGGGACCGAACCCGGGACCACTCGCACCCTAAGCGAGTATTATACCACTAAACCAACGGAACCTTGTTGTGAAGAACCCCATCGGTCAGCTTACATTTCAGAAGATAGTTACAATAAGGTGCCCAAAATTAAACAAGATTCATGATTTTGATACAAAACGACGGGTCCGTCCGGGAATCGAACCCGGGACCACTCGCACCCAAAGCGAGTATTATACCACTAAACCAACGGACCGTTATTGTGGCGAACCCCATCGTCAGCTTACATTTCAGAAGATAGTTACAAATAGATGCCCAGAAGTAAACATGAATCATGGTACAAATCTATGAGAACGTGTTGGAATCTAACCCGGGACCATTCGCACACAAAACGAGTATTAAACCACTAAACCAACGGAGCGTTATTGTGGTGAATACCCTCGGTCAGCTTACATTTCAAATGATAGTTACAAAAAGATTCCCTTAATTAAGCATGATACAAAACGACGAGTCCGTCCAGAATCGAACCCGGGACCACTCGCACCCTAAGCGAGTATTATACCACTAAACCATCGGACCCTTGATGTGTTGAACCCCATCGGTCAGCTTACATTTCAGAAGATATTTACAATAAGATGCTCAGAACTAAACATGATTCCTAGTACAAAACGACGGGTCCGTCCGGGAATCGAACCCGGGACCACTCACACACTAAGCGAGTATTATACCACTAAACCATCGGACCCTTGATGTGTTGAACCCCATCGGTCAGCTTACATTTCAGAAGATATTTACAATAAGATGCTCAGAACTAAACATGATTCCTAGTACAAAACGACGGGTCCGTCCGGGAATCGAACCCGGGACCACTCGCACACTAAGCGAGTATTATACCACTAAACCAACGGCCCCTTGCTGTGTTGAACCCCATTGGTCAGCTTACATTTCAGAAGATAGTTATAATAAGGTGCCCAAAATTAAACAAGATTCGTGATTATGATACAAAACGACGGGTCCATCCGTGAATCGAACCCGGGACCACTCGCACCCTAAGCGAGTATTATACCACTAAACCAAGGGACCCTTAATGTGTTGAACCCCATAGGTCAGCTTACATTTCTGAAGATATTTACGATAAGATGCCCAGAACTAAACATGATTCCAAGTACAAAACGACGGGTCCGTCCGGGAATCAAACCCGGGACCACTCGCACCCTAAGCGAGTATTATACCACTAAACCAACGGACCCTTGTTGTGAAGAACCCCATCGGTCAGCTTACATTTCAGAAGGTAGTTACAATAAGGTGCCCAAAATTAAACAAGATTCATGGTTATGATACAAAACGACGGGTCCGTCCGGGAATCGAACCCGGACCACTCGCACCCTAAGCGAGTATTATACCACTAAACCAACGAACCCTATCTGTGTTGAACCCCATCGGTCAGCTTACATTTTAGAAGATAGATACAAATAGATGCCCATAAGTAAACATGATTCATGGTACAAATCTATGATTCCGTTTTGGAATCTAACCCGGGACCATTCGCACCCAAAGCGAGTATTATACCACTAAACCAACGGACCGTTATTGTGGCGAACCCCATCGTCAGCTTACATTTCAGAAGATAGTTACAAATAGATGCCCAGAAGTAAACATGAATCATGGTACAAATCTATGAGAACGTGTTGGAATCTAACCCGGGACCATTCGCACACAAAACGAGTATTAAACCACTAAACCAACGGAGCGTTATTGTGGTGAATACCCTCGGTCAGCTTACATTTCAAATGATAGTTACAAAAAGATTCCCTTAATTAAGCATGATACAAAACGACGAGTCCGTCCAGAATCGAACCCGGGACCACTCGCACCCTAAGCGAGTATTATACCACTAAACCATCGGACCCTTGATGTGTTGAACCCCATCGGTCAGCTTACATTTCAGAAGATATTTACAATAAGATGCTCAGAACTAAACATGATTCCTAGTACAAAACGACGGGTCCGTCCGGGAATCGAACCCGGGACCACTCACACACTAAGCGAGTATTATACCACTAAACCATCGGACCCTTGATGTGTTGAACCCCATCGGTCAGCTTACATTTCAGAAGATATTTACAATAAGATGCTCAGAACTAAACATGATTCCTAGTACAAAACGACGGGTCCGTCCGGGAATCGAACCCGGGACCACTCGCACACTAAGCGAGTATTATACCACTAAACCAACGGCCCCTTGCTGTGTTGAACCCCATTGGTCAGCTTACATTTCAGAAGATAGTTATAATAAGGTGCCCAAAATTAAACAAGATTCGTGATTATGATACAAAACGACGGGTCCATCCGTGAATCGAACCCGGGACCACTCGCACCCTAAGCGAGTATTATACCACTAAACCAAGGGACCCTTAATGTGTTGAACCCCATAGGTCAGCTTACATTTCTGAAGATATTTACGATAAGATGCCCAGAACTAAACATGATTCCAAGTACAAAACGACGGGTCCGTCCGGGAATCAAACCCGGGACCACTCGCACCCTAAGCGAGTATTATACCACTAAACCAACGGACCCTTGTTGTGAAGAACCCCATCGGTCAGCTTACATTTCAGAAGGTAGTTACAATAAGGTGCCCAAAATTAAACAAGATTCATGGTTATGATACAAAACGACGGGTCCGTCCGGGAATCGAACCCGGACCACTCGCACCCTAAGCGAGTATTATACCACTAAACCAACGAACCCTTTCTGTGTTGAACCCCATCGGTCACCTTACATTTCAGAAGATAGTTACAATAAGATGCCCAGAACTAAACATGATTCCTAGTACAAAACGACGGGTCCGTCCGGGAATCGAACCCGGGACCACTTGCACCCATAGCGAGTAATATACCACTAAACCAACGTACCCTTGCTGTGTTGAACCCCATTGGTCAGCTTACATTTCAGAAGATAGTTACAATAAGGTGCCCAAAATTAAACAAGATTCATGATTATGATACAAAACGACGGGTCCGTCCGGGAATCGAACCCGGGACCACTCGCACCCAAAGCGAGTATTATACCACTAAACCAACGGACCCTTGTTGTGAAGAACCCCTTCGGTCAGCTTACATTTCAGAAGATAGTTACAATAAGGTGCCCAAAATTAAACAAGATTCATGGTTATGATACAAAACGACGGGTCCGTCCTGGAATCGAACCCGGGACCACTCGCACCCAAAGCGAGTATTATACCACTAATCCAACGGACCGTTATTGTGGTGAACCCCATCCTTCAGCTTACATTTCAGAAGATAGTTACAAATAGATGCCCAGAATTAACCATGATTCATGGTACAAATCTATGAGTCCGTGTTGGAATCTAACCCGGGACCATTCGCACCCAAAGCGAGTATTATACCACTAAACCAACTGAGCGTTATTGTGGTGAACCCCATCGGTCAGCTTACATTTCAGAAGATATTTACAATAAGATGCCCAGAACTAAACATGATTCCTAGTACAAAACGACGGGTCTGTCCGGGAATCGAACCCGGGACCACTCGCACCCAAAGCGAGTATTATACCACTAAACCAACGGACCCTTGTTGTGAAGAACCCCATCGGTCAGCTTACATTTCAGAAGATAGTTACAATAAGGTGCCCAAAATTAAACAAGATTCATGGTTATGATACAAAACGACGGGTCCGTCCTGGAATCGAACCCGGGACCACTCGCACCCAAAGCGAGTATTATACCACTAAACCAACGGACCGTTATTGTGATGAACCCCATCCTTCAGCTTACATTTCAGAAGATAGTTACAAATAGATGCCCAGAATTAACCATGATTCATGGTACAAATCTATGAGTCCGTGTTGGAATCTAACCCGGGACCATTCGCACCCAAAGCGAGTATTATACCACTAAACCAACTGAGCGTTATTGTGGTGAACCCCATCGGTCAGCTTACATTTCAGAAGCTATTTACAATAAGATGCCCAGAACTAAACATGATTCCTAGTACAAAACGACGGGTCCGTCCGGGAATCGAACCCGGGACCACTCGCACCCAACGCTAGTATTAAACCACTAAACCAACGGACCCTTGCTGTGTTGAACCCCATTGGTCAGCTTACATTTCAGAAGATAGCTACAATAAGGTGCCCAAAATTAAACAAGATTCATGATTATGATACAAAACGACGGGTCCGTCCGGGAGTCGAATCCGGGACCACTCGCACCCAAATCGAGTATTATACCACTAAACCAACGGACCGTTATTGTGGTGAACAACATCGATCAGCTTACATTTCAGAAGATAGTTACAAATAGATCCCCAGAAGTAAACATGATTCATGGTACAAATCTATGAGTCCGTGTTGGAATCTAACCCGGGACCACTCGCACCCTAAGCGAGTATTATACCACTAAACCAACGGACACTCGTTGTGAAGAACCCCATCGGTCAGCTTACATTTCAGAAGATAGTTACAATAAGGTGCCCAAATTTAAACAAGATTTATGATTATGATACAAAACGACGGGTCCGTCCGGGAATCGAACCCGGGACCACTCGCACCCTAAGCGAGTATTATACCACTAAACCAACGGACCCTTAATGTGTTGAACCCCACCGGTCAACTTACATTTCTGAAGATATTTACAATGAGATGTCCAGAACTAAACATGATTCCTAGTACAAAACGACGGGTCCGTCCGGGAATCGAACCCGGGACCACTCGCACCCTAAGCGAGTATTATACCACTAAACCAACGGACCCTTAATGTGTTGAACCCTATCGGTCAACTTACATTTCTGAAGATATTTACAATGAGATGTCCAGAACTAAACATGATTCCTAGTACAAAACGACGGGTCCGTCCGGGAATCGAACCCGGGACCACTCGCACCCTAAGCGAGTATTATACCACTAAACCAACAGACCCTTAATGTGTTGACCCCCATCTGTCAGCTTACATTTCAGAAGATAGTTACAATAAGGTGCCCAAAAATAAAGAAGATTCATGATTATGATACAAAACGACGGGACCGTCCGGGAATCGAACCCGGGACCACTCGCACCCAAAGCGAGTATTATACCACTAAACCAACGGACCCTTGTTGTGAAGAACCCCATCGATCAGCTTACATTTCAGAAGATAGTTACAAATAGATGCCCAGAAGTAAACATGATTCATGGTACAAATCTATGAGTCCGTGTTGGAATCTAACCCGGGACCATTCGCACCCAAAGCGAGTATTATACCACTAAACCAACGGAGCGTTATTATGGTGAACCCCATCGGTCAGCTTACATTTCAGAAGATATTTACAATAAGATGCCCAGAACTAAACATGATTCCTAGTACAAAACGACGGGTCCGTCCGGGAGTCGAACCCGGGACCACTCGCACCCAAATCGACTATTATACCACTAAACCAACGGACCGTTATTGTGGTGAACAACATCGATCAGCTTACATTTCAGAAGATATTTACAATAAGATGCCCAGAACTAAACATGATTCCTAGTACAAAACGACGGGTCCGTCCGGGAATCGAACCCGGGACCACTCGCACCCAAAGCGAGTATTATACCACTAAACCAACGGACCCTTGTTGTGAAGAACCCCATCGGTCAGCTTACATTTCAGAAGATAGTTACAATAAGGTGCCCAAAATTAAACAAGATTCATGGTTATGATACAAAACGACGGGTCCGTCCTGGAATCGAACCCGGGACCACTCGCACCCAAAGCGAGTATTATACCACTAAACCAACGGACCGTTATTGTGGTGAACCCCATCCTTCAGCTTACATTTCAGAAGATAGTTACAATAAGGTGCCCAAAATTAAACAAGATTCATGGTTATGATACAAAACGACGGCTCCGTCCGGGAATCGAACCCGGGACAATTCGCATCCAAAGCGAGTATTATACCTTTAAACCAACGGACCGTTACTGTGGTGAACCCCATCGTCAGCTTACATTTCAGAAGATAGTTACAAATACATGCCCAGAAGTAAAAATGATCCATGGTACAAATCTATGAGTCCGTGTTGGAATCTAACCCGGGACCATTCGCACCCAAAGCGAGTATTAAACCACTAAACCAACGGGGCGTTATTGTGATGAATACCCTCGGTCAGCTTACATTTCAAATGATAGTTACAAAAATATTCCCTTTATTAAGCATGATGCAAAACGACGGGTCCGTCCGGGAATCGAACCCGGGACCACTCGCACCCTAAGCGAGTATTATACCACTAAACCAACGGACCCTTCTTGTGAAGAACCCCATCGGTCAGCTTACATTTCAGAAGATAGTTACAATAAGGTGCCCAAAATTAAACAAGATTTATGATTATGATACAAAACGACGGGTCCGTCCGGGAATCGAACCCGGGACCACTCGCACCCTAAGCGAGTATTATACCACTAAACCAACGGACCCTTAATGTGTTGAACCCTATCGGTCAACTTACATTTCTGAAGATATTTACAATGAGATGTCCAGAACTAAACATGATTCCTAGTACAAAACGACGGGTCCGTCCGGGAGTCGAACCCGGGACCACTCGCACCCAAATCGACTATTATACCACTAAACCAACGGACCGTTATTGTGGTGAACAACATCGATCAGCTTACATTTCAGAAGATATTTACAATAAGATGCCCAGAACTAAACATGATTCCTAGTACAAAACGACGGGTCCGTCCGGGAATCGAACCCGGGACCACTCGCACCCAAAGCGAGTATTATACCACTAAACCAACGGACCCTTGTTGTGAAGAACCCCATCGGTCAGCTTACATTTCAGAAGATAGTTACAATAAGGTGCCCAAAATTAAACAAGATTCATGGTTATGATACAAAACGACGGGTCCGTCCTGGAATCGAACCCGGGACCACTCGCACCCAAAGCGAGTATTATACCACTAAACCAACGGACCGTTATTGTGGTGAACCCCATCCTTCAGCTTACATTTCAGAAGATAGTTACAAATAGATACCCAGAAGTAAACATGATTCATGGTACAAATCTATGAGTCCGTGTTGGAATCTAACCCGGGACCATTCGCACCCAAAGCGAGTATTAAACCACTAAACCAACGGAGCGTTATTGTGGTGAATACCCTCGGTCAGCTTACATTTCAAATGATAGTTACAAAAAGATTCCCTTAAATAAGCATGATACAAAACGACGGGTCCGTCCGGGAATCGAACCCGGGACCACTCGCACCCAATTATACCACTAAACTAACGGACCCTTGCTCTGTTGAACCCCATCGGTCAGCTTACATTTCAGAAGATAGTTACAATAAGGTGCCCAAAATTAATTAAGATTCATGGTTATGATACAAAACGACGGGTCCGTCCGGGAATCGAACCCGGGACCACTCGCACCCTAAGCGAGTATTATACCACTAAACCAACGGACCCTTGTTGTGAAGAACCCCATCGGTCAGCTTACATTTCAGAAGATAGTTACAATTAGGTGTCCAAAATTAAACAAGATTCATGGTTATGATACAAAACGACGGGTCCGTCCGGTAATCGAACCCGGGACCACTCGCACCCTAAGCGAGTATTATACCACTACCAACGTACCCTTGCTGTGTTGAACCCCATCGTTCAGTTTACATTTCAGAAGATAGTTACAATAAGATGCCCAGAACTAAACATGATTCCTAGTACAAAACGACGGGCCCGTCCGGGAATCGATCCCGGGACCAATCGCACCCTAAGCGAGTATTAGACCACTAAATCAACAGACGTTACTTTGGTTAACCCCCTCGGTCAGCTTACATTTCAAATGATAGTTACAAAAAGATTCCCTTATTTAAGCAAGATACAAAACGACGGGTCCGTCAGCTTACATTTCAGAAGAAGAAGATGCACAAACTTAAACATGATTCATGGTTATGATGCAAAACGACGGGTCCGTCCGGGAATCGAACCCGGGATCACTCGCACCCAAAAGCGAGTATTATACCACTAAACCCACGAACCGTTATTGTGGAGAACCCCATCGATCAGCTTACATTTCAGAAGATAGTTACAAATAGATGCCCAGAAGTAAACATGTTTCATGGTACAAATCTATGAGTCGGTTTTGGAATCTAACCCGGGACCATTCGCACCCAAACTGAGTATTATACCACTAAACCAACGGAGCGTTATTGTGGTGAATACCCTCGGTCAGCTTACATTTCAAATGATAGTTACAAAAAGATTCCCTTAATTAAGCATGATACAAAACGACGGGTCCGTCCGGGAATCGAACCCGGGACTACTCGCACCCTAAGCGAGTATTATACCACTTGTTGTATCTGTGTTGAACGCGATTGGTGAGCTTACATTTCAGAAGATAGTTACAAAAAGATACCCTTAAATAAGCATGATACAAAACGACGGGTCCGTTCGGTAATCGAACCCGGGACCACCCGGACCCTAAACGAGTATTATACCACTAAACCAACGTACCCTTGTGGTTAATACCACTAAACATGATTCATGGTTATGATGCAAAACGACGGGTCCGTCCGGGAATCGAACCCGGGACTACTCGCACCCTATTATACCACTAAACCAACGGACCCTTGCTGTGTTGAACCCCATCGGTCAGCTTACATTTCAGAAGATAGTTACAATAAGTTGCCCAGAACTAAACATGATTCCTAGTACAAAACGACGGGTCCGTCCGGGAATCGAACCCGGGACCACTCGCACCCTAACCGAGTATTATACCACTAAACCAACGCAACCTTGCTCTGTTGAACCCCATCGTTCAGCTTACATTTCAGAAGATAGTTACAATAAGGTGCCCAAAATTAAACAAGATTCATGGTTATGATACAAAACGACGGGTCCGTCCGGGAATCGAACCCGGGACCACTCGCACCCAAAGCGAGTATTATACCACTAAACCAACGGACCGTTATTGTGGTGAACCCCATCGATCAGCTTACATTTCAGAAGATAGTTACAAATAGATGCCCAGATGTTAACATGATTCATGGTACAAATCTATGAGTCCGTGTTGGAATCTAACCCGGGACCATTCGCACCCAAACCGAGTATTATACCACTAAACCAACGGAGCGTTATTGTGGTGAATACCCTCGGTCAGCTTACATTTCAAATGATAGTTACAAAAAGATTTCCTTAATTAAGCATGATACAAAACGACGGGTCCGTCCAGGAATCGAACCCGGGACCACTCGCACCCTAAGCGAGTATTATACCACTAAACCAACGGACCCTTCTTGTGAAGAACCCCATCGGTCAGCTTACATTTCAGAAGATAGTTACAATAAGGTGCCCAAAATTAAACAAGATTCATGGTTATGATACAAAACGACGGCTCCGTCCGGGAATCGAACCCGGGACAATTCGCATCCAAAGCGAGTATTATACCTTTAAACCAACGGACCGTTATTGTGGTGAACCCCATCGTCAGTTTACATTTCAGAAGATAGTTACAAATACATGCCCAGAAGTAAAAATGATTCATGGTACAAATCTATGAGTCCGTGTTGGAATCTAACCCGGGACCATTCGCACCCAAAGCGAGTATTAAACCACTAAACCAACGGGGCGTTATTGTGATGAATACCCTCGGTCAGCTTACATTTCAAATGATAGTTACAAAAATATTCCCTTTATTAAGCATGATGCAAAACGACGGGTCCGTCCGGGAATCGAACCCGGGACTACTCGCACCCTAAGCGAGTATTATACCACTAAACCAACGGACCCTTCATGTGAAGAACCCCATCGGTCAGCTTACATTTCAGAAGATAGTTACAATAAGGTGCCCAAAATTAAACAAGATTCATGGTTATGATACAAAACGACGGGTCCGTCCGGTAATCGAACCCGGGACCACTCGCACCCTAAGCGAGTATTAAACCACTACCAACGTACCCTTGCTGTGTTGAACCCCATCGGTCAGCTTACATTTCAGAAGATAGTTACAATAAGATGCCCAGAACTAAACACGATTCCTAGTACAAAACGACGGGCCCGTCCGGGAATCGATCCCGGGACCAAACGCACCCTAAGCGAGTATTACACCACTAAATCAACAGACGTTACTGTGGTTAACCCCCTCGGTCAGCTGACATTTCAAATGATAGTTACAAAAAGATTCCCTTAATTAAGCAAGATACAAAACGACGGGTCCGTCCGGGAATCGAACCCGGGACCACTCGCACCCAATTATACCACTAAACCAACGGACCCTTGCTCTGTTGAACCCCATCGGTCAGCTTACATTTCAGAAGATAGTTACAATAAGGTGCCCAAAATTAATTAAGATTCATGGTTATGATACAAAACGACGGGTCCGTCCGGGAATCGAACCCGGGACCACTCGCACCCAATTATACCACTAAACCAACGGACCCTTGCTCTGTTGAACCCCATCGGTCAGCTTACATTTCAGAAGATAGTTACAATAAGGTGCCCAAAATTAATTAAGATTCATGGTTATGATACAAAACGACGGGTCCGTCCGGGAATCGAACCCGGGACCACTCGCACCCTAAGCGAGTATTATACCACTAAACCAACGGACCCTTGTTGTGAAGAACCCCATCGGTCAGCTTACATTTCAGAAGATAGTTACAATTAGGTGTCCAAAATTAAACAAGATTCATGGTTATGATACAAAACGACGGGTCCGTCCGGTAATCGAACCCGGGACCACTCGCACCCTAAGCGAGTATTATACCACTACCAACGTACCCTTGCTGTGTTGAACCCCATCGTTCAGTTTACATTTCAGAAGATAGTTACAATAAGATGCCCAGAACTAAACATGATTCCTAGTACAAAACGACGGGCCCGTCCGGGAATCGATCCCGGGACCAATCGCACCCTAAGCGAGTATTAGACCACTAAATCAACAGACGTTACTTTGGTTAACCCCCTCGGTCAGCTTACATTTCAAATGATAGTTACAAAAAGATTCCCTTATTTAAGCAAGATACAAAACGACGGGTCCGTCAGCTTACATTTCAGAAGAAGAAGATGCACAAACTTAAACATGATTCATGGTTATAATGCAAAACGACGGGTCCGTCCGGGAATCGAACCCGGGATCACTCGCACCCAAAAGCGAGTATTATACCACTAAACCCACGAACCGTTATTGTGGAGAACCCCATCGATCAGCTTACATTTCAGAAGATAGTTACAAATAGATGCCCAGAAGTAAACATGTTTCATGGTAAAAATCTATGAGTCGGTTTTGGAATCTAACCCGGGACCATTCGCACCCAAACTGAGTATTATACCACTAAACCAACGGAGCGTTATTGTGGTGAATACCCTCGGTCAGCTTACATTTCAAATGATAGTTACAAAAAGATTCCCTTAATTAAGCATGATACAAAACGACGGGTCCGTCCGGGAATCGAACCCGGGACTACTCGCACCCTAAGCGAGTATTATACCACTTGTTGTATCTGTGTTGAACGCGATTGGTGAGCTTACATTTCAGAAGATAGTTACAAAAAGATACCCTTAAATAAGCATGATACAAAACGACGGGTCCGTTCGGTAATCGAACCCGGGACCACCCGGACCCTAAACGAGTATTATACCACTAAACCAACGTACCCTTGTGGTTAATACCACTAAACATGATTCATGGTTATGATGCAAAACGACGGGTCCGTCCGGGAATCGAACCCGGGACTACTCGCACGCTATTATACCACTAAACCAACGGACCCTTGCTGTGTTGAACCCCATCGGTCAGCTTACATTTCAGAAGATAGTTACAATAAGTTGCCCAGAACTAAACATGATTCCTAGTACAAAACGACGGGTCCGTCCGGGAATCGAACCCGGGACCACTCGCACCCTAACCGAGTATTATACCACTAAACCAACGCAACCTTGCTCTGTTGAACCCCATCGTTCAGCTTACATTTCAGAAGATAGTTACAATAAGGTGCCCAAAATTAAACAAGATTCATGGTTATGATACAAAACGACGGGTCCGTCCGGGAATCGAACCCGGGACCACTCGCACCCAAAGCGAGTATTATACCACTAAACCAACGGACCGTTATTGTGGTGAACCCCATCGATCAGCTTACATTTCAGAAGATAGTTACAAATAGATGCCCAGATGTTAACATGATTCATGGTACAAATCTATGAGTCCGTGTTGGAATCTAACCCGGGACCATTCGCACCCAAACCGAGTATTATACCACTAAACCAACGGAGCGTTATTGTGGTGAATACCCTCGGTCAGCTTACATTTCAAATGATAGTTACAAAAAGATTTCCTTAATTAAGCATGATACAAAACGACGGGTCCGTCCAGGAATCGAACCCGGGACCACTCGCACCCTAAGCGAGTATTATACCACTAAACCAACGGACCCTTGTTGTGTTTAGCCGGATCGGTCAGTTTACATTTCAGAAGATAGTTACAGTAAGATGCCCAAACTTAAAAATGAATCATGGTTATGATACATGATTCCTGGTACAAAACGACGGGTCTGTCCGGAAATCGAACCCGGGACCACTCGCAACCTAAGCGAGTATCATACCACTAAACCAACGGACCCTTGATGTGTTGAACCCCATCGGTCAGCTTACATTTCAGAAGATATTTACAATAAGATGCCCAGAACTAAACATGATTCCTAGTACAAAACGACGGGTCCGTCCTGGAATCGAACCCGAGACCACTCGCACCCTAAGCGAGTATTATACCACTAAACCAACGGACCCTATTTGTGTCGAGCCCCATCGGTCAGCTTACATTTCAGAAGATAGTTACAATATGATGCTCAAACTTAAGCATGATTCCTGGTTATGATACAAAACGAAATGTCCGTCCGGGAATCGGACCCGTGACCACTCGCACCCTAAGCGAGTATTACACCACTAAATCAACAGACGTTACTGTGGTTTACCCCCTCGGTCAGCTTACATTTCAAATGATAGTTACAAAAAGATTCCCTTAATTAAGCAAGATACAAAACGACGGGTCCGTCCGGGAATCAACCCGGGACCACCCGCACCCAAAGCGAGTATTATACCACTAAACCAACGGACCCTTGATGTGTTGAACCCCATCGGTCAGCTTACATTTCAGAAGATAGTTACAACAAGATGCCCAGAATTAAACATGATTCCTAGTACAAAACTACGGGCCCGTCCGGGAATCGAACCCGGGACCACCCACACCCTAGGCGTGTATTATACCACTAAACCAACGGACCCTATTTGTGTCGAGCCCCATCGGTCAGCTTACATTTCAGAAGATAGTTACAATATGATGCTCAAACTTAAACATGATTCCTGGTTATGATACAAAACGACATGTCCGTCCGGGAATCGGACCCGTGACCACTCGCACCCAAAGCGAGTATTATACCACTAAACCAACGAACCGTTATTGTGGAGAACCCCATCGGTCAGCTTGCATTTCAAAAGATAGTTACAATAAGATGCCCTTAATTAAGTATGATACAAAACGACGGGTCTGTCCGGGAATCGAACCCGTGACCACTCGCAGCCTAAGCGAGTATTATACCACTAAACCAACGGACCCTATTTGTGTTGAGCCCCATCGGTCAGCTTACATTGCAGAAAATAGTTACAAAAAGATACCCTTAAATAAGCATGATACCAAACGACGGATCCGGCCGGTAATCGAACCCGGGACATCTCGCACCCTAAGCGAGTATTATACCACTAAACCAACGTACCCTTGTTGTATTGAACCCCATCGGTCAGCTTACATTTCAGAAGATAGTTACAATAAGACGCTCAAACTTACACATGATTCATGGTTATGATACAAAACGACAGGTCCGTCCAGGATTCGAACCCGGGACCACTCGCACCTAAAGCGAGAATTATACCACTAAACTAACGGACCGTTATTGTGGTGCACCCCATTGGTCAGCTTACATTTCAGAAGATAGTTACAAAAAGATGCCCAGAAGTAAACATGATTCATGGTACAAATCTATGAGTCCGTCTTGGAATCTAACCCGGGACCATTCGCTTCCAAAGCGAGTATTAGGATAAACACGTTCGTGTTTATTAGCATAAACACGTTCGTGTTTAACCCTTTATCTAAACTCGAATTTCATCAGAAACCGTAATGTCTTTTCCAATGGACCCGCGGCGCTTGATAACTGAAATCGTCGTCGTCGTCGTCGTCGTTTCCCTCTTCCCACCGTCCACTGAATTCGAATTAATACAGACAAAGGTACTTTTGGAAAAATTTGATAAGACTTCGTTCGGGTACAAGAGTATCTCTAGTTAAACACAGATTTCAATAATGAAAGGATGATTAAGTATACGAAGTAATAGAAAGTAAGGTGCCTGAATGGGTTACAAAAGGGTGACATCTTTAGCTTAGCCGAGCTATACTAATTGTTTCAAAATGATAAACAAAAATTTTATTTCTTAAACAGTAGAATGATAAGGAATATCCATCGAATTCGAGTTAATAGAAAGAAAGGTGCCTGAATGGGTTACAAAAGGGTGAAATCATAAGCTTAGCCGAGCTTTATTAATTGCTTCAAAATGGTAAACAAACTTTTATTACTTAAGCAGTAGAATGATAATGAATATCCATCGAATTCGAGTTAATAGAGACAGATGCCTGTATGGGTGACGAAAAGGGTAAAACATATCTAGCCGAGCTTCATTAATTGGCTTTAAATTGATAAACAAAAAATGATTTTATTAAACAGTTGATAAGCTTTTTTAATGGCATTTTTTATCGTTAACGGAAAATTGCATTTATTGGGTTCTTTTACTAGGGTAGCCCTCTTCAGCCGTCTAATTTTGCCAATTATGTCATATCATGAGTATCCCATTATATTCACCCTAATTCACCGCAATTAAAAAGTTGGCATGATTTTCTTATCATTTGATTTTTTAACTTTAATAATACATCTCTTCTCGGCCTATATAAACGAGATTTGCAGATTCAGTACTCACAGATGCACCGTACAAATGGGTAGTTTACGTTAGCGTTTAAAATTGTGGCGAACCCTCTCGTTTGTGCAATGGTAACGTCTTTGATTGTTTAGGCAATCGTTTCTCACCTATATTTCGGTGATAAGAGACCTATTTCTCACGATCTTTTGGGTAGAGTACTCGAATAAAGCCAGGCGATTGAATGTAAATCGCATTACCTAGAAATGTGGCCAATTTAATACACTAAGTCACTGTAAAAACTTTTCATGATGAGAGCCTTAGGGATTAAATATCACTTGAGTTGGACTTCATATCCTGCCAAGTGCTCGATTACACATGAAATTTATAGTCTAACGTTGTCAATCTCTACTTTATTTTTTTAAATAATTGAGTTTTGCGACTAGGATGTGCTTTAGATCCAATAGCTTCGTCATTACTACTACGTAACAACGTTGCTATTAAGTAGTTGGCCAATGAAATCTGTATCTAAAGCACGTCTAACTTAAGTATAATAAAAATTAAAGATTTAGAATGTTAAATAGGATATACGAAACGGAAATTGATGTCGGCGAGTTAAATAAACGGCCACATACTTCTGGTCTCCTGAATTATGTTCTCTTGCTTTAAAGAATTGTTTCGCTTTCCATGCTCATGTTTTGTCGATGCGATTCAATATTATAAATTTAATCTCGAGCTCGGTCTAGCCCGTCCCTCTTGTAATATTTTAGGTAAGGCTAGGTTAGTTAATCCCTCGATCTCCCCCGGCCATCTGGTAATCTTTAAGGAGAGGTTAGGTTAGTTAATCCCTCTAATTAGCCAATCCCTAAAACTAGTTATACCTTCGCTCGGGCTATTTGTAATATTTTAGGTAAGGCTAGGTTAGGTTAGTTAATCCCTCTAATTAGCCAATCCCTCCAACTAGTTAATCCTTAGCTCGGGCTATTTGTAATATTTTAGGTAAGGCTAGGTTAGGTTAGTTAATTCCTCGAATTAGCCCATCGTTCCAACTAGTTAATCCCTCGGGTTACCCATTCCATCAAGTAATCTTTAAGGTTAAATTAGGTTTATTAAACCCTGGAAATAGCCCATCCCTCCAACTAGGTAATCCCTATAACTCCGGCTAACCCGTTCCTCTTGTAGTATTTTAGGTAATATTAGTTTAGGTTAGTTAATAAATTGAACTAGCCCATCCCTGTTTTACAACTTAGGTAAGGTTAGGTTAGTTAATCTCTGCCTTTCGAGATTTGTACCAGGGTCTCAATTACGAATAGATTGAAGCCTAAATTAAACGCTATAATTTTTATTCAGCATTAGTTCAATAAACCTATAAAGCAAAATAGTGAAATGTGGAAAAGGTGTATATTTTTGGTGAAAAAAGGACAGAAATTATACAAAAAGAGGTTGCTTCGCACCCTTAAAAAAACTCTTTATCTAACTCGAATCAAACCCGTGAAGGGACAGAAATTATTTGTTAGAGAAAGAGCAATTTCATATCTTTAAAATTATAGTAGATTTAGTCTACTACTTCAAAGATTTTATTACTATTATATATTTTCCAAAAAACGGATAAAGACGACCTAGGACTAATGATAAATACATATACATTAAAGGAACTCCATCTTTAGCTTATTTTATTAGTGATACTGATAGAATTTAAAATTAACATCAATGGGAGAGGAAGTTTAACTAGGTCGTCTTTATCCGTTTTTTGGAAAATATATAATAGTAATAAAATTTTTGAAGTAGTAGACTAAATCTACTAACTATAATTTTAAAGATATGAAATTGCTCTTTCTCTAACAAATAATTTCTGTCCCTTCACGGGTTTGATTCGAGTTAGATAAAGAGTTTTTTTAAGGGTGCGAAGCAACCTCTTTTTTGTATAATTTTTGTCCTTTTTTCACCAAAAATTACACCTTTTCCACATTTCACTATTTTGCTTTATAGGTTTATTGAACCTTAATTCTTACTAATGCTGAATAAAAATTAAAGCGTTTCATTGAGGCTTGAATCTATTCGTAATTAAGACCCTGGTACAAATATCGAAAGGCAGAGATTAACTAACCTAACCTTACCTAAGTTGTAAAACAGGGATGGGCTAGTTCAATTGATTAACTAACCTAAACTAATCTTACCTAAAATACTACAAGAGGAACGGGTTAGCCAGAGTTATAGGGATTACCTAGTTGGAGGGATGGGCTATTTCCAGGGTTTAATTAACCTAATTTAACCTTAAAGATTACTTGATGGAATGGGTAACCCGAAGGATTAACTACTTGGAACGATGGACTAATTCGAGGAATTAGCTAAACTAACCTAGCCTTACCTTAAATATTACAAATAGCCCGAGCTAAGGATTAACTAGTTGGAGGGATTGGCTAATTAGAGGGATTAACTAACCTAACCTCACCTTAAAGATTACCAGATGGACGGGGGAGATCGAGGGATTAACTAACCTAGCCTTACCTAAAATATTACAAGAGGGACGGGCTAGACCGAGCTAGAGATTAAATTTATAATATTGAATCGCATCGTCAAAAAATGAGCATGGAAAGCCAAACAATTCTTTAAAGCAAGAGAACATAATTCAGGAGACCAGAAGTATGTGGCCGTTTATTTAACTCGCCGACATCAATTTCCGTTTCGTATATCCTATTTAACATTCTAAATCTTTATTTTTTATTATACTGAAGTTAGACGTGCTTTAGATACAGACTTCTATAATTGGCCAACTACTTAATAGCAACGTTATTACGTAGTAGTTATGACGAAGCTATTGGATCTAAAGCACATCCTAATCGCAAAACTCAAGTATTTTAAAAATTAGTGTAGAGATTGAGAACGTTAAACTATAAATTTCATGTGTAATCGAGCACTTGGCAGGATATGAAGTCTAACTCAAGTGATATTTAATCCCTAGTACTCTCATTGTGATATGTTTTTACAGTGACTTAATATATTAAATTGGCCACATTTCTAGGTAATGCGATTTACATTCAATCGCCTCGCTTTATTCGAGTACTCTACCCAAAAGATCGTGAGAAATAGGTCTCTTATCACCGAAATATAGGTGAGAAACGATTGCCTAAACAATCAAAGACGTTACCATTGCACAAACGAGAGGGTTCGCCACAATTTTAAACGCTAACGTAAACCACCCATTTGTACGGTGCATCTGTGAGTACTGAATCTGCAAATCTCGTTTATATAGGCCGAGAAGAGATGTATTATTAAAGTTAAAAAATCAAATGATAAGAAAATCATGCCAACTTTTTAATTACGGTGAATTAGGGTGAATATGACATAATAGTCAAAATTAGACGGCTGAAGAGGGCTACCGTAGTAAAAGAACCCAATAAATGCAATTTTTCGTTAACGATAAAAAATGCCATTAAAAAAAGCTTATCAACTGTTTAATAAAATCAATTTTTGTTTATCAATTTAAAGCCAATTAATAAAGCTCGGCTAGTTATATGTTTTACCCTTTTCGTCACCCATACAGGCATCTGTCTCTCTATTAACTCGAATTCGATGGATATTCATTATCATTCTACTGTTTAAGAAATAAAATTTTGTTTACCATTTTGAAGCAATTAATAAAGCTCGGCTAAGCTTTTGATTTCTCCCTTTTGTAACCCATTCAGGCACCTTTCTTTCTATTAACTCGAATTCGATGGATATTCCCTATCATTCTACTGTTTAAGAAATAAAATTTTTGTTTATCATTTTGAAGCAATTAGTAAAGCTCGGCTAAGCTTAAGATCTCACCCTTTTGTAACCCATTCAGGCACCTTACTTTCTATTACTTCGTATGCTTAATCAACATTTCATTATTGAAATCTGAGTTTAACTAGAGATACTCTTGTACCCGAACGAAGTCTTATCAAATTTTTCAAAAGTACCTTTGTCTGTATTAATTTGAGTTCAGTGGACGGTGGGAAGAGGGAAACGACGATGACGACGACGACGACGATTTCAGTTATCAAGCGCCGCGGGTCCATTGGAAAAGACATTACAGTTTCTGATGAAATTCGATTTAGATAAAGGGTGGGGGTGGGTGTGGGTGGGTGTGTGTGTGGTGTGTGGTGTGTGGTGTGTGGTGTGGGGTGTGGGGTGTGTGGTGTGGGGTGTGTGTGTGTGTGTGTGTGGTGTGTGGTGTGGGGTGTGGGGTGTGGGGTGTGGGGTGTGGGGTGTGGGGTGTGGGATGTGGGATGTGGGGTGTGGGGTGTGGGGTGTGGGATGTGGGGTGTGGGGTGTGGGGTGTGGGGTGTGGGGTGTGGGTGTGGGGGTGGGTGGGTGTGGGTGGGTGTGGGTGTGTGTGTGTGTGGTGTGTGTGGTGTGTGTGGTGGGTGTGTGGTGTGTGGTGTGTGGTGTGTGGTGTGTGGTGTGTGGTGTGTGGTGTGTGGTGTGTGGTGTGTGGTGTGTGGTGTGTGGTGTGTGGTGTGTGGTGATCGGCATTTCGAAGTTCCCACTTAACGATATTCGCATAGCTACTTTTGACATTGAGTTCTCTTTTTTCACCCACATAAATACTGGGGAAAGACAATTCCTCCGAATCCTCGTCAAATAACAATGACATTGGTTTTTGCCCTTCTCCTGGGGCAAATTTAACTCGCAAAGTATCAGGTGGTAAAAAATCGGACAAAGAAACTAATAACGTGTCCTGATTTCCCACTGGGATAGGATTAACAACATCGGGCTCATTCCATAAATCATCGCTGTCTCTATCGTTATTTTCTACACCTGGACCACCTACTGGGTTAACCTGTGGTACCTCGATGTCAAGTCTCTGAGAAACATTTTCATCGACAATAAATTCTAACTCTTCCTGAATTGGATCTAATATATTGCGATTAATCGTTATTTCATGCTTCTGATACAACGGGGTACGAACTAAATAATTTATTGCTTCCATAATCTTTCTGGGCCGAACAGTCTCATGCATAAACGGCCTGTTATATTGCATCCTTCTCATTCGTTCTATTTGTATGGTGTCTGTGTCACGGGGTAACCTTGGTAAAACGGATACCGTGGACTCAACATTTATGGGTACATTAACGACATTGCCTTTAATACCCCTTTGTTGGTCACACCCCAGTCGTCTTATTTGCATAAATGGTATTCGGGGGGATATCATTCTCTCCTCCAAATTAGAAATACTTGCTAAAGCTTCTGGTATAACAGGGAACTGAAAACCGTTTTCTCTCGAAAACTTTGGAACCTCCTTTTTTTTAACCGCTTTATTGCAAGCGCTGCATAAAAAAACCCTTTCATTTAACACGCGGGGCTCGATACCAGGAACCGACAAAAATAAATTCGATTTATTAGAGATCCTGATCCTTTAAAAAAAAAGATTAGAACATCCTTCACATTTCCAAGTCGGGCCTTCTTTAATGGTATTGAAATAAACTGATTTTATATTCAAAGGGTTTGCCCTTCTTTCAATCGCAGAGGTTCTATTTTGTGAACGCTCTTTGGCTCTATATACATCAACCTGACGCCTATCATACTTCGCCAACTGATTTCTAGTTCGTTCTGCTTCCGTATATTCTACCTCGTGTCGTCTATCAACCATCGCCAACTGATTTCTAGCACGTTCAGTTTCTCTATATTCCACCTCTTGGCGTCTATCAACCATCGCCAACTGATTTCTAGCACGTTCAGTTTCTCTATATTCTATATCTTGGCGTCTATCAGCCTTCGCCAACTGATTTTTAGCACGTTCAGTTTCTCTATATTCTGCCTCTTGGCGTCTACCAACCATCGCCAACTGATTTCTAGCACGTTCTGCTTCTCTATAATCTACGTCTTGGCGTGAAGTTGCCTTCGCTAACTGGTTCCGAATACGCTCATTCTCTTCATAATTTTTACTATCCATCTTAATTTTTTTCGCCATTTGCTCTAGCGCACCGGCCGTGTCGTTAGCCCTTCGCTCTGACTTAGAAGTAGAAAGTTCCTTTTCATTCGTTAGAGAATTTCTTAAACCCTCTATTACTCCTATCCCTACCACTCCAGAATGGCTTTTAACCACATTAGCAGACGACACTACTTCAAAATTATTCTCCCCAGCAATATTGCGTGATAAGATCACTTCAGACGAACTACCTGGTATATTAGTAACAGGAGTATTAACCACATTCAAAGACATACTGGCTTTCCTTTGGGCCACTAAAACTTTCCTTCTTTCATTTTCCCTCCTACGATACTCTGGATCAGCTCTGCGCTCTCTCATTTTTTCCCTAGCTTTACGCTTTTTCAGTTCCTCTTTAGATATACCTTCGTCTCCTTGCATTTTTTTATAAGATTTAAATTTTCAAAGTAAATAATACACCAACTCAATAACAAATAACCCAAATTAATTTTGAATAAACTCAACGCAGCAATCTCAGGAGTGTGTTAAATAACTCTTAACACACACACACACACAAAAAAAAAGGAAACACTTCCATCTTCGACGTAAAAGTAAAATCGTGAATTCGGTAACCCGAATATATCAGAAAATCAATCGGTAAATCGTAAAATAACTCTTTTACGAAAAAAAAACTACAGAGAAAATAGAATCAGAAAACCTTTTGATTTTCAAACAAATGTTTCAGTCACAACTCAGTAACAAAATTAAAATTAGAATTCAAGTCAATCAAAATATACGAAAAATGTCCAAATAACAATACTTCAAACAAATAATAAATGCATCAAACAAATAATTCAAATTCAAAATTACATTCTTACCAACAAATTGTATTCAAACGAATAAGAATATTTAAAATCTCGATGAGCCAACTTTCTAGACAACAAGCTTCATCAAAGATTTCAAGAGAATGGCGTGATATTAAGTTTAATAAATTAAAATTTCGATAAGCAAGGTCAAGGTCCCTCAGTAAAAACATATCAGCGTTTAGAAAGCTCTAGAGTACTTGTAGACCAAGTAAGGCCATTAGGCAAAATGTTTGATTAACGCATTAGCTTTCCGCATACAACGCTAAGCTAATGACTGTGACGTACAATTTCGCTTTCTGCTCCTACTCAGCCTACAGATACCCTAGAACGCTGTACAGTACATATACAAGCCCACTTCTAAAACATGTTTTTTGTGGTATAATGCTGTAAGTGAAAAATGGATGTCTCTCTTTTGGCCCCACAGTCAATTTTTTATAATTATTATTATAATATTTTTTTCAGACAGGGCGAACCTGAGTAAAAATATATCAAGTTGTGAAACAAACGTTATTTTACGTGACTACACACTAGCTAAAACGTCACCGAAAATAAACGACAGTAGGCATTAAAAAGCATAGTTCTACTATACTTAATTGGGATAAACATTAATTTCATGTGGGGAAATGTGTGAAACTAAAACTAGCAGTCATTAAGAGATCCAATCACGTGATTCTTTTCCCCACTCGGTCTACATTTCATTATAGGGTGAACCATATCATATATAACAATTAAAACACAAGAAAATTCAATGTCAATCCGGTTTAAGAATGTTAAGCCTCGTTCACACTTGAAGGCAAAATCGGTTCCAAAACCAGTTCGAAGCGTTTTCCGTTTTCCCTGGTTCACACGCTGACAAGACGGTTCGCGGCCGTTCGCCCCGGTTCGACCTGAGCCAAGGCTTAGCGTCGTTTTAAAAAATGCCCAGAATTTAAAATTTTTAAATAATTATCTCAAACTAATTAGTAAATAGTGTTTGTAACTCGTTGGTTAATAATTTTTGACAGAAAGTATAAATTTAATCGCGTTATTTTAAGATTTATCAGCAAAATTGTCTCCCCGCCTCGTTATTTTCAAAGCGGATTGAACCGAAGCGACTTGGCCAAGCTGCTTCCCGAACCAACACGAACTGATTTCTCATGTTGGTTTGACCAGTTATAGAAATCGAACCGCAACGAAGCGCATTTAGGCCTATGTATGAACGAGGCTTATGTCAACTGTAAATTGTGGTATAAATAACCTGGTTCGATCTGCGCATGCGCACACGCAACAATTTCGCGTGAAATACATTTGGAAACGTGCGAGGCTTATAAAATATTAATTTGAAAACCCGTGCTAGTTATTAAAACCAATTCTTACGCCACTGTTCGAAAATTTGCCAGAAAATTACAGTATTTCCCCATACATTAAACTGATTTTCCCAAGAATATCAGAATCGCTTTGATATTTTGCATGCGTAAAGTGGTTTCGGACTTGAAATTTAGTGGGCTACACATACTCGTGTGCTGATGAACTCGATTTTACGCAAGTCACAAATACACATATCTTCCTTTGCTTAAATGACGTTATTATGCTTTAAAGATGTGCAAAATTGAAGCTTAGCGGGTTTTACACGCACTTATTTACTTTAGACTCTTACGTTTTGGCCATTTAGATCTACCAAACATACCAGCACGCGTTCTTAGTAAATCTATTTATATCTTTACGCTGATGACGTGAATGCACCAATTAATATCCTTAAGAAAGCGTATTAGATGCGATAGATGCAAGGAAGTCGCCTAGACATTAATGGCGTTTTGCGCGAGAAATTGCAAATATTAATGAAGAATTTACTACAAATCCAGCGTTTCTTGTGAATTATACCATTGCGTATACGCGACATTTTCGTGCGAAACAAATTCGCAAATAAAGCAAACGCGCGAGAAATTGAAAAAATGAAAGCGCGTGCTAGAAACTTGTTCTTATAACCAAGTCCCAATACATTGTTTCCAGCTTCGCTAGGAAGTAAGTTTATCCCGGTACATAAAGCTAATTCTCTCAATATTCAGTCGAAAACAAAAAAAAATAATAAAATCATTTCCAATGTCCACGTATACGCGCCAAACAATCATCTCTGTATCCCTGTAAACGCACCTTTATGTCTTATCTAAATTATATCGTTTCTTTCTTGGATGCCCGTGTAAACGTACCTTTATTTAGATTCTTCAATCCACCCCAAGTTTGCAGCAAGCCTTAGCCTATACTGCCCGTTATACCTTTGCTTTTTGGACTAAATGATATATGGAAAACAGCTTAGCGCGTGTTGCCAACTCAAGCTGGTATTAAACGGTCAAATTTCACTAAATTCTTGGACAATTCCTTAAATATCTTCTAAACTATCTCGAATTTTTAATTGATTTTTCAGCTTCGTTATTAATTAGATTCAGTTTAACAATATTATGATATTAAATTAAAATTTAAATGCATTATACGCTTCAATTCACGAAAAGATATCGCGGCATAAGGCCAAAATAGTTTGGGCATGGAAAAGGGGTATATATAGCTTTCGCGAACCTTTATTCATCGAGCGTGTAGCCTAGAAGAGTTGGGGAAAACCCCCCCTTCTCAACGTCTAGACGTTTATCGTAACCCTAGGCATTCGGTAACTGCACCACAAAGACCCGTAGAGGGAGGAGATAGTGGAGTGGAAGGTTGATGTGGACTATATTAGTGAGGGACGCTAGAGGTTGGACCTTGGTGTGGGGATGGTCGGAGGTGATTATAACAGTGGGAGACGTCCCATTGCGTATAATCGCTTTCAACTGTCCAGCATCGAGGTTTGACCGTAAAGTGGATGGTGGAATGCGATAATATACAATTGGAGACGTTCTATTGTATATAATAGCACGACACCTGAAACTCAATGTGACAGTCACGCTTAAAGGAGGTATTTCCCGTTAAACGGAATTGAACGATAAGCTGGCATGATTACGTCTCTAGACTTTTGGCTCCACGAGCTAGGTCACGTGATTTCCGTTTACACAGGATATCCGCTTACGCCGGAAGTGACACACAGACACACAGACAGACACGATCAATGTAATACCTCCCCCTGAACTAAAGTTCAGTCGGGGAGGTAAAAAGATTCCCATAATTAAGCATGATACAAAACGACGGGTCCGTCCGGGAATCGAACCCGGGACCACTCGCACCCTAAATCAAAGGACCCTTGATGTGTTGAATCCCATCGGTCAGCTTACATTTCAGAAGATATTTACAATAAGATTCCCAGAACTAAACATGATTCCTAGTACAAAACGACAGGTCCGCCCGGGAATCGAACCCGGGACCACTCGCACCCTAAGCGAGTATTATACCACTAAACCAACGGACCCTTGATGTGTTGAACCCCAGCTCACATTTCAGAAGATATTTACAATAAGATGCCCAGAACTAAACATGATTCCTAGTACAAAACGACGGGTCCGTCCGGGAATCGAACCCGGGACCACTCGCACCCAAAGCGAGTATTATACCACTAAACCAACGGACCGTTATTGTAGTGAACCCCATCGATCATTTTACATTTCAGAAGATAGTTACAAATAGATGCCCAGAAGTAAACATGATTCATGGTACAAATCTATGAGTCCGTGTTGGAATCTAACCCGGGACCATTCGCACCCAAAGCGAGTATTATACCACTAAATCAACGGAGCGTTATTGTGGTGAATACCCTCGGTCAGCTTACATTTCAAATGATAGTTACAAAAAGATTCCCATAATTAAGCATGATACAAAACAACGCGTCCGTCCGGGTATAGAACCCGGGACCACTCGCACCCTAAGGGAGTATTATACCACTAAACCAAAGGACCCTTGATGTGTTGAACCCCATCGGTCAGCTTACATTTCAGAAGATATTTACAATAAGATTCCCAGAACTAAACATGATTCCTAGTACAAAACGACGGGTCCGTCCGGGAATCGAACCCGGGACCACTCGCACCCTAAGCGAGTATTATACCACTAAACCAACGGACCCTTGATGTGTTGAAACCCATCGGTCAGCTTACATTTCAGAAGATATTTACAATAAGATGGCCAGAACTAAACATGATTCCTAGTACAAAACGACGGGTCCGTCCGGGAATCGAACCCGGGACCACTCGCACCTCAAGCGAGTATTATACCACTAAATCAACAGCCGTTACTGTGGTGAACACCCTCCGTCAGCTTACATTTCAAATGATAGTTACAAAAAGATTCCCTTAACTAAGCAAGATACAAAACGACGGGTCCGTCCGTGACTCGAACCCGGTACCACCCGCACCCTATGCGAGTATTATACCACTAAACCAACGGACCCTTGCTGTGTTGAACCCCATCGGTCAGCTTACATTTCAGAAGATAGTTACAATTAGATGCCCAAACTTGAACATGAATCATGTTTATGATAGAAAACGACGGGTCCGTTCGGGAATCGAACCCGGGATCACTCGCACCCAAAGCGAGTATTATACCACTAAACCAACGAACCGTTAATGTGGAGAACCCCATCGGTCAGCTTACATTTCAAAAGATAGTTACAATTAGATGCCCTTAATTAAGCATGATGCAAAACGACGGGTCTGTCCGGTAATTGAACCCGCTACCACTCGCACCCTAAGCGAGTATTTTTTTTTTTTTTTTATTAAAATTTTTATATAATGTTATATATAAAAAATTGTGATTTAACATAAATAAAAGCACTAGGAAAATTAACAATAACATATCAATAAATCAGTACTGTAAATCGACCATAAGGGAAAGGCTAGGCAAGTGGTAGGGATCCTAGCAAGGCGATAATTTCTTGTCACTGCGGACGGTGGATCGCAAACCAAGCGATCTCTCATTGCACAGCGTATAAAAGCACGAAAGCGCATAGTTAAGACCCGAAGCTACGAAATTGTGCCAAGATTATAAGCGCAGCGATTAGCCCAAATCGACGACTTGGCACAAGAAACCACGATCGAGGCAACTGTCTGCAAAGCCTGGCCCTGTTGAGATACCACACTGGCTGATCCGAAAACGATATATTGTTCGAAAGGGTCCCTGTCCATGAACAAAATTGGCAAGTCAAGGACATGTTTAAAAAGCCAACGCCACCATTCCCAAACTATAACACAACGCAAAAATAGATGCGGAACAGTTTCCACCTCAGCTCCACACAATGGGCAGTCGGAAGTGTCAACAATGGATGCGGAAAAAAGCCTTTCTTTAACCATATATCCCATGTATAAGACTCGCAAATTCGTTGATGACAATCGTGGCCCCAACACGGGATTTACGAGGGTCTTCCAAATGGTCTGGCGAAGAGGACCACCAAAATGACGACGCCACCTTTCTTCACCATTAGCCTCCTCTACCCGAATAGGCTCACCCATGAGCTTGTAAACTTGTTTGCAAGTGGCTTTATCCATAAGAAAAGGCTCGTTCGCTTCGTCAAATAATTGTAGATTATCAAACTTAGGAGGCGTTGATAAGAGAGGTGCGTTGATAACGGCAAGCCATGGCATGGGGAGCGCAGTCAAAATTTGACGAATGATGTGGAGCACACGACTATCTGGAACAATGCAGGAATCTTCAACGAGTTCAAGTATAGCGTTTACCGGTAGCAAACCGGGAATTACTTCGTAGCAGAGATCCTTGACAAAAACCAAACCACTGTCGGACAAAAAACGTCTTTCCGACCCAGTAATAGTTGGTAAGGGGAAAATTGGATTGTCAAAGATCGGTTCCAGAAATGGGTGTGCCACGGAGCGTAAAGTGAACTTTGAAAGCGCGAGAAAATGCCGCCAGGAGGATAGTATCGTGGCGTAACGAAGAGGCATGCCGGAGAATAAAGGCGTGCGTAATGACGTGCGAAACACAGCGGTACCTTGATTCAGTCCTCCACCGTAGAGATTCAGGAAGGCGAGGCCCAAGATATGTACGAAAGGAGGCGCCCCCAGAGAGCAACTTAAAACATTCTAGCAAACGTAAAGTGTGCTGTTTTCGACGTAAATCAACTAGTCCAAAGCCACCCGCCTTTGTATCCCGGGTTAACACGTTGAAATGAAGGGCATGCGGGGAATCTTTCCAAATAAAACGTAACTGTGAGGTCTTGAATTCGCGAAGCCAATTTTCCGGTAAGTCGAAAACCGCCAATACGTGCCAAAGTATGGAAGCGGCGAGAGTATTCAGGATGATAATTTTCCCTATCAGGGACAAATTACGGCCCTGCCAGGCATGTAAAACCTTGGTGAACTTGTGCAAACGCCCTTGCCAATTAAGATTTGATACATGTACGCGGTCAAGACCCAAATAGCCACCCAAAACTTTCAACGGGTCGGAAGTGATCGACAAAGACCCCATCGAGATAGGAGCGGAATAACGCAAACTGCCCAGAAAGCAACCGCGGCTTTTGCGTAGGTTCAGTTCAGCGCCCGAAGAGGAGCAATAGGCAGTCAAATCTGCGAGTACGTGGTCGACATCGGCGATAGAACCAATTAATACCGAGGTGTCGTCGATATGTTGAAATACTTTTGGAGCAGGCGTGGTCTTATTTAACATAATACGGGAAATACGCTGATTCGAGGTCAGTAGTGCGCAAAGAGGCTCCGATGCCAGGACGTATAAAAGAGGGCTTAACGGACAACCTTGTCGAACTGAGCGGCTAATGACGAATGAGTCAGTGACGTACCCGTGTATCTTGATGGCAGAACGAGAACCAACCAAGAACATTTGAACCCAAGACAGGAAAGAGGGCCCAAAGCCGAAAGCGGAAAGTATTCCAAAAAGGTGCGACCATTCAATGTTATCGAAAGCCTTCTTGAGGTCAAGTTGCAATAAAATTCCCGGTGACAGTTTGGTATGCAGAAAGTCAAATAAGTCCGCGAGAAAACGAGTGGTATCCGATATATTACGACCCTTGACTCCACCAGTTTGACAGTGAGAAACGATGGTAGGCATGACAACCGACAGACG
The DNA here is from genome assembly GCA_963920705.1 of Odiellus spinosus. Classification (NCBI taxonomy): domain Eukaryota; kingdom Metazoa; phylum Arthropoda; class Arachnida; order Opiliones; family Phalangiidae; genus Odiellus; species Odiellus spinosus. Next base: position 3,797,898 of record OY987234.1, read on the forward strand.
CCTGGCGAATATCTTAGCGAGCAATTTCCGTTCGGTGTTTAGTAGCGTTATAAGCGCCAATTGTCGAGCTGGGTGATATCACCCTCTTTCGGAAGAAGTATTATTAAACCATCTTTCATGCTACTAGGCAGAATTCCGGTGCTTTGGCACTGAGCTATTATTGCCAAGAACTCATCCTTAATAAGAGGCAAGAAAAAAAGGAAAAAATCTACCGTAAAACCATCACTGCCTGGAGCCTTGCCCTTTTTAAGCGTTCTCAATGCAACCATGACCTCATCCCAACAAATAGAAGCGTCTAGTGTTTCGCATTGTGCTTTAGTTACTCTACCAGCCACCAGCCTGGCTAATCGATCCGTGGCCGCGAGGTGAGAGGGCCCTCTAGAATATAAGTCTGTGTAATAAGTCGACACCGCCTCCCGTATGCGTATTGGATCGTGAATCAATAAGCCGCTCGAAAGGCGCAATGATGACATTTGACGTTGGTGTTGACGAAATTTTTCCAAGCGTAAAAAATAGGATGTAGGCCGTTCTCCTAAATCCCTCCAGTCTTGACGGGCACGAATAAGTGGTATCTTGGAGATCTTTAATTAATTTGGTAGTAGTCGTAATTTCGTTGATGCAGGTATCATCTTTTTGAATGACATCTTGCAGGTGCGATAATCGTGTTTCCAGACGTGCCTGTCCGGACTGACGTTGAAAAGCCGCGTTTTTACCATAGAAAATACAATAATCTCGAATATCGTTTTTTAAGAGATCGTACCAACGAAAAATGTCTTCGTGATAAAGGGCGAGTAGACGACTGCGTCTAACAATCCGACCAATCGCAGTGCAAAAAACATCATCCTGCAAAAAACTAGCATTGAAGGACCAAGTGCCAGGACCCCTAGGGATGGCGCTCAAATCAAAACGTAGAACCACTCCCTTATGGTCTGGTGACAACGAGTAATATTATTAACATCACAATTTTTAACAAAAAAATAATCTATTCGAGAACTAACAAAAATACCAAAAACAAACCCCGACCTAGTATAATCAAAAATGTTTTTATGAGCAGCACGCCAAACATCAGTAAAGGACAACATGTCCACCCACTGAAATAAATCAGTGCGGCGGTGAGTGACCGTTAAAGTATTAGAGCGTCTATCAAAAACCTGGGACATTACGTCATTGAAATCTCCCCCTATGATAGGCTTATGTAAGATCTGACATATGGGAAGTAGACTGTGCAAGAAGGACAGGCGGTCCTTCTGATCATTTGGAGCATATATAGAGCCAAAATCCATAGGGCACTCGTGCACCTTACCAGAAAGAAAAAGGAAGCGACCAGTGCCCGACGAAGTGAGGGAAGAAAAAGTAAAATTAACCTCCCGTTTTACACATATAGCCACTCCGCGAAAACCAGTTATCGTATCTAAATCAACAAAGACGTGACCTTTAAATAGTTTTTTAAAACTAGTGACATGTTCGGCTTCCCAATGAGTTTCTTGAAGCTACAAAACGTCAAAATCTTTAGCCCAAATTAAAAAGGTGTCCATCTTATCAACACTTCGCAAGCCATGAATATTAAGCGTTAGGACGGTGACCGGCATGAGGAAGGCCGGGTGGGGTAAAGCCTGTCCCGGTTTCTAATGACGAAGAGTCAGAACGCGCAAGAGAACAGTTATCGTTATCAGTTAGCAAGGGAGGAAGCCGTACCGGAGAGACCGGGTCGGTAGGGCCCTTAACTTTTTTTTGACCGGACAACTTGGTAAAACGAGAACGATCGGAATCACTGGAGGAAAGGGGGTGTTTCCCAGTTGACCTGTGAAGCACCGCCGCAAAATTAGGATCAACACTGGGTACCACCGCCGTCGGTACATCTCCAAGAGCGGGAACCCCAGTAGTGGTATCCATATTCAAAACCGGGCGTGGAGGAACGGAACCCTCCTCACGAAAATCAGGCCAGGGTTCAAGAAGCGTATTCCAAGACGGACAATTGCGAATTACATGACCTTGTTGATCACACTTACGACAAACAAACTGAGGACAGTGCTTATAAATATGATCGGTGGCCAGACACTTGTTACAGACCTTTACCTGAGATTCCAACTTTTTAGATAAAGCCTCATCCGTCACAAACTCCGGCATATCATAAAAGGTCGCCAAGATTGTTTTTTGCGTGACATTGGAAATTTCATACACCTCACCCCGCAACTCGAGCCCGGAATCAATAGCTTCCGACACATCGGCTTCCGACAAAAACGTAACCACGTAACCTCCAGTAGACGGTACCAGGGAAGAGAGAGCGTTCGTACCATACTCTTTCTTCAAAACGGCCGCAACTTCTTCAAAAATAGGTAAAACTCCCTTACAGTCAATAAACACTGAGCGTTTTAAAATATCCATCCTGGGTAAAACCCAGGAGGGCAGCGAAAATCAGTCCGAAAAAACTACAGTGTAAATGAACAAGCGCGCAAAAAAAACCAAACAAAAAAAAAGAGATCAAGCAAAAAGCGCGACTCTGCAAGATAACGCGGAGCGCGAGAAAGCGTGACCGTTTCCGACGAAAGCCAAAAACGGAATCCTAAGCGAGTATTATACCACTATACCAACGGACCCTTGTTGTGTTGAGCCGCATCGGTCAGCTTACATTGCAGAAGATAGTTACAATAAGGTGCCCAAAATACCCTTAAATAAGCATGATACAAAACGACGGGTCCGTCCGGGAATCAAAACCGGGGACCACTCGCACCCTAAGCGAGTATTATACCACTTGTTGTTGCTGTGTTGAACCCCATTGGTCAGCTTACATTTCAGAAGATAGTTACAAAAAGATACCCTTAAATAAGCGTGATCCAAAACGACCGGTCCGTCCGGGAATCGTACCCGGAACCACTAGCACCCTAAGCGAGTATTATACCACTAAACCAACGGACCCTTGATGTGTTGAACCCCATCGGTCAGCTTACATTTCAGAAGATAGTTACAATAAGGTGCCCAAAATTAAACAAGATCCATGGTTATGATACAAAACGACGGGTCCGTCCGGGAATCGAACCCGGGACCACTCGCACCCTAAGCGAGTATTATACCACTAAACCAACAGACCGTTATAGTGGTGAACTCCGTCGATCAGCTTACATTTCAGAAGATAGTTACAAAAAGATGCCCAGAAGTGAACATGATTCATGGTACAAATCTATGAGTCCGAGTTGGAATCTAACCCGGGACCATTCGCACCCAAAGCGAGTATTATACCACTAAACCAACGGAGCGTTATTGTGGTAAATACCCTCGGTCAGCTTACATTTCAAATGATAGTTACAAAAAGATTCCCATAATTAAGCATGATACAAAACAACGCGTCCGTCCGGGTATCTAACCCGGGACCACTCGCACCCTAAGCGAGTATTACACCACTAAACCAACGGACCCTTTATGTGTACAACCCCATCGGTCAGCTTACATTTCAGAAGATATTTACAATAAGATGCCCAGAACTAAACATGATTCCTAGTACAAAACGACGGGTCCGTCCAGGAATCGAACCCGGGAAAACTCGCACCCTAAGCGAGAATTATACCACTAAACCAACGGACCCTTGATGTGTTGAACCCCATCGGTCAGCTTACATTGCAGAAGATAGTTACAATAAGATGCCCAGAACTAAACATGATTCTTAGTACAAAACGACGGGTCCGTCCGGGAATCGATCCCGGGACCACTCGCACCCTAAGCGAGTATTATACCACTAAACCCACCAACCGTTATTGTGTAGAACCCCATCGGTCAGCTTACATTTCAAAAGGTAGTTACAATAAGATGCCCTTAATTAAGCATGATACAAAACGACGGGTCTGTCCGGGAATCGAACCCGGGACTACTCGCAGCCTAAGCGAGTATTATATCACTAAACCAACGGACCCTTGTTGTGTTGAGCCGCATCGGTCAGTTTAAATTTCAGAAGATAGTTACAGTAAGATGCCCAAACTTAAAAATGAATCATGGTTATGATACATGATTCCTGGTACAAAACGACGGGTCTGTCCGGGAATCGAACCCGGGACCACTCGCAACCTAAGCGAGTATTATACCACAAACCAACGGACCCTATTTGTGTTGAACCCCATCGGTCAGCTTACATTGCAGAAGATAGTTACAAAAATATACCCTTAAATAAGCATGATACAAAACGACGGGTCCGTCCGGAAATCGAACCGGGGACCACTCGCACCGTAAGCGAGTATTATACCACTTGTTGTTGCTGTGTTGAACCCCATTGGTCAGCTTACATTTCAGAAGATAGTTACAAAAAGATGCTCAGAAAAAAACATGTTCCCTGGTAGAAATTGATGAGTCCGTCTGGGAATTGAACCCGGGATGACTCGCACCCTAAGAGAGTATTATACCACTAAACCAACGGACCCTTACTGTGTTGAACCCCATCGGTCAGCTTACATTTTAGAAGATAGTTACAATTATACAAAAAGAGGTTGCTTCGCACCCTTAAAAAGGCTTATTTATCTAACTCGGATCAAACCCGTGAAGAGACAAAAATTAATTGTTAAAGAAAGAGCAATTTAATATTTTTAAAATTATAGTAGATTTAGTCTACTACCCGAAAGATTCTATTATTTTAAAATATTTTCCAAAGAACGGATAAAGACGACCTAGAAATAATATATCTCAAATATTCTCAATTAAAATATATTTATATACTATACTATAGTATATAAATATATTTGAGATATATTATTTCTAGGTCGTCTTTATCCGTTTTTTGGAAAATATTTTAAAATAATAAAATCTTTGGGGTAGTAGACTAAATCTACTATAATTTTAAAAATATGAAATTGCTCTTTCTTTAACAATTAATTTGTGTCCCTTCACGGGTTTGATCCGAAATAGATAAATAAGCCTTTTTAAGGGTGCGAAGCAACCTCTTTTTGTAATATTTCTGTCCCTTTTTCACAACAATAACGCATTTTCCACATTTCACTAGTTCGCCATAAAAGTTTTTAAATCTTATTTCTTACTAATGCCAAGAATTCATTCAGGTTCCATAAGAATATGGGAGGGCCGCGATTCAATAACCATCCTCCCAAACTTTGTAGCAAAAGTTCGTCTGCTTCGAATCGATTTTTCAAGTAAATCGCTCCTGCCATCTATTATTAAGCCGCGCCACTAACGACCTTGACATAATATTTTGGGCAATAAAAATGGAGCCGACCGAAAAAAGATCAAAGTGCACAAATGTTGCGAAAATTGCAGACGAACTTTTGTTACAAAGTTTAGGAGGATGGTACCAGAGGCTAAAGCTATGCTCCCATATTCTTATGGAACCTGAATGGATTCTTGCTAATGCTGAATAATATTACGAAATGGACGGGGTAGCCCGAGGGATTAACTAGTCGGAAAGATGGGCTAATACGATGGATTAACTAACCTAACCTTACCTAAAATATTACAAGAGGGACGGGTTAGCCCGACCTTGGGATTAAATATTTGGAGGGATGGGCTACTTCCAGGGATTAACTAACCTAGCCTAACCTTAAAGATTTCAAGATGGACAACTAAGCCCGAGGAATTAACTAGTTGGAGGGACTGGTTTTAAAGACGGATAAACTAACCTAGCGTAAACTTATGTAAAATATTACAAGAGGGACGGGTTAGCCCGAGCTAGAGATTAACTTGTTGAAGGGACAAGCTAGTTCGTGCGATTAACTAACCTAATCTAACCGTACCGACAAAGTTACAAGAGGGACGGGCGAGCCCGAAGGAATATCATAATCTCATCTTAAAGTTTATGATATTGAATTGCACCGAAAAAAGTGGGCATGGAAGGCGGAAATATTCATTTAAGCAGGAGAACATAATTCAGGAGAGCAGAATTAGTTTGTGGTCGTTTATTTAACTCGCTGAAATCAGTTTCCGTTCCTCCTATCCTATTTAACATTCTAAATCTTTACTTTATTTTATTTTATACTTGAGTTTTGCCACTAGGATGTGCTGCTTTTATTAGCAGCGTCATCAAGTAGTAGTATTGACGTTGCTATTAAGCAGCTGGCCATTTATTAAAATATGGATCTAAAGCTCATCCTAGTCGTAAAACTCAAGTATTATAAAATAAAGTAGAGATTGAGAACGTTAAACTTTAAATTGAGCACTTGGCTATGAAGTCCAGCTCAAGTGATATTTAGTCCTTAAGGCCCGTTTACAAAAGAGCGGAAAGCTGAAGCGTAAGCCGATGCATGGAACAATAACAAGAGGAGGCATAGTTTCCAAAATCTCATTTTTAAACGATGTATGAACCTATGCCTCCTGTTGTTATTGCTCCATGCATCGGCTTACGCTTCAGCTTTCCGCTCTTTTGTAAACGGGCCTTTAGACCTTTCATAGACACAATAGATTAAATTAGCTACATTTCTAAGTACAGCGAAATAATTTAAATCGCCTAGCTTTATTCAAGAACTCTAACCAGAGGATAGCGAGAAAGACGTCGCTTATCACCGAAATATAGGTGAGAAACGATTGCCGAAAAAAATCGAACGCGACACCATCGCTTAACCGAGAGGGCTCACCACAATTTTAAACGCTAACGTAAACCACCCATTGGCGCAGTGCATCTACTAGTACCGAATCTGTAAATATCGCCGAGAAGCGATGTGTAATTATTAAAGCTAAAAAATCCAATTAGAAAATCTTGCCTACTTTTTAATAAAGGTGAATTAGGGTGAATTTAATGGGATACCACTGAAAAAATATAATAGTCGAAATTAAACAGCTTAAGAGGGCTACGCTAGTATAAGAACCCAGTGAATGTAATTTTCAGTTACCGATAAAAAAATGCCATTATAAAAAAGTTTATTTATTGTTTAAAAAATTTAATTTTTGTTTACCAACTTAGAATCAATTAATAAAGCTCGACTAAGTTTACATAATCGAATATTAAATTTTATAATATTGAATCGCATTGACAAGAAATGGGCATGGAAGGCGAAACAATTCTTTAAATCAAGAGAACATAATTCAGGAGACCAGAAGTATGTGGCCGTTTATTTAACTCTCCGATATCAATTTCCGTTTCGCCTATCCTATTTAACATTCTAAATCTTTATTTTTTAATATACTTAAGTTAGATGTGCTTTAGATGCAGACTGAATAATTGGTCAACTACTTAATAGCAACGTCATTAAGTAGTAGTAATGACGGTGCTTTGGATCCTAGTCGCAAAACTAAAGTATTTAAAAAAAGTAGAGATTGATAACTTTAAACTTTAAATTTCATGTGTAATTGAGCACTTGGCAGTAGGATATGAAGTCCAACTGAAGTGATATTTAATCCCTAGACCTTACGTTGCGAAATGTTCTTACAGAGACAAAATAGACTAAATTAGCCACATTTCTAGGTAATGCGATTTAAATTCAATCGCCTCGGTTTATTCGAGGACTCTACCCAAAAGATCGTGAGAAAGAGGTATCTTATCTCCTAAATATATGTGAAAAACGATTGCCGAAAAAATCGAAGACGACAGCATCGCGAAAGTGACAGAGTTCGCCAAAATTCTAATCGCTAACGTAAACCAGTCATAGGTGCGTTGCATCATAGAGAATACAGGGAAGGAGTGGAAACCCCCCCCCCCCCGCTCTACAAGCGTAAATGCCTTTGTCTCTCTTAAATTCCAAAGTTTTAAAAATTGGTACGAGTGAGCTTCCGGTTTGCTCAACGTTGATTTGTCTATCGTCGCCTCAACCCCCGGCAATATGTTTGGAGATTCCTAACGTAAAGTTTCAGCGGTTTCCAACATAGTTCCAAATTTCAACGCGGGATGAGATAATTCTTTTAAAATTTGAGTTTTATAGTCCTAGTTAAATTTTTATATTGAAGCGAATTATATTAAAGCATTATAATAAGTTAATAACTAATTGATAATACATGTGCGGACTGCGGACTTTACAAGTTTACACCAGGCCATGGATGTATAAAGAACTAACGTTCATGGATATTGCACTCGTACCTTCTGTAAGGCATTTTCAGTAGATCGCGAGTTCGGATAATATCGTCCGCTAGCAACGGCGGAAGTGGGGCTCTTTTTGGGAAATATTTGCGAAACGGATTTCCTCTTTACAAATTGTCGTCTGCACGTTCTGCAGTTTTTCAATTTCAAATGTGACGTAATGGTACACTTCCTGTCTAACGACAAACATCGTTACTAGATGGCGCCAGTGAACATGGCGCATTCTGTTCACGCGTTTTTCTCGGAGTGCAATATCCATGAACGTTAGTTCTTTATACATCCTGTTATATTTTGCTCTGTTTCTTATTTACTGCGTTGGTTCTATCTAGCAATAAGGAAAACTTTTGTAAACAGTAAAGATTTATTAATAAAGCTACATTACAAAGTCGAGACCCTTTTAGTCTGCTCTCTTAGCTCCTACTACTCAGGGTTGCCAGCTTGCCCTCGTTTTCTTTTACAAGGAGTATTATAACGGGAGTAGTATTAAACATCTAACATCTCCCTTTTTTTTTTTTTAATTTAAAACATAGTTTGAGAATCTAACATTTTTCTTTAATAAACGGCCTCTGCTTGATCGAGGCTCTGGTACTGGCATCTCCGTAGGTGGTCGCATTGGCACAGTTTCCGTGGGTGCCATTTGTGGTCTGGTTAGCGGATGGGTTTCTTCATCGGCTTGCTGGTGCTCGTTACCGACTGGGCGGGTTGGTGCTGTCGGCTGTTGCATGTGTACGTCCTCTGGAACTTCACGGTGCTCTGGCTGAAGTAAATGAGAACGATTGCGTCTTACTTCACTACCTTCCGCTGTACGAAGAATATAGGAACGAGGTGTAGGGGCGGTAGCGATGATAGTTGCAGGAATCCAGAGGCGCTCAGTGTGGTCGTAGGTATATATTTTGTCGCCTGGCTCTAGAGGTTTGAGAGACTTCGCACGAGTGTCAAATCGAGACTTGGTGGTGGTTTGAGTAGAGCGTAGTTTCTTCTCAATAATAGTAGGGGATACCGTGGATGGTTTCAGTAAATCGCTGTGGACTGGAAGGGTTGAACGAAGAGTTCGACCCATCATAAGCTGAGCTGAAGAAACTCCCAAGTGGGGAATGATGGAGTTTCGAAAATCAAGGAGAGATAAGTGAGCATCGCGTCCATCATGCTTGGCTTTCTTTAGAATGTTTTTAACAGTTTGAACGGTGCGTTCTGCGAAACCATTAGATTTAGAATACCGTGGGCTGGAAGTTGTATGGCGGAAATTCCAAGTGTTGGAAAACTCGGCAAATTCGGCTGATGAATATTGCGGTCCATTATCTGTTATTAACTGGTCTGGAATACCGTAACGGGCAAAATGTTCCTTTAACTTCAGTATGATTCCAAGGCTTGTAGTTGAGCCCAGCTTAGAAACTTCAAAAAATTTCGAATAATAATCAGTGCACAGTAAATAATCACTCCCATCGTAATGAAATAAGTCCGAAGCAACTTTACTCCACGGACGTGATGGTAATTCATGAGGCAGCAGTGGTTCTGGTTGATTAGCATTTCGGTATCGAATACACGTAGGACAGGACAAAACAAACTGCTGTATATCCTGAATCATACCTGGCCAATACACAGATGTCTTCGCCAGATTGATTGTTCTGTCAACCCCCAAGTGACTTTGGTGGACAAGGCTTAAGACATCGTTTCTTAAAGCGGCTGGAACCACTATTTGTTGGCCCTTCAAGAGTAAGCCGTCAACTTCGCTTAATTCTGGTAGTACAGAAATAAACTTCTTAACGTCAGGGCTGAGAGTGAATGCTTTAGGTGGTAAACCATGACGAATGCAGTGCTTCACCACTGTCAAGGTTTCATCCTTCAATGTTGCGGCTTGAAACTGCTGTTTCTTAGAGTCCGAAAGCGGTAGTGCAGCGACGACGGCATGGACATGAATAGTTTCTAGCTGATTTTTCTCAATATTTTCTTGGTCGGACATTTCTGGGTAAGCTCTGGAGAGAGTATCAGCAATTTTTAGATTTTTTCCTGGTGTATAAACCACTTCTATGTTATACGGCTGTGTTCTGAGGAGAAGACGTTGTAAACGGGGTGGTGCATTGACCAAAGGTTTCGTAAATATCGCTTCCAAAGGCTTATGATCCGTCTCAACCAATGTCTCTCTACCATATACGAATTGATGAAAACGTTCTAATCCAGTAACAATTGCCAATAACTCTTTCTCTATTTGAGAATACCGTCTTTCCGCATCAGACATGGCTTTTGACATATAGGCAATTGGCCTATCGTCTTGAAGGAGAACACCACCCAAACCATTTTGAGAAGCATCAACTGAAAGCTTGACAGGCTTGGCAACATCAAAATATTTAAGCGTTGGTGGTTTCTCCAAAGCCACCTTTAACTGCTCTAATGCCTGACTTTGAGGCGTATCCCAATACCAAACGCTGTGCTTTTTCAACAAGTCACGAAGAGGTGCAGTGATCTCTGACAAGTTTGGAATAAATTTCGCTAAATATGTGGCCATGCCCAACAGTCTGTGCAGTTCTTCTTTGGAAGTCGGCGTTGGAAGGTCACGAATAGCCTGTATTTTAGCAATATCGGGTTTTAGACCATCGGCGCACAAGATATGGCCCAAGTAAGGTACTTCTGTTAAACCAAACTTGCATTTAGCTCTATTAAATGTTATGTTGTTTTGTTCTGCTAACTGAAGTGTGCGCTCTAACTGTCTGTTATGGTCGTCTAAACTTGTACCTCCGACGATAATATCGTCGAAAAAATTGCCGGCTTTGGGTTCGTTTGCAAATATAGTTTCTACAGCTTTTTGAAAAACTTCCGGGGCCGATGATATACCGAAAGGAAGTCTAGTATAGCGGTATCTACCGAATGGAGTAGCGAAAGTACAAATTCGCGAGCTGTCTTCATCCAGAGGAATTTGCCAGAACCCTGAGCTAGCGTCCAGTACTGAAAAGTATTTGCACCCGGCCAATTTAGCTGTTACTTCTTCCAAAGTTGGAATAGGGTGATGCTCTCGTTTTATAGCTTTGTTCAAGTCCTTAGGATCCATGCAAACACGTAAAGTTCCAGTTAGCGGTTTGTTTACTGTAAGCATGGGATTCACCCAATCTGTAGGTTCGTCAACTTTAACGATAACGTGGTTTGCCACCATCCTGTCTAGTTCTGCTTTGAGCTTATCTTTTAGTGCAAAAGGCACACGTCTAGCAGCATGTATGACCGGCTTGACTTGCGGATCCAAAACTATGGTATGTTTGGCCATGATCATGCATCCTAGACCCTGAAAAACGTCTTTATATTCTTCTAAAACTTCTTCTAGGTTCTTCGATTTAGGCTCAGCTAGAGTATGAGGTGTCTGTTCTAATAATGCATGCACTCGCTTGACTAATTTAAGTCGAAGACAATCAGCAAGTGAAAGTACCGGCGGAGAGTCAGTTTTGACAACAAACACCTGAAGTTTATCTTTTAGGTTTTTCGACTTGAGAAAAATATTGCATTTTTGCTGGCCTACAACGTCAAGTTTCGCTCCCGAATATCCCAAAAGATTAGCTTGTGCTGGTAAAAGCTTCACATGCTGTAACTTAGTTTGATATATCTTCAAAGGCAGTGTAGAAGCTTCTGCTCCGGAGTCCAATTTAAAAAGTATTGGACATCCTTCAACAATGATTTCTTCATACCAATCAGCCGTGTCCTGTTTTTGTCCCTCTCTGCTTAGTGTTCCAATAAAAAAACTTGGGTCTGCTTCTTCTGTATAAGAATTTTGCGCAACTAGACCCACTCGTAAGACATTTTTCTTACAAACTTTGGCAAAATGGTTTGGCCCCTTGCATTTAGCACAAGTCTTTCCAAATGCAGGACATCTTCTAGGCTGATGGTTTGACCCACAATAGAAACAAATAGGCTTTGTAACTTCACGAGGTTTGTAGTCCTTGTTCATACTTGTTGAGGAATATTTATGTTTCTGGGAAAGCTTGGACTGTGGTTTCGAAATTGCATTTATGGTTTTCGTTTTATCAGCGCCTTGCATCTCCATTAATTGCTCACGGGCGGTCTCATCAGCTCGACATATCTGTATAACTTTTTCCAAGTCGAGATCTTCACTAACCTGAAGTAGGCGATCTTTCAAAGATTGTTTCGTTAGCCCCAGGAGAATGCAAGTTTTCAGCAATGATGATTCTAAATCCCCTAACTCGCATGACTTGGCTCGACGCTTCAGTTCAGTTACAAACTGATCAACTGTTTGAGTTCCTTGCTTGTAAGAAAAGAGACGATACCTTTCAAAATCCTTATTCTTCTTCGGCTTACAATATAGTTCAAATTTCTCGATAATCTTGTCTAGTTGTTCAGTGTCTTTAGGTGCATCAAAAGTAAAAGTGTCAAATATATCACGTGCTTCATCCCCAACCACATGTAAAAAGATCGAGGCTTGTCTATCTTCATCCAGTTCTTCAAAACCAGAAGCCTTGAAGTAAGTCGTAAAACGTGATTTGAAACGTCTCCAGTTTTCAGATAGATTGCCATCCATGCACAAAGGAGCTGGTTGCTTTAAATTGTCCATGGTTCATTAGGGTTGGTGGAGGGCTCTTTGTATCACAGTCACTTCTAACCTTTCATTGTCTTACATAGAAGTTTTGGCGCGAACTCACTGTTCCTAGACAAGGCTTAACTAAACAATTGATAATCTCTCTTCTTAAACGCTAGACATCATTCTGACACCATGTTATATTTTGCTCTGTTTCTTATTTACCGCGTTGGTTCTATCTAGCAATAAGGAAAACTTTTGTAAACAGTAAAGATTTATTAATAAAGCTACATTACAAAGTCGAGACCCTTTTAGTCTGCTCTCTTAGCTCCTACTACTCAGGGTTGCCAGCTTGCCCTCGTTTTCTTTTACAAGGAGTATTATAACGGGAGTAGTATTAAACATCTAACACATCCATGGCCAGGCGGCCAGAGCTTAGACTCTAAGCCTTTGTCGTTCAGAATATGGCTGTTTATTCAAATCGAAATTATTGAAAAACAAATATTCTATAATGGTAAGAAACCGATGTAAATACGAATTGTGTACTTCTGCCGAAGGACAAGGTGGTACTATAGCTAATAATTGTACCGTGCGATTCATCAAATTTCCTTCACCCAAAACTGAACAGGAAAAATGTGAAAGATGGGTAGAAGCATGTGGACGTGAGAACTTCACAATAGCAAATGTAACAGGCTCAACTTACATATGTAGCAAACATTTTAAGAACTTTACTGGGCCGACCGAAGATAACCCAGATCCAATTCCACTGTTAGGGGTTTCAAACCCTACGGCACTCCCAAAATGTGATAAAGAAATGCCTTCTTCAGGAACAAAGGTAATGTACTTTTATTAACGTAAATTACTCTAAAATGGGTTACGCTTATATCCGTATTTGTGTTTTAGTTTAACAATTTGGTTCAAGAATCACCATCAAGCGGGAAAGAAATACAAAAGCCCCCCAAAAAACTCCTACCAACGCTTCTGAGCAAAACACTAAAGTAATGATTGTTACAATTACATTATTATTTATCCTTTAATTTTTATAATTAATGCAAACTTCATCTTAGGAGGACACACCCAAACCCAAGAAACGAAAATACGTTCATCGTAGGGAATTACATTTAGACGAAGGAGAACAACAAACATTTTTAGCCACGCTTAATGTTTCTTCACTTTCACCACCAATTGGTTGGTGTATGGAATTACAAGTTGGGAAACCAAAATATAACCTCCCCGACCCCGACGTTAAGGTAATCTAACCTAACCCTACCTAAAATAAAAGATGAAAAGAAATGTAGAGTATTGGATGAGTAGAGGAAACAGAGTGCATTCAATCATTATTCTCTATTTTGCGGAGTATAAGTATTTTCCCTTAACCTCAAGGATACCGAGAATGCAAAAGAGTGTCATGCGTTAGCCCTAATTACATGCGGCAGGTCGTAGACTTCTTAATATACACACCAAATGAAATGTCCTGCGTTACCCATAATTATATGCGGCATGGCGTAGATTTCTTAATAGACACACCAAATAAAATTTATTTTCTAAATAAATATGTAAAATACATGTTCTTATTAGATGCTGGCATTCGCCAGCATCTGTTATTCCTAGCTCTAGTTTTCCGTAGACGGCTAGCAGCTCCTCTGTTTGGGCTGTATTAACTCCAATGGGGAAATAACATGGGCTGCCAAGATCCGAGATTCTTATACATTAGGGAAGCTCAAAATCATGGGATTACCCATGACGCTTTTTTTGATACACGTTAAAGTTCAGTGTGTCTGTACCTAGCGTCGTCGATTACCCCGGCCTATCTCTAATTTAGAAGATCTTTGTTTACCTTTTTTGAGTGATTCCGTTTAATCTAATGTCGATATGTGTGCTTTTGACCTTTTTTTTCCCCAATCAGACTTTAATATAAAGTAAAATTAATTTTAAATCTATGTTAAACAGAATGTTCGCTCGCTTTGTACGCGTTGAAATTACGGTTGCCTCTAGCTAGTGCATAAACGCCCATAGAGTATTTGCACAGCCCGCTTAGACAACCCGCTTAGGCAAAAAAGCCTATAGCTTCAAGGTCTATCATTGCTATGACGCTAAGTTCGTACGCGTTGAAATTCCGTATGGTTCCACCTCTAGCCAATGAGCACGCCGTCAGGCGGTTAACCATACAGCCTACAAATTCCCTACGCGCTGCTGAAAAGCGACCTCGATTCTCTATATTTATTCTGGGATAGAGAAAACACACTCCTTTACCTTTACAACCCGCTGAATTTCTTAAGTGAAATAAGCGGGAGAGTAGCGAAAAGAGAAGAGACGCCATGAAATGTTTCATCGCTTAGTTTCGTAAAAATACTATATCTTTATCAAAAGACTTGAATATGGTAATTATTTTTGTTTCTTTGATTTTTGAAATGTCTTAATTGTATTTTTATAAGTTTTTTTTCCGATTTGGACTTAAATATTAATTAAAATTTGTTGTTATAAATTATAATCCAAGGCTTAGTGGGACGATCTCTGCAGCGTAAACCTTTAGGTCAGATTTTACTCGATAGATATCACTAGTTTCTCTACCGACAGCCCTCCTGGTTCACTATTTTAAAACCACCGATCCGTGGTTCAATCACGTCGATAGTTTAAGTTTTTTATTAAACTTTAATTTTTCTTAAAATAAATTATATAATAAAATATCACTCTTCTTCAAATATCATAATATCATTAAAATTTAATTGATTCATAAATAAATAAAGTGTTTCAACCTTTTGCCAGTTGGTGAAAGCTGATTTCGTACGTTACCTTACAGCTACGCAGCCTACGCTATATCTAAGCAAATATCTCTAGCAACCTTGAGAAATTTGAGAAAATGGTAGCTTATTGGTTAAAACTTTGACTTTTGAACTCTGATACGGCTGCGACATCTGGTAGTACCTAGGTCCTGGTCTGACGTATTTTGATATCACGTGAAAAGGGAAACGTGATTGGATGAAATGAAATGAAACGCCACACCGGACTTCCCATTGTTTATTGTAGGATGCAACGCATCGTTCGATGTTCTTATTCTTCTGGTATTATCTGAAATATCTAATTTCAATTGAGTTCCCGAAATTATTATTTTAAAAATGCCTACAAAATACCAAGTAACGCGTTTTAAAAACCGGGTAAAATACGAAAAGAAACGAGGCAAAGTGCGAAAGTTATCTGACGAAGCTCAGAATGGCGGCAATGTTATCGATGGAATACCAAGGGTTAGTGTCGATATTTTTAGTACAGCTGTAGAAACATCGAAAATTAAGGAGCAAAAAGGTGTTCAAATAACCCACCTACATATTAATGCTAAAATTAACGAGCTTGAAACTGCTCAGATTAACGAGCTTGAAATTGCTCAAATGAAGGAGCTTGAAATTGCTCAAATGAAGGGGCTCGAAATTGCTCAAATGAAGGAGCTCGAAATTGCTCAAATGAAGGAGCTCGAAATTGCTCAAATGAAGGAGCTCGAAATTGCTCAAATGAAGGAGCTCGAAATTGCTCAAATGAAGGAGCTCGAAATTGCTCAAATGAAGGAGCTCGAAATTGCTCAAATGAAGGAGCTCGAAATTGCTCAAATGAAGGAGCTCGAAATTGCTCAAATGAAGGAGCTCGAAATTGCTCAAATGAAGGAGCTCGAAATTGCTCAAATGAAGGAGCTCGAAATTGCTCAAATGAAGGAGCTCGAAATTGCTCAAATTTACGAGCTCGAAACTGCTCAAATTTACGAGCTCGAAACTGCTCAAATTAACGAGCTCGAAACTGCTCAAATTAACGAGCTCGAAACTGCTCAAATTAACGAGCTCGAAACTGCTCAAATTAACGAGCTCGAAACTGCTCAAATTAACGAGCTCGAAACTGCTCCAATTAATGAGCTCGAAGCTGCTCAAATCAATGAGCTTCAAACTGCTCAAGTAAACGACATTGAAAATGATACTAATATAACTAAAAAAAGGAAAGTTACGTTTCATGATCTTTTTGGAAAACCACCAAACTTGAAAATACCGTCTAGTTCATTTCTTAAAGTATCTGATATTGAAAGGAAAAAATACACTCAAAAAGAAAAACATAAAATGAGACAAGCTAAATATTGTAAAGCAAATCCACTTAAAGTCAAAGAGTCTCTAAAAGCTTATCAAAAAGCAAATCTTTCCAAGTTCAGATTAAAACGACGCAAGTACTGTTTGAGTAGCCCCCATAAAGTCAAACAAACAAAACAAGCGTATCATTTGCGTAAGAATAAAGTTAATACTACTCAAATTTCGTGTAAAGGTGTTAAAAAACATTTTGCGAATGAATCAGTCAACAACACCAAATATTCTGCTAACAAGAATAAATTTGCATATTGGTTTTTGAACAAAAATCTCTCACAATACACTTTTGCCAAGATGAAAACTTGCCAACAAACTTTAAGAGAAAGGCTCATTAAAAAAAGTTTATCTTTCATTTTACTCAAACACTCGAGAAAAAGACAAAACACTACTTCGATCATAAAAACATTAGGAGCTGATCTACTAGCTTCTCAGGCTTTAGCGTTACAAGGAAAATTATTCAAAACATTGAAATGTTATGGAACCAGATTGATTTCCAAATGCAAAGATGTAGTTGATGATCTTCCTTTAGAGTCTGTCAATAGTGAAAATTTCTCAGTTTCTCTTGGTTGTGTCAAGCGCCACAACTCTAATTCTGAACCTTTTTTTTGGGAAACGGGTTATCATATGTTAACCAATTTAAATCAAGTCTGGGAAATTAACGAAATTGGTCAAATTGCAAATCTCACTGAACTAATTGAATTTAGGGAAGATGATGACAATTTTGAAAAGCCACCAAAAAACCTAAAGTCGGGGATTTATTGGAACTGCAGTCCTCTTTGCAACGTAAGGGATGAATCTCTTCAACGATTGGTGGAAAATTTAAAAATAATTGCCTCGTGCAAAGAGTCAAACATGGTCGATGTATTCACAAATATTGATCATTGCTATTTTAGGCCAGTGTATCACAGAAACGAAGAACAAAGTGCGCAGAAATTTGGTCATCCAATTTTTTGTTTAGAAAACAGTCAATGTCGAAGCACGATAAGATTGATCAGAGAACTGTTACCTCATTTCAGGGGTTTGGACAAGCTTTTAAAGTACATGTATGCTGTTAGAAAAGCTGTGCTTGATTATATTAAGATAACCGAGGCCATCCAAAGTGCTGATGCTACTGAGTTAAGGTCCACTCTTCATGAATTCCCAGAGTTTGCAAATACCTCTCAAAAGACCAATTCAGAAACTACAAACGTTGAAAAAGACAACGAGGAAGTAGTATTACATGATAAACCCTCTTTGATAGACGAAGAGTATCTAAAAAACCACTATGAAAAGTCTTTAAGTAACTGTTTTAAAGATATTGGACAATTTCACGACACATGGTGTGCGTCGTGTGAAAGACTCTACCAAAAGAAAAACCTCAAATTAATTCAAAATATTCTTAAAAAGAGAAAATGGGAAGAAAATGAAGCCTTTCAAACACTAACCGCGGCTTGGCTCATGCGATACCCAGAAAAATCAGACTTTGAGTTATTTGAGGAACTGTATTTGTGCCCATTTTGTTTGAATAGCTTGTCAAAGAAAAAGGTTCCGTCGAGATGCTTCCTCAATGGTCTACAAACTGATCCCGTACCTGAAGAAATTAAAAAACTTAATTTGTTTGAAAAAATCCATATTCAAAAAGCCAAAGCTTTCCAAACTGTCGTCAGATTGGGAACCAAAATGAAAACTTTAAACCATTCTGGCTTGGCTAAAGCGATTAGGGGAAAGATTTTATACCTCCCAATGCCACTACAAAGTAATGTTGACCTCATTCCGCCATGTCTACCTTCCGATCACGAATTGGTCATACTAGTAAATGGACAGCCAACCAAGAATAAAGTGGTCTGGCAAAGTCTCGTGACATTGGATCATGTTCGAAAAGCTTTGATTAAGCTAAAAGAAATTAATCCTTTGTATAGAGATATTAATATTGAGGAGTGTACTACGGATTATATTTGTGGGACTAATCGAAATGATCCACATAATTTCGCAATTCGACCACAGCCTGAATCTATTCTTAGAAAGCTATCAGAGGCTGAACAGAAAAATTTATTCGACCATTTTACTGTACACCCAGTAAATTCCAAAAATCCTACAGATTTATTAGAGGCGTTCCAAATGAAAAGAGTTGAAGGGGAGCCACTCAGTTATTTTGAAAAAAAAAATTGGATTTTTTATGTTTCCCGGATTTATTTCCAACTGGTGATTATGGAAAACATTCGGACAGGCCTTTTGGACCTTTGACTGATGCGGACTACGCAGCTTCAAGAATTATGAACAAAGACAGACGATTTTCATTAAATGAACAGTATCTCTTTCACTGCTTCTACGAGAGTGAAATTAAAACTTTGGCTGGTTCAATTAATTATATGCTTCGAATGACTAAAAATGCCCCAGTTTCGGTCCATAATTTGATGCAAGGCTTCGAAGCTAAAGATAAAGATCTTCAATCTAATTTGGCTGGTTTCATGTCCAATATGAAAGGAACCCAAGAGTATTTTTTAAAGCGAAGAGGTGAACTAAAAACCATGATGAACGAGTTTGGTGCTCCAACTTGGTTCATAACCCTTAGTTGCGCAGAATATGATTGGTTGGATTTACACGACCACATTAGAAAATTCCATAATAACCCTGCCGGAATGAACTCTAATGAACTATGCGCATCCGACCCGGTCTCTGTTGTACTTCACTACCACAACCGCTTCCATTCAGTGTTTAGAAATCTAATTATGGATAAAGAAAATCCATGTCTTGGGGAAGTGGAAAATTATTTCTGGAGAGTCGAATACCAAGGCAGAGGAGCGCCGCATTATCATTTTGTTCTCTGGATTAAAGACGCTCCCAAAATTGGCCAATCCTCACCAAAGGAAATAATTAATTTTATTTTGAATCACGTTACGTGCGCAATTCCAAACCCCATTAAAAGCCCCACTTTGTATCAATACGTAACCCGATACCAGACACATAAGCACAATTCCACTTGTCTCAGAAAGATAAAGACTAAAAATGGATTCACCACGAGGTGCCGTTTTAAATTTCCAAGGCCAATTGCCAGTGAACCGAAACTAAATGAAGTTCATTCAACTATCCGTGGCTATAAATCTTCAAAATCGGCACGACGCCTTTATGTTCTTCCAAGGACCCAGTCCGAAATTTACATTAATGATTATAACCCAGTTTTGCTTTTGGCTATGGGATGCAACATGGATATCCAGTACGTCTCAGATAACGAGATGGCTATTGCCACTTACGTCACTTCTTACTTGACCAAAAAAGAAAAATCTGACCAAATAGATTTATGGAATGAACTTGCTGACAAGAATGCTTGTAGTCGACTCTGGACGATAGGTTTGAAAAAGCTTACGCACCGAGAATGTGGAGCTTATGAAGTGGCTGATCGGCTTTTAGGTCACCATTTGTACGAAAAGAGTGCCGGCATACTTTTTGTTAATACTGGAAGAAAAGAAAACCGACTGCGCTTGCTGAAAAAAAAATGTGAACTTGAAAAACTGAAGGAAACTGACCCACACAGTTCAAATATTCACATGAGAAGCATGGTTGATGACATTTACCCCTCACGACCCGACCAGTTAGAGGTCTGGAGCCTTTATGACTTTGCAAGGTTCTGGTATCGGACTCCTGATCAAAATAAAACAGAGAATACAGTTGAACTAAAAAATGGTTTTGGATATTTGAAGAAGAGAGTTAAACCGTATCTCATACAGCACACAAGACATGACCCAGACAAGTCTGACAGTGAAAAAGAAAATTACTATCGAGTACTTCTAATGCTTTTCCTACCATTTCGCGATGAAAATGAACTGTTGGGGTCCTTTGGCAGTTACGAACAATCTTTTCAATACCATCTCCCTCAATTGAATTCAATGATGGAGTATCATGAAAAACTAACTATGCTTAGAGAAGGGCAAAAAAAAACTGGAAAAGAAACTAACACAAAATAGTGATCCACAAACTGAAAGCCAGAATTTTCATGATATTGAAAACAATTTTCAAGGTCAAGACTGTAACCAACTCGAATATGCCATGCGAGAAATTCAGGCAGCCATGGTTGGTAACTTTCAATTTTCCTCAGAAAACTTGACTAGTCACATTTCTCAATTGCAAAAGGATCAGTTGGAAATTTTTAATAAAGTGCAAACTCATTTCTCTGATGGCTCAACAGATGCAAACCTCATTATGTTTATTAGTGGTTGCGGAGGTTTCGGTAAAAGCTTTTTGATTAAAGCTATTCAAATGTTTGTTTGCCATCAATACAATGAACCACTTAGTGTTGCCTTAGCAGCCCCAACTGGTCTGGCCGCGGTAAATATTGGGGGTATGACTTTACATCGCCTACTAATGCTTCCAGTTGAACATGGAAAAACAGCGGCGTATAAGAAACTTGACCCTGGTAAACACCAAATTATGAGAAACACTTTGGGTAAAATGAAGGTACTCATTATCGATGAAGTTTCGATGGTCTCGTCTTTGCTTTTAGTATACATTCACTTGCGCCTTTGTGAAATCACTGGGTTTGACGACAAACCATTTGGCGGTATCTCGCTTCTTGCTTTTGGAGATCCTCCTTTCAGAGAACTAAGCCACATAGAAGCTCGTCAACGAATTGGTTCAATCGGTGCCTTTAATCTTTGGCGTGACAAATTCCAATACGATGAACTAACTATAAATAAGAGACAAAAGAATGACTTGGCATATGGTGAGCTTCTTGGTAGAGTGAGGACTGAGGATTCCACCGAAGACGACATTGCGCTTTTAAAGACAAGGATAATTCCCAACTCTGTTGATATCAAAGCAGTAGCGGAATACTACAGTAACCTCATGAAAGAAGGCAAAACTCCTGTGTGTTTGCTACCAACAAATAAAATGTGCAAACAAATAAATGACATTATGGTTGATAAATGTGAGACTCGAAAATTTGAGCTTTTGGCCATTGATTCTGTGCCAGGAATACCTCAAATGACTAAAACAATGAAAGAACAGATTAAAAAATTGGAAGCGAAAGCGTCAGAGACGGCGGGCTTGGAATCTCGGCTTCTGCTCTGCGAAAATGCTCGAGTAATGTTAAGGAGAAACCTTTCAATGGAAAAAGGTATGGTTAATGGTAGTCTTGGTACCGTCAAAGCCTTTAAGATCGATTTCGAGGGAAACATCAAGGCTATAAAGATAATCTTTGACAATGGAGTTGAAGAATATATTGAGAGAGCCGATGTAAAATTTGAAATAATGAAAGACCTTTATGTGCGACGCTCTCAGTTTCCAATAGTTTTAGCATATGGCATTACTATTCATAAGAGTCAAGGCATGACTCTAAGTTGCGCAATCATGAATATTGGATCGTCAATCTTTCAAAGTGGCCAAGCATATGTCGCTCTATCCCGAGTAAGCTCTTTAGAAGGAGTCCATCTTCTGGATTTTGATGTCACTAGCATTTGGGCTGATAGAAAAGCTATTGATGAATATAACCGCCTGAGAGCTTTATACAGAAATGATCTACCTCAAATAAAAAAACCACCGCGAAAACCAAATAGACCTACAGGTCCTCTGTCTAAGCCCTCGCTTTCATCCTTTGAAATTGATTCTCCTCAAATTGCTACCAAAAACATTGCAAGGAAGACAAATATTTCAATCCCTCGAAACATACCGGGTGTTACTAATGAAACAAAAGGTTTTGTTAATCAAGATAACTCCTGCTACGCAGCCTCGGTATTGCAAATCCTATTTAAGATCCCAGAATTTGTTCTTTCTCTCAAACAGCGGGTGTTTAATCCAGGTCCAACAACCAGGGCATTACAAAAATTATTACTTGAGATTGAAAACCCCGAGGTCAGATTTTTAAAGACAAACGAAGTTAGAGAAACCCTGGATGAAAGATTTAGAAATACGACTCAAGAAGATCCCACAGAATTTCTAGATAATTTGCTTCGAAATTTGGACGAAGCAAATGTTCCAATCACAAACACTTTCGCTCATAAAGCACATTACCATGAAATATGCACTCAATGTGGTCAAAGCCGAGATCTTTACACAAACCCTACCCCAGGTAAAGTGTTCATTGTAAATTTTCCTTATTCCTATGAAAATAGGTATAGCCCTGTTGAATTTAGAGATCTCATTAAATCTTTTCAGCCGATGGACCAGCAATGTTTACAATGTAAAACAACGTCGAAACAAAGACGAATGCTTTTACATTCTTGTGATAAATATTTAATCCTATGCTTTGCTAGATTTTCCATTTACCAAACCAATGACACTTTGACCTATTTTAAAATTCACTCGCCAATTAAGAATTACAATTCAAACAAAGTCACGATAAATGGAATAACTTTCAAGACCAAAGCAGCCATCCTTCACGTAGGTGAAGAGGTTAATCATGGTCATTATTTCTCTGCAATTAAAAAACACGACAAAGGATGGCTTGTTTGTAATGACAAAAGAATTGATAATAGAGAGAATTTTTTCCCAAACCTTAAAAATGTGTATTTTTTACTCTTAGAAAAAATATACCCATAAAATCCTAAATTACACAGATAAATTCAACTAAAAATCACTGAACACGCTCTCTCTTTACACCAAAAGATGGGAATATTTCTAATACACTACTTGCACAAGCATTCTTTAAACAACCCAGATAAAACAGACCCTTGAAAAATCACGAAACATCTCTACCCAATTATGGCTTTTCCAAATGCAATTTTCTAAAATTATTGCCTTATATCGTTGCATATGGACTTTACTTCCATTCGTAATCATTTTATTTTCAGTTAACGAGACCCAGCTTCATAAAAAGAGTCACTGATTTCTCTTCTTGACTGTTTAGCCATGGCTGCTTTTACGCTAAGCCTAATTCGGAACAAATACCATTTCTCAGTATAATATACTTTAAAGCAAACCCATTCAGATCAACCAAAAAAATCATAGAAGCAAGGAAATTTATTGTTATCGGGACACAGCTTGTTAAATTGCAATTTCACTATATCTGTATCAAAAATCATTCCATACGAGCTTTACTTTGTAATTTTTTTAATATCAGTTAATTGAGAGACCCATCATCATAACAAAAAGTCCTCGACCATCCTTCACATTCAGGAAGTTAATGATAAACTAGACTTAGTATAAACAATAACAATATAAAGTAAAATGTCTGAAATTGACCGCTCTTACGCCTAAGCCTAATTTGGGACTACTACAGTTTGAAAGTGTAAACGAAGTTTAAGCGCGCCATATGAGAAGAACCATCCATGCAGATTACAAAAACCTCGAAAAGGCCGCTAAATTTGTCTTTTTTAAATACAATTTACAAAAAGCAGTATCCAAAACCATTGTATATGAATTTTACAGGCATCTGAAATTATTTTAGTTTGAGTTAATGACAGACCCATCTTGATTACAAAGAATCCCTGACCATCCTTCAGATTCAGGAAGTTAATGAAAAACAAGGCTTACCATAAACAATAACTATATAAAGTCAAATGCCTGACATTGAGCGCTCTTACGCTAAGCCTAATTTTGGACTAATAAACTAATAAAGCTATGGGTTTTAAAATGATATTTCTCAAAATCAATTGCATATGGGCAATACTCAAAACTTTAGGTATGGTGTATTTTATTATATTCCCTTTTATTTATTTATTTTATTTTTTTTTCCCACTAATCCACTTTTTTTTCTTCCAAAATAGTGAACGTTCATTTTGTCTTTCATTTATACAAACTGTGTCGTGCAAATATTTAACTGATAAAAATGAAACTTTTATCAAACCTGCAGAAAAGAAATTGGCTCACTTCGGAGATTGCCCAAAACTATGTATGGGCGTCATTTAAAAGTAAGTTTAGTAACCTTTTCCCCTCACTCCGGTGGGAGCCCCTAGTCAATCCCATACATTGATATTTTTCAGGGACACCCTCCCGGGAGACTGGAGCCCTTAGACAGCTACTTACTTTGCCTTATTAATTATCTGGCTAATTGCCCTTATGTTCATAACCATAATTTATTTATTTAAACCCTTTCAAACAGGTCCCCTTTAATGAGCCCCGCTCTTATCTCAAGAATTACACAACCTACAGAAATCACCTTGTTTAAATCATTTCGGATCCAAGCGTACACCTCAAATTCATTCATTATTATTATAGTGGAAGAGTTACGGATGAACTCATGTAAGTTAAATTACCTGGCCACTTCAATTTCAAATATTTAATAAACTGCTGGTTCATTACAGAAGGATGAAACAATTATTTGAAATTTCTTCAATAACACACGAATGGGGCATTTCAACTTGCATTTTGAATGGCCCAATCCGTCTCCTAGAACAGCCTCGGCGCAAATATTTTTCGATACGGTTACTGACCTTGCAGTTCAACAGACACTTACCTCTCCCGCACGCGATGATAGTCTCCTGGATCCCTTTATTTATAAATGATCACCGTTCTATCACAGACAACCCTCCTGGGGTGGATTATCTCGCTGTTACTGTCACCCTCAACTTGCCTAGGCCATTCGTTCAGCGGATTCGACGTACTGCAATCTGCTACAACTTTCTCGCTTTGTATAGTGTTCTCTATACAGAACGCTATGCTCCTTGAGACAAAGCCTTTTCTTCGGCTGATATAAACGATACTTGGGAACTATGTCTGGACATATTCCGGGCTTGTGTAAACGATAATATTTCGTCTATTTACATTCGTCTCCCGTTCTTATTGACCCTTTGGTGAAACTTTTTAACTTATCGCTCTCGCCGTCTTTCCTTCCTTCAGGATGGAAACTAGCTAACGTGGTTCTAGTTTTTAAAGAGTCCGATAACCGAAATAATCTCTATCGAACTACCGCCCTATATCTCTGTCATCCGTTCTTGGCAAGTTACTGGAATCCATAATTTACGAGAAGCTCAACAACTTTCTACAACACAACTCGGTTCTTCCAGCCTCGCAGTTCCCGATTCATCTTGCAAGATAACGTTTCTTAAGGTTTTCAATGGGGCGTCAGGAAATCTAGTTTCATGGTCATTACAGGAAGCCGGCTTGACGAAGAAGTACATAACCGATTAAATAACGTGCGCATCTCGCTAAGAACGTTTCATCGGTGGAGTGAATACATCGTAATTTCACTCTATTTTACCTAAAATCTCCTCGAGAAAATGTACTCCGTCACATTCCATACACTAAACGTCACTAAATGGCCTTCGACTTTGGCCGCTTTCCGTTCGTTTGAGTTCTTTGCGATATGTTCACCCTTGTGAGATTGGTCAACTCAACTGTTTTCATCTTCAACATTACATGGCCCTGCATTCCCGGCGGCCTTGCCCTACGTACATTATTAAATTCGCCAGATTCTTGCCCTACGGGAATTCATTTTCCATTCGCGCGGAAATAAGGGACACTGCTGCCGAATACTCAATAAATCAATTTCTTATGTTTCTAAATTTTTCTTTCATGTTTGACTTCTTCGAAATTCGTAAAATTTATAGAATAGAATCGTTTTTATGATTATCACTAATTGATTTGTGTCAATTTTCGTTCAAATTTAATTTTAATTCATTTTCTACTCTTGTATAATTATTTCATTTGAGTCTGTATAATTGAATTTCTCTATATAATTGTATTTCCCTATATAATTGTATTTCTGTCAACCAGCCAGAATAGGCACGAAGAGGTAATTGTTTGCTTTCTCAACTTGTTAATACAACTTTCATTGATACGTTCACACTTGCCACTTTGCATGAAAACGTTTTCAAATATTTTTTCAACATTAAAATAAATTTTCCAATGCAACTGTTTTCTTTATTGACAAACTAACTCTATAGTTCATCCAGGCTACTTTTTACAAAGGGACAGATATTAGTTGAAAAACCTTGTTGCCATGCAACAAGAAGGAACAGGTTATTCCTAACGTAAGTACTACTTTCACAGTTGTAATTACAACTTTGAATGGACAGATATGATTATCATTCCGAGAACACCCATCACAACTTTCAATGGACATATATTATCATTTTAAATGGGAGTGACATTGATCCAAACCTTTCACGAATAACTCTGCGAAAATTTCTACTTGGTCTATTATGCTGTACCCAAGACTTCCCAATCGCTTAGTTTTGGAAATAGTGGTGCTTGTTACATTCTATAACACAAATTTTCGCAGAGTTATTCGTGAAAGGTTTGGATCAATGTCACTCCCATTTAAAATGATAATATATGTTCATTGAAAGTTGTGATGGGTGTTCTCGGAATGATAATCATATCTGTCCATTCAAAGTTGTAATTACAACTGTGAAAGTAGTACTTACGTTAGGAATAACCTGTTCCTTCTTGTTGCATGGCAACAAGGTTTTTCAACTAATAATATAAATTAACACTAGAGCATAGGCTGTACTGTGTGATTATCTTTGAGATAATACACTGATTTGATAAAGACGAAGGATTTAGTCTGGGATGGCAAGGAAGACAAGTCTTAAAACGACGAAGATTTGGTAGCAAGTTCCTCTTAGACAAACCAAGAAATATTGTAGACTGAATGTTCCATTTACAACCCATTTTCGGTAGATGATTGGCAATTACTTCCAGTAAAGTTTTCGTCTAAAATTCTTGTTTTGACGTGCTAATAGAGGACCATTACTGATATTTTCATCATGCAAGTGATCCCAGTCATTGGAAGAATCAAAGGATTGAGCTGGACGAGAGGTTATTTTCCAAACCGGCTGACAAGACGTTAGTCTGGGATGGCAAGGAAGACTAGGAATAGAAAACGACGAAGATATGGTAGCAAATTCCTCTTGGACAAACCAAGAAATGTTCTAGACTGAATGTTCCATTTTCAACCCATTGTCGATAGATGATTGGCAATTACTTCCGGTACAGTTCTCGTCTGAAATTGATGTTTTTATGTGCTAATAGAGGACCATTACTGATATTTTCATCATACGAGAGATCCCAGTCATTGGAAGAATCCAAGGATGGAGCTGGTCGAGAGGCTATTTTCCAAACCGGCTGACAAGACCTACGATAAAAAAATATCTTAAAGACTGAAAGTAGACTAATTTCCATACCGTTAATATTTAAACTTGAATAGATCCTTTTATGTTTAGAATAACGAGGCCGTATGAAGAACTGTTGAGCTTTTACTGACTGCAAGAATCTCATATGTCGAGTCCGAAAACACTCACTGCTTGCATGTTTCAATTCTTCGTAGCCAGGCCGTCTCTTTCTGGTGATAAATGAAAGCCGTGTAGCTGCTCTGTTGACTTCAAATGGTGATGACATTCTGTCTCGTCTCGTCTCGTCTCGTCTCGTCTCGTCTCGTCTCGTCTCGTCTCGTCTCGTCTCGTCTCGTCTCGTCTCGTCTCGTCTCGTCTCGTCTCGTCTCGTCTCGTCTCGTCTCGTCTCGTCTCGTCTCGTCTCGTCTCGTCTCGTCTCGTCTCGTCTCGTCTCGTCTCGTCTCGTCTCGTCTCGTCTCGTCTCGTCTCGTCTCGTCTCGTCTCGTCTCGTCTCGTCTCGTCTCGTCTCGTCTCGTCTCGTCTCGTCTCGTCTCGTCTCGTCTCGTCTCGTCTCGTCTCGTCTCGTCTCGTCTCGTCTCGTCTCGTCTCGTCTCGTCTCGTCTCGTCTCGTCTCGTCTCGTCTCGTCTCGTCTCGTCTCGTCTCGTCTCGTCTCGTCTCGTCTCGTCTCGTCTCGTCTCGTCTCGTCTCGTCTCGTCTCGTCTCGTCTCGTCTCGTCTCGTCTCGTCTCGTCTCGTCTCGTCTCGTCTCGTCTCGTCTCGTCTCGTCTCGTCTCGTCTCGTCTCGTCTCGTCTCGTCTCGTCTCGTCTCGTCTCGTCTCGTCTCGTCTCGTCTCGTCTCGTCTCGTCTCGTCTCGTCTCGTCTCGTCTCGTCTCGTCTCGTCTCGTCTCGTCTCGTCTCGTCTCGTCTCGTCTCGTCTCGTCTCGTCTCGTCTCGTCTCGTCTCGTCTCGTCTCGTCTCGTCTCGTCTCGTCTCGTCTCGTCTCGTCTCGTCTCGTCTCGTCTCGTCTCGTCTCGTCTCGTCTCGTCTCGTCTCGTCTCGTCTCGTCTCGTCTCGTCTCGTCTCGTCTCGTCTCGTCTCGTCTCGTCTCGTCTCGTCTCGTCTCGTCTCGTCTCGTCTCGTCTCGTCTCGTCTCGTCTCGTCTCGTCTCGTCTCGTCTCGTCTCGTCTCGTCTCGTCTCGTCTCGTCTCGTCTCGTCTCGTCTCGTCTCGTCTCGTCTCGTCTCGTCTCGTCTCGTCTCGTCTCGTCTCGTCTCGTCTCGTCTCGTCTCGTCTCGTCTCGTCTCGTCTCGTCTCGTCTCGTCTCGTCTCGTCTCGTCTCGTCTCGTCTCGTCTCGTCTCGTCTCGTCTCGTCTCGTCTCGTCTCGTCTCGTCTCGTCTCGTCTCGTCTCGTCTCGTCTCGTCTCGTCTCGTCTCGTCTCGTCTCGTCTCGTCTCGTCTCGTCTCGTCTCGTCTCGTCTCGTCTCGTCTCGTCTCGTCTCGTCTCGTCTCGTCTCGTCTCGTCTCGTCTCGTCTCGTCTCGTCTCGTCTCGTCTCGTCTCGTCTCGTCTCGTCTCGTCTCGTCTCGTCTCGTCTCGTCTCGTCTCGTCTCGTCTCGTCTCGTCTCGTCTCGTCTCGTCTCGTCTCGTCTCGTCTCGTCTCGTCTCGTCTCGTCTCGTCTCGTCTCGTCTCGTCTCGTCTCGTCTCGTCTCGTCTCGTCTCGTCTCGTCTCGTCTCGTCTCGTCTCGTCTCGTCTCGTCTCGTCTCGTCTCGTCTCGTCTCGTCTCGTCTCGTCTCGTCTCGTCTCGTCTCGTCTCGTCTCGTCTCGTCTCGTCTCGTCTCGTCTCGTCTCGTCTCGTCTCGTCTCGTCTCGTCTCGTCTCGTCTCGTCTCGTCTCGTCTCGTCTCGTCTCGTCTCGTCTCGTCTCGTCTCGTCTCGTCTCGTCTCGTCTCGTCTCGTCTCGTCTCGCCTCGCCTCGCCTCGCCTCGCCTCGCCTCGCCTCGCCTCGCCTCGCCTCGCCTCGCCTCGCCTCGCCTCGCCTCGCCTCGCCTCGCCTCGCCTCGCCTCGCCTCGCCTCGCCTCGCCTCGCCTCGCCTCGCCTCGCCTCGCCTCGCCTCGCCTCGCCTCGCCTCGCCTCGCCTCGCCTCGCCTCGCCTCGCCTCGCCTCGCCGCGCCGCGCCGCGCCGCGCCGCGTCTCGTCTCGTCGATACACGGCTTATTTCGATTATGAAAAAAATCGGAAATGTTTCTTGGTTTTATAGTGGAGAAAACTGAAGCCTATTTTTTTTCCAGCATCAGATGCCCATTTTTTCTTCAAAATTGTTGTTTTTTAAACACGGGAAACCTACTGTACTTATGTTCAAGGAGAGTTTTCACCACTATCATTTTTCTTAAGAGGTTTAACATTTTGTATCAATCCGCCTCAGCTTTAAATCTTATATCATTTTTATCTTGGATGCCCGTGTAAACGTACCTTTATTCTTCAATCCACCCCAAGTTTGCAGAAAGCCTTAGCCTATACTGCCCGTTATACCTTTGATTTTTGGACTGAATGATATATGGAAAACAGCTTAGCGCGTGTTGCCAACTCAAGCTGGTATTAAACGGTCAAATTTCACTAAATTTTTGGACAATTTCTTAAATATCTTCTAAACTATTTCGAATTTTAAATTGATTTTTCAACTGAATTATCAATTAGATTAAGTTTAACCATTTTGATATTTTTAATTATAAAATAAATTAATATTGCGTTTCATTTCCCTAAACGATATCACGCCATAAGGCTCATTTGCATTCACTCCAAAAAGGTAGTATATAAACCGTTCGAAGGCCTTTATGAATCGAGTGATGAGGCCATGAAGTTAGGAGGAACGCACCCTCCCTTCAAAGTCTAGACGTTTATCGTAACCCTAGGCACGTGGTAGGCAACGCTAATTTACCCATGGTGGGGCGATGTTTGGAGAGTGGAAGATTGATGTGGACCATATTAGTGAGGGACGCCTCGCTAGTATGGCCCGCTGAGATCAGAAACTGAAGGTTGGACCTTGGTGTGGGGATGGTCGGAGGTGATTATAACAGTGGGAGACGTCCCATTGCGTATAATCACCTTCAACTGTCCAGCATCAAGGTTGACCGCAAAGTGGACGGTGAAAGGCGGTAATATGCAATGGTATATAATTGCACGACACCTGAAACTCAATGTGGCAGCCATGCTTAAAGGAGGTAATTCCCGTTAAACGGATTAAGTCTCTAGACATTTTGCTCCACGAGCTAGGTCACGTGATTTCCGCTTACACAGGATATCCGCTTACACAGGAAGTGACACAGACAGACAGACAGACAGAAAGACAGACACGATCAGTGTAATATTGAAGTTCAGTCGGGGAGGTAATAATGAAAGATTGGTAAGGTATATGAATTAATAGAGAGAAAGGTGCTTGAATGGGTTACGAAAAGGAAAAAACATAAACCTAGCCGAGCTTTATTAAGTGTTCTAAATTGATAAACAAAAAGTTAATTTATTAAACAGTAGATAAGATTTTTATTGTGGCATTTTTTAACGTTAACTGAAAATTGCTTTCACTGGGTTCTTCTACTAGGGTAGCCCTCTTCAGCCGACTATATTATATTATGAGTATCCCATTAAATTCACCGTAATTAAAAAGTAGGCAACTTTTAACTTCAATAATAAATCTCTTCTCGGCCTATATAAGCGAGATTTACAGATTCGATACTCATAGGTGCAACCATAGAGAATAAAGGGGAAGAAGTGGAAAGTGCGCCAAAACGTGTCTCTCTTTATCACGCGCAACTTCCACGCGCAGTACCGAGATACTTCCGTTTATGGCGACAAACATTTTTAGCTAGATCCTATACTTGTATAGGTTCTAGCTAGTGTTTTGAGTCGTGCTGGTAGTCTGAAGTCTGAAGTCGGTGTCCCAGAAATGACGAAAAACGTCATCGTATCGAAAAAACATTCGTTTCTTATCCACCAGACTGTAACGAATTATTTTTGGCTAGGTTAAATAAAGATTAAATTAAGTATGAAAAGAATTAAAATTAAAGGTTGATTAAAATTAAATACTCGCTACAAGGTTAAAATAAAATATTTTCCGGGTCTCGTCTACCTTTTCACTATAGGGAGGTGGCGAACTAAAAATAATAATAAACTGTTGTCTAGGGGAATTTGTATTAAAGGTTAAGGTAGATTAAAAGTAATAGAGGATTGAAGTTTGCCAAGATATTTAATAAAACTAACACATTAACAATCAGAACTTTAAATATAACAATACATAATAAACAAAACAATTAAATGAACTTATTTGAATAAAGCCCATAAGGCTTTGCGGCGCTTTTTAGCGTTAATTATATGCCGCTTAAAAGGCATGAAGAATAATTAATTCAAAGCGCACAAGGCTTGCTAGATAATAAAGTTATCGAACATACGGTTTCGAACGTACAATAAAAATATTAAACATATTTACGATACACGTCACACGGCGTAGTTTACGGAGTCCTTCAGAAGTGGTACGGCTTTTGTTAATTAAATTAACGACGCGCTTCAAAATATAATGATAGCGAACTTCCGCGCTCCGACCATACCGTGGCAGTAAAAACATTTTGTTCCTGGTGAGCCCGAAGGGCACCACCGTCCAAGTTGGTACCTGGCAGTGGCGGCGCCACACTCAGGCTAAGTAGGCTGTAGCCTACTTGAAAATATGACAGGGGCCCCAAAATTGGAGAAAAAGGCCCCGAATTTCTTGAAAGTGGGCCCTGAAGCAACAGATTTGCAATAATTGGCATCAAATGAATTTACATTTTCAAAAGTGAAAAAAGGAACTAATTAATCACTTTTTTATATTTGATTTATTAACCAGTTTTGATAAAGGTTATTTTTATGTCCCATACCCTTTAAACTGTTGCTAATTTAGCTTAAGAAAGAAACTTCAAAAAGCTGTTGTAAAGAAATGCGGATGGCTACTTTTATAACTATAGATAGTTACTGGCCTTCCAGTAAAGACGAGAAAATGGTAGCCACAGGGAATCCGTTTTCTACGAGAAAAGGAAATATTTTAAGAGTACCAAATGTCGAAAGCAGGAGGAGCTTTATTGTTTTTTAACCAGCATGGGTGGAGGCTTTGCCCTCGCTTTTATAATTTCTTAGCGGCTCTTTTTCTTTCGTGATTATATTTCCAATTTAACTAAAATAACATGACTGAAAGGCGCAAGAATGGAATTATCTTCAAATAGCCCGTTCTAAAAACTTACCAAGCCCCTAGAATCAGTAGCATAGCTTCTTTCAAACCCACTTCCCATATTCCAGATATCCAAAAAGTTACAATTTCTATAATGCATTTGGCTTGAGCTATCAATTCGAACTTTGGATCATAACCCCAGTGCTCAACTTTTGCAGCTATCCCAAACGAGAGTAATTATCGGTTCAAGTCATTTCTTTTCACTACTAAACCGTTAATGGTAAAACTGCTAATGCTAATATTCGCGCATTCGCTTCCGTTTTTTAAATGTGTTAGGTGCGTACGGTGTATGGCCTGTTCATCAACGAATTAGTTGATTCTTAATTAAATCAGAAAATGTGCAGTAAAAAGCATCTGTCTGCCAGTGCCCAAAAGCGTAAAACAAAAGATGAGCAAAAAGGAAAAGTGATGTCAAATTGTAAAGTGTTGTGTATGATATAAAGATATCTGTGTTTTTCATGAAATGATTTTTTGGAAATGTTGTTAAACATTCCCATAAATCAATAAACTCCAGTTCAAAATTATCTGGTTTGTTCGGGGTCGGGAAAGGGCCCCAACTTGCTCTAGCCTACACCTTAAATAATCCTGGCGCCGCCACTGGTACCTGGCAGGGATGCCAGATTGAAAGCCTTACACCGGCCAAAATAAAATTTGAAAAAAGCCCAAAAAACCGCCACTCGATATTTCGAAAAGCAGCCCAAAAACGGAGTGAGTTCTAGAATTCCCAGCCCAAAAATAAGCCAATAATTAATCGTTAAATTTTTAATTAGTTTTTATTTCTAAAATTTCAACGCTTATTACATAGTTACCAAGTAACTTGGTAACTATGTAATAAGCGTTAAACCAAACAGCTTGAAAAATTTAGTGTTGACTGAATAATAAGAACAGGTGTGAATTCCAGCAATGGTTGTATAGTGACGATAATGGGGAAAGTTGACAAAGTTCCCTTTCAACTCGAAACTAATTTCATCCACTAGTATAACCTCAGCCTAGTGGACGTTGCTAGAGATCTTTTCATTGAAAACGCGTGAAAGCATCAACTGGAAAGGTAAGCGCGGTGCTAAGGTGGAGAGAGCGCTATCATCGGATAATGGACACCCACCGAGAGAATTATCACTCCTCAAAATGATTCGGAGAAGAGATAGAGGATAATAGAATTCATGCACAAGATTCCAAGAAAATATATTATTATATATGTTATTTGATCCCCGCATCTCCGTGCCCCCTTTTCCTCAAGGCTCAAATCACAACGTCAACACCCCACTGTGTTTTGTAGGTCCCCACAATACAAGGTAGGAGATACCTTGTCGTTTGTCCAGTTGTCCTATGACTATAACCGATAGTCGGCTTACCGACAGCTGCTGAAATTTTTTTTCAAATTCTAATGGCTCTAAGGCCCTTGGCGGTATTCTCAGTACATGAAGCCCAAGAAAAAATTCGAAAAGCCCAATTTCCCGCCAACAGTGTGCGAGTGGTCCCGGGTTCGATTCCCGGACGGACCCGTCTTTTTGTACTAGGAATCATGTTTACTTCTGTGCATTTTTTGTAACTATCTTCTGAAATATAAGCTGACCGATGGGGTTCAACACAGATAGGGTGCAACACAGATAGTGTCCGTTGGTTTAGTGGTATAATACTCGCAAAGGGTGCGCGTGGTCCCGGGTTCGATTCCCGGACGGACCCGTCGTTTTGTATCATGCTTAATTAAGGGCATCTTATTGTAACTATCTTCTGAAATGTAAGCTGACCGATGGAGTTCAACACAGCAAGGGTCCGTTGGTTTAGTGGTATAATACTCGCTTTGGGTGCGAGTGGTCCCGGGTTCGATGCCCGGACGGACCCGTCGTTTTGTATCATAAACCTGAATCATGTTTAAGTTTGGGCATCTTATTGTAACTATCTTTTGAAATGAAAGCTGACCGATAGGGTTCGCAACAATACCGGGCCGTTGGTTCAGTGGTATAATACTCGCTTAGGGTGCGAGTCGTCCCCGGTTCGATTCCCGGACGGAATCTGGGCATCTTATTATTTATCCGTCTCAAAGAATTTCATCAGAAACGTCTATGGAGATTAACCTTATGCGGTAAAAACTTTGTCTGAATGATACTGAGATCGTCTACGTCCGACCGCGAGGCTGTTTCATTGAGAGTTTCCATTAGAGAGAGAGATAAATGGGCTAGCCTGAAAAGGGTACTCTAAGTCTATCTCTAAGAAACCTATAGATTAGAGGTAGAGGTTTGTAGCTTTTTACGCGCTGCAAAGATAGGTTGAACGCGAGAAAAGTTGAATACAAAGACCGAGATAACAGTAGCGTGTTAAAGCTTGAAACAACGTAAAAGACGGAATAGGGGAATTAGTTTGACTCCACTCTATCTCTACGAAACGTATAGATAAGTGTTAGGTGGGTGTGTAGCTTCTTACGCGCTGCAACTGAAATCGTCGTCTTGATAAGATTTGATAAGCCTTTTTTGGGTTCAAGAGTTTCCTAGTTAAACACAGATTTAAATAATGAAAGATTGGTAAGGTATATGAATTAATTATACAAAAACGTTGTTTTGCTTCGCACTTCAAAAAAGTGCATTTATAGGTAAGAATATCAAACCCGTGAAGGGACAGAAATTATAAATTATCGTTGAAAAAAATATGAATGTCACATTCTAAGAAATCAGAAAGCTATAATGAAATAATTAATATGAATAAAAAAATTACATATAAATTCGGCCTATCGAAACTTTAAGTTATGTAGAGTTAAAGAATGTAAAGGTTATAAAAAACCGAGTGTTTGCTTTTACAAGCTGGAAACTGCAACCATCACCATAAGATATCACCAAAGTCTAGGAGAACGGAAAAAGTAAGAATCAAGTAAACTTTGGCAGAGGTGTCAGGTGACGATAAGGCACAAGTAAAGGTTTGTTAGTGTATATCCCGTGGTGAAACATGCTCAAAATCTCGAGTGGCATCCAAACGGCAACCCCTCTTAAGGAACTATAATTCTTCACCCTAAAAACTAAACATTTCAAAAGCGCCAGCTTAAACTAATTGGTATTACGCAATTCTACCATTAAACGCATAGTAGGCTTTAAGTTACCCTTTCCAAGAGTGATTTCTACGAATGACTTCTACATAATTTAAAGTTTCGATAGGCCGAATTTATATGTAATTTTTTTATTCATATTAATTATTTCATTATAGCTTTCTGATTTCTTAGACTGTGACATTCATATTTCTTTCAACGATAATTTATAATTTCTATCCCTTCACGGGTTTGATATTCTTACCTATAAATGCACTTTTTTGAAGTGCGAAGCAAAACAACGTTTTTGTATAATTAGTGTTTGATTTTGGAAAAATTAAACACTAGTAAATCAATTAACCCATTTTTTTTATTTAGTGGTAGATAATTAAAATTGCAAATTAACAAGTTTAAATTGAAATGATTTAATATATATGATTATTTTATACTGTACAAACTTTATAATCGGTTATTGTTGTTCTAAATTATGGGGCCCTATAACTGTGGTTTAAGATTAAATATCCTATGGTGCACGCGACATCTTTTTTAATCTCGATCGCAGCACCTTATTCGATATTATTAAAAGTAAATTTATTAAGTTCTTGTTTTTGCCATATTCAAAAATATTCCCTCGAGCTCCCGCAGAACGAACACGTCAATACTCTCAGAATAAAACTATAGTTCTTAAATTTCATTTCACACAGTTTAATGCAGAAGTTCTTTCGATTTAGTTGAATATTAACATCGCTTAAGCCGTTGTTTTCATTTTGATGGTTTATACCGTTTAATTTTCATTTTTCACTTAGATTTAAA
Source organism: Odiellus spinosus (assembly GCA_963920705.1). Classification (NCBI taxonomy): domain Eukaryota; kingdom Metazoa; phylum Arthropoda; class Arachnida; order Opiliones; family Phalangiidae; genus Odiellus; species Odiellus spinosus. Next base: position 3,834,564 of record OY987234.1, read on the forward strand.
ATGAAACCATTCAGTTTATTTGCCGGTTAATGAAAATTATTAACAACACTTAATAAATACTGATCTGCCATGGTGCACCTCATGGGCTATTAGATTAATAGTTTTGACCTAATTAACTGGTACCCTTTTAAAATAGCTTTGAACTCACTCGTTTTCCTGTGAGGACGCGATACACGACGCGCACAAATAATCGTGGAAGCACGCGCACAATTAAAGGTTGAAATGTATACAGAATACTGGTCGCTGACGTCCCGTCATCGCGTGATTTCGAATCCTCCGATTGCCCTTTAGATTTTATTTTGCACATGGCGATCGAGCCTTTTTCTTACTCCGTATATTTAAACTGAATTTAAAAATTATGACCTCTCGCTTTTAAGTCTCCAGTCCAACCTCAGGATACCAGTAAGTAGAAAAACATATAATTGGTACCATGCCGCGGCATACGCGGGCATGGCAACTAAAAGGAATTTAAAGTTTTCTTAAAATTGAGTACACATGGGACCGATTTGTAAAAAAAGGAAGCCCATGTGCAAGAAAAACCATTACAACTCTAACCTCCGACCTCGCGCTAGCTAGATACGCGTATCGGAAGACCTAAAAGAAAAAACACCCTACGACTGTAATTGTCCTGGGGGGAGTCTCTGCCGTTTACAAATAAAAGTATTTACAAATTAAAGGGTAGGAGTCAAAGATTTTAAAGGTTATATAGGAATATATAAATAAAGTCCGAATTTGCCGTTACATATAATATGATGACTCTTTCTTTGTTTCCATCCATTTATTCATCCACTACGCTTAATTTAGAATAAGAACGACGAAAGCGGCACCTCGTAACAAATCCGCGCATAACGAAGTTATACCTCAATCGCGCCATGGCTCTATAAGATTCGCTTCAACTCCGAACTCGTCAATTACAAGAGAGAAGGGTGATACCAAGGGATTACTAGCTAAAGGGATTATTGGCTAATTCGAGGGATAAAATATACTAGCCTGACGTGACCTTACTAGCGTTGTTTTAATCTGCTAACTTAAATATAACTAAAAGTGATTACCATGAACATCCACAAAGATACTAAAATATCTACTCGAGAATTAACGAGACGATCGAGACCAGAATAAACATAAGACTTTATTATTACAAGTACAATTCTCATAAATTCAGAGAGCCCTGCAAAAAAAGAAAACGAAGTCGTAAAAACAACATCGCGTTAAAGAACATATTTGCAAAAAACTATGCCAAGTCCTCCGCACTGTTCCTAAAGAAACGTAAGTCTTCCTTTACTCTGCTGTCCAAAAGATGTACTGGATGATGGCCCCAGGCATCTTTCCACTACTTGTCCTCTACTTGGCCTATCCTAATCCTTGAAGGCTAGGACATTCTAGGCGTCACCACGGAACTTCCACCTCTGCAGCAGGCAAGAAACGTTGACTTTTTTTACACGATGTTGAATGCATGAATGACAGAGAGAGAATGTGTTCTATCCATAGGCGCAAATGACTTTTATCTCTCGAAAAACTACGTCGACGTCCCTTAAAAAACGGATTTGGCCTACTGGCGATAGGCCAACTGAAAAACGTATTTACATCCTATTGTAAGAATTGGACGACGAGTCCGAAAGTTCGTTATGTCGAACACGTGATAGTACCGAAAGTTCGAATACTCTAAAGGGGCTGACTTCGCGTCGACTGCAACTAAATCAGACTGAGATTGTTGCACTCTACTAACGTAACCTTACCTATAATATTATAAGAGGGATCGGTTAGAGCGAGTGTTTAACTAGTTGGAGGGATGACGTAGTTCGAGTGATTAACTAACGTAACCTTACCTAAAATATTACAAGAAGGGCAAGGAAACAAAATGTCCATTCGAGGCTGTGAACTATCGATAAAGATTGCACTTGAGATTATGTACATGAAGATTATGGTCTATCAAGATTGTGTCGCATCGACATTATGTTCTGTCGAGATTGCGTCCCATCGAGATTATATCCCATCGTTATTGTGTCCTATCGCGCGTGTGTCCAATTTTGTTCTTATATCCGTATCCTTTCTAGACTCCTTTAAATTCTGCAGCACAATTTAAATTTCCCGCCAACTTTTATAACTAAATCAATTTATTGTACGTCTGTCTCAGAGTCCATTTTCTAAGACATTTCAAAATCTTACCGTTATATACCATTTGGGCTAATGTATAATACCCAAGTTTATTTACCCTGCGGCTTATAATCATTGATAAAAAAATCCAGTTCGCACTATAAACGTTAAAAACACTGTTTTGCATTAGACTCAATACGTAGTATTCTAGGCATCGTCCTATATCTTTTAAACCAAAACTTACATCGTTTGTATCTCTCGCGTTTTGCTTTATTATTTATATTTAATTAGACACAAGTTTTTTATTCAACTTCATACACCAACGTTATCATTTTTTCCGTCTTTCTTTCTAATGTTATCAAAGCTACTGTTATTCAGTCTTAGTATTCAACAAAATAAAAGTATAATAAAAGTATAATAGAACACCCTTGTAAATCTAACACATTTATCTCTTTCGAATGCAAACTCCCAGTGAAACGCCGTCTTTCACGGTGTTTCAACGTTATCTATAATAAAGCTTTTGTTATCTCAGACTTAGTATTCATCCGAAATGTATAGAAAAATATAAGAGTACCCCTATGATCCTAACATATTGTTCTCTCTCGAATGCAAACTCTCAATGAAACGGCTCGCGGTCGGGAGACGAAGGAGACGAAGATTCCAGTTATCAAGACGAAAAAAATTACCACCTCATAAAGGTATTCTCCATAGACGTTTCTGATGATATTGTGAGAGACCTATAAATAAACCTGGCCGGCAACGGCCAGGTTTTAATAGAGAGAAAGGTGCCTGAATGGGTTACAAAAAGGATAAAACATAAACCTAGCCGAGCTTTATTAAGTGTTCTAAATTGATAAACAAAAAGTTAATTTATTAAACAGTAGATAAGATTTTTATTGTGGCATTTTTTAACGTTAACTGAAAATTGCTTTCACTGGGTTCTTCTACTAGGGTAGCCCTCTTCAGCCGACTATATTATATTATGAGTATCCCATTAAATTCACAGTAATTAAAAAGTATGCAACTTTTATCTTCAATAATAAATCTCTTCTCGGCCTATATAAGCGAGATTTACAGATTCGATACTCATAGGTGCAACCATAGAGAATAAAGGGGAAGGAGTGGAAAGTGCGCCAAAACTTGTCTCTCTTTATCACGCGCAACTTCCACGCGCAGTACCGAGATACTTCCGTTTATGGCGACAAACAATTTTAGCTAGATCCTATACTTGTATAGGTTCTAGCTAGTGTTTTGAGTCGTGTCTGAAGTCGGTGTCCCAGAAATAACGAAAAACGTCATCGTATCGAAAAAACATTCGTTTCTTATCCACCAGACTGTAACGAATTATTTTTGGCTAGGTTAAATAAAGATTAAATTAAGTAGGAAAAGAATTAAAATTAAAGGTTGATTAAAATTAAATACTCGCTACAAGGTTAAAATAAAATATTTTCCGGGTCTCGTCTACCTTTTCACTATAGGGAGGTGGCGAACTAAAAATAATAATAAACTGTTGTCTAGGGGAATTTGTATTAAAGGTTAAGGTAGATTAAAAGTAATAGAGGATTGAAGTTTGCCAAGATATTTAATAAAACTAACACATTAACAATCAGAACTTTAAATATAACAATACATAATAAACAAAACAATTAAATGAACTTATTTGAATAAAGCCCATAAGGCTTTGCGGCGTTTTTTAGCGTTAATTATATGCCGCTTAAAAGGCATGAAGAATAATTAATTCAAAGCGCACAAGGCTTGCTAGATAATAAAGTTATCGAACATACGGTTTCGAACGTACAATAAAAATATTAAACATATTTACGATACACGTCACACGGCGTAGTTTACGGAGTCCTTCAGAAGTGGTACGGCTTTTGTTAATTAAATTATTGACGCGTTTCAAAATATAATGATAGCGAACTTCCGCGCTCCGACCATACCGTGGCAGTAAAAACATTTTGTTCCTGGTGAGCCCGAAGGGCACCACCGTCCAAGTTGGTACCTGCTACCTGGATTTCATCTCCTCTAGATCTCTTCGTTTTCGCGCCAAGTCTCGCTTCATCATCAAGGGCACACGTGGTCCCAAAAATACCCAAACGGGCACGCACCAATCATGGCCATTCAAAATGACCTCATCTCTATAATCTCTGAGATCTTGAAAATCCACACGTCACAGTTCACATATAACACTTTTAAAATATACATTCCAAAGAAACAAAATATAAAACGCAAGGCTTGGCAACCTTCAACTTTGGGGGTTAAAGAAAATATTTGGGGTTTTAAAAGTAACATGGCGACTAGGTAGCGAGAGAGCGTACACGTTGTATTAGTAGGTATAGGTTAAGCTGGTATTCATGAATAGGAGAGGCCCTGCAGAAGCCTTTCTAATCCTAGCTACCCTGGCATTGTTAAAATGGTAAGGGGCGAGGATTAGCCACCGGTCGCGCTTGCAACGTCCAGCGTTAAACAAGTTTGACAAAATGGTTTTTCCCTTCTTTCCTTACAAGTGCGACCAGGTGCAATATTTAAGAAATTAATAAGTTTAAGATATTTTAAAGGGGTACTGAACTTATTTGTTAAAGGATAATAAAATAATTTTAAATCTAGATAATTAAGCGTTACAAGACGTCACGACGTGATGTCCCAATCAATATATAAAAATAAACATGTATTTAATATATATGACTTTTAGGTGGTCTCCCTCCCACGATCGCGTAGCGCTCGACGCTGATAGCTTTACCACGGGCACTTGATATAATACAAGAGAAAAATCCCTTATATCTTCAGAGGTATACGATACAGAAAACGAATCGATACAGAAAACACATCGTCGTTATTAAGGTTGTCGTGAACGAGATTAAAAGGTAGCTTATGAATGTTTCGGTTCTAGTCTGTCAGTAATAAAAACTCGAAAACAACGAACAAGTAGTCGCGAACGAGATAGTATGGGAGCTTATGCTTGTTGAGTTCTAGTCTGTCAGTAATGAAAACTCGAAAACAATAAACAAGTCGTCGCGAACGAGATAGTAATGGAGCTTATGCGAGTTGAGTTCTAGTCTATCAGTAATGAAAACTCGAAAACAATAAACAAGTCTTCGCGAAAGAGATATTAAGGGAGCTTATGCGTGTTGAATGTTAGTCTGTCAGTAATGAAAATTCGAAAACAATAAACAAGTCGTCGCGAACGAGATAGTAAGGGGGCATATGCGTGTTGAGTGTTAGTCTGTCAGTAATGAAAACTCGAAAACAATAAACAAGTCGTCGCGAAGGGAGCTTACGCGTTTTGAGTTCTAGTCTGTCAATAATAAAAACATGCTTTGAAAAACATGTTTTGAAACATGTTTTGAAAAACATGTTTTGAAACATGTTTTGAAAAACATGATTTGAAAAACATGATTTGAAAATCATGATTTGAAAAACATGATTTTCAAATCATGATTTGGAAAACATTATTTGAATGCAATGACTGCGGGGATATTCGTATTTTTCAATATATCGCATAAAAACGATCACGGTCATATAGTCGGCTCGAGAAATTTCCGCAACTTCGTGTTTAAAGGAATCTCGGGACGCCATTCAAATTGTTTAAAGAGCGTTTACGCCTGCATAACACACCCCTGCTATAGAATCATTCCTTTCAGCCTCTTTTACAATGTCAGGGGTCTAGCTATTCTTATGGGCTTGACCATCTTGTTTAATTGGTTGGCGGCAACGCTGCTACGCTGTAAAAAATGGACTTTTTGCTTAAAAGTGAGCATTACATATGAATTATTTTATTGTAATTAAAAGTGTTGTTAATTAAAGTGTTATTAGGATAAACACGTTCGTGTTTATCCCTTTATCTAAACTCGAATTTCATCAGAAACCGTAATGTCTTTTCCAATGGACCCGCGGCGCTTGATAACTGAAATTGTCGTCGTTTCCCTCATCCCACCGTCCACTGAATTCGAATTAATACAGACAAAGGTACTTTTGAAAAAATTTGATAAGACTTCGATCAGGTACAAGACTATCTCTAGTTAAACACAGATTTCAATAATGAAATGTTGATTAAGTATATGAAGTAATAGAAAGTAAGGTGCCTGAATGGGTTACAAAAGGGTGAAATCTTAAGCGAGCTTTACTAATTGCTTCAAAATGATAAACAAAACTTTTATTTCTTAAACAGTAGAATGATAAGGAATATCCATCGAATTCGAGTTAATAGAAAGTAAGGTGCCTGAATGGGTTACAAAAGGGTGAAATCATAAGCTTAGCCGAGCTTTATTAATTGCTTCAAAATGGTAAACAAAATTTTATTTCTTAAACAGTAGAATGATAATGAATATCCATCGAATTCGGGTTAATAGAGAGACAGATGCCTGTATGGGTGACGAAAAGGGTAAAACATATAACTAGCCGAGCTTTATTAATTGGCTTTAAATTGATAAACAAAAATTGATTTTATTAAACAGTTGATAAGTTTTTTTTAATGGCATTTTTTATCGTTAACGGAAAATTGCATTTATTGGGTTCTTTTACTAGGGTAGCCCTCTTCAGCCGTCTAATTTTGATTATTATGTCATATCATGAGTATCCCATTATATTCACCCTAATTCACCGTAATTAAAAAGTTGGCATGATTTTCTTATCATTTGATTTTTTAACTTTAATAATATATCTCTTCTCGGCCTATATAAACGAGATTTGCTGATTCAGTATTCACAGATGCACTGTACCAATGCGTGGTTTACGTTAGCGTTTAAAATTGTGGCGAGCCCTCTTGTTTGTGCAATGGTGACGTCTTCGATTGTTTAGGCAATCGTTTCTCACCTATATTTCGGTGATAAGAGACTCATTTCTCACGATCTTTTGGGTAGAGTACTCGAATAAACCGAGGCGATTGAATGTAAATCGCCTTAGAAATGTGGCCAATATAATATAGTAAGTCACTGTAAAAACATTTCACAATGAGAGTTCTAGGGATTAAATATCACTCGAGTTGGACTTCATATCCTGCTAAGTGCTCGATTACACATGAAATTTATAGTTTAACGTTCTCAATCTCTACTTTATTTTTTAAAATACTTGAGTTTTGCGACTAGGATGTGCTTTAGATCCAATAGCTTCGTCATTACAACTACGTAATAACGTTGCTATTAAGTAGTTGGCCAATTATTGAAGTCTGTATCTAAAGCACGTCTAACTTAATTATAATAAAAAATAAAGATTTAGAATGTTAAATAGGATATACGAAACGGAAATTGATGTCGGCGAGTTAAATTAACGGCCCTATACTTCTGGTCTCCAGAATTATGTTCTCATGCTGCTTTAAAGAATTGTTTCGCTTTCCATCCTCATTTTTTGTCGATGCGATTCAATATTATAAATTTAATCTCTAGCTCGGTCTAGCCCGTCCCTCTTGTAATATTTTAGGTAAGGCTAGGTTAGTTAATCCCTCGACCTCCCCCGTCCATCTGGTAATCTTTAAGGTGAGGTTAGGTTAGTTAATCCCTCTAATTAGCCAATCCTTCCAACTAGTTAATCCTTAGCTCGGGCTATTTGTAATATTTTAGGTAAGGCTAGGTTAGGTTAGTTAATTCCTCGAATTAGCCTATCGTTCCAACTAGTTAATCCCTCGGGTTACCCATTCCATCAAGTAATCTTTAAGGTTAAATTAGGTTAATTAAACCCTGGAAATAGCCCATCCCTCCAACTAGGTAATCCCTATAACTCGGGCTAACCCGTTCCTCTTGTAGTATTTTAGGTAAGATTAGTTTAGGTTAGTTAATCAATTGAACTAGCCCATCCCTGTTTTGCAACTTAGGTAAGGTTAGGTTAGTTAATCTCTGCCTTTCGAGATTTGTACCAGGGTCTCAATTACGAATAGATTGAAGCCTCAATTAAACGCTTTAATTTTTATTCAGCATTAGTAAGAATTAAGGTTCAATAAACCTATAAAGCAAAATAGTGAAATGTGGAAAGGTGTATATTTTTGGAGAAAAAAGGACAGAAATTATAAAAAAAAGAGGTTGCTTCGCACCCTTAAAAAAACTCTTTATCTAACTCGAATCAAACCCGTGAAGGGACAGAAATTATTTGTTAGAGAAAGAGCAATTTCATATCTTTAAAATTATAGTTAGTAGATTTAGTCTACTACTTCAAAGATTTTATTACTATTATATATTTTCCAAAAAACGGATAAAGACGACCTAGTTAACCGTCCTCTCCCATTGATGTTTATTTTAAATTCTATCAGTATCACTAATAAAATTAGCTAAAGATGGAATTCCTTTAATGTATATATATTTATCATTAGTCCTAGGTCGTCTTTATCCGTTTTTTGGAAAATATATAATAGTAATAAAATCTTTGAAGTAGTAGACTAAATCTACTAACTATAATTTTAAAGATATGAAATTGCTCTTTCTCTAACAAATAATTTCTGTCCCTTCACGGGTTTGATTCGAGTTAGATAAAGAGTTTTTTTAAGGGTGCGAAGCAACCTCTTTTTTGTATATATTGATTTAGGTGATGTTTACTTACGCGAACGAGATAGTAAGGGGGCATATGCGTGTTGAGTGTTAGTCTGTCAGTAATGAAAACTCGAAAACAATAAACAAGTCGTCGCGAAGGGAGCTTACGCGTTTTGAGTTCTAGTCTGTCAGTAATAAAAAACATGCTTTGAAAAACATGTTTTGAAACATGTTTTGAAAAACATGATTTGAAAATCATGATTTGAAAATCATGATTTGAAAATCATGATTTGAAAATCATGATTTGAAAATCATGATTTGAAAATCATGATTTGAAAATCATGATTTGAAAATCATGATTTGAAAATCATGATTTGAAAATCATGATTTGAAAATCATGATTTGAAAATCATGATTTGAAAATCATGATTTGGAAAACATTATTTGAATGCAATGACTGCGGGGATATTCGTCTTTTTCAATATATCGCATAAAAACGATCACGGTCATATAGTCGGCTCGAGAAATTTCCGCAACTTCGTGTTTAAAGGAATCTCGAGACGCCATTCAAATTGTTTAAAGAGCGTTTATGCCTGCATAACACACCCCTGCTATAGAATCATTCCTTTCAGCCTCTTTTACAATGTCAGGGGTCTAGCTATTCTTATGGGCTTGATCATCTTGTTTAATTGGTTGCCTGAATCTTACGATTTAGGAGTTGTATGAAAGACGTACCATATTTAAAGTAGACAGTGAAGCTGTGGACAAATTTCTATCAACGTTAATGGAAAATAAAGATGACATTAAGCATCTCAAAGAAGCTATGTGTTTACACATTTTATACATTTTTACAAATGTCAAAACAAAACTCTCAACAAGAGATTCGTTTTACTCAGAAACACGCAAAATGTGTGTTGAAGAAAGGAAGACTGGATGTTTGAAAAACATTCTAAGCTCCAACAAGTTATGACTGTAATTATTTTGTTCAGAATAATATTGTGTCAAAATTTCTTGGAATTTTCATTGGGTATTTTATGGTTAAATGAGAGGTTGGGGTTGATTATTGCGCCCTAATACATGAAGAAAAAAAAAACAAAAAGATTTAAAGCAATTAGAAAACATGGACTCTGCTAGTCAAACTACATCTTACCCAAGTCCATTCGCTGATTTAACAAATAAACCTAAAAAGAATATTGATGTTTTGAGACACGTAGCTGGATTTACTGTAAGATCGTTAATGAGAAAGAAATTTCCAGAAGCAGCCCTAAACAACATCATTAAGAACCAAAATGAAATATATACATACGTTGATTTAGAAGAACAAGATGAATCTGAAGAATGGGTCTCAAAGTTTTCATTAAAGTCACGGATGAATACTTTCAGCTTATAGTTGAAATAAAGAAAGTTTCAGACCTTTTTATTCGACAGACGAAGAGAAAAACAGGAAAAGGGTACTCAAAACCATAACTATAAATCATATTTTACAAATTAGTGATATTCGTGAACGGTGGAGATTAATTTGCCATGAAAATGAAAAAAAACTGTTACTCGTTCTTTTAGACACGTTTTTAAACACAAGGGGAAAATGTTTAGTTAGTGATTTACTGGAACATTACCAACATGAAACTACAGGAACGCTAAAAGCCGAGAAAGCTCTTAGAAAGGCGTTGAAAGAAAAATCGAGTAAAACTAATGTTGAAGAAAAGTCAAAACATCAGGTATATAAGATGAAAAAATTGAAAATTCACCATATCCTTTGCCGAGTCAATTTCTACAAAAGACCCAAAAACCAAGAGAGTACAAAAACCATCCACCAAAAAAACGAACAACAAAAAAAGAAAATTTACTAAAAATGATCAAAAACATTCCAGCGGAACATCCTTTGAAAGTTCAAAAAAATGTGATAAATGAACCAACGAAATCAGACCAAGCAGTGATTTCCACTACAAATGTTGTTCCAGTCACAACACCATCAAACCAAGATGCTCCTATTTTATTTCATCTACATGAAAGTACTGATATAAGTTTTATAAATGATATTATTAATCTCGATGCAATATTACCTTACATTTAAGGGCAGTGATATCAGTTACTAGGCATAGTAATGAAACGTATTTTTATGTTAAAATTTATTTATTAAATCTTAATTTATAAAACATTTTGCTTAGTAATTCCTACAATTTTTTTTTTTATTTTTCTATTATTTTTTTGTTTCCATTAATAGCATTTAACGCAACATTCATCAAAGACTTCAGCTTATCAATATTCGCTTCAAAGAGATAAACTGAAGGGTTAGAATTTCTACCTCCAGCAGCGCGGTGCTTCCCAAAATACTGTTCAAGAGGATCTTGATTTAAGTGCTGCGTCAAGACGAAAGCAGCACCTTTGTTAAGTAGAAATCTAACGATAGCTACAGTTGAAAGAGCTAAAAATATTGTTTTTAACGGTTTTATAATGTCGAATAACACCTTGAATCTCCCCTTTCATTTTCAAACCCTCTGTAGTTTCTCTACTGAGAAGCATGCGGTCTCTCTCAGATTTAGTAAATTTCCCAGGGCGACTAGTTACTTCCTCCTCCCAATCGTCCAAATACTTAATAAAGCCACCTTCTAGCAACTAAGCGTATCTGAATTAGCAAAGTAGATTTATTTTGCCAAGGATTCATCTTCGCAACTTACTTTTAATCGCTCATCATTTACATCTTTGTATGGTCTTTTGCTAGGTCTTCCGTAGAGCTGGGCTTCAGAGCAGTTTTTCACGTTGCAGAGATCCAAAAACTTGTCAAATGTTCGAATTAATTTCAAGGTTTCTTCATATTTATTTTTTTCCTTTTTGAATAATGTCTCAATTCCTCAGGCGACAGTTTCGCTCAAAACCCGAGCAGCGTAGTTCACCTTCATCCGAGAGTAAGAGTTTAAGAAAACGTGACCATAAGTTAACTTTGATGCGTGCTTAAATTCACCTCTTGACCTGAGCTGAGCATAGTACAATCGTAAAATAACTTTCCACGATATATCTTGATTATTTTTCCGCAAGTTACGTGATTTCGAGTTAGCACCACTGTTGCTAAAACAGTTTTAGATAATGTAGTTAGGATAGAAATTGGCCTATAATTAGATATCAGTGTTGAGTCCCCTCCCTTGAAAATAGGGATTATTAATGCCCTTTTACATAGTAGGGGGAAGGATCCGTCTGTAAAGCATAGGTTTATAATATGGGCAATTGGGGTAATTACAAATTTAGAAACTTTTTTAATGGTAATTGAATTAATCTTATCAACTCCACAAGACCTAGAACTCTTTAGTGAGTTAATAAGTATTTGTACGTCCCTAGGATTAACTGGATTCAGGAAGAAGGAGTTACCTTTTTTCCTGGAGTGGCTTAATATTGGATAAGATTTATCCATGCTATTCAAGTCTCTAGAGTTTTTAATCAGATCAGCTAGGTTCGCACCAACATTTGCGAAGTAATTATTAAATCCATTGGCTATTTCCAATGGATTTTTTTTTATGTCATAGATTGAGTCTTCGATTTTTATATTACCAATCTCATTTCTAATTTTATAATTCGGATTTCTTATCTCATTTATTATCTGCCAAAGTTTTGAATTTTCGCTCCGAGCACCCTTTATCTTAAGAGCGAAATATTGATTTTTAGTTATTTTAATTAAATTCTTTAGTTTCGTTCTGTATAGATAAAGGTTTTTTTTAGGTTACTATTAAAAGGTTCCTTCAATAGTTTGCGTTTTAAGTTATCACGGACTTGTATACTTTTTAGTAAACCGTTTGTAATCCAAGGTTTTAGCTTTTTATTATTTTTACAATTAATTATTTTATCGTTTTCATTTTTGTTCGTATAGGGTTTTAACGCTAATTTTATATAGAACTTTAAGGTATCGGTAAATTTTTCACAAGCTGTGTTTACGTTAGAATCATTAAGAACTGCAGACCAATCCTCAAATTTTTATAATAGGTCTAGTTTTTTATAGTCAATAGGAGGGTGATCGTTATCGTTAGGATTTATAATATCATTATTAATGGTGAAAGCGGGTGAAGTTAATTCCATAATAATCGGGAAATGATCAGTAATTGACGAGTCCAGTATGTATGAATTTACAGGGGTGTGTGGTCTTTGCTTTAATCTAATAAAAATATGATCAACACAGGTTTTACTGAAAGGAGTAACTCTAGTGGCCTTATCAATTAGGGATACAAATTGATATGATGATAAAATACCTAGATAATCATTGAAGATAGTTACAATTAGAGGCCCAAACTAAAACATGAACCATGGTTATGATACATGATTGCTGGTACAAAACGATGGGTCCGTCCGGGAATCGAACCCGGGACCACTCGCAACCAAAGCGAGTATTATACCACTACACCAACGGACCGTTAACGTGGTGAGACCCTCAGTCAGCTTGCATTTCAAAAAGAAAGTTAAAATAAGATCCCCTTATTTAAGCATGATTCAAAACGACGGGTCCGTCCGGGAATCGAACCCGGGAGCGAGTTATTATACCACTAGACCAATGGACCCCTGGTGTGTTGAACCCCATCGGTCAGCTTACATTGCAGATAATAGTTACAATAAGATGCCCAGAACTAAACATGATACCTGGTACAAAACGACGATCCCGTCCGGGAATCGAACCCGGGACCACTCGCACCCAAAGCGAGTATTATACCACTAAACCAACGGACCGTTGCTGTGGTGAACCCCCTCGGTCAGCTTACATTTCAAAAGATCGTTATAGAAAGATGCCCAGAAGTTAACATGAATCATGGTACAAATCGATGAGCCCGTCTGAGAACTGAACCCGGGACCACTCGCACCCAAAGCGAGTATTATACCACTAAACCAACGGACCGTTATTGTGGTGAACCCCCTCGGTCAGCTAACATTTCAAAAGATAGTTTCAAAAAGATTCCCTTAATTAAGCATGAAACAAAACGACGGGTCCGTCCGGGAATCGAACCCAGGCCCACTCGCACCCTAAGCGAGTATTATACCACTAAACCAACGGACCCTTCCTGTTTTGAACCCCATCGGTCAGCTTACATTTCAGAAGATATTTACAATAAGATTCCCTTAATTAAGCATGATACAAAACGACGGGTCCGTCCGGTAATCGAACCCGGGACCACTCGCACCCTAAACGAGTATTATACCACTAAACCAACGGACCCTTCTTGTGTTGAACCCCATCGGTCAGTTTACATTTCAGAATAAGGATGCCCAAACTTAAACATGAATCTTTGTTATGATACATGATTCCTGGTACAAAACGACGGGTCAGTCCGTGAATCGAACCCGGCACCACTCGCACCCTATGCGAGTATCATACCATTAATATTAACTAGCGGTGTAGGCGAGCAGTCGCAAAATTTATCGCTCCTTCTCTTATCTAATTTACTGATAAGCTACGATGGAAAATTGTAACAGTTGTGATACCGCATTAGATAAGGCGAAAGAAATTATTCAGTGCTCAATCTGTCAATATTACTTCCATGCTAAATGTACCAGTTTAAAATCCGAAGAAAATCTCCGAAAACTTGGCGCTAAAAAAACAACATGGAAGTGTGAAGAATGTAAGCTGTCTACCAATGTAAGTCATATTAAAGAAACTAACGAGCCAACTCTATCAATCATCATGAATAAAATAACCGAGATGTCAAACAAGCTAGACAAACTTAATACCATTGAAAAAAATATGTCTGATATTGAAGTTTCAGTTAACTTCTGTTGTACTAAAATCGATGATTTTACTGCTGAGGCTAAAATTTTAACCCAAAATTTGGCTGATATGAAAAACAAGTACGACGAATTATCAACAAAAAACCAAGAATTAGATTCTAAAGTTAACCTCCTTGAATCGAAAATTTCACACCTAGAATTTGAGCAAAATAAACATTCACTAGAACTATCAGGTATTCCAGAAACCTTAAATGAAAATCTAAATCTACTCATTCAAGCAGTTGGAAATATCTTCAATATTTCTATAAAAAAAGAAGACATTGTAAAATGTTACCGCAAAAATATGTCCCCAACTAACAAAGCTAAAAAAATGATAAGCCCAATAATAGTAAAATTTAAAGATGTTAATACCCGTGAATTTATTTTCACTCAAGCCAAAACTAATAAAGCTCTCCTATATAACATAAATATTCATAAAAATTTTAAAAATGAGAGATTTTTTATTAACGAAATAATCACCCCTCATATTAAAAAAATTTTGTACGAAACTAAGCTCTTCGCTAAACAAAAAAACTTTAAGTATATTTGGATTAGTGATGGTAATGTTTTATTACGTAAAGAGGATGGTACTAAAATTTATAAAATTTCCTCATTACTTGATTTAAAATCGATCTAATATTATTAATAATATAATTTAATAAATTACAAAATTATATTTTATGATAGCTAACCCAGAAATTGATTTTTTTAGTAATGAATTTTCAACTACTGAATTATATCCTGAAATTAGTCAAATAACAACTTGTCAAAATCAAATAACTACTTATGTTAATGGCCTAAAGATTATCCACCTTAATATTAGAAGCGTTACAAAAAATTTCGATGAATTATGTATTTTGTTGAACGAACTAAACTTAGACTTTGATCTAATTATACTAACAGAATGTTGGTCTAAAGATAAAAATGTTCAAAACTTCCAATTAAACGGATATGAAAATTTTTTTACGAGTGAATTTATGAATAAAAGTGATGGTATATTGGTTTTTGTAAAAAATTCAATTAATGTGAACTGTTTAGAAATTAGTATAGGTGGTGCTACTTCGCTCGCTATTGACATTAAATACAATAATACACACAGCTATAGATTTCTATGTATTTATCGTTCCCCTAATAATTCAATTCAAGATTTTTTGTTTGATCTAAATCAATTATTGATTGACTTTGATAAGCTATTAATTGAAAATACCTATATAATAGGTGATATTAACATTGACATTTTATCTCCGGAATCTACTATTAATGTAACAACAGACTATCTAGATATCTTCAAGGATACAAACCACTAATTTATAACTTTACAAGAATTACGGAGGCAACTAAATCTTGTTTAGATCATTGTTATGTTAGAAATAGGAAACCAAAAAAAAATATTAGTGCAATTTTACAAACGCATCTTGCTGATCATTACCCAATCCTTATTAATATTCCGAGCGATAGTGGTGATGAAAATAGAAATTATATAAAGGAATCAACCTCAAATTACAATCCTACTAAAGACATTAATTATGATAAACTTAAAATGTTATTGAGTTTTGAAAGCTGGTACTCAGTGTTAAATGAAAAAAATGTTAATACCTCTTTTGATATCTTTCTAAACTCTTTGAAATTTTACATTGACCTTGCGAGTATTAATACGAAAACGAATAATGATCTCATTAAGAAGAATAAACCAAAACTGTTAAAACCTTGGATGACCATAGGGCTTTTAAATTCCTTAAAAAAACGTGACAAACTTAAAAATAAACTCTTAAAAGAACCATTCAATCTCAAGAAAAAAGTGAAGTATACGCAATATAGAAACAAAATAACTAAATTGATTAAAGCAGCTAAAAATATGTATTTTAAGAATAAAATCGATAAATCCGGTACCAACAGCCGCAAAATTTGGCAGACGATAAATGAAGCCTCATCCAGATTAAAACCGAAAAAAATTATAACCAAAATAAATGATAAGAATAACGTAGCTATCGATGCGATCATAAATTCTGCTGAATGCGCAAATGTCTTTAATAATTACTTCATTAATGTTGGTAAAAATATGGCGCAAGATATAATACATACCCGAACCCCGAATGATTATGATTTAACTGAAAAAATGGCAAAAAACATAAATTCATTATTTCTCACACCTATAGACCAATTTGAATTAAAAAGACAAATATTTAAGTTAAATAATAATTCATCTGTTGGTTATGATAATATAAATGCTAAACTTTTAAAAGAAATTTCTAATTACATAATACCACCATTATTGCATATTATAAATCAAAGTTTTCTAACTGGAGTATACCCAGACCCTCTGAAACTCGCCATTGTTTCCCCCATACATAAATCAGGTTCTCGAATAATGGTAGAAAATTATAGACCGATTTCAGTATTAACCCACCTGTCGAAACTTTTTGAAATGTGTATAAAAGGGCTTAGGTTCATTTGCTCGACTTCCAATTGATCGACAATGAGTCCGTTTGATCGACTACCGTTTGATCGACAAGCCATTCCAATTGATCGACAGCCCAGTTTTTTAGCGAGTAACGAGTATAGGTCAGGTTAGGTTAGGTTAGGTTGGTTAATCTATTTATAATCGTTATTACGAAGTTGACCAATGCACCCTTTGTTGTCGGTAATTTGGGATTAGGCATCAATCATTTGATCCCTTTGTCGATCGTTTGGGAGTCGATCAAGTGGACCCTTTGTCGATCATTTGGGAGTCGATCAAGTGGACCTTTTGTCGATCATTTGGGAGTCGATCAATTGTGAGTCGATCATTTGGGTGTCGATCAAGTGGACCTCTTGTCGATCATTTGGGAGTCGATCAAGTGGACCCAAATCGTATAAAAGACTGTTTAGTCAGTTTTCTCGATAAGCACGCTATAATATCAAAAAACCAATATGGTTTTCAAAAAAATCTAAGCACAAATGATGCTATTTATAATTTTACGTCTAATATTGTTAATGCTTTAGATGACTCTAAAAAAGTATTAGCTATTTTCCTAGATCTAGCAAAGGCATTTGATACCATATCACATACACACCTATTAACAAAACTAGAAAATTATGGTATACGAGGTCTACCCCTACAACTCTTTAAGAGTTACTTAGGTGACCGTACGCAAATGGTCCGTATTCTTAGAACCCGCAAGGGTTCTATGTATTGGGCCCATCATCATCTGTAATGCTATTTTGATTTCCTAAAAAATTCAGTCTCTAGCCAATCAAAACGCTCCATTCTCCCATAGAATAACATTAAAATCGACTCTTTCGAGGACAAGTCCAGTGATTGACAGAACTAAAAGAGGAATTATTTGTTACAGATATAATCACTTTTAAATGGTAGAGCAAGGTTCGAATGTTGAACTTTTCAAGTTTCATTTAAAAATATTAAGTCTAAGTATTTTAAAATTAATTCTAAAGTTGACCCTTTTTTTGGTACTTAGCTGGTTTCGCGCATGGCCAAATCGTAATGTTATTCTATGGGATTTGGTTTTTTGAAAGTGGCTTACCTTTCAGATTTATTTTCTAATACTTCCGGATATTTTTCAGACTTGGATTTTCCGTGTGGTATGAATTAAGATTCGAGCTTTATTTTAAGACTAATTTCATAATTTTACACCAATTAGATGGCCCACAATCTATTTATGAAAACGGAGGGAACAACAAGGCGGAGAAATAGATTCGCCAAAAACCTAAGCCTAATTTGACAAATTAGGCTTAGGTTTTATATGGCTTTTTAAAATCACGAGCACGAGCGCGCGCGCTTGATTTGGAGGCTATGGGTATTGAACTCTAATGACTTAATTTCTCCTTCTTCATATTTTTGGTGTTTATAGACTGTGACCAAACTAATCGGTATAAAATTATGAAATTAGTCTTAAAATAAAGCCTGTAAAATATTTGGAAGCATTAGAAAATAAATCTGAAAGGTAAGTCTCTTGCAAAAAATCTAAATCCCATAGAATAACATTAATTTTCAATTTCTCCGCCTTAAAAGTACTCTCCTTTTTAAAAATGAGTGAAATTCCGAACGACTTGCCATTCCGAACGGCAATAAGGAAGGTATTAACATCAAAAATAATGAAAAAATTAATTGGAATTTGGTTTAAAGGGCAATGGGGAAAATATAAAGATTTCGCTGCGGCTGTCGGAGGTATTAACATCAAAATTGCTGAAATAATTAATTTAAATTTGGTTTAAAGGGCAATGGGAAAAATATAAAGATTTCATTGCGGCTGTCGGAGGTATTAACATCAAAATTGCTGAAATAATTAATTTAAATTTGGTTTAAAGGGCAATGGGGAAAATATAAAGATTTCACTGCGGCTGTCGGAGGTATTAACATCAAAATTGATGAAAAATTTAATTTAAATTTGGTTTAAAGGGCAATGGGGAAAATGTAGAGATCTGACTGAATCAAGTGAGGCTGCCCCAGCTATTAACATCAAAAATTATGAAAAAATTAATTTTAATTGGGTTTAAAGGGCAATGGTAAAAATGTAGAAATTTGACTAAATCAAGTGCGGCTGCCCCAGCCATTAACATCAAAAATTATGAAAAAATTAATTTTAATTGGGTTTAAAGGGCAATGGTAAAAATGTAGAAATTTGACTAAATCAAGTGCGGCTGCCGCAGCTATTAACATCAAAAATTATGAAAAAATTTAGTTTAATTAGGTTTAAAGGGCAATGGTAAAAATGTAGAAATTTGACTAAATCAAGTGCGGCTGCCCCAGCTATTAACATCAAAAAAATGTAAAAATTAATTTTAATTGGGATTAAAGGGCAATGGTAAAAATGTAGAGATTTGACTGAATCAAGTGCGGCTGCCCCAGCTATTAACATCAAAAATAAGGAAAAAATTAATTTTAATTGGGATTAAAGGGCAATGGTAAAAATGTAGAGATTTGACTGAATCAAGTGCGGCTGCCCCAGCTATTAACATCAAAAATTATGAAAAAATTAATTTTAATTGGGTTTAAAGGGCAATGGTACAAATGTAGAGATCTGACTGAATCAAGTGCGGCTGCCCCAGCTATTAACATCAAAAATAATGTAAAAATTAATTTTAATTGGGATTAAAGGGCACTGGTAAAAATGTAGAGGTTTGACTGAATCAAGTGAGGCTGCCCCAGCTATTAACATCAAAAATAATGAAAAAATAAATTTTAATTGGGATTAAAGGGCACTGGTAAAAATGTAGAAATTTGACTGAATCAAGTGAGGCTGCCCCAGCTATTAACATCAAAAATTGTGAAATAATTAATTTTAATTGGGTTTAAAGGGCAATGGTAAAAATGTAGAGATCTGACTGAATCAAGTGCGGCTGCCCCAGCTATTAACATCAAAAATAATGAAAAAATAAATTTTAATTGGGATTAAAGGGCACTGGTAAAAATGTAGAAATTTGACTGAATCAAGTGAGGCTGCCCCAGCTATTAACATCAAAAATTGTGAAAAAATTAATTTTAATTGGGTTTAAAGGGCAATGGTAAAAATGTAGAAATTTGACTAAATCAAGTGCGGCTGCCGCAGCTATTAACATCAAAAATTATGAAAAAATTTAGTTTAATTAGGTTTAAAGGGCAATGGTAAAAATGTAGAAATTTGACTAAATCAAGTGCGGCTGCCCCAGCTATTAACATCAAAAAAATGTAAAAATTAATTTTAATTGGGATTAAAGGGCAATGGTAAAAATGTAGAGATTTGACTGAATCAAGTGCGGCTCCCCCAGCTATTAACATCAAAAATAATGTAAAATTTTTTTTTAATTGGAATTAAAGGGCAATGGTAAAAATGTAGAGATTTGACTGAATCAAGTGCGGCTCCCCCAGCTATTAACATGAAAAATAATGTAAAAATTAATTTTAATTGGGATTAAAGGGCAATGGTAAAAATGTAGAGATCTGACTGAATCAAGTGAGGCTGCCCCAGCTATTAACATCAAAAATAATGTAAAAAATTTTTTTAATTGGGATTAAAGGGCAATGGTAAAAATGTAGAGATTTGACTGAATCAAGTGCGGCTGCCGCAGCTATTAACATCAAAAATTATGAAAAAATTAATTTTAATTGGGTTTAAAGGGCAATGGTAAAAATGTAGAGATTTGACTGAATCACTTTTTAAAGGGCTAGTCTTTTAATATAGAAGTTAACACTTTCGTGTTAGACTGAAGTGACAGATATTATATCAAAAATGTCTTTGCGAACAAAGACCCAGAAGGACATGTTATGGCCTTGAATGTCTGAAGTGACAGATATTTAATTTTCTTTTAAAACATTAAATTTAAATACAATTAAATTTTCTTTTAAAACATGAAATTTAAATACAATTAGATTTTCTTTTAAAACGAAATTTAAATATAATAACAATCTGGCACGATTTAGAGTTTCAAATTTCAATACAACTGATTTTATTCACTCGGAAATATTTAAGAAAAACATAACAGACGATTTTCTCCCATTGACGCTTAACATTAAATTTCGATAGAAAAATATACTTAATTTAGCTTTGGCTTTAGGCATAGACTCAAAGTTCTATGATCTGATCTCATACCTTAATTGGATAATGTTTTCTATGGATAATGTTTTCTATGGATAATGTTTTCTATGGATAATGCTTTATTATAACTCTTCGACTTTAGTCGAGGCAATTCGTTCTTGTTCATGTTAGCTTATGAATGCTTATCAAGGAATTTAAAGGGAAAAAAATTCCCCATATTTTAATTTTTAATCTAGGTTGCAAACGAACAAACCTAATCCATGGATAATGTTTTATTACAACTCCTCGACTTTAGTCGAGGCAATTCGTTCATGTTAGCTTACGGATGCTTATACAAGGAATTTAAATGGAATAAAAATTCACCATATTTTAATTTTTAACTTGGGTTGCAAACGAACAAACCTAATTCATGGATGTTTTTTTATAACTCCTAATAACTAATTAGTGGTCCCTTATGGAAATCATCATTTTAATTGTACGGTTTTAATGAAAAGAAAAATGAAAGTATTACAATTTATTTAAAAAGCTTATCCGCTCTAAAATTCGTCGCTTTGAAATTCTCTCCGCTTGCGCGCGCAATATAGCTTTGAAAGTACAAATTGTTATGGTTTGCGTCGTCTGCTAAGCTAGAAAAGAAGGTGACTTTAAACGGGCTTTAAAAAACACATTTCCCTTTATCATATACCCATTCCAATAAACCGGCGAGTATTTTTAACGATCCGTTCAATTGCGAGTCGTGGAAATTCGGGTTAAACTAAGAAAACATAAAGTGGACTCGCGTTATACTGAAAAATAACAGTTCAATACACGTTTTCCCTGAAAAATAATTAAGCGAAATTTAATGTTAAGCGTCAATGGGAGAAAATCGTCTGTTATGTTTTTCTTAAATATTTCCGAGTGAATAAAATCAGTTGTATTGAAATTTGAAGCTCTAAATCGTGCCAGATTGTGATTATATTTAAATTTCGTTTTAAAAGAAAATCTAATTGTATTTAAATTTCATGTTTTAAAAGAAAATTTAATTGTATTTAAATTTAATGTTTTAAAAGAAAATTAAATATCTGTCACTTCAGACATTCAAGGCCATAACATGTCCTTCTGGGTCTTTGTTCGCAAAGACATTTTTGATATAATTAATAAGGAGCTCAGTAGTCCATTACCTATATCTTATGGTGTCCCACAGGGAACGATATTAGGCCCAATTCTGTTCCTGATCTATATAAATGAATTCTGTAATTCTGCAATATCAGACTCCCTAATTTCATTCGCAGATGACACGGTGTTAATATTTGAGGGAAATAATTGGGAATCAACGTATCTCAAGGCAAATATGGGCTTAAACAAAGCTAGTAAAATCCTAGATAATGACCTACTGAGCTTAAATACTTCTAAAACTAAGTTTATTACATTTAGCCACCGAGTAACAGTATTACCCCACAATCTATCATTGAAAAATCACAAATGTGATGGTGCCAACTGCCTTACTTCATGCGTGGAAATTGATAAAGTTCATTCCATTAAATATTTAGGCCTTTACATAGATGCTAATCTAAAATGGGACATTCACGTGACATCATTGCTAAAAATTCTTAGATATACACTATATACTATAATAACCCTAAGTAAATTTTTACAACGCAACCTACTACGTATAGTATATTTCTCATTAATACAATCAATTATCAATTATGGTATTATAGCGTGGGGAAATGCTAGTTACTCTATTTTACGACCATTGGCGGTGATAATTAACAAAACTTTACGTATCTGTCTTCACAAACCCTTTGACTATCCAACTAAATTACTATATGAAGAATTTAAAATTATGACATTACAACAATTATATACCTTTGATTTACTTTTATATGGATTTAAAAACATTTATTGTAACCAACATATAAAACATTCCAAACACACAAGATTTGTATCTTGTGGTAATCTAGTTTTACCACAAAGAAACACAACCCTAGGGCAAAACCACGCCTTTTATAACAGTTTAAAACTTTTTAATCAACTAGATAGTAATATAAAATATATAACTAATTATTCGGAATTTAAAAAAAATAAATAAGAATATGTATAATGAATAACAAATTTTTATAAATTTTGATATAATTTCTAATAACACTTAAAGCTATTACTTAACACTGTTCGCCAACCAATCTAGACTGTTAAAAAGACGTCGTCCACCCACAAGCATACACTTATGTGGATGACGTAAATTTTCCTTATCGACTAAATGTATAAATTAAAACTGTAATTAGCCCATTGGAGGAAATAAAAATCAAATCAAATAAAAAAAAAAAAAAAAAAAAAAAAAAATCAAACCAACGAACCCTATTTGTGTTGAACCCCATCTCTCAGCTTACATTGCGGAAGATAGTTACAATAAGACGCCCAGAACTACACATGATTCCTGGTAAAAAACGATGGTTCCGTCCGGGAATCGAACCCAAAGCGAGTATTTTTTTTTTTTTTTTTTTTTTTATTCTCCATAAGATAAACTAATACAAGGCTAAAATATGTAAGGTAAGTAATGTAATTAAAGTGTTAAGGAGAGCGATGAGCTCCGGTCGGGTGTTGCGAGTGTGAAGCACTCTTTTGACTGAACGCAGGTCAGATCTTAGCGAAGCGAAGAATCTATTAAGTTGCCAAACCCGACCATTACCAACAGTATCATTAAGAGCTAGTTCACACCGATAACGCCATAAACCATTTTTAACTACACTTATTACCAGAAAAAAACAATCCCACTCAAAGTTAGAAAAACGCCATCGGAAAGGTTGAGAATGGTATATCAAACAAAACTGAATATGTTTTAAGGGACGAAATATACAATCAGTACAATTTAACAAGGAACCAAGGGCGGTAAAAACACGAGTCCATACGAATTCAACGACTGTACAGGTAAGAAAAAGATGTTCGACTGTTTCGTTAGCACTGTTGCAAAACAGACAATCGGCCGAGTCGACTAACCCCGCATGAACAATTTTGCTCTTGACCGGAAACGCTTGATGGATGATGACCATTCGCACCCAAAGCGAGTATTATACCACTAAACCAACGGACCGTTATTGTGGTGAACCCCATCGTCAGCTTACATTTCAGAAGATAGTTACAAATAGATGCCCAGAAGTAAACAAGATTCATGGTACAAATCTATGAGTCCGTGTTGGAATCTAACCCGGGACCATTCGCACCCAAAGCGAGTATTATACCACTAAACCAACGGACCGTTATTGTGGTAAACCCCATCGATCAGCCTACATTTCAGAAGATAGTTACAAATAGATGCCCAGAAGTAAACATGATTCATGGTACAAATCTATGAGTCCATGTTGGAATCTAACCCGGGACCATTCGCACCCAAAGCGAGTATTATACCACTAAACCAACGGAGCGCTGTTGTGGTGAACCCCATCGGTCAGCTTACATTTCAGAAGATATTTACAATAAGATGCCCAGAACTAAACATGATTCCTAGTACAAAACGACGGGTCCGTCCGGCAATCGAACCCGGGACCACTAGCACCCTAAGCGAGTATTATACCACTAAACCAACGGACCCTTGTTGTGAAGAACCCCATCGGTCAGCTTACATTTCAGAAGATACTTACAATAAGGTGCCCAAAATTAAACAAGATTCATGGTTATGAAACAAAACGACGGGTCCGTCCGGGAATCGAACCCGGGACCACTCGCACCCTAAGCGATTATTATACCACTAAACCAACGGGCCCTTGTTGTGAAGAACCCCATCGGTCAGCTTACATTTCAGAAGATACTTACAATAAGGTGCCCAAAATTAAACAAGATTCATGGTTATGATACAAAAGACGGGTCCGGGACGTCCGGGAATCGAACCCGGGACCACTCGCACCCTAAGCGAGTATTATACCACTAAACCATCGGACCCTCGATGTGTTGAACCTCATCGGTCAGCTTACATTTCAGAAGATAATTACAATAAGATGCTCAGAACTAAACATGATTCCTAGTACAAAACGACGGGTCCGCCCGGGAATCGAACCCGGGACCATTCGCACCCTATTATACCACTAAACCAACGGACCCTTGCTGTGTTGAACCCCATCGGTCACCTTACATTTCAGAAGATAGTTACAATAAGATGCCCAGAACTAAACATGATTCCTAGTACAAAACGACGGGTCCGTCCGGGAATCGAACCCGGGACCACTTGCACCCATAGCGAGTAATATACCACTAAACCAACGTACCCTTGCTGTGTTGAACCCCATTGGTCAGCTTACATTTCAGAAGATAGTTACAATAAGGTGCCCAAAATTAAACAAGATTCATGATTATGATACAAAACGACGGGTACGTCCGGGAATCGAACCCGGGACCACTCGCACCCTAAGCGAGTATTATACCACTAAACCAACGGACCCTTGTTGTGAAGAACCCCATCGGTCAGCTTACATTTCAGAAGATAGTTACAATAAGGTGCCCAAAATTAAACAAGATTCATGGTTATGATACAAAACGACGGGTCCGTCCGGGAATCGAACCCGGGACCACTCGCACCCAAAGCGAGTATTATACCACTAAACCAACGGACCGTTATTGTGGTGAACCCCATCGTCAGCTTACATTTCAGAAGATAGTTACAAATAGATGCCCAGAAGTAAACAAGATTCATGGTACAAATCTATGAGTCCGTGTTGGAATCTAACCCGGGACCATTCGCACCCAAAGCGAGTATTATACCACTAAACCAACGGACCGTTATTGTGGTAAACCCCATCGATCAGCCTACATTTCAGAAGATAGTTACAAATAGATGCCCAGAAGTAAACATGATTCATGGTACAAATCTATGAGTCCATGTTGGAATCTAACCCGGGACCATTCGCACCCAAAGCGAGTATTATACCACTAAACCAACGGAGCGTTATTGTGGTGAACCCCATCGGTCAGTTTACATTTCAGAAGATATTTACAATAAGATGCCCAGAACTAAACATGATTCCTAGTACAAAACGACGGGTCCGTCCGGGAATCGAACCCGGGACCACTCGCACCCAAAGCGAGTATTATACCACTAAACCAACGGACCCTTGCTGTGTTGAACCCCATTGGTCAGCTTATATTTCAGAAGATAGTTACAATAAGGTGTCCAAAATTAAACAAGATTCATGGTTATGATACAAAACGACGGGTCCGTCCGGGAATCGAACCCGGGACCACTCGCACCCAAAGCGAGTATTATACCACTAAACCAACGGACCGTTGTTGTGGTGAACCCCATCGTCAGCTTACATTTCAGAAGATAGTTACAAATAGATGCCCAGAAGTAAACATGATTCATGGTACAAATCTATGAGTCCGTGTTGGAATCTAACCCGGGACCATTCGCACCCAAAGCGAGTATTATACCACTAAACCAACGGAGCGTTATTGTGGTGAACCCCATCGGTCAGCTTACATTTCAGAAGATATTTACAATAAGATGCCCAGAACTACACATGATTCCTGGTAAAAAACGATGGTTCCGTCCGGGAATCGAACCCAAAGCGAGTATTTTTTTTTTTTTTTTTTTTTTTTATTCTCCATAAGATAAACTAATACAAGGCTAAAATATGTAAGGTAAGTAATGTAATTAAAGTGTTAAGGAGAGCGATGAGCTCCGGTCGGGTGTTGCGAGTGTGAAGCACTCTTTTGACTGAACGCAGGTCAGATCTTAGCGAAGCGAAGAATCTATTAAGTTGCCAAACCCGACCATTACCAACAGTATCATTAAGAGCTAGTTCACACCGATAACGCCATAAACCATTTTTAACTACACTTATTACCAGAAAAAAACAATCCCACTCAAAGTTAGAAAAACGCCATCGGAAAGGTTGAGAATGGTATATCAAACAAAACTGAATATGTTTTAAGGGACGAAATATACAATCAGTACAATTTAACAAGGAACCAAGGGCGGTAAAAACACGAGTCCATACGAATTCAACGACTGTACAGGTAAGAAAAAGATGTTCGACTGTTTCGTTAGCACTGTTGCAAAACAGACAATCGGCCGAGTCGACTAACCCCGCATGAACAATTTTGCTCTTGACCGGAAACGCTTGATGGATGATGACCATTCGCACCCAAAGCGAGTATTATACCACTAAACCAACGGACCGTTATTGTGGTGAACCCCATCGTCAGCTTACATTTCAGAAGATAGTTACAAATAGATGCCCAGAAGTAAACAAGATTCATGGTACAAATCTATGAGTCCGTGTTGGAATCTAACCCGGGACCATTCGCACCCAAAGCGAGTATTATACCACTAAACCAACGGACCGTTATTGTGGTAAACCCCATCGATCAGCCTACATTTCAGAAGATAGTTACAAATAGATGCCCAGAAGTAAACATGATTCATGGTACAAATCTATGAGTCCATGTTGGAATCTAACCCGGGACCATTCGCACCCAAAGCGAGTATTATACCACTAAACCAACGGAGCGCTGTTGTGGTGAACCCCATCGGTCAGCTTACATTTCAGAAGATATTTACAATAAGATGCCCAGAACTAAACATGATTCCTAGTACAAAACGACGGGTCCGTCCGGCAATCGAACCCGGGACCACTAGCACCCTAAGCGAGTATTATACCACTAAACCAACGGACCCTTGTTGTGAAGAACCCCATCGGTCAGCTTACATTTCAGAAGATACTTACAATAAGGTGCCCAAAATTAAACAAGATTCATGGTTATGAAACAAAACGACGGGTCCGTCCGGGAATCGAACCCGGGACCACTCGCACCCTAAGCGATTATTATACCACTAAACCAACGGGCCCTTGTTGTGAAGAACCCCATCGGTCAGCTTACATTTCAGAAGATACTTACAATAAGGTGCCCAAAATTAAACAAGATTCATGGTTATGATACAAAAGACGGGTCCGGGACGTCCGGGAATCGAACCCGGGACCACTCGCACCCTAAGCGAGTATTATACCACTAAACCATCGGACCCTCGATGTGTTGAACCTCATCGGTCAGCTTACATTTCAGAAGATAATTACAATAAGATGCTCAGAACTAAACATGATTCCTAGTACAAAACGACGGGTCCGCCCGGGAATCGAACCCGGGACCATTCGCACCCTATTATACCACTAAACCAACGGACCCTTGCTGTGTTGAACCCCATCGGTCACCTTACATTTCAGAAGATAGTTACAATAAGATGCCCAGAACTAAACATGATTCCTAGTACAAAACGACGGGTCCGTCCGGGAATCGAACCCGGGACCACTTGCACCCATAGCGAGTAATATACCACTAAACCAACGTACCCTTGCTCTGTTGAACCCCATCGGTCAGCTTACATTTCAGAAAATAGTTACAATAAGGTGCCCAAAATTAATTAAGATTCATGGTTATGATACAAAACGACGGGTCCGTCCGGGAATCGAACCCGGGACCACTCGCACCCTAAGCGAGTATTATACCACTAAACCAACGGACCCTTGTTGTGAAGAACCCCATCGGTCAGCTTACATTTCAGAAGATAGTTACAATTAGGTGTCCAAAATTAAACAAGATTCATGGTTATGATACAAAACGACGGGTCCGTCCGGTAATCGAACCCGGGACCACTCGCACCCTAAGCGAGTATTATACCACTACCAACGTACCCTTGCTGTGTTGAACCCCATCGTTCAGTTTACATTTCAGAAGATAGTTATAATAAGATGCCCAGAACTAAACATGATTCCTAGTACAAAACGACGGGCCCGTCCGGGAAACGATCCCGGGACCAATCGCACCCTAAGCGAGTATTACACCACTAAATCAACAGACGTTACTTTGGTTAACCCCCTCGGTCAGCTTACATTTCAAATGATAGTTACAAAAAGATTCCCTTATTTAAGCAAGATACAAAACGACGGGTCCGTCAGCTTACATTTCAGAAGAAGAAGATGCACAAACTTAAACATGATTCATGGTTATGATGCAAAACGACGGGTCCGTCCGGGAATTGAACCCGGGACCACTCGCACCCTAGGCGAGTATTATACCACTAATCCAACGGACCCTTGCTATGTTGAACCCCATCGGTCAGCTTACATTTCAGAAGATAGTTACAATTATATCCCCAAACTCTAACATGATTCATGTTTATGATTCAAATCGACGGGTCCGTCCGGGAATCGAACCCGGGATCACTCGCACCCAAAAGCGAGTATTATACCACTAAACCCACGAACCGTTATTGTGGAGAACCCCATCGATCAGCTTACATTTCAGAAGATAGTTACAAATAGATGCCCAGAAGTAAACATGTTTCATGGTACAAATCTATGAGTCGGTTTTGGAATCTAACCCGGGACCATTCGCACCCAAACCGAGTATTATACCACTAAACCAACGGAGCGTTATTGTGGTGAATACCCTCGGTCAGCTTACATTTCAAATGATAGTTACAAAAAGATTCCCTTAATTAAGCATGATACAAAACGACGGGTCCGTCCGGGAATCGAACCCGGGACTACTCGCACCCTAAGCGAGTATAAAGGCCCGTTTACAAAAGAGCGGAAAGCTGAAGCGTAAGCCGATGCATGGAGCAATAACAACAGGAGCCATAGGTTCATACATTGTTTAAAAATGAGATTTTGGAAACTATGCCTCCTCTTGTTATTGCTCCATGCATCGGCTTACGCTTCAGCTTTCCGCTCTTTTGTAAACGGGCCTTTATACCACTTGTTGTATCTGTGTTGAACGCGATTGGTGAGCTTACATTTCAGAAGATAGTTACAAAAAGATACCCTTAAATAAGCATGATACAAAACGACGGGTCCGTCCGGGCATCGAACCCGGGACCACTCGCACCCAATTATACCACTAAACTAACGGACCCTTGCTCTGTTGAACCCCATCGGTCAGCTTACATTTCAGAAGATAGTTACAATAAGGTGCCCAAAATTAATTAAGATTCATGGTTATGATACAAAACGACGGGTCCGTCCGGGAATCGAACCCGGGACCACTCGCACCCTAAGCGAGTATTATACCACTAAACCAACGGACCCTTGTTGTGAAGAACCCCATCGGTCAGCTTACATTTCAGAAGATAGTTACAATTAGGTGTCCAAATTAAACAAGATTCATGGTTATGATACAAAACGACGGGTCCGTCCGGTAATCGAACCCGGGACCACTCGCACCCTAAGCGAGTATTATACCACTACCAACGTACCCTTGCTGTGTTGAACCCCATCGTTCAGTTTACATTTCAGAAGATAGTTACAATAAGATGCCCAGAACTAAACATGATTCCTAGTACAAAACGACGGGCCCGTCCGGGAATCGATCCCGGGACCAATCGCACCCTAAGCGAGTATTAGACCACTAAATCAACAGACGTTACTTTGGTTAACCCCCTCGGTCAGCTTACATTTCAAATGATAGTTACAAAAAGATTCCCTTATTTAAGCAAGATACAAAACGACGGGTCCGTCAGCTTACATTTCAGAAGAAGAAGATGCACAAACTTAAACATGATTCATGGTTATGATGCAAAACGACGGGTCCGTCCGGGAATCGAACCCGGGATCACTCGCACCCAAAAGCGAGTATTATACCACTAAACCCACGAACCGTTATTGTGGAGAACCCCATCGATCAGCTTACATTTCAGAAGATAGTTACAAATAGATGCCCAGAAGTAAACATGTTTCATGGTACAAATCTATGAGTCGGTTTTGGAATCTAACCCGGGACCATTCGCACCCAAACTGAGTATTATACCACTAAACCAACGGAGCGTTATTGTGGTGAATACCCTCGGTCAGCTTACATTTCAAATGATAGTTACAAAAAGATTCCCTTAATTAAGCATGATACAAAACGACGGGTCCGTCCGGGAATCGAACCCGGGACTACTCGCACCCTAAGCGAGTATTATACCACTTGTTGTATCTGTGTTGAACGCGATTGGTGAGCTTACATTTCAGAAGATAGTTACAAAAAGATACCCTTAAATAAGCATGATACAAAACGACGGGTCCGTTCGGTAATCGAACCCGGGACCACCCGGACCCTAAACGAGTATTATACCACTAAACCAACGTACCCTTGTGGTTAATACCACTAAACATGATTCATGGTTATGATGCAAAACGACGGGTCCGTCCGGGAATCGAACCCGGGACTACTCGCACCCTATTATACCACTAAACCAACGGACCCTTGCTGTGTTGAACCCCATCGGTCAGCTTACATTTCAGAAGATAGTTACAATAAGTTGCCCAGAACTAAACATGATTCCTAGTACAAAACGACGGGTCCGTCCGGGAATCGAACCCGGGACCACTCGCACCCTAACCGAGTATTATACCACTAAACCAACGCAACCTTGCTCTGTTGAACCCCATCGTTCAGCTTACATTTCAGAAGATAGTTACAATAAGGTGCCCAAAATTAAACAAGATTCATGGTTATGATACAAAACGACGGGTCCGTCCGGGAATCGAACCCGGGACCACTCGCACCCAAAGCGAGTATTATACCACTAAACCAACGGACCGTTATTGTGGTGAACCCCATCGATCAGCTTACATTTCAGAAGATAGTTACAAATAGATGCCCAGATGTTAACATGATTCATGGTACAAATCTATGAGTCCGTGTTGGAATCTAACCCGGGACCATTCGCACCCAAACCGAGTATTATACCACTAAACCAACGGAGCGTTATTGTAGTGAATACCCTCGGTCAGCTTACATTTCAAATGATAGTTACAAAAAGATTTCCTTAATTAAGCATGATACAAAACGACGGGTCCGTCCAGGAATCGAACCCGGGACCACTCGCACCCTAAGCGAGTATTATACCACTAAACCAACGGACCCTTGTTGTGTTTAGCCGGATCGGTCAGTTTACATTTCAGAAGATAGTTACAGTAAGATGCCCAAACTTAAAAATGAATCATGGTTATGATACATGATTCCTGGTACAAAACGACGGGTCTGTCCGGAAATCGAACCCGGGACCACTCGCAACCTAAGCGAGTATCATACCACTAAACCAACGGATCCTTGATGTGTTGAACCCCATCGGTCAGCTTACATTTCAGAAGGTAGTTACAATAAGGTGCCCAAAATTAAACAAGATTCATGGTTATGATACAAAACGACGGGTCCGTCCGGGAATCGAACCCGGACCACTCGCACCCTAAGCGAGTATTATACCACTAAACCAACGAACCCTTTCTGTGTTGAACCCCATCGGTCAGCTTACATTTTAGAAGATAGATACAAATAGATGCCCATAAGTAAACATGATTCATGGTACAAATCTATGATTCCGTTTTGGAATCTAACCCGGGACCATTCGCACCCAAAGCGAGTATTATACCACTAAACCAACGGAGCGTTATTGTGGTGAATACCCTCGGTCAGCTTACATTCCAAATGATAGTTACAAAAAGATTCCCTTAATTAATCATGATACAAAACGACGGTTCCGTCCTGGAGTCGAACCCGGGACCATTCGCACCCTAAGCGAGTATTACACCACTAAACCATCGTACCCTTGATGTGTTGAACCCCATCGGTCAGCTTACATTTAAGAAGATAGTTACAATAAGATGCCCAAAATTAAACAAGATTCATGATTATGATACAAAACGACGGGTCTGTCCGGGAATCGAACCCGGGACCACTCGCACCCTAAACGAGTTATATACCACTAAACCAACGGACCCTTAATGTGGTGAACCCCATCGGTCAGCTTACATTTCAGAAGATATTTACAATAAGATGCCCAGAACTAAACATGATTCCTAGTACAAAACGACGGGTCCGTCCGGGAATCGAACCCGGGACCACTCGCACCCTAAGCGAGTATTATACCACTAAACCATCGGACCCTCGATGTGTTGAACCTCATCGGTCAGCTTACATTTCAGAAGATAATTACAATAAGATGCTCAGAACTAAACATGATTCCTAGTACAAAACGACGGGTCCGCCCGGGAATCGAACCCGGGACCATTCGCACCCTATTATACCACTAAACCAACGGACCCTTGCTGTGTTGAACCCCATCGGTCACCTTACATTTCAGAAGATAGTTACAATAAGATGCCCAGAACTAAACATGATTCCTAGTACAAAACGACGGGTCCGTCCGGGAATCGAACCCGGGACCACTTGCACCCATAGCGAGTAATATACCACTAAACCAACGTACCCTTGCTGTGTTGAACCCCATTGGTCAGCTTACATTTCAGAAGATAGTTACAATAAGGTGCCCAAAATTAAACAAGATTCATGATTATGATACAAAACGACGGGTACGTCCGGGAATCGAACCCGGGACCACTCGCACCCTAAGCGAGTATTATACCACTAAACCAACGGACCCTTGTTGTGAAGAACCCCATCGGTCAGCTTACATTTCAGAAGATAGTTACAATAAGGTGCCCAAAATTAAACAAGATTAATGGTTATGATACAAAACGACGGGTCCGTCCGGCAATCGAACCCGGGACCACTAGCACCCTAAGCGAGTATTATACCACTAAACCAACGGACCCTTGTTGTGAAGAACCCCATCGGTCAGCTTACATTTCAGAAGATACTTACAATAAGGTGCCCAAAATTAAACAAGATTCATGGTTATGAAACAAAACGACGGGTCCGTCCGGGAATCGAACCCGGGACCACTCGCACCCTAAGCGATTATTATACCACTAAACCAACGGGCCCTTGTTGTGAAGAACCCCATCGGTCAGCTTACATTTCAGAAGATACTTACAATAAGGTGCCCAAAATTAAACAAGATTCATGGTTATGATACAAAAGACGGGTCCGGGACGTCCGGGAATCGAACCCGGGACCACTCGCACCCTAAGCGAGTATTATACCACTAAACCATCGGACCCTCGATGTGTTGAACCTCATCGGTCAGCTTACATTTCAGAAGATAATTACAATAAGATGCTCAGAACTAAACATGATTCCTAGTACAAAACGACGGGTCCGCCCGGGAATCGAACCCGGGACCATTCGCACCCTATTATACCACTAAACCAACGGACCCTTGCTGTGTTGAACCCCATCGGTCACCTTACATTTCAGAAGATAGTTACAATAAGATGCCCAGAACTAAACATGATTCCTAGTACAAAACGACGGGTCCGTCCGGGAATCGAACCCGGGACCACTTGCACCCATAGCGAGTAATATACCACTAAACCAACGTACCCTTGCTGTGTTGAACCCCATTGGTCAGCTTACATTTCAGAAGATAGTTACAATAAGGTGCCCAAAATTAAACAAGATTCATGATTATGATACAAAACGACGGGTACGTCCGGGAATCGAACCCGGGACCACTCGCACCCTAAGCGAGTATTATACCACTAAACCAACGGACCCTTGTTGTGAAGAACCCCATCGGTCAGCTTACATTTCAGAAGATAGTTACAATAAGGTGCCCAAAATTAAACAAGATTCATGGTTATGATACAAAACGACGGGTCCGTCCGGGAATCGAACCCGGGACCACTCGCACCCAAAGCGAGTATTATACCACTAAACCAACGGACCGTTATTGTGGTGAACCCCATCGTCAGCTTACATTTCAGAAGATAGTTACAAATAGATGCCCAGAAGTAAACAAGATTCATGGTACAAATCTATGAGTCCGTGTTGGAATCGAACCCGGGACCATTCGCACCCAAAGCGAGTATTATACCACTAAACCAACGGACCGTTATTGTGGTAAACCCCATCGATCAGCCTACATTTCAGAAGATAGTTACAAATAGATGCCCAGAAGTAAACATGATTCATGGTACAAATCTATGAGTCCATGTTGGAATCTAACCCGGGACCATTCGCACCCAAAGCGAGTATTATACCACTAAACCAACGGAGCGTTATTGTGGTGAACCCCATCGGTCAGTTTACATTTCAGAAGATATTTACAATAAGATGCCCAGAACTAAACATGATTCCTAGTACAAAACGACGGGTCCGTCCGGGAATCGAACCCGGGACCACTCGCACCCAAAGCGAGTATTATACCACTAAACCAACGGACCCTTGCTGTGTTGAACCCCATTGGTCAGCTTATATTTCAGAAGATAGTTACAATAAGGTGTCCAAAATTAAACAAGATTCATGGTTATGATACAAAACGACGGGTCCGTCCGGGAATCGAACCCGGGACCACTCGCACCCAAAGCGAGTATTATACCACTAAACCAACGGACCGTTGTTGTGGTGAACCCCATCGTCAGCTTACATTTCAGAAGATAGTTACAAATAGATGCCCAGAAGTAAACATGATTCATGGTACAAATCTATGAGTCCATGTTGGAATCTAACCCGGGACCATTCGCACCCAAAGCGAGTATTATACCACTAAACCAACGGAGCGTTATTGTGGTGAACCCCATCGGTCAGCTTACATTTCAGAAGATATTTACAATAAGATGCCCAGAACTAAACATGATTCCTAGTACAAAACGACGGGTCCGTCCGGGAATCGAACCCGGGACCACTCGCACCCAAAGCGAGTATTATACCACTAAACCAACGGACCCTTGCTGTGTTGAACCCCATTGGTCAGCTTACATTTCAGAAGATAGTTACAATAAGGTGTCCAAAATTAAACAAGATTCATGGTTATGATACAAAACGACGGGTCCGTCCGGGAATCGAACCCGGGACCACTCGCACCCAAAGCGAGTATTATACCACTAAACCAACGGACCGTTGTTGTGGTGAACCCCATCGTCAGCTTACATTTCAGAAGATAGTTACAAATAGATGCCCAGAAGTAAACATGATTCATGGTACAAATCTATGAGTCCGTGTTGGAATCTAACCCGGGACCACTCGCACCCAAAGCGAGTATTATACCACTGAACCAACGGACCGTTATTGCGGAGAACCCCATCGGTCAGCTTACATTTCAGAAGCTATTTACAATAAGATGCCCAGAACTAAACATGATTCCTAGTACAAAACGACGGGTCCGTCCGGGAATCGAACCCGGGACCACTCGCACCCAACGCTAGTATTAAACCACTAAACCAACGGACCCTTGCTGTGTTGAACCCCATTGGTCAGCTTACATTTCAGAAGATAGCTACAATAAGGTGCCCAAAATTAAACAAGATTCATGATTATGATACAAAACGACGGGTCCGTCCGGGAGTCGAATCCGGGACCACTCGCACCCAAATCGAGTATTATACCACTAAACCAACGGACCGTTATTGTGTTGAACAACATCGATCAGCTTACATTTCAGAAGATAGTTACAAATAGATCCCCAGAAGTAAACATGATTCATGGTACAAATCTATGAGTCCGTGTTGGAATCTAACTTACATTTCTGAAGATATTTACAATGAGATGTCCAGAACTAAACATGATTCCTAGTACAAAACGACGGGTCCGTCCGGGAATCGAACCCGGGACCACTCGCACCCTAAGCGAGTATTATACCACTAAACCAACGGACCCTTAATGTGTTGAACCCTATCGGTCAACTTACATTTCTGAAGATATTTACAATGAGATGTCCAGAACTAAACATGATTCCTAGTACAAAACGACGGGTCCGTCCGGGAATCGAACCCGGGACCACTCGCACCCTAAGCGAGTATTATACCACTAAACCAACAGACCCTTAATGTGTTGACCCCCATCTGTCAGCTTACATTTCAGAAGATAGTTACAATAAGGTGCCCAAAAATAAACAAGATTCATGATTATGATACAAAACGACGGGACCGTCCGGGAATCGAACCCGGGACCACTCGCACCCAAAGCGAGTATTATACCACTAAACCAACGGACCCTTGTTGTGAAGAACCCCATCGATCAGCTTACATTTCAGAAGATAGTTACAAATAGATGCCCAGAAGTAAACATGATTCATGGTACAAATCTATGAGTCCGTGTTGGAATCTAACCCGGGACCATTCGCACCCAAAGCGAGTATTATACCACTAAACCAACGGAGCGTTATTATGGTGAACCCCATCGGTCAGCTTACATTTCAGAAGATATTTACAATAAGATGCCCAGAACTAAACATGATTCCTAGTACAAAACGACGGGTCCGTCCGGGAGTCGAACCCGGGACCACTCGCACCCAAATCGACTATTATACCACTAAACCAACGGACCGTTATTGTGGTGAACAACATCGATCAGCTTATATTTCAGAAGATAGTTACAATAAGGTGCCCAAAATTAAACAAGATTCATGGTTATGATACAAAACGACGGGTCCGTCCTGGAATCGAACCCGGGACCACTCGCACCCAAAGCGAGTATTATACCACTAAACCAACGGACCGTTATTGTGGTGAACCCCATCCTTCAGCTTACATTTCAGAAGATAGTTACAAATAGATACCCAGAAGTAAACATGATTCATGGTACAAATCTATGAGTCCGTGTTGGAATCTAACCCGGGACCATTCGCACCCAAAGCGAGTATTAAACCACTAAACCAACGGAGCGTTATTGTGGTGAATACCCTCGGTCAGCTTACATTTCAAATGATAGTTACAAAAAGATTCCCTTAATTAAGCATGATACAAAACGACGGGTCCGTCCGGGAATCGAACCCGGGACCACTCGCACCCTAAGCGAGTATTATACCACTAAACCAACGGACCCTTCTTGTGAAGAACCCCATCGGTCAGCTTACATTTCAGAAGATAGTTACAATAAGGTGCCCAAAAATAAACAAGATTCATGGTTATGATACAAAACGACGGCTCCGTCCGGGAATCGAACCCGGGACAATACGCATCCAAAGCGAGTATTATACCTTTAAACCAACGGACCGTTACTGTGGTGAACCCCATCGTCAGCTTACATTTCAGAAGATAGTTACAAATACATGCCCAGAAGTAAAAATGATTCATGGTACAAATCTATTAGTCCGTGTTGGAATCTAACCCGGGACCATTCGCACCCAAAGCGAGTATTAAACCACTAAACCAACGGGGCGTTATTGTGATGAATACCCTCGGTCAGCTTACATTTCAAATGATAGTTACAAAAAGATTCCCTTAATTAAGCATGATACAAAACGACGGGTCCGTCCGGGAATCGAACCCGGGACCACTCGCACCCTAAGCGAGTATTATACCACTAAACCAACGGACCCTTCTTGTGAAGAACCCCATCGGTCAGCTTACATTTCAGAAGATACTTACAATAAGGTGCCCAAAATTAAACAAGATTCATGGTTATGATACAAAACGACGGCTCCGTCCGGGAATCGAACCCGGGACAATTCGCATCCAAAGCGAGTATTATACCTTTAAACCAACGGACCGTTATTGTGGTGAACCCCATCGTCAGCTTACATTTCAGAAGATAGTTACAAATACATGCCCAGAAGTAAAAATGATTCATGGTACAAATCTATGAGTCCGTGTTGGAATCTAACCCGGGACCATTCGCACCCAAAGCGAGTATTAAACCACTAAACCAACGGGGCGTTATTGTGATGAATACCCTCGGTCAGCTTACATTTCAAATGATAGTTACAAAAATATTCCCTTTATTAAGCATGATGCAAAACGACGGGTCCGTCCGGGAATCGAACCCGGGACCACTCGCACCCTAAGCAAGTATTATACCACTAAACCAACAGACCCTTCTTGTGAAGAACCCCATCGGTCAGCTTACATTTCAGAAGATAGTTACAATAAGGTGCCCAAAATTAAACAAGATTCATGGTTATGATACAAAACGACGGGTCCGTCCGGTAATCGAACCCGGGACCACTCGCACCCTAAGCGAGTATTAAACCACTACCAACGTACCCTTGCTGTGTTGAACCCCATCGGTCAGCTTACATTTCAGAAGATAGTTACAATAAGATGCCCAGAACTAAACACGATTCCTAGTACAAAACGACGGGCCCGTCCGGGAATCGATCCCGGGACCAATCGCACCCTAAGCGAGTATTACACCACTAAATCAACAGACGTTACTGTGGTTAACCCCCTCGGTCAGCTGACATTTCAAATGATAGTTACAAAAAGATTCCCTTAATTAAGCAAGATACAAAACGACGGGTCCGTCCGGGAATCGAACCCGGGACCACTCGCACCCAATTATACCACTAAACCAACGGACCCTTGCTCTGTTGAACCCCATCGGTCAGCTTACATTTCAGAAAATAGTTACAATAAGGTGCCCAAAATTAATTAAGATTCATGGTTATGATACAAAACGACGGGTCCGTCCGGGAATCGAACCCGGGACCACTCGCACCCTAAGCGAGTATTATACCACTAAACCAACGGACCCTTGTTGTGAAGAACCCCATCGGTCAGCTTACATTTCAGAAGATAGTTACAATTAGGTGTCCAAAATTAAACAAGATTCATGGTTATGATACAAAACGACGGGTCCGTCCGGTAATCGAACCCGGGACCACTCGCACCCTAAGCGAGTATTATACCACTACCAACGTGCCCTTGCTGTGTTGAACCCCATCGTTCAGTTTACATTTCAGAAGATAGTTACAATAAGATGCCCAGAACTAAACATGATTCCTAGTACAAAACGACGGGCCCGTCCGGGAAACGATCCCGGGACCAATCGCACCCTAAGCGAGTATTAGACCACTAAATCAACAGACGTTACTTTGGTTAACCCCCTCGGTCAGCTTACATTTCAAATGATAGTTACAAAAAGATTCCCTTATTTAAGCAAGATACAAAACGACGGGTCCGTCAGCTTACATTTCAGAAGAAGAAGATGCACAAACTTAAACATGATTCATGGTTATGATGCAAAACGACGGGTCCGTCCGGGAATCGAACCCGGGATCACTCGCACCCAAAAGCGAGTATTATACCACTAAACCCACGAACCGTTATTGTGGAGAACCCCATCGATCAGCTTACATTTCAGAAGATAGTTACAAATAGATGCCCAGAAGTAAACATGTTTCATGGTACAAATCTATGAGTCGGTTTTGGAATCTAACCCGGGACCATTCGCACCCAAACTGAGTATTATACCACTAAACCAACGGAGCGTTATTGTGGTGAATACCCTCGGTCAGCTTACATTTCAAATGATAGTTACAAAAAGATTCCCTTAATTAAGCATGATACAAAACGACGGGTCCGTCCGGGAATCGAACCCGGGACTACTCGCACCCTAAGCGAGTATTATACCACTTGTTGTATCTGTGTTGAACGCGATTGGTGAGCTTACATTTCAGAAGATAGTTACAAAAAGATACCCTTAAATAAGCATGATACAAAACGACGGGTCCGTTCGGTAATCGAACCCGGGACCACCCGGACCCTAAACGAGTATTATACCACTAAACCAACGTACCCTTGTGGTTAATACCACTAAACATGATTCATGGTTATGATGCAAAACGACGGGTCCGTCCGGGAATCGAACCCGGGACTACTCGCACCCTATTATACCACTAAACCAACGGACCCTTGCTGTGTTGAACCCCATCGGTCAGCTTACATTTCAGAAGATAGTTACAATAAGTTGCCCAGAACTAAACATGATTCCTAGTACAAAACGACGGGTCCGTCCGGGAATCGAACCCGGGACCACTCGCACCCTAACCGAGTATTATACCACTAAACCAACGCAACCTTGCTCTGTTGAACCCCATCGTTCAGCTTACATTTCAGAAGATAGTTACAATAAGGTGCCCAAAATTAAACAAGATTCATGGTTATGATACAAAACGACGGGTCCGTCCGGGAATCGAACCCGGGACCACTCGCACCCAAAGCGAGTATTATACCACTAAACCAACGGACCGTTATTGTGGTGAACCCCATCGATCAGCTTACATTTCAGAAGATAGTTACAAATAGATGCCCAGATGTTAACATGATTCATGGTACAAATCTATGAGTCCGTGTTGGAATCTAACCCGGGACCATTCGCACCCAAACCGAGTATTATACCACTAAACCAACGGAGCGTTATTGTGGTGAATACCCTCGGTCAGCTTACATTTCAAATGATAGTTACAAAAAGATTTCCTTAATTAAGCATGATACAAAACGACGGGTCCGTCCAGGAATCGAACCCGGGACCACTCGCACCCTAAGCGAGTATTATACCACTAAACCAACGGACCCTTGTTGTGTTTAGCCGGATCGGTCAGTTTACATTTCAGAAGATAGTTACAGTAAGATGCCCAAACTTAAAAATGAATCATGGTTATGATACATGATTCCTGGTACAAAACGACGGGTCTGTCCGGAAATCGAACCCGGGACCACTCGCAACCTAAGCGAGTATCATACCACTAAACCAACGGATCCTTGATGTGTTGAACCCCATCGGTCAGCTTACATTTCAGAAGGTAGTTACAATAAGGTGCCCAAAATTAAACAAGATTCATGGTTATGATACAAAACGACGGGTCCGTCCGGGAATCGAACCCGGACCACTCGCACCCTAAGCGAGTATTATACCACTAAACCAACGAACCCTTTCTGTGTTGAACCCCATCGGTCAGCTTACATTTTAGAAGATAGATACAAATAGATGCCCATAAGTAAACATGATTCATGGTACAAATCTATGATTCCGTTTTGGAATCTAACCCGGGACCATTCGCACCCAAAGCGAGTATTATACCACTAAACCAACGGAGCGTTATTGTGGTGAATACCCTCGGTCAGCTTACATTCCAAATGATAGTTACAAAAAGATTCCCTTAATTAATCATGATACAAAACGACGGTTCCGTCCGGGAGTCGAACCCGGGACCATTCGCACCCTAAGCGAGTATTACACCACTAAACCATCGTACCCTTGATGTGTTGAACCCCATCGGTCAGCTTACATTTAAGAAGATAGTTACAATAAGATGCCCAAAATTAAACAAGATTCATGATTATGATACAAAACGACGGGTCTGTCCGGGAATCGAACCCGGGACCACTCGCACCCTAAACGAGTTATATACCACTAAACAAACGGACCCTTAATGTGGTGAACCCCATCGGTCAGCTTACATTTCAGAAGATATTTACAATAAGATGCCCAGAACTAAACATGATTCCTAGTACAAAACGACGGGTCCGTCCGGGAATCGAACCCGGGACCACTCGCACCCTAAGCGAGTATTATACCACTAAACCATCGGACCCTCGATGTGTTGAACCTCATCGGTCAGCTTACATTTCAGAAGATAATTACAATAAGATGCTCAGAACTAAACATGATTCCTAGTACAAAACGACGGGTCCGCCCGGGAATCGAACCCGGGACCATTCGCACCCTATTATACCACTAAACCAACGGACCCTTGCTGTGTTGAACCCCATCGGTCACCTTACATTTCAGAAGATAGTTACAATAAGATGCCCAGAACTAAACATGATTCCTAGTACAAAACGACGGGTCCGTCCGGGAATCGAACCCGGGACCACTTGCACCCATAGCGAGTAATATACCACTAAACCAACGTACCCTTGCTGTGTTGAACCCCATTGGTCAGCTTACATTTCAGAAGATAGTTACAATAAGGTGCCCAAAATTAAACAAGATTCATGATTATGATACAAAACGACGGGTACGTCCGGGAATCGAACCCGGGACCACTCGCACCCTAAGCGAGTATTATACCACTAAACCAACGGACCCTTGTTGTGAAGAACCCCATCGGTCAGCTTACATTTCAGAAGATAGTTACAATAAGGTGCCCAAAATTAAACAAGATTCATGGTTATGATACAAAACGACGGGTCCGTCCGGGAATCGAACCCGGGACCACTCGCACCCAAAGCGAGTATTATACCACTAAACCAACGGACCGTTATAGTGGTGAACCCCATCGTCAGCTTACATTTCAGAAGATAGTTACAAATAGATGCCCAGAAGTAAACAAGATTCATGGTACAAATCTATGAGTCCGTGTTGGAATCTAACCCGGGACCATTCGCACCCAAAGCGAGTATTATACCACTAAACCAACGGACCGTTATTGTGGTAAACCCCATCGATCAGCCTACATTTCAGAAGATAGTTACAAATAGATGCCCAGAAGTAAACATGATTCATGGTACAAATCTATGAGTCCATGTTGGAATCTAACCCGGGACCATTCGCACCCAAAGCGAGTATTATACCACTAAACCAACGGAGCGCTGTTGTGGTGAACCCCATCGGTCAGCTTACATTTCAGAAGATATTTACAATAAGATGCCCAGAACTAAACATGATTCCTAGTACAAAACGACGGGTCCGTCCGGGAATCGAACCCGGGACCACTCGCACCCAAAGCGAGTATTATACCACTAAACCAACGGACCGTTATTGTGGTGAACAACATCGATCAGCTTACATTTCAGAAGATAGTTAGAAATAGATCCCCAGAAGTAAACATGATTCATGGTACAAATCTATGAGTCCGTGTTGGAATCTAACCCGGGACCACTCGCACCCTAAGCGAGTATTATACCACTAAACCAACGGACACTCGTTGTCAAGAACCCCATCGGTCAGCTTACATTTCAGAAGATAGTTACAAATAGATCCCCAGAAGTAAACATGATTCATGGTACAAATCTATGAGTCCGTGTTGGAATCTAACCCGGGACCACTCGCACCCTAAGCGAGTATTATACCACTAAACCAACGGACCCTTGCTGTCTTGAACCCCATTGGTCAGCTTACATTTCAGAAGATAGTTACAATAAGGTGCCCAAAATTAAACAAGATTCATGATTATGATACAAAACACGGGTCCGTCCGGGAATCGAACCCGGGACCTTTCGCACCCAAAGCGAGTATTATACCACTAAACCAACGGAGCGTTATTGTGGTGAACCCCATCGGTCAGCTTACATTTCAGAAGATATTTACAATAAGATGCCCAGAACTAAACATGATTCCTAGTACAAAACGACGGGTCCGTCCGGGAATCGAACCCGGGACCACTCGCACCCAAAGCGAGTATTATACCACTAAACCAACGGAGCGTTATTGTGGTGAACCCCATCGGTCAGCTTACATTTCAGAAGATATTTACAATAAGATGCCCAGAACTGAACATGATTCCTAGTACAAAACGACGGGTCCGTCCGGGAATCGAACCCGGGACCACTCGCACCCAAAGCGAGTATTATACCACTAAACCAACGGACCCTTGTTGTGAAGAACCCCATCGGTCAGCTTACATTTCAGAAGATAGTTACAATAAGGTGCCCAAAATTAAACAAGATTCATGGTTATGATACAAAACGACGGGTCCGTCCTGGAATCGAACCCGGGACCACTCGCACCCAAAGCGAGTATTATACCACTAAACCAACGGACCGTTATTGTGGTGAACCCCATCCTTCAGCTTACATTTCAGAAGATAGTTACAAATAGATGCCCAGAATTAACCATGATTCATGGTACAAATCTATGAGTCCGTGTTGGAATCTAACCCGGGACCATTCGCACCCAAAGCGAGTATTATACCACTAAACCAACTGAGCGTTATTGTGGTGAACCCCATCGGTCAGCTTACATTTCAGAAGATATTTACAATAAGATGCCCAGAACTAAACATGATTCCTAGTACAAAACGACGGGTCCGTCCGGGAATCGAACCCGGGACCACTCGCACCCAAAGCGAGTATTATACCACTAAACCAACGGACCCTTGTTGTGAAGAACCCCATCGGTCAGCTTACATTTCAGAAGATAGTTACAATAAGGTGCCCAAAATTAAACAAGATTCATGGTTATGATACAAAACGACGGGTCCGTCCTGGAATCGAACCCGGGACCACTCGCACCCAAAGCGAGTATTATACCACTAAACCAACGGACCGTTATT
Organism: Odiellus spinosus; assembly: GCA_963920705.1. Lineage (NCBI taxonomy): Eukaryota > Metazoa > Arthropoda > Arachnida > Opiliones > Phalangiidae > Odiellus > Odiellus spinosus. Next base: position 3,879,215 of record OY987234.1, read on the forward strand.
GTGGTGAACCCCATCCTTCAGCTTACATTTCAGAAGATAGTTACAAATAGATGCCCAGAATTAACCATGATTCATGGTACAAATCTATGAGTCCGTGTTGGAATCTAACCCGGGACCATTCGCACCCACTATTATATTATACCACTAAACCAACTGAGCGTTATTGTGGTGAACCCCATCGGTCAGCTTACATTTCAGAAGATATTTACAATAAGATGCCCAGAACTAAACATGATTCCTAGTACAAAACAACGGGTCCGTCCGGGAATCGAACCCGGGACCACTCGCACCCAAAGCGAGTATTATACCACTAAACCAACGGACCCTTGTTGTGAAGAACCCCATCGGTCAGCTTACATTTCAGAAGATAGTTACAATAAGGTGCCCAAAATTAAACAAGATTCATGGTAATGATACAAAACGACGGGTCCGTCCTGGAATCGAACCCGGGACCACTCGCACCCAAAGCGAGTATTATACCACTAAACCAACGGACCGTTATTGTGGTGAACCCCATCCTTCAGCTTACATTTCAGAAGATAGTTACAAATAGATGCCCAGAATTAACCATGATTCATGGTACAAATCTATGAGTCCGTGTTGGAATCTAACCCGGGACCATTCGCACCCAAAGCGAGTATTATACCACTAAACCAACTGAGCGTTATTGTGGTGAACCCCATCGGTCAGCTTACATTTCAGAAGCTATTTACAATAAGATGCCCAGAACTAAACATGATTCCTAGTACAAAACGACGGGTCCGTCCGGGAATCGAACCCGGGACCACTCGCACCCAACGCTAGTATTAAACCACTAAACCAACGGACCCTTGCTGTGTTGAACCCCATTGGTCAGCTTACATTTCAGAAGATAGTTACAATAAGGTGCCCAAAATTAAACAAGATTCATGATTATGATACAAAACGACGGGTCCGTCCGGGAGTCGAATCCGGGACCACTCGCACCCAAATCGAGTATTATACCACTAAACCAACGGACCGTTATTGTGGTGAACAACATCGATCAGCTTACATTTCAGAAGATAGTTACAAATAGATCCCCAGAAGTAAACATGATTCATGGTACAAATCTATGAGTCCGTGTTGGAATCTAACCCGGGACCACTCGCACCCTAAGCGAGTATTATACCACTAAACCAACGGACACTCGTTGTGAAGAACCCCATCGGTCAGCTTACATTTCAGAAGATAGTTACAATAAGGTGCCCAAATTTAAACAAGATTTATGATTATGATACAAAACGACGGGTCCGTCCGGGAATCGAACCCGGGACCACTCGCACCCTAAGCGAGTATTATACCACTAAACCAACGGACCCTTAATGTGTTGAACCCCACCGGTCAACTTACATTTCTGAAGATATTTACAATGAGATGTCCAGAACTAAACATGATTCCTAGTACAAAACGACGGGTCCGTCCGGGAATCGAACCCGGGACCACTCGCACCCTAAGCGAGTATTATACCACTAAACCAACGGACCCTTAATGTGTTGAACCCTATCGGTCAACTTACATTTCTGAAGATATTTACAATGAGATGTCCAGAACTAAACATGATTCCTAGTACAAAACGACGGGTCCGTCCGGGAATCGAACCCGGGACCACTCGCACCCTAAGCGAGTATTATACCACTAAACCAACAGACCCTTAATGTGTTGACCCCCATCTGTCAGCTTACATTTCAGAAGATAGTTACAATAAGGTGCCCAAAAATAAACAAGATTCATGATTATGATACAAAACGACGGGACCGTCCGGGAATCGAACCCGGGACCACTCGCACCCAAAGCGAGTATTATACCACTAAACCAACGGACCCTTGTTGTGAAGAACCCCATCGATCAGCTTACATTTCAGAAGATAGTTACAAATAGATGCCCAGAAGTAAACATGATTCATGGTACAAATCTATGAGTCCGTGTTGGAATCTAACCGGCCGGGACCATTCGCACCCAAAGCGAGTATTATACCACTAAACCAACGGAGCGTTATTGTGGTGAACCCCATCGGTCAGCTTACATTTCAGAAGATATTTACAATAAGATGCCCAGAACTAAACATGATTCCTAGTACAAAACGACGGGTCCGTCCGGGAGTCGAACCCGGGACCACTCGCACCCAAATCGACTATTATACCACTAAACCAACGGACCGTTATTGTGGTGAACAACATCGATCAGCTTACATTTCAGAAGATATTTACAATAAGATGCCCAGAACTAAACATGATTCCTAGTACAAAACGACGGGTCCGTCCGGGAATCGAACCCGTTACCACTCGCACCCAAAGCGAGTATTATACCACTAAACCAACGGACCCTTGTTGGGAAGAACCCCATCGGTCAGCTTACATTTCAGAAGATAGTTACAATAAGGTGCCCAAAATTAAACAAGATTCATGGTTATGATACAAAACGACGGGTCCGTCCTGGAATCGAACCCGGGACCACTCGCACCCAAAGCGAGTATTATACCAATAAACCAACGGACCGTTATTGTGGTGAACCCCATCCTTCAGCTTACATTTCAGAAGATAGTTACAAATAGATACCCAGAAGTAAACATGATTCATGGTACAAATCTATGAGTCCGTGTTGGAATCTAACCCGGGACCATTCGCACCCAAAGCGAGTATTAAACCACTAAACCAACGGAGCGTTATTGTGGTGAATACCCTCGGTCAGCTTACATTTCAAATGATAGTTACAAAAAGATTTCCTTAATTAAGCATGATACAAAACGACGGGTCCGTCCGGGAATCGAACCCGGGACCACTCGCACCCTAAGCGAGTATTATACCACTAAACCAACGGACCCTTCTTGTGAAGAACCCCATCGGTCAGCTTACATTTCAGAAGATAGTTACAATAAGGTGCCCAAAATTAAACAAGATTCATGGTTATGATACAAAACGACGGCTCCGTCCGGGAATCGAACCCGGGACAATTCGCATCCAAAGCGAGTATTATACCTTTAAACCAACGGACCGTTACTGTGGTGAACCCCATCGTCAGCTTACATTTCAGAAGATAGTTACAAATACATGCCCAGAAGTAAAAATGATTCATGGTACAAATCTATGAGTCCGTGTTGGAATCTAACCCGGGACCATTCGCACCCAAAGCGAGTATTAAACCACTAAACCAACGGGGCGTTATTGTGATGAATACCCTCGTTCAGCTTACATTTCAAATGATAGTTACAAAAATATTCCCTTTATTAAGCATGATGCAAAACGACGGGTCCGTCCGGGAATCGAACCCGGGACCACTCGCACCCTAAGCGAGTATTATACCACTAAACCAACGGACCCTTCTTGTGAAGAACCCCATCGGTCAGCTTACATTTCAGAAGATAGTTACAATAAGGTGCCCAAAATTAAACAAGATTTATGATTATGATACAAAACGACGGGTCCGTCCGGGAATCGAACCCGGGACCACTCGCACCCTAAGCGAGTATTATACCACTAAACCAACGGACCCTTAATGTGTTGAACCCCACCGGTCAACTTACATTTCTGAAGATATTTACAATGAGATGTCCAGAACTAAACATGATTCCTAGTACAAAACGACGGGTCGGTCCGGGAATCGAACCCGGGACCACTCGCACCCTAAGCGAGTATTATACCACTAAACCAACGGACCCTTAATGTGTTGAACCCTATCGGTCAACTTACATTTCTGAAGATATTTACAATGAGATGTCCAGAACTAAACATGATTCCTAGTACAAAACGACGGGTCCGTCCGGGAATCGAACCCGGGACCACTCGCACCCTAAGCGAGTATTATACCACTAAACCAACAGACCCTTGATGTGTTGACCCCCATCTGTCAGCTTACATTTCAGAAGATAGTTACAATAAGGTGCCCAAAAATAAACAAGATTCATGATTATGATACAAAACGACGGGACCGTCCGGGAATCGAACCCGGGACCACTCGCACCCAAAGCGAGTATTATACCAATAAACCAACGGACCCTTGTTGTGAAGAACCCCATCGATCAGCTTACATTTCAGAAGATAGTTACAAATAGATGCCCAGAAGTAAACATGATTCATGGTACAAATCTATGAGTCCGTGTTGGAATCTAACCCGGGACCATTCGCACCCAAAGCGAGTATTATGCCACTAAACCAACGGAGCGTTATTGTGGTGAACCCCATCGGTCAGCTTACATTTCAGAAGATATTTACAATAAGATGCCCAGAACTAAACATGATTCCTAGTACAAAACGACGGGTCCGTCCGGGAGTCGAACCCGGGACCACTCGCACCCAAATCGACTATTATACCACTAAACCAACGGACCGTTATTGTGGTGAACAACATCGATCAGCTTACATTTCAGAAGATATTTACAATAAGATGCCCAGAACTAAACATGATTCCTAGTACAAAACGACGGGTCCGTCCGGGAATCGAACCCGGGACCACTCGCACCCAAAGCGAGTATTATACCACTAAACCAACGGACCCTTGTTGTGAAGAACCCCATCGGTCAGCTTACATTTCAGAAGATAGTTACAATAAGGTGCCCAAAATCAAACAAGATTCATGGTTATGATACAAAACGACGGGTCCGTCCTGGAATCGAACCCGGGACCACTCGCACCCAAAGCGAGTATTATACCACTAAACCAACGGACCGTTATTGTGGTGAACCCCATCCTTCAGCTTACATTTCAGAAGATAGTTACAAATAGATACCCAGAAGTAAACATGATTCATGGTACAAATCTATGAGTCCGTGTTGGAATCTAACCCGGGACCATTCGCACCCAAAGCGAGTATTAAACCACTAAACCAACGGAGCGTTATTGTGGTGAATACCCTCGGTCAGCTTACATTTCAAATGATAGTTACAAAAAGATTCCCTTAATTAAGCATGATACAAAACGACGGGTCCGTCCGGGAATCGAACCCGGGACCACTCGCACCCTAAGCGAGTATTATACCACTAAACCAACGGACCCTTCTTGTGAAGAACCCCATCGGTCAGCTTACATTTCAGAAGATAGTTACAATAAGGTGCCCAAAATTAAACAAGATTGATGGTTATGATACAAAACGACGGCTCCGTCCGGGAATCGAACCCGGGACAATTCGCATCCAAAGCGAGTATTATACCTTTAAACCAACGGACCGTTATTGTGGTGAACCCCATCGTCAGTTTACATTTCAGAAGATAGTTACAAATACATGCCCAGAAGTAAAAATGATTCATGGTACAAATCTATGAGTCCGTGTTGGAATCTAACCCGGGACCATTCGCACCCAAAGCGAGTATTAAACCACTAAACCAACGGGGCGTTATTGTGATGAATACCCTCGGTCAGCTTACATTTCAAATGATAGTTACAAAAATATTCCCTTTATTAAGCATGATGCAAAACGACGGGTCCGTCCGGGAATCGAACCCGGGACTACTCGCACCCTAAGCGAGTATTATACCACTAAACCAACGGACCCTTCTTGTGAAGAACCCCATCGGTCAGCTTACATTTCAGAAGATAGTTACAATAAGGTGCCCAAAATTAAACAAGATTCATGGTTATGATACAAAACGACGGGTCCGTCCGGTAATCGAACCCGGGACCACTCGCACCCTAAGCGAGTATTAAACCACTACCAACGTACCCTTGCTGTGTTGAACCCCATCGGTCAGCTTACATTTCAGAAGATAGTTACAATAAGATGCCCAGAACTAAACACGATTCCTAGTACAAAACGACGGGCCCGTCCGGGAATCGATCCCGGGACCAAACGCACCCTAAGCGAGTATTACACCACTAAATCAACAGACGTTACTGTGGTTAACCCCCTCGGTCAGCTGACATTTCAAATGATAGTTACAAAAAGATTCCCTTAATTAAGCAAGATACAAAACGACGGGTCCGTCCGGGAATCGAACCCGGGACCACTCGCACCCAATTATACCACTAAACCAACGGACCCTTGCTCTGTTGAACCCCATCGGTCAGCTTACATTTCAGAAGATAGTTACAATAAGGTGCCCAAAATTTATTAAGATTCATGGTTATGATACAAAACGACGGGTCCGTCCGGGAATCGAACCCGGGACCACTCGCACCCTAAGCGAGTATTATACCACTAAACCAACGGACCCTTGTTGTGAAGAACCCCATCGGTCAGCTTACATTTCAGAAGATAGTTACAATTAGGTGTCCAAAATTAAACAAGATTCATGGTTATGATACAAAACGACGGGTCCGTCCGGTAATCGAACCCGGGACCACTCGCACCCTAAGCGAGTATTATACCACTACCAACGTACCCTTGCTGTGTTAAACCCCATCGTTCAGTTTACATTTCAGAAGATAGTTATAATAAGATGCCCAGAACTAAACATGATTCCTAGTACAAAACGACGGGCCCGTCCGGGAAACGATCCCGGGACCAATCGCACCCTAAGAGAGTATTACACCACTAAATCAACAGACGTTACTTTGGTTAACCCCCTCGGTCAGCTTACATTTCAAATGATAGTTACAAAAAGATTCCCTTATTTAAGCAAGATACAAAACGACGGGTCCGTCAGCTTACATTTCAGAAGAAGAAGATGCACAAACTTAAACATGATTCATGGTTATGATGCAAAACGACGGGTCCGTCCGGGAATTGAACCCGGGACCACTCGCACCCTAAGCGAGTATTATACCACTAATCCAACGGACCCTTGCTATGTTGAACCCCATCGGTCAGCTTACATTTCAGAAGATAGTTACAATTATATCCCCAAACTCTAACATGATTCATGTTTATGATTCAAATCGACGGGTCCGTCCGGGAATCGAACCCGGGATCACTCGCACCCAAAAGCGAGTATTATACCACTAAACCCACGAACCGTTATTGTGGAGAACCCCATCGATCAGCTTACATTTCAGAAGATAGTTACAAATAGATGCCCAGAAGTAAACATGTTTCATGGTACAAATCTATGAGTCGGTTTTGGAATCTAACCCGGGACCATTCGCACCCAAACCGAGTATTATACCACTAAACCAACGGAGCGTTATTGTGGTGAATACCCTCGGTCAGCTTACATTTCAAATGATAGTTACAAAAAGATTCCCTTAATTAAGCATGATACAAAACGACGGGTCCGTCCGGGAATCGAACCCGGGACTACTCGCACCCTAAGCGAGTATAAAGGCCCGTTTACAAAAGAGCGGAAAGCTGAAGCGTAAGCCGATGCATGGAGCAATAACAACAGGAGGCATAGGTTCATACATTGTTTAAAAATGAGATTTTGGAAACTATGCCTCCTCTTGTTATTGCTCCATGCATCGGCTTACGCTTCAGCTTTCCGCTCTTTTGTAAACGGGCCTTTATACCACTTGTTGTATCTGTGTTGAACGCGATTGGTGAGCTTACATTTCAGAAGATAGTTACAAAAAGATACCCTTAAATAAGCATGATACAAAACGACGGGTCCGTCCGGGAATCGAACCCGGGACCACTCGCACCCAATTATACCACTAAACCAACGGACCCTTGCTCTGTTGAACCCCATCGGTCAGCTTACATTTCAGAAGATAGTTACAATAAGGTGCCCAAAATTAATTAAGATTCATGGTTATGATACAAAACGACGGGTCCGTCCGGGAATCGAACCCGGGACCACTCGCACCCTAAGCGAGTATTATACCACTAAACCAACGGACCCTTGTTGTGAAGAACCCCATCGGTCAGCTTACATTTCAGAAGATAGTTACAATTAGGTGTCCAAAATTAAACAAGATTCATGGTTATGATACAAAACGACGGGTCCGTCCGGTAATCGAACCCGGGACCACTCGCACCCTAAGCGAGTATTATACCACTACCAACGTACCCTTGCTGTGTTGAACCCCATCGTTCAGTTTACATTTCAGAAGATAGTTACAATAAGATGCCCAGAACTAAACATGATTCCTAGTACAAAACGACGGGCCCGTCCGGGAATCGATCCCGGGACCAATCGCACCCTAAGCGAGTATTAGACCACTAAATCAACAGACATTACTTTGGTTAACCCCCTCGGTCAGCTTACATTTCAAATGATAGTTACAAAAAGATTCCCTTATTTAAGCAAGATACAAAACGACGGGTCCGTCAGCTTACATTTCAGAAGAAGAAGATGCACAAACTTAAACATGATTCATGGTTATAATGCAAAACGACGGGTCCGTCCGGGAATCGAACCCGGGATCACTCGCACCCAAAAGCGAGTATTATACCACTAAACCCACGAACCGTTATTGTGGAGAACCCCATCGATCAGCTTACATTTCAGAAGATAGTTACAAATAGATGCCGAGAAGTAAACATGTTTCATGGTAAAAATCTATGAGTCGGTTTTGGAATCTAACCCGGGACCATTCGCACCCAAACTGAGTATTATACCACTAAACCAACGGAGCGTTATTGTGGTGAATACCCTCGGTCAGCTTACATTTCAAATGATAGTTACAAAAAGATTCCCTTAATTAAGCATGATACAAAACGACGGGTCCGTCCGGGAATCGAACCCGGGACTACTCGCACCCTAAGCGAGTATTATACCACTTGTTGTATCTGTGTTGAACGCGATTGGTGAGCTTACATTTCAGAAGATAGTTACAAAAAGATACCCTTAAATAAGCATGATACAAAACGACGGGTCCGTTCGGTAATCGAACCCGGGACCACCCGGACCCTAAACGAGTATTATACCACTAAACCAACGTACCCTTGTGGTTAATACCACTAAACATGATTCATGGTTATGATGCAAAACGACGGGTCCGTCCGGGAATCGAACCCGGGACTACTCGCACGCTATTATACCACTAAACCAACGGACCCTTGCTGTGTTGAACCCCATCGGTCAGCTTACATTTCAGAAGATAGTTACAATAAGTTGCCCAGAACTAAACATGATTCCTAGTACAAAACGACGGGTCCGTCCGGGAATCGAACCCGGGACCACTCGCACCCTAACCGAGTATTATACCACTAAACCAACGCAACCTTGCTCTGTTGAACCCCATCGTTCAGCTTACATTTCAGAAGATAGTTACAATAAGGTGCCCAAAATTAAACAAGATTCATGGTTATGATACAAAACGACGGGTCCGTCCGGGAATCGAACCCGGGACCACTCGCACCCAAAGCGAGTATTATACCACTAAACCAACGGACCGTTATTGTGGTGAACCCCATCGATCAGCTTACATTTCAGAAGATAGTTACAAATAGATGCCCAGATGTTAACATGATTCATGGTACAAATCTATGAGTCCGTGTTGGAATCTAACCCGGGACCATTCGCACCCAAACCGAGTATTATACCACTAAACCAACGGAGCGTTATTGTGGTGAATACCCTCGGTCAGCTTACATTTCAAATGATAGTTACAAAAAGATTTCCTTAATTAAGCATGATACAAAACGACGGGTCCGTCCAGGAATCGAACCCGGGACCACTCGCACCCTAAGCGAGTATTATACCACTAAACCAACGGACCCTTGTTGTGTTTAGCCGGATCGGTCAGTTTACATTTCAGAAGATAGTTACAGTAAGATGCCCAAACTTAAAAATGAATCATGGTTATGATACATGATTCCTGGTACAAAACGACGGGTCTGTCCGGAAATCGAACCCGGGACCACTCGCAACCTAAGCGAGTATCATACCACTAAACCAACGGACCCTTGATGTGTTGAACCCCATCGGTCAGCTTACATTTCAGAAGATATTTACAATAAGATGCCCAGAACTAAACATGATTCCTAGTACAAAACGACGGGTCCGTCCTGGAATCGAACCCGAGACCACTCGCACCCTAAGCGAGTATTATACCACTAAACCAACGGACCCTATTTGTGTCGAGCCCCATCGGTCAGCTTACATTTCAGAAGATAGTTACAATATGATGCTCAAACTTAAACATGATTCCTGGTTATGATACAAAACGACATGTCCGTCCGGGAATCGGACCCGTGACCACTCGCACCCAAAGCGAGTATTATACCACTAAACCAACGAACCGTTATTGTGGAGAACCCCATCGGTCAGCTTGCATTTCAAAAGATAGTTACAATAAGATGCCCTTAATTAAGTATGATACAAAACGACGGGTCTGTCCGGGAATCGAACCCGTGACCACTCGCAGCCTAAGCGAGTATTATACCACTAAACCAACGGACCCTATTTGTGTTGAGCCCCATCGGTCAGCTTACATTGCAGAAAATAGTTACAAAAAGATACCCTTAAATAAGCATGATACCAAACGACGGATCCGGCCGGTAATCGAACCCGGGACATCTCGCACCCTAAGCGAGTATTATACCACTAAACCAACGTACCCTTGTTGTATTGAACCCCATCGGTCAGCTTACATTTCAGAAGATAGTTACAATAAGACGCTCAAACTTACACATGATTCATGGTTATGATACAAAACGACAGGTCCGTCCAGGATTCGAACCCGGGACCACTCGCACCTAAAGCGAGAATTATACCACTAAACTAACGGACCGTTATTGTGGTGCACCCCATTGGTCAGCTTACATTTCAGAAGATAGTTACAAAAAGATGCCCAGAAGTAAACATGATTCATGGTACAAATCTATGAGTCCGTCTTGGAATCTAACCCGGGACCATTCGCTTCCAAAGCGAGTATTAGGATAAACACGTTCGTGTTTATTAGCATAAACACGTTCGTGTTTAACCCTTTATCTAAACTCGAATTTCATCAGAAACCGTAATGTCTTTTCCAATGGACCCGCGGCGCTTGATAACTGAAATCGTCGTCGTCGTCGTCGTCGTTTCCCTCTTCCCACCGTCCACTGAATTCGAATTAATACAGACAAAGGTACTTTTGGAAAAATTTGATAAGACTTCGTTCGGGTACAAGAGTATCTCTAGTTAAACACAGATTTCAATAATGAAAGGATGATTAAGTATACGAAGTAATAGAAAGTAAGGTGCCTGAATGGGTTACAAAAGGGTGACATCTTTAGCTTAGCCGAGCTATACTAATTGTTTCAAAATGATAAACAAAAATTTTATTTCTTAAACAGTAGAATGATAAGGAATATCCATCGAATTCGAGTTAATAGAAAGAAAGGTGCCTGAATGGGTTACAAAAGGGTGAAATCATAAGCTTAGCCGAGCTTTATTAATTGCTTCAAAATGGTAAACAAACTTTTATTACTTAAGCAGTAGAATGATAATGAATATCCATCGAATTCGAGTTAATAGAGACAGATGCCTGTATGGGTGACGAAAAGGGTAAAACATATCTAGCCGAGCTTCATTAATTGGCTTTAAATTGATAAACAAAAAATGATTTTATTAAACAGTTGATAAGCTTTTTTAATGGCATTTTTTATCGTTAACGGAAAATTGCATTTATTGGGTTCTTTTACTAGGGTAGCCCTCTTCAGCCGTCTAATTTTGCCAATTATGTCATATCATGAGTATCCCATTATATTCACCCTAATTCACCGCAATTAAAAAGTTGGCATGATTTTCTTATCATTTGATTTTTTAACTTTAATAATACATCTCTTCTCGGCCTATATAAACGAGATTTGCAGATTCAGTACTCACAGATGCACCGTACAAATGGGTAGTTTACGTTAGCGTTTAAAATTGTGGCGAACCCTCTCGTTTGTGCAATGGTAACGTCTTTGATTGTTTAGGCAATCGTTTCTCACCTATATTTCGGTGATAAGAGACCTATTTCTCACGATCTTTTGGGTAGAGTACTCGAATAAAGCCAGGCGATTGAATGTAAATCGCATTACCTAGAAATGTGGCCAATTTAATACACTAAGTCACTGTAAAAACTTTTCATGATGAGAGCCTTAGGGATTAAATATCACTTGAGTTGGACTTCATATCCTGCCAAGTGCTCGATTACACATGAAATTTATAGTCTAACGTTGTCAATCTCTACTTTATTTTTTTAAATAATTGAGTTTTGCGACTAGGATGTGCTTTAGATCCAATAGCTTCGTCATTACTACTACGTAACAACGTTGCTATTAAGTAGTTGGCCAATGAAATCTGTATCTAAAGCACGTCTAACTTAAGTATAATAAAAATTAAAGATTTAGAATGTTAAATAGGATATACGAAACGGAAATTGATGTCGGCGAGTTAAATAAACGGCCACATACTTCTGGTCTCCTGAATTATGTTCTCTTGCTTTAAAGAATTGTTTCGCTTTCCATGCTCATGTTTTGTCGATGCGATTCAATATTATAAATTTAATCTCTAGCTCGGTCTAGCCCGTCCCTCTTGTAATATTTTAGGTAAGGCTAGGTTAGTTAATCCCTCGATCTCCCCCGGCCATCTGGTAATCTTTAAGGAGAGGTTAGGTTAGTTAATCCCTCTAATTAGCCAATCCCTAAAACTAGTTATACCTTCGCTCGGGCTATTTGTAATATTTTAGTTAAGGCTAGGTTAGGTTAGTTAATCCCTCTAATTAGCCAATCCCTCCAACTAGTTAATCCTTAGCTCGGGCTATTTGTAATATTTTAGGTAAGGCTAGGTTAGGTTAGTTAATTCCTCGAATTAGCCCATCGTTCCAACTAGTTAATCCCTCGGGTTACCCATTCCATCAAGTAATCTTTAAGGTTAAATTAGGTTTATTAAACCCTGGAAATAGCCCATCCCTCCAACTAGGTAATCCCTATAACTCCGGCTAACCCGTTCCTCTTGTAGTATTTTAGGTAATATTAGTTTAGGTTAGTTAATAAATTGAACTAGCCCATCCCTGTTTTACAACTTAGGTAAGGTTAGGTTAGTTAATCTCTGCCTTTCGAGATTTGTACCAGGGTCTCAATTACGAATAGATTGAAGCCTAAATTAAACGCTATAATTTTTATTCAGCATTAGTTCAATAAACCTATAAAGCAAAATAGTGAAATGTGGAAAAGGTGTATATTTTTGGTGAAAAAAGGACAGAAATTATACAAAAAGAGGTTGCTTCGCACCCTTAAAAAAACTCTTTATCTAACTCGAATCAAACCCGTGAAGGGACAGAAATTATTTGTTAGAGAAAGAGCAATTTCATATCTTTAAAATTATAGTTAGTAGATTTAGTCTACTACTTCAAAGATTTTATTACTATTATATATTTTCCAAAAAACGGATAAAGACGACCTAGGACTAATGATAAATACATATACATTAAAGGAACTCCATCTTTAGCTTATTTTATTAGTGATACTGATAGAATTTAAAATTAACATCAATGGGAGAGGAAGTTTAACTAGGTCGTCTTTATCCGTTTTTTGGAAAATATATAATAGTAATAAAATTTTTGAAGTAGTAGACTAAATCTACTAACTATAATTTTAAAGATATGAAATTGCTCTTTCTCTAACAAATAATTTCTGTCCCTTCACGGGTTTGATTCGAGTTAGATAAAGAGTTTTTTTAAGGGTGCGAAGCAACCTCTTTTTTGTATAATTTCTGTCCTTTTTTCACCAAAAATTACACCTTTTCCACATTTCACTATTTTGCTTTATAGGTTTATTGAACCTTAATTCTTACTAATGCTGAATAAAAATTAAAGCGTTTCATTGAGGCTTGAATCTATTCGTAATTGAGACCCTGGTACAAATATCGAAAGGCAGAGATTAACTAACCTAACCTTACCTAAGTTGTAAAACAGGGATGGGCTAGTTCAATTGATTAACTAACCTAAACTAATCTTACCTAAAATACTACAAGAGGAACGGGTTAGCCAGAGTTATAGGGATTACCTAGTTGGAGGGATGGGCTATTTCCAGGGTTTAATTAACCTAATTTAACCTTAAAGATTACTTGATGGAATGGGTAACCCGAAGGATTAACTACTTGGAACGATGGACTAATTCGAGGAATTAGCTAACCTAACCTATCCTTACCTTAAATATTACAAATAGCCCGAGCTAAGGATTAACTAGTTGGAGGGATTGGCTAATTAGAGGGATTAACTAACCTAACCTCACCTTAAAGATTACCAGATGGACGGGGGAGATCGAGGGATTAACTAACCTAGCCTTACCTAAAATATTACAAGAGGGACGGGCTAGACCGAGCTAGAGATTAAATTTATAATATTGAATCGCATCGTCAAAAAATGAGCATGGAAAGCCAAACAATTCTTTAAAGCAAGAGAACATAATTCAGGAGACCAGAAGTATGTGGCCGTTTATTTAACTCGCCGACATCAATTTCCGTTTCGTATATCCTATTTAACATTCTAAATCTTTATTTTTTATTATACTTAAGTTAGACGTGCTTTAGATACAGACTTCTATAATTGGCCAACTACTTAATAGCAACGTTATTACGTAGTAGTTATGACGAAGCTATTGGATCTAAAGCACATCCTAATCGCAAAACTCAAGTATTTTAAAAATTAGTGTAGAGATTGAGAACGTTAAACTATAAATTTCATGTGTAATCGAGCACTTGGCAGGATATGAAGTCTAACTCAAGTGATATTTAATCCCTAGTACTCTCATTGTGATATGTTTTTACAGTGACTTAATATATTAAATTGGCCACATTTCTAGGTAATGCGATTTACATTCAATCGCCTCGCTTTATTCGAGTACTCTACCCAAAAGATCGTGAGAAATAGGTCTCTTATCACCGAAATATAGGTGAGAAACGATTGCCTAAACAATCAAAGACGTTACCATTGCACAAACGAGAGGGTTCGCCACAATTTTAAACGCTAACGTAAACCACCCATTTGTACGGTGCATCTGTGAGTACTGAATCTGCAAATCTCGTTTATATAGGCCGAGAAGAGATGTATTATTAAAGTTAAAAAATCAAATGATAAGAAAATCATGCCAACTTTTTAATTACGGTGAATTAGGGTGAATATGACATAATAGTCAAAATTAGACGGCTGAAGAGGGCTACCGTAGTAAAAGAACCCAATAAATGCAATTTTCCGTTAACGATAAAAAATGCCATTAAAAAAAGCTTATCAACTGTTTAATAAAATCAATTTTTGTTTATCAATTTAAAGCCAATTAATAAAGCTCGGCTAGTTATATGTTTTACCCTTTTCGTCACCCATACAGGCATCTGTCTCTCTATTAACTCGAATTCGATGGATATTCATTATCATTCTACTGTTTAAGAAATAAAATTTTGTTTACCATTTTGAAGCAATTAATAAAGCTCGGCTAAGCTTTTGATTTCTCCCTTTTGTAACCCATTCAGGCACCTTTCTTTCTATTAACTCGAATTCGATGGATATTCCCTATCATTCTACTGTTTAAGAAATAAAATTTTTGTTTATCATTTTGAAGCAATTAGTAAAGCTCGGCTAAGCTTAAGATCTCACCCTTTTGTAACCCATTCAGGCACCTTACTTTCTATTACTTCGTATGCTTAATCAACATTTCATTATTGAAATCTGAGTTTAACTAGAGATACTCTTGTACCCGAACGAAGTCTTATCAAATTTTTCCAAAAGTACCTTTGTCTGTATTAATTCGAATTCAGTGGACGGTGGGAAGAGGGAAACGACGACGACGACGACGACGATTTCAGTTATCAAGCGCCGCGGGTCCATTGGAAAAGACATTACGGTTTCTGATGAAATTCGAGTTTAGATAAAGGGTTAAACACGAACGTGTTTATGCTAATAAACACGAACGTGTTTATCCTAATACTCGCTTTGGAAGCGAATGGTCCCGGGTTAGATTCCAAGACGGACTCATAGATTTGTACCATGAATCATGTTTACTTCTGGGCATCTTTTTGTAACTATCTTCTGAAATGTAAGCTGACCAATGGGGTGCACCACAATAACGGTCCGTTAGTTTAGTGGTATAATTCTCGCTTTAGGTGCGAGTGGTCCCGGGTTCGAATCCTGGACGGACCTGTCGTTTTGTATCATAACCATGAATCATGTGGGTGGGGGGGGGTGGTGGTGGGTGGGTGTGGGTGGGTGGGTGGGTGGGTGTGTGTGTGTGTGGTGTGTGGTGTGTGGTGTGTGGTGTGGGGTGTGGGGTGTGGGGTGTGGGGTGTGGGGTGTGGGATGTGGGATGTGGGGTGTGGGGTGTGGGGTGTGGGGTGTGGGGTGTGGGGTGTGGGGTGTGGGGTGTGGGGTGTGGGGTGTGGGGTGTGGGGTGTGGGGTGTGGGGTGTGGGTGTGGGGGTGGGTGGGTGTGTGTGTGGTGTGTGTGGTGTGTGTGGTGGGTGTGGTGGGTGTGTGGTGTGTGGTGTGTGGTGTGTGGTGTGTGGTGTGTGGTGTGTGGTGTGTGGTGTGTGGTGTGTGGTGTGTGGTGTGTGGTGTGTGGTGTGTGGTGTGTGGTGTGTGGTGTGTGGTGATCGGCATTTCGAAGTTCCCACTTAACGATATTCGCATAGCTACTTTTGACATTGAGTTCTCTTTTTTCACCCACATAAATACTGGGGAAAGACAATTCCTCCGAATCCTCGTCAAATAACAATGACATTGGTTTTTGCCCTTCTCCTGGGGCAAATTTAACTCGCAAAGTATCAGGTGGTAAAAAATCGGACAAAGAAACTAATAACGTGTCCTGATTTCCCACTGGGATAGGATTAACAACATCGGGCTCATTCCATAAATCATCGCTGTCTCTATCGTTATTTTCTACACCTGGACCACCTACTGGGTTAACCTGTGGTACCTCGATGTCAAGTCTCTGAGAAACATTTTCATCGACAATAAATTCTAACTCTTCCTGAATTGGATCTAATATATTGCGATTAATCGTTATTTCATGCTTCTGATACAACGGGGTACGAACTAAATAATTTATTGCTTCCATAATCTTTCTGGGCCGAACAGTCTCATGCATAAACGGCCTGTTATATTGCATCCTTCTCATTCGTTCTATTTGTATGGTGTCTGTGTCACGGGGTAACCTTGGTAAAACGGATACCGTGGACTCAACATTTATGGGTACATTAACGACATTGCCTTTAATACCCCTTTGTTGGTCACACCCCAGTCGTCTTATTTGCATAAATGGTATTCGGGGGGATATCATTCTCTCCTCCAAATTAGAAATACTTGCTAAAGCTTCTGGTATAACAGGGAACTGAAAACCGTTTTCTCTCGAAAACTTTGGAACCTCCTTTTTTTTAACCGCTTTATTGCAAGCGCTGCATAAAAAAACCCTTTCATTTAACACGCGGGGCTCGATACCAGGAACCGACAAAAATAAATTCGATTTATTAGAGATCCTGATCCTTTAAAAAAAAAAGATTAGAACATCCTTCACATTTCCAAGTCGGGCCTTCTTTAATGGTATTGAAATAAACTGATTTTATATTCAAAGGGTTTGCCCTTCTTTCAATCGCAGAGGTTCTATTTTGTGAACGCTCTTTGGCTCTATATACATCAACCTGACGCCTATCATACTTCGCCAACTGATTTCTAGTTCGTTCTGCTTCCGTATATTCTACCTCGTGTCGTCTATCAACCATCGCCAACTGATTTCTAGCACGTTCAGTTTCTCTATATTCCACCTCTTGGCGTCTATCAACCATCGCCAACTGATTTCTAGCACGTTCAGTTTCTCTATATTCTATATCTTGGCGTCTATCAGCCTTCGCCAACTGATTTTTAGCACGTTCAGTTTCTCTATATTCTGCCTCTTGGCGTCTACCAACCATCGCCAACTGATTTCTAGCACGTTCTGCTTCTCTATAATCTACGTCTTGGCGTGAAGTTGCCTTCGCTAACTGGTTCCGAATACGCTCATTCTCTTCATAATTTTTACTATCCATCTTAATTTTTTTCGCCATTTGCTCTAGCGCACCGGCCGTGTCGTTAGCCCTTCGCTCTGACTTAGAAGTAGAAAGTTCCTTTTCATTCGTTAGAGAATTTCTTAAACCCTCTATTACTCCTATCCCTACCACTCCAGAATGGCTTTTAACCACATTAGCAGACGACACTACTTCAAAATTATTCTCCCCAGCAATATTGCGTGATAAGATCACTTCAGACGAACTACCTGGTATATTAGTAACAGGAGTATTAACCACATTCAAAGACATACTGGCTTTCCTTTGGGCCACTAAAACTTTCCTTCTTTCATTTTCCCTCCTACGATACTCTGGATCAGCTCTGCGCTCTCTCATTTTTTCCCTAGCTTTACGCTTTTTCAGTTCCTCTTTAGATATACCTTCGTCTCCTTGCATTTTTTTATAAGATTTAAATTTTCAAAGTAAATAATACACCAACTCAATAACAAATAACCCAAATTAATTTTGAATAAACTCAACGCAGCAATCTCAGGAGTGTGTTAAATAACTCTTAACACACACACACACACAAAAAAAAAGGAAACACTTCCATCTTCGACGTAAAAGTAAAATCGTGAATTCGGTAACCCGAATATATCAGAAAATCAATCGGTAAATCGTAAAATAACTCTTTTACGAAAAAAAAACTACAGAGAAAATAGAATCAGAAAACCTTTTGATTTTCAAACAAATGTTTCAGTCACAACTCAGTAACAAAATTAAAATTAGAATTCAAGTCAATCAAAATATACGAAAAATGTCCAAATAACAATACTTCAAACAAATAATAAATGCATCAAACAAATAATTCAAATTCAAAATTACATTCTTACCAACAAATTGTATTCAAACGAATAAGAATATTTAAAATCTCGATGAGCCAACTTTCTAGACAACAAGCTTCATCAAAGATTTCAAGAGAATGGCGTGATATTAAGTTTAATAAATTAAAATTTCGATAAGCAAGGTCAAGGTCCCTCAGTAAAAACATATCAGCGTTTAGAAAGCTCTAGAGTACTTGTAGACCAAGTAAGGCCATTAGGCAAAATGTTTGATCAAAATCAACTTATGACCTCGATATGGCCTACACAACCGTAAGCAAACATATTCAATAAAAAATTAACGCATTAGCTTTCCGCATACAACGCTAAGCTAATGACTGTGACGTACAATTTCGCTTTCTGCTCCTACTCAGCCTACAGATACCCTAGAACGCTGTACAGTACATATACAAGCCCACTTCTAAAACATGTTTTTTGTGGTATAATGCTGTAAGTGAAAAAGGGATGTCTCTCTTTTGGCCCCACAGTCAATTTTTTATAATTATTATTATAATATTTTTTTCAGACAGGGCGAACCTGAGTAAAAATATATCAAGTTGTGAAACAAACGTTATTTTACGTGACTACACACTAGCTAAAACGTCACCGAAAATAAACGACAGTAGGCATTAAAAAGCATAGTTCTACTATACTTAATTGGGATAAACATTAATTTCATGTGGGGAAATGTGTGAAACTAAAACTAGCAGTCATTAAGAGATCCAATCACGTGATTCTTTTCCCCACTCGGTCTACATTTCATTATAGGGTGAACCATATCATATATAACAATTAAAACACAAGAAAATTCAATGTCAATCCGGTTTAAGAATGTTAAGCCTCGTTCACACTTGAAGGCAAAATCGGTTCCAAAACCAGTTCGAAGCGTTTTCCGTTTTCCCTGGTTCACACGCTGACAAGACGGTTCGCGGCCGTTCGCCCCGGTTCGACCTGAGCCAAGGCTTAGCGTCGTTTTAAAAAATGCCCAGAATTTAAAATTTTTAAATAATTATCTCAAACTAATTAGTAAATAGTGTTTGTAACTCGTTGGTTAATAATTTTTGACAGAAAGTATAAATTTAATCGCGTTATTTTAAGATTTATCAGCAAAATTGTCTCCCCGCCTCGTTATTTTCAAAGCGGATTGAACCGAAGCGACTTGGCCAAGCTGCTTCCCGAACCAACACGAACTGATTTCTCATGTTGGTTTGACCAGTTATAGAAATCGAACCGCAACGAAGCGCATTTAGGCCTATGTATGAACGAGGCTTATGTCAACTGTAAATTGTGGTATAAATAACCTGGTTCGATCTGCGCATGCGCACACGCAACAATTTCGCGTGAAATACATTTGGAAACGTGCGAGGCTTATAAAATATTAATTTGAAAACCCGTGCTAGTTATTAAAACCAATTCTTACGCCACTGTTCGAAAATTTGCCAGAAAATTACAGTATTTCCCCATACATTAAACTGATTTTCCCAAGAATATCAGAATCGCTTTGATATTTTGCATGCGTAAAGTGGTTTCGGACTTGAAATTTAGTGGGCTACACATACTCGTGTGCTGATGAACTCGATTTTACGCAAGTCACAAATACACATATCTTCCTTTGCTTAAATGACGTTATTATGCTTTAAAGATGTGCAAAATTGAAGCTTAGCGGGTTTTACACGCACTTATTTACTTTAGACTCTTACGTTTTGGCCATTTAGATCTACCAAACATACCAGCACGCGTTCTTAGTAAATCTATTTATATCTTTACGCTGATGACGTGAATGCACCAATTAATATCCTTAAGAAAGCGTATTAGATGCGATAGATGCAAGGAAGTCGCCTAGACATTAATGGCGTTTTGCGCGAGAAATTGCAAATATTAATGAAGAATTTACTACAAATCCAGCGTTTCTTGTGAATTATACCATTGCGTATACGCGACATTTTCGTGCGAAACAAATTCGCAAATAAAGCAAACGCGCGAGAAATTGAAAAAATGAAAGCGCGTGCTAGAAACTTGTTCTTATAACCAAGTCCCAATACATTGTTTCCAGCTTCGCTAGGAAGTAAGTTTATCCCGGTACATAAAGCTAATTCTCTCAATATTCAGTCGAAAACAAAAAAAAATAATAAAATCATTTCCAATGTCCACGTATACGCGCCAAACAATCATCTCTATATCCCTGTAAACGCACCTTTATGTCTTATCTAAATTATATCGTTTCTTTCTTGGATGCCCGTGTAAACGTACCTTTATTTAGATTCTTCAATCCACCCCAAGTTTGCAGCAAGCCTTAGCCTATACTGCCCGTTATACCTTTGCTTTTTGGACTAAATGATATATGGAAAACAGCTTAGCGCGTGTTGCCAACTCAAGCTGGTATTAAACGGTCAAATTTCACTAAATTCTTGGACAATTCCTTAAATATCTTCTAAACTATCTCGAATTTTTAATTGATTTTTCAGCTTCGTTATTAATTAGATTCAGTTTAACAATATTATGATATTAAATTAAAATTTAAATGCATTATACGCTTCAATTCACGAAAAGATATCGCGGCATAAGGCCAAAATAGTTTGGGCATGGAAAAGGGGTATATATAGCTTTCGCGAACCTTTATTCATCGAGCGTGTAGCCTAGAAGAGTTGGGGAAAACCCCCCCCTTCTCAACGTCTAGACGTTTATCGTAACCCTAGGCATTCGGTAACTGCACCACAAAGACCCGTAGAGGGAGGAGATAGTGGAGTGGAAGGTTGATGTGGACTATATTAGTGAGGGACGCTAGAGGTTGGACCTTGGTGTGGGGATGGTCGGAGGTGATTATAACAGTGGGAGACGTCCCATTGCGTATAATCGCTTTCAACTGTCCAGCATCGAGGTTTGACCGTAAAGTGGATGGTGGAATGCGATAATATACAATTGGAGACGTTCTATTGTATATAATAGCACGACACCTGAAACTCAATGTGACAGTCACGCTTAAAGGAGGTATTTCCCGTTAAACGGAATTGAACGATAAGCTGGCATGATTACGTCTCTAGACTTTTGGCTCCACGAGCTAGGTCACGTGATTTCCGTTTACACAGGATATCCGCTTACGCCGGAAGTGACACACAGACACACAGACAGACACGATCAATGTAATACCTCCCCCTGAACTAAAGTTCAGTCGGGGAGGTAAAAAGATTCCCATAATTAAGCATGATACAAAACGACGGGTCCGTCCGGGAATCGAACCCGGGACCACTCGCACCCTAAATCAAAGGACCCTTGATGTGTTGAATCCCATCGGTCAGCTTACATTTCAGAAGATATTTACAATAAGATTCCCAGAACTAAACATGATTCCTAGTACAAAACGACAGGTCCGCCCGGGAATCGAACCCGGGACCACTCGCACCCTAAGCGAGTATTATTCCACTAAACCAACGGACCCTTGATGTGTTGAACCCCAGCTCACATTTCAGAAGATATTTACAATAAGATGCCCAGAACTAAACATGATTCCTAGTACAAAACGACGGGTCCGTCCGGGAATCGAACCCGGGACCACTCGCACCCAAAGCGAGTATTATACCACTAAACCAACGGACCGTTATTGTAGTGAACCCCATCGATCAGATTACATTTCAGAAGATAGTTACAAATAGATGCCCAGAAGTAAACATGATTCATGGTACAAATCTATGAGTCCGTGTTGGAATCTAACCCGGGACCATTCGCACCCAAAGCGAGTATTATACCACTAAATCAACGGAGCGTTATTGTGGTGAATACCCTCGGTCAGCTTACATTTCAAATGATAGTTACAAAAAGATTCCCATAATTAAGCATGATACAAAACAACGCGTCCGTCCGGGTATAGAACCCGGGACCACTCGCACCCTAAGGGAGTATTATACCACTAAACCAAAGGACCCTTGATGTGTTGAACCCCATGGGTCAGCTTACATTTCAGAAGATATTTACAATAAGATTCCCAGAACTAAACATGATTCCTAGTACAAAACGACGGGTCCGTCCGGGAATCGAACCCGGGACCACTCGCACCCTAAGCGAGTATTATACCACTAAACCAACGGACCCTTGATGTGTTGAAACCCATCGGTCAGCTTACATTTCAGAAGATATTTACAATAAGATGGCCAGAACTAAACATGATTCCTAGTACAAAACGACGGGTCCGTCCGGGAATCGAACCCGGGACCACTCGCACCTCAAGCGAGTATTATACCGCTAAATCAACAGCCGTTACTGTGGTGAACACCCTCCGTCAGCTTACATTTCAAATGATAGTTACAAAAAGATTCCCTTAACTAAGCAAGATACAAAACGACGGGTCCGTCCGTGACTCGAACCCGGTACCACCCGCACCCTATGCGAGTATTATACCACTAAACCAACGGACCCTTGCTGTGTTGAACCCCATCGGTCAGCTTACATTTCAGAAGATAGTTACAATTAGATGCCCAAACTTGAACATGAATCATGTTTATGATAGAAAACGACGGGTCCGTTCGGGAATCGAACCCGGGATCACTCGCACCCAAAGCGAGTATTATACCACTAAACCAACGAACCGTTAATGTGGAGAACCCCATCGGTCAGCTTACATTTCAAAAGATAGTTACAATTAGATGCCCTTAATTAAGCATGATGCAAAACGACGGGTCTGTCCGGTAATTGAACCCGCTACCACTCGCACCCTAAGCGAGTATTTTTTTTTTTTTTATTAAAATTTTTATATAATGTTATATATAAAAAATTGTGATTTAACATAAATAAAAGCACTAGGAAAATTAACAATAACATATCAATAAATCAGTACTGTAAATCGACCATAAGGGAAAGGCTAGGCAAGTGGTAGGGATCCTAGCAAGGCGATAATTTCTTGTCACTGCGGACGGTGGATCGCAAACCAAGCGATCTCTCATTGCACAGCGTATAAAAGCACGAAAGCGCATAGTTAAGACCCGAAGCTACGAAATTGTGCCAAGATTATAAGCGCAGCGATTAGCCCAAATCGACGACTTGGCACAAGAAACCACGATCGAGGCAACTGTCTGCAAAGCCTGGCCCTGTTGAGATACCACACTGGCTGATCCGAAAACGATATATTGTTCGAAAGGGTCCCTGTCCATGAACAAAATTGGCAAGTCAAGGACATGTTTAAAAAGCCAACGCCACCATTCCCAAACTATAACACAACGCAAAAATAGATGCGGAACAGTTTCCACCTCAGCTCCACACAATGGGCAGTCGGAAGTGTCAACAATGGATGCGGAAAAAAGCCTTTCTTTAACCATATATCCCATGTATAAGACTCGCAAATTCGTTGATGACAATCGTGGCCCCAACACGGGATTTACGAGGGTCTTCCAAATGGTCTGGCGAAGAGGACCACCAAAATGACGACGCCACCTTTCTTCACCATTAGCCTCCTCTACCCGAATAGGCTCACCCATGAGCTTGTAAACTTGTTTGCAAGTGGCTTTATCCATAAGAAAAGGCTCGTTCGCTTCGTCAAATAATTGTAGATTATCAAACTTAGGAGGCGTTGATAAGAGAGGTGCGTTGATAACGGCAAGCCATGGCATGGGGAGCGCAGTCAAAATTTGACGAATGATGTGGAGCACACGACTATCTGGAACAATGCAGGAATCTTCAACGAGTTCAAGTATAGCGTTTACCGGTAGCAAACCGGGAATTACTTCGTAGCAGAGATCCTTGACAAAAACCAAACCACTGTCGGACAAAAAACGTCTTTCCGACCCAGTAATAGTTGGTAAGGGGAAAATTGGATTGTCAAAGATCGGTTCCAGAAATGGGTGTGCCACGGAGCGTAAAGTGAACTTTGAAAGCGCGAGAAAATGCCGCCAGGAGGATAGTATCGTGGCGTAACGAAGAGGCATGCCGGAGAATAAAGGCGTGCGTAATGACGTGCGAAACACAGCGGTACCTTGATTCAGTCCTCCACCGTAGAGATTCAGGAAGGCGAGGCCCAAGATATGTACGAAAGGAGGCGCCCCCAGAGAGCAACTTAAAACATTCTAGCAAACGTAAAGTGTGCTGTTTTCGACGTAAATCAACTAGTCCAAAGCCACCCGCCTTTGTATCCCGGGTTAACACGTTGAAATGAAGGGCATGCGGGGAATCTTTCCAAATAAAACGTAACTGTGAGGTCTTGAATCGCGAAGCCAATTTTCCGGTAAGTCGAAAACCGCCAATACGTGCCAAAGTATGGAAGCGGCGAGAGTATTCAGGATGATAATTTTCCCTATCAGGGACAAATTACGGCCCTGCCAGGCATGTAAAACCTTGGTGAACTTGTGCAAACGCCCTTGCCAATTAAGATTTGATACATGTACGCGGTCAAGACCCAAATAGCCACCCAAAACTTTCAACGGGTCGGAAGTGATCGACAAAGACCCCATCGAGATAGGAGCGGAATAACGCAAACTGCCCAGAAAGCAACCGCGGCTTTTGCGTAGGTTCAGTTCAGCGCCCGAAGAGGAGCAATAGGCAGTCAAATCTGCGAGTACGTGGTCGACATCGGCGATAGAACCAATTAATACCGAGGTGTCGTCGATATGTTGAAATACTTTTGGAGCAGGCGTGGTCTTATTTAACATAATACGGGAAATACGCTGATTCGAGGTCAGTAGTGCGCAAAGAGGCTCCGATGCCAGGACGTATAAAAGAGGGCTTAACGGACAACCTTGTCGAACTGAGCGGCTAATGACGAATGAGTCAGTGACGTACCCGTGTATCTTGATGGCAGAACGAGAACCAACCAAGAACATTTGAACCCAAGACAGGAAAGAGGGCCCAAAGCCGAAAGCGGAAAGTATTCCAAAAAGGTGCGACCATTCAATGTTATCGAAAGCCTTCTTGAGGTCAAGTTGCAATAAAATTCCCGGTGACAGTTTGGTATGCAGAAAGTCAAATAAGTCCGCGAGAAAACGAGTGGTATCCGATATATTACGACCCTTGACTCCACCAGTTTGACAGTGAGAAACGATGGTAGGCATGACAACCGACAGACGCCTGGCGAATATCTTAGCGAGCAATTTCCGTTCGGTGTTTAGTAGCGTTATAAGCGCCAATTGTCGAGCTGGGTGATATCACCCTCTTTCGGAAGAAGTATTATTAAACCATCTTTCATGCTACTAGGCAGAATTCCGGTGCTTTGGCACTGAGCTATTATTGCCAAGAACTCATCCTTAATAAGAGGCAAGAAAAAAAGGAAAAAATCTACCGTAAAACCATCACTGCCTGGAGCCTTGCCCTTTTTAAGCGTTCTCAATGCAACCATGACCTCATCCCAACAAATAGAAGCGTCTAGTGTTTCGCATTGTGCTTTAGTTACTCTACCAGCCACCAGCCTGGCTAATCGATCCGTGGCCGCGAGGTGAGAGGGCCCTCTAGAATATAAGTCTGTGTAATAAGTCGACACCGCCTCCCGTATGCGTATTGGATCGTGAATCAATAAGCCGCTCGAAAGGCGCAATGATGACATTTGACGTTGGTGTTGACGAAATTTTTCCAAGCGTAAAAAATAGGATGTAGGCCGTTCTCCTAAATCCCTCCAGTCTTGACGGGCACGAATAAGTGGTATCTTGGAGATCTTTAATTAATTTGGTAGTAGTCGTAATTTCGTTGATGCAGGTATCATCTTTTTGAATGACATCTTGCAGGTGCGATAATCGTGTTTCCAGACGTGCCTGTCCGGACTGACGTTGAAAAGCCGCGTTTTTACCATAGAAAATACAATAATCTCGAATATCGTTTTTTAAGAGATCGTACCAACGAAAAATGTCTTCGTGATAAAGGGCGAGTAGACGACTGCGTCTAACAATCCGACCAATCGCAGTGCAAAAAACATCATCCTGCAAAAAACTAGCATTGAAGGACCAAGTGCCAGGACCCCTAGGGATGGCGCTCAAATCAAAACGTAGAACCACTCCCTTATGGTCTGGTGACAACGAGTAATATTATTAACATCACAATTTTTAACAAAAAAATAATCTATTCGAGAACTAACAAAAATACCAAAAACAAACCCCGACCTAGTATAATCAAAAATGTTTTTATGAGCAGCACGCCAAACATCAGTAAAGGACAACATGTCCACCCACTGAAATAAATCAGTGCGGCGGTGAGTGACCGTTAAAGTATTAGAGCGTCTATCAAAAACCTGGGACATTACGTCATTGAAATCTCCCCCTATGATAGGCTTATGTAAGATCTGACATATGGGAAGTAGACTGTGCAAGAAGGACAGGCGGTCCTTCTGATCATTTGGAGCATATATAGAGCCAAAATCCATAGGGCACTCGTCCACCTTACCAGAAAGAAAAAGGAAGCGACCAGTGCCCGACGAAGTGAGGGAAGAAAAAGTAAAATTAACCTCCCGTTTTACACATATAGCCACTCCGCGAAAATCAGTTATCGTATCTAAATCAACAAAGACGTGACCTTTAAATAGTTTTTTAAAACTAGTGACATGTTCGGCTTCCCAATGAGTTTCTTGAAGCTACAAAACGTCAAAATCTTTAGCCCAAATTAAAAAGGTGTCCATCTTATCAACACTTCGCAAGCCATGAATATTAAGCGTTAGGACGGTGACCGGCATGAGGAAGGCCGGGTGGGGTAAAGCCTGTCCCGGTTTCTAATGACGAAGAGTCAGAACGCGCAAGAGAACAGTTATCGTTATCAGTTAGCAAGGGAGGAAGCCGTACCGGAGAGACCGGGTCGGTAGGGCCCTTAACTTTTTTTTGACCGGACAACTTGGTAAAACGAGAACGATCGGAATCACTGGAGGAAAGGGGGTGTTTCCCAGTTGACCTGTGAAGCACCGCCGCAAAATTAGGATCAACACTGGGTACCACCGCCGTCGGTACATCTCCAAGAGCGGGAACCCCAGTAGTGGTATCCATATTCAAAACCGGGCGTGGAGGAACGGAACCCTCCTCACGAAAATCAGGCCAGGGTTCAAGAAGCGTATTCCAAGACGGACAATTGCGAATTACATGACCTTGTTGATCACACTTACGACAAACAAACTGAGGACAGTGCTTATAAATATGATCGGTGGCCAGACACTTGTTACAGACCTTTACCTGAGATTCCAACTTTTTAGATAAAGCCTCATCCGTCACAAACTCCGGCATATCATAAAAGGTCGCCAAGATTGTTTTTTGCGTGACATTGGAAATTTCATACACCTCACCCCGCAACTCGAGCCCGGAATCAATAGCTTCCGACACATCGGCTTCCGACAAAAACGTAACCACGTAACCTCCAGTAGACGGTACCAGGGAAGAGAGAGCGTTCGTACCATACTCTTTCTTCAAAACGGCCGAACTTCTTCAAAAATAGGTAAAACTCCCTTACAGTCAATAAACACTGAGCGTTTTAAAATATCCATCCTGGGTAAAACCCAGGAGGGCAGCGAAAATCAGTCCGAAAAAACTACAGTGTAAATGAACAAGCGCGCAAAAAAAACCAAACAAAAAAAAAGAGATCAAGCAAAAAGCGCGACTCTGCAAGATAACGCGGAGCGCGAGAAAGCGTGACCGTTTCCGACGAAAGCCAAAAACGGAATCCTAAGCGAGTATTATACCACTATACCAACGGACCCTTGTTGTGTTGAGCCGCATCGGTCAGCTTACATTGCAGAAGATAGTTACAATAAGGTGCCCAAAATACCCTTAAATAAGCATGATACAAAACGACGGGTCCGTCCGGGAATCAAAACCGGGGACCACTCGCACCCTAAGCGAGTATTATACCACTTGTTGTTGCTGTGTTGAACCCCATTGGTCAGCTTACATTTCAGAAGATAGTTACAAAAAGATACCCTTAAATAAGCGTGATCCAAAACGACCGGTCCGTCCGGGAATCGTACCCGGAACCACTAGCACCCTAAGCGAGTATTATACCACTAAACCAACGGACCCTTGATGTGTTGAACCCCATCGGTCAGCTTACATTTCAGAAGATAGTTACAATAAGGTGCCCAAAATTAAACAAGATCCATGGTTATGATACAAAACGACGGGTCCGTCCGGGAATCGAACCCGGGACCACTCGCACCCTAAGCGAGTATTATACCACTAAACCAACAGACCGTTATAGTGGTGAACTCCGTCGATCAGCTTACATTTCAGAAGATAGTTACAAAAAGATGCCCAGAAGTGAACATGATTCATGGTACAAATCTATGAGTCCGAGTTGGAATCTAACCCGGGACCATTCGCACCCAAAGCGAGTATTATACCACTAAACCAACGGAGCGTTATTGTGGTAAATACCCTCGGTCAGCTTACATTTCAAATGATAGTTACAAAAAGATTCCCATAATTAAGCATGATACAAAACAACGCGTCCGTCCGGGTATCTAACCCGGGACCACTCGCACCCTAAGCGAGTATTACACCACTAAACCAACGGACCCTTTATGTGTACAACCCCATCGGTCAGCTTACATTTCAGAAGATATTTACAATAAGATGCCCAGAACTAAACATGATTCCTAGTACAAAACGACGGGTCCGTCCAGGAATCGAACCCGGGAAAACTCGCACCCTAAGCGAGAATTATACCACTAAACCAACGGACCCTTGATGTGTTGAACCCCATCGGTCAGCTTACATTGCAGAAGATAGTTACAATAAGATGCCCAGAACTAAACATGATTCTTAGTACAAAACGACGGGTCCGTCCGGGAATCGATCCCGGGACCACTCGCACCCTAAGCGAGTATTATACCACTAAACCCACCAACCGTTATTGTGTAGAACCCCATCGGTCAGCTTACATTTCAAAAGGTAGTTACAATAAGATGCCCTTAATTAAGCATGATACAAAACGACGGGTCTGTCCGGGAATCGAACCCGGGACTACTCGCAGCCTAAGCGAGTATTATATCACTAAACCAACGGACCCTTGTTGTGTTGAGCCGCATCGGTCAGTTTAAATTTCAGAAGATAGTTACAGTAAGATGCCCAAACTTAAAAATGAATCATGGTTATGATACATGATTCCTGGTACAAAACGACGGGTCTGTCCGGGAATCGAACCCGGGACCACTCGCAACCTAAGCGAGTATTATACCACAAACCAACGGACCCTATTTGTGTTGAACCCCATCGGTCAGCTTACATTGCAGAAGATAGTTACAAAAATATACCCTTAAATAAGCATGATACAAAACGACGGGTCCGTCCGGAAATCGAACCGGGGACCACTCGCACCGTAAGCGAGTATTATACCACTTGTTGTTGCTGTGTTGAACCCCATTGGTCAGCTTACATTTCAGAAGATAGTTACAAAAAGATGCTCAGAAAAAAACATGTTCCCTGGTAGAAATTGATGAGTCCGTCTGGGAATTGAACCCGGGACCACTCGCACCCTAAGAGAGTATTATACCACTAAACCAACGGACCCTTACTGTGTTGAACCCCATCGGTCAGCTTACATTTTAGAAGATAGTTACAATTATACAAAAAGAGGTTGCTTCGCACCCTTAAAAAGGCTTATTTATCTAACTCGGATCAAACCCGTGAAGAGACAAAAATTAATTGTTAAAGAAAGAGCAATTTAATATTTTTAAAATTATAGTAGATTTAGTCTACTACCCGAAAGATTCTATTATTTTAAAATATTTTCCAAAGAACGGATAAAGACGACCTAGAAATAATATATCTCAAATATTCTCAATTAAAATATATTTATATACTATACTATAGTATATAAATATATTTGAGATATATTATTTCTAGGTCGTCTTTATCCGTTTTTTGGAAAATATTTTAAAATAATAAAATCTTTGGGGTAGTAGACTAAATCTACTATAATTTTAAAAATATGAAATTGCTCTTTCTTTAACAATTAATTTGTGTCCCTTCACGGGTTTGATCCGAAATAGATAAATAAGCCTTTTTAAGGGTGCGAAGCAACCTCTTTTTGTATAATTTCTGTCCCTTTTTCACAACAATAACGCATTTTCCACATTTCACTAGTTCGCCATAAAAGTTTTTAAATCTTATTTCTTACTAATGCCAAGAATTCATTCAGGTTCCATAAGAATATGGGAGGGCCGCGATTCAATAACCATCCTCCCAAACTTTGTAGCAAAAGTTCGTCTGCTTCGAATCGATTTTTCAAGTAAATCGCTCCTGCCATCTATTATTAAGCCGCGCCACTAACGACCTTGACATAATATTTTGGGCAATAAAAATGGAGCCGACCGAAAAAAGATCAAAGTGCACAAATGTTGCGAAAATTGCAGACGAACTTTTGTTACAAAGTTTAGGAGGATGGTACCAGAGGCTAAAGCTATGCTCCCATATTCTTATGGAACCTGAATGGATTCTTGCTAATGCTGAATAATATTACGAAATGGACAGGGTAGCCCGAGGGATTAACTAGTCGGAAAGATGGGCTAATACGATGGATTAACTAACCTAACCTTACCTAAAATATTACAAGAGGGACGGGTTAGCCCGACCTTGGGATTAAATATTTGGAGGGATGGGCTACTTCCAGGGATTAACTAACCTAGCCTAACCTTAAAGATTTCAAGATGGACAACTAAGCCCGAGGAATTAACTAGTTGGAGGGACTGGTTTTAAAGACGGATAAACTAACCTAGCGTAAACTTATGTAAAATATTACAAGAGGGACGGGTTAGCCCGAGCTAGAGATTAACTTGTTGAAGGGACAAGCTAGTTCGTGCGATTAACTAACCTAATCTAACCGTACCGACAAAGTTACAAGAGGGACGGGCGAGCCCGAAGGAATATCATAATCTCATCTTAAAGTTTATGATATTGAATTGCACCGAAAAAAGTGGGCATGGAAGGCGGAAATATTCATTTAAGCAGGAGAACATAATTCAGGAGAGCAGAATTAGTTTGTGGTCGTTTATTTAACTCGCTGAAATCAGTTTCCGTTCCTCCTATCCTATTTAACATTCTAAATCTTTACTTTATTTTATTTTATACTTGAGTTTTGCCACTAGGATGTGCTGCTTTTATTAGCAGCGTCATCAAGTAGTAGTATTGACGTTGCTATTAAGCAGCTGGCCATTTATTAAAATATGGATCTAAAGCTCATCCTAGTCGTAAAACTCAAGTATTATAAAATAAAGTAGAGATTGAGAACGTTAAACTTTAAATTGAGCACTTGGCTATGAAGTCCAGCTCAAGTGATATTTAGTCCTTAAGGCCCGTTTACAAAAGAGCGGAAAGCTGAAGCGTAAGCCGATGCATGGAACAATAACAAGAGGAGGCATAGTTTCCAAAATCTCATTTTTAAACGATGTATGAACCTATGCCTCCTGTTGTTATTGCTCCATGCATCGGCTTACGCTTCAGCTTTCCGCTCTTTTGTAAACGGGCCTTTAGACCTTTCATAGACACAATAGATTAAATTAGCTACATTTCTAAGTACAGCGAAATAATTTAAATCGCCTAGCTTTATTCAAGAACTCTAACCAGAGGATAGCGAGAAAGACGTCGCTTATCACCGAAATATAGGTGAGAAACGATTGCCGAAAAAAATCGAACGCGACACCATCGCTTAACCGAGAGGGCTCACCACAATTTTAAACGCTAACGTAAACCACCCATTGGCGCAGTGCATCTACTAGTACCGAATCTGTAAATATCGCCGAGAAGCGATGTGTAATTATTAAAGCTAAAAAATCCAATTAGAAAATCTTGCCTACTTTTTAATAAAGGTGAATTAGGGTGAATTTAATGGGATACCACTGAAAAAATATAATAGTCGAAATTAAACAGCTTAAGAGGGCTACGCTAGTATAAGAACCCAGTGAATGTAATTTTCAGTTACCGATAAAAAAATGCCATTATAAAAAAGTTTATTTATTGTTTAAAAAATTTAATTTTTGTTTACCAACTTAGAATC
Organism: Odiellus spinosus; assembly: GCA_963920705.1. Classification (NCBI taxonomy): domain Eukaryota; kingdom Metazoa; phylum Arthropoda; class Arachnida; order Opiliones; family Phalangiidae; genus Odiellus; species Odiellus spinosus. Next base: position 3,911,797 of record OY987234.1, read on the forward strand.
AATTAATAAAGCTCGACTAAGTTTACATAATCGAATATTAAATTTTATAATATTGAATCGCATTGACAAGAAATGGGCATGGAAGGCGAAACAATTCTTTAAATCAAGAGAACATAATTCAGGAGACCAGAAGTATGTGGCCGTTTATTTAACTCTCCGATATCAATTTCCGTTTCGCCTATCCTATTTAACATTCTAAATCTTTATTTTTTAATATACTTAAGTTAGATGTGCTTTAGATGCAGACTGAATAATTGGTCAACTACTTAATAGCAACGTCATTAAGTAGTAGTAATGACGGTGCTTTGGATCCTAGTCGCAAAACTAAAGTATTTAAAAAAAGTAGAGATTGATAACTTTAAACTTTAAATTTCATGTGTAATTGAGCACTTGGCAGTAGGATATGAAGTCCAACTGAAGTGATATTTAATCCCTAGACCTTACGTTGCGAAATGTTCTTACAGAGACAAAATAGACTAAATTAGCCACATTTCTAGGTAATGCGATTTTAAATTCAATCGCCTCGGTTTATTCGAGGACTCTACCCAAAAGATCGTGAGAAAGAGGTATCTTATCTCCTAAATATATGTGAAAAACGATTGCCGAAAAAATCGAAGACGACAGCATCGCGAAAGTGACAGAGTTCGCCAAAATTCTAATCGCTAACGTAAACCAGTCATAGGTGCGTTGCATCATAGAGAATACAGGGAAGGAGTGGAAACCCCCCCCCCCCCCCGCTCTACAAGCGTAAATGCCTTTGTCTCTCTTAAATTCCAAAGTTTTAAAAATTGGTACGAGTGAGCTTCCGGTTTGCTCAACGTTGATTTGTCTATCGTCGCCTCAACCCCCGGCAATATGTTTGGAGATTCCTAACGTAAAGTTTCAGCGGTTTCCAACATAGTTCCAAATTTCAACGCGGGATGAGATAATTCTTTTAAAATTTGAGTTTTATAGTCCTAGTTAAATTTTTATATTGAAGCGAATTATATTAAAGCATTATAATAAGTTAATAACTAATTGATAATACATGTGCGGACTGCGGACTTTACAAGTTTACACCAGGCCATGGATGTATAAAGAACTAACGTTCATGGATATTGCACTCGTACCTTCTGTAAGGCATTTTCAGTAGATCGCGAGTTCGGATAATATCGTCCGCTAGCAACGGCGGAAGTGGGGCTCTTTTTGGGAAATATTTGCGAAACGGATTTCCTCTTTACAAATTGTCGTCTGCACGTTCTGCAGTTTTTCAATTTCAAATGTGACGTAATGGTACACTTCCTGTCTAACGACAAACATCGTTACTAGATGGCGCCAGTGAACATGGCGCATTCTGTTCACGCGTTTTTCTCGGAGTGCAATATCCATGAACGTTAGTTCTTTATACATCCTGTTATATTTTGCTCTGTTTCTTATTTACTGCGTTGGTTCTATCTAGCAATAAGGAAAACTTTTGTAAACAGTAAAGATTTATTAATAAAGCTACATTACAAAGTCGAGACCCTTTTAGTCTGCTCTCTTAGCTCCTACTACTCAGGGTTGCCAGCTTGCCCTCGTTTTCTTTTACAAGGAGTATTATAACGGGAGTAGTATTAAACATCTAACATCTCCCTTTTTTTTTTTTTAATTTAAAACATAGTTTGAGAATCTAACATTTTTCTTTAATAAACGGCCTCTGCTTGATCGAGGCTCTGGTACTGGCATCTCCGTAGGTGGTCGCATTGGCACAGTTTCCGTGGGTGCCATTTGTGGTCTGGTTAGCGGATGGGTTTCTTCATCGGCTTGCTGGTGCTCGTTACCGACTGGGCGGGTTGGTGCTGTCGGCTGTTGCATGTGTACGTCCTCTGGAACTTCACGGTGCTCTGGCTGAAGTAAATGAGAACGATTGCGTCTTACTTCACTACCTTCCGCTGTACGAAGAATATAGGAACGAGGTGTAGGGGCGGTAGCGATGATAGTTGCAGGAATCCAGAGGCGCTCAGTGTGGTCGTAGGTATATATTTTGTCGCCTGGCTCTAGAGGTTTGAGAGACTTCGCACGAGTGTCAAATCGAGACTTGGTGGTGGTTTGAGTAGAGCGTAGTTTCTTCTCAATAATAGTAGGGGATACCGTGGATGGTTTCAGTAAATCGCTGTGGACTGGAAGGGTTGAACGAAGAGTTCGACCCATCATAAGCTGAGCTGAAGAAACTCCCAAGTGGGGAATGATGGAGTTTCGAAAATCAAGGAGAGATAAGTGAGCATCGCGTCCATCATGCTTGGCTTTCTTTAGAATGTTTTTAACAGTTTGAACGGTGCGTTCTGCGAAACCATTAGATTTAGGATACCGTGGGCTGGAAGTTGTATGGCGGAAATTCCAAGTGTTGGAAAACTTGGCAAATTCGGCTGATGAATATTGCGGTCCATTATCTGTTATTAACTGGTCTGGAATACCGTAACGGGCAAAATGTTCCTTTAACTTCAGTATGATTCCAAGGCTTGTAGTTGAGCCCAGCTTAGAAACTTCAAAAAATTTCGAATAATAATCAGTGCACAGTAAATAATCACTCCCATCGTAATGAAATAAGTCCGAAGCAACTTTACTCCACGGACGTGATGGTAATTCATGAGGCAGCAGTGGTTCTGGTTGATTAGCATTTCGGTATCGAATACACGTAGGACAGGACAAAACAAACTGCTGTATATCCTGAATCATACCTGGCCAATACACAGATGTCTTCGCCAGATTGATTGTTCTGTCAACCCCCAAGTGACTTTGGTGGACAAGGCTTAAGACATCGTTTCTTAAAGCGGCTGGAACCACTATTTGTTGGCCCTTCAAGAGTAAGCCGTCAACTTCGCTTAATTCTGGTAGTACAGAAATAAACTTCTTAACGTCAGGGCTGAGAGTGAATGCTTTAGGTGGTAAACCATGACGAATGCAGTGCTTCACCACTGTCAAGGTTTCATCCTTCAATGTTGCGGCTTGAAACTGCTGTTTCTTAGAGTCCGAAAGCGGTAGTGCAGCGACGACGGCATGGACATGAATAGTTTCTAGCTGATTTTTCTCAATATTTTCTTGGTCGGACATTTCTGGGTAAGCTCTGGAGAGAGTATCAGCAATTTTTAGATTTTTTCCTGGTGTATAAACAACTTCTATGTTATACGGCTGTGTTCTGAGGAGAAGACGTTGTAAACGGGGTGGTGCATTGACCAAAGGTTTCGTAAATATCGCTTCCAAAGGCTTATGATCCGTCTCAACCAATGTCTCTCTACCATATACGAATTGATGAAAACGTTCTAATCCAGTAACAATTGCCAATAACTCTTTCTCTATTTGAGAATACCGTCTTTCCGCATCAGACATGGCTTTTGACATATAGGCAATTGGCCTATCGTCTTGAAGGAGAACACCACCCAAACCATTTTGAGAAGCATCAACTGAAAGCTTGACAGGCTTGGCAACATCAAAATATTTAAGCGTTGGTGGTTTCTCCAAAGCCACCTTTAACTGCTCTAATGCCTGACTTTGAGGCGTATCCCAATACCAAACGCTGTGCTTTTTCAACAAGTCACGAAGAGGTGCAGTGATCTCTGACAAGTTTGGAATAAATTTCGCTAAATATGTGGCCATGCCCAACAGTCTGTGCAGTTCTTCTTTGGAAGTCGGCGTTGGAAGGTCACGAATAGCCTGTATTTTAGCAATATCGGGTTTTAGACCATCGGCGCACAAGATATGGCCCAAGTAAGGTACTTCTGTTAAACCAAACTTGCATTTAGCTCTATTAAATGTTATGTTGTTTTGTTCTGCTAACTGAAGTGTGCGCTCTAACTGTCTGTTATGGTCGTCTAAACTTGTACCTCCGACGATAATATCGTCGAAAAAATTGCCGGCTTTGGGTTCGTTTGCAAATATAGTTTCTACAGCTTTTTGAAAAACTTCCGGGGCCGATGATATACCGAAAGGAAGTCTAGTATAGCGGTATCTACCGAATGGAGTAGCGAAAGTACAAATTCGCGAGCTGTCTTCATCCAGAGGAATTTGCCAGAACCCTGAGCTAGCGTCCAGTACTGAAAAGTATTTGCACCCGGCCAATTTAGCTGTTACTTCTTCCAAAGTTGGAATAGGGTGATGCTCTCGTTTTATAGCTTTGTTCAAGTCCTTAGGATCCATGCAAACACGTAAAGTTCCAGTTAGCGGTTTGTTTACTGTAAGCATGGGATTCACCCAATCTGTAGGTTCGTCAACTTTAACGATAACGTGGTTTGCCACCATCCTGTCTAGTTCTGCTTTGAGCTTATCTTTTAGTGCAAAAGGCACACGTCTAGCAGCATGTATGACCGGCTTGACTTGCGGATCCAAAACTATGGTATGTTTGGCCATGATCATGCATCCTAGACCCTGAAAAACGTCTTTATATTCTTCTAAAACTTCTTCTAGGTTCTTCGATTTAGGCTCAGCTAGAGTATGAGGTGTCTGTTCTAATAATGCATGCACTCGCTTGACTAATTTAAGTCGAAGACAAACAGCAAGTGAAAGTACCGGCGGAGAGTCAGTTTTGACAACAAACACCTGAAGTTTATCTTTTAGGTTTTTCGACTTGAGAAAAATATTGCATTTTTGCTGGCCTACAACGTCAAGTTTCGCTCCCGAATATCCCAAAAGATTAGCTTGTGCTGGTAAAAGCTTCACATGCTGTAACTTAGTTTGATATATCTTCAAAGGCAGTGTAGAAGCTTCTGCTCCGGAGTCCAATTTAAAAAGTATTGGACATCCTTCAACAATGATTTCTTCATACCAATCAGCCGTGTCCTGTTTTTGTCCCTCTCTGCTTAGTGTTCCAATAAAAAAACTTGGGTCTGCTTCTTCTGTATAAGAATTTTGCGCAACTAGACCCACTCGTAAGACATTTTTCTTACAAACTTTGGCAAAATGGTTTGGCCCCTTGCATTTAGCACAAGTCTTTCCAAATGCAGGACATCTTCTAGGCTGATGGTTTGACCCACAATAGAAACAAATAGGCTTTGTAACTTCACGAGGTTTGTAGTCCTTGTTCATACTTGTTGAGGAATATTTATGTTTCTGGGAAAGCTTGGACTGTGGTTTCGAAATTGCATTTATGGTTTTCGTTTTATCAGCGCCTTGCATCTCCATTAATTGCTCACGGGCGGTCTCATCAGCTCGACATATCTGTATAACTTTTTCCAAGTCGAGATCTTCACTAACCTGAAGTAGGCGATCTTTCAAAGATTGTTTCGTTAGCCCCAGGAGAATGCAAGTTTTCAGCAATGATGATTCTAAATCCCCTAACTCGCATGACTTGGCTCGACGCTTCAGTTCAGTTACAAACTGATCAACTGTTTGAGTTCCTTGCTTGTAAGAAAAGAGACGATACCTTTCAAAATCCTTATTCTTCTTCGGCTTACAATATAGTTCAAATTTCTCGATAATCTTGTCTAGTTGTTCAGTGTCTTTAGGTGCATCAAAAGTAAAAGTGTCAAATATATCACGTGCTTCATCCCCAACCACATGTAAAAAGATCGAGGCTTGTCTATCTTCATCCAGTTCTTCAAAACCAGAAGCCTTGAAGTAAGTCGTAAAACGTGATTTGAAACGTCTCCAGTTTTCAGATAGATTGCCATCCATGCACAAAGGAGCTGGTTGCTTTAAATTGTCCATGGTTCATTAGGGTTGGTGGAGGGCTCTTTGTATCACAGTCACTTCTAACCTTTCATTGTCTTACATAGAAGTTTTGGCGCGAACTCACTGTTCCTAGACAAGGCTTAACTAAACAATTGATAATCTCTCTTCTTAAACGCTAGACATCATTCTGACACCATGTTATATTTTGCTCTGTTTCTTATTTACCGCGTTGGTTCTATCTAGCAATAAGGAAAACTTTTGTAAACAGTAAAGATTTATTAATAAAGCTACATTACAAAGTCGAGACCCTTTTAGTCTGCTCTCTTAGCTCCTACTACTCAGGGTTGCCAGCTTGCCCTCGTTTTCTTTTACAAGGAGTATTATAACGGGAGTAGTATTAAACATCTAACACATCCATGGCCAGGCGGCCAGAGCTTAGACTCTAAGCCTTTGTCGTTCAGAATATGGCTGTTTATTCAAATCGAAATTATTGAAAAACAAATATTCTATAATGGTAAGAAACCGATGTAAATACGAATTGTGTACTTCTGCCGAAGGACAAGGTGGTACTATAGCTAATAATTGTACCGTGCGATTCATCAAATTTCCTTCACCCAAAACTGAACAGGAAAAATGTGAAAGATGGGTAGAAGCATGTGGACGTGAGAACTTCACAATAGCAAATGTAACAGGCTCAACTTACATATGTAGCAAACATTTTAAGAACTTTACTGGGCCGACCGAAGATAACCCAGATCCAATTCCACTGTTAGGGGTTTCAAACCCTACGGCACTCCCAAAATGTGATAATGAAATGCCTTCTTCAGGAACAAAGGTAATGTACTTTTATTAACGTAAATTACTCTAAAATGGGTTACGCTTATATCCGTATTTGTGTTTTAGTTTAACAATTTGGTTCAAGAATCACCATCAAGCGGGAAAGAAATACAAAAGCCCCCCAAAAAACTCCTACCAACGCTTCTGAGCAAAACACTAAAGTAATGATTGTTACAATTACATTATTATTTATCCTTTAATTTTTATAATTAATGCAAACTTCATCTTAGGAGGACACACCCAAACCCAAGAAACGAAAATACGTTCATCGTAGGGAATTACATTTAGACGAAGGAGAACAACAAACATTTTTAGCCACGCTTAATGTTTCTTCACTTTCACCACCAATTGGTTGGTGTATGGAATTACAAGTTGGGAAACCAAAATATAACCTCCCCGACCCCGACGTTAAGGTAATCTAACCTAACCCTACCTAAAATAAAAGATGAAAAGAAATGTAGAGTATTGGATGAGTAGAGGAAACAGAGTGCATTCAATCATTATTCTCTATTTTGCGGAGTATAAGTATTTTCCCTTAACCTCAAGGATACCGAGAATGCAAAAGAGTGTCATGCGTTAGCCCTAATTACATGCGGCAGGTCGTAGACTTCTTAATATACACACCAAATGAAATGTCCTGCGTTACCCATAATTATATGCGGCATGGCGTAGATTTCTTAATAGACACACCAAATAAAATTTATTTTCTAAATAAATATGTAAAATACATGTTCTTATTAGATGCTGGCATTCGCCAGCATCTGTTATTCCTAGCTCTAGTTTTCCGTAGACGGCTAGCAGCTCCTCTGTTTGGGCTGTATTAACTCCAATGGGGAAATAACATGGGCTGCCAAGATCCGAGATTCTTATACATTAGGGAAGCTCAAAATCATGGGATTACCCATGACGCTTTTTTTGATACACGTTAAAGTTCAGTGTGTCTGTACCTAGCGTCGTCGATTACCCCGGCCTATCTCTAATTTAGAAGATCTTTGTTTACCTTTTTTTGAGTGATTCCGTTTAATCTAATGTCGATATGTGTGCTTTTGACCTTTTTTTTCCCCAATCAGACTTTAATATAAAGTAAAATTAATTTTAAATCTATGTTAAACAGAATGTTCGCTCGCTTTGTACGCGTTGAAATTACGGTTGCCTCTAGCTAGTGCATAAACGCCCATAGAGTATTTGCACAGCCCGCTTAGACAACCCGCTTAGGCAAAAAAGCCTATAGCTTCAAGGTCTATCATTGCTATGACGCTAAGTTCGTACGCGTTGAAATTCCGTATGGTTCCACCTCTAGCCAATGAGCACGCCGTCAGGCGGTTAACCATACAGCCTACAAATTCCCTACGCGCTGCTGAAAAGCGACCTCGATTCTCTATATTTATTCTGGGATAGAGAAAACACACTCCTTTACCTTTACAACCCGCTGAATTTCTTAAGTGAAATAAGCGGGAGAGTAGCGAAAAGAGAAGAGACGCCATGAAATGTTTCATCGCTTAGTTTCGTAAAAATACTATATCTTTATCAAAAGACTTGAATATGGTAATTATTTTTGTTTCTTTGATTTTTGAAATGTCTTAATTGTATTTTTATAAGTTTTTTTTCCGATTTGGACTTAAATATTAATTAAAATTTGTTGTTATAAATTATAATCCAAGGCTTAGTGGGACGATCTCTGCAGCGTAAACCTTTAGGTCAGATTTTACTCGATAGATATCACTAGTTTCTCTACCGACAGCCCTCCTGGTTCACTATTTTAAAACCACCGATCCGTGGTTCAATCACGTCGATAGTTTAAGTTTTTTATTAAACTTTAATTTTTCTTAAAATAAATTATATAATAAAATATCACTCTTCTTCAAATATCATAATATCATTAAAATTTAATTGATTCATAAATAAATAAAGTGTTTCAACCTTTTGCCAGTTGGTGAAAGCTGATTTCGTACGTTACCTTACAGCTACGCAGCCTACGCTATATCTAAGCAAATATCTCTAGCAACCTTGAGAAATTTGAGAAAATGGTAGCTTATTGGTTAAAACTTTGACTTTTGAACTCTGATACGGCTGCGACATCTGGTAGTACCTAGGTCCTGGTCTGACGTATTTTGATATCACGTGAAAAGGGAAACGTGATTGGATGAAATGAAATGAAACGCCACACCGGACTTCCCATTGTTTATTGTAGGATGCAACGCATCGTTCGATGTTCTTATTCTTCTGGTATTATCTGAAATATCTAATTTCAATTGAGTTCCCGAAATTATTATTTTAAAAATGCCTACAAAATACCAAGTAACGCGTTTTAAAAACCGGGTAAAATACGAAAAGAAACGAGGCAAAGTGCGAAAGTTATCTGACGAAGCTCAGAATGGCGGCAATGTTATCGATGGAATACCAAGGGTTAGTGTCGATATTTTTAGTACAGCTGTAGAAACATCGAAAATTAAGGAGCAAAAAGGTGTTCAAATAACCCACCTACATATTAATGCTAAAATTAACGAGCTTGAAACTGCTCAGATTAACGAGCTTGAAATTGCTCAAATGAAGGAGCTTGAAATTGCTCAAATGAAGGGGCTCGAAATTGCTCAAATGAAGGAGCTTGAAATTGCTCAAATGAAGGAGCTCGAAATTGCTCAAATGAAGGAGCTCGAAATTGCTCAAATGAAGGAGCTCGAAATTGCTCAAATGAAGGAGCTCGAAATTGCTCAAATGAAGGAGCTCGAAATTGCTCAAATGAAGGAGCTCGAAATTGCTCAAATGAAGGAGCTCGAAATTGCTCAAATGAAGGAGCTCGAAATTGCTCAAATGAAGGAGCTCGAAATTGCTCAAATTTACGAGCTCGAAACTGCTCAAATTTACGAGCTCGAAACTGCTCAAATTAACGAGCTCGAAACTGCTCAAATTAACGAGCTCGAAACTGCTCAAATTAACGAGCTCGAAACTGCTCAAATTAACGAGCTCGAAACTGCTCAAATTAACGAGCTCGAAACTGCTCCAATTAATGAGCTCGAAGCTGCTCAAATCAATGAGCTTCAAACTGCTCAAGTAAACGACATTGAAAATGATACTAATATAACTAAAAAAAGGAAAGTTACGTTTCATGATCTTTTTGGAAAACCACCAAACTTGAAAATACCGTCTAGTTCATTTCTTAAAGTATCTGATATTGAAAGGAAAAAATACACTCAAAAAGAAAAACATAAAATGAGACAAGCTAAATATTGTAAAGCAAATCCACTTAAAGTCAAAGAGTCTCTAAAAGCTTATCAAAAAGCAAATCTTTCCAAGTTCAGATTAAAACGACGCAAGTACTGTTTGAGTAGCCCCCATAAAGTCAAACAAACAAAACAAGCGTATCATTTGCGTAAGAATAAAGTTAATACTACTCAAATTTCGTGTAAAGGTGTTAAAAAACATTTTGCGAATGAATCAGTCAACAACACCAAATATTCTGCTAACAAGAATAAATTTGCATATTGGTTTTTGAACAAAAATCTCTCACAATACACTTTTGCCAAGATGAAAACTTGCCAACAAACTTTAAGAGAAAGGCTCATTAAAAAAAGTTTATCTTTCATTTTACTCAAACACTCGAGAAAAAGACTGTTAGGTTGATAAACAAATAATAGACCAAATAGTTTTTTAGGTGCCAGATGAAAACATATAAATACAAAAGCCCCTTATCTCATTTGCCAGTATCGCACTGACTCGGCTACACTGTACCACGATTGTAAATAAATGTATATTTTATATCTATATTTAATCTCGTAGTTAATCAATTAAAACCTAATCATGAACCTAACAAATGGCGACGGTAACGGGATTCATACCTTATCATAAACAGTAGCCCGTCCTTGTTATTATCTCGTACCAGCATCGGACCCTAGCTTCGGATCAGCGACGCCAACACATAGACAGAAAACCCGGATCACGAAATGGCCTCCTCTACGTTCGGGCAATTCCCGCCATTCGATTCCAACACTGATCAATGGACAATTTATTCGGAACGCCTCGACATGTTCTTTATCGCCCACGGAATAAAAGAAGTCAACGGCACTGACGCAGCAACGGAGAATGTAGCAGTCACGGAACAAAAACGGGCCATTCTACTCACAGTGCTGGGGACGCAAACTTACACACTCTTAAGAACGCTCATCGCACCAGCCAGACCTCACGAAAAAACGTATGCCGAGATCACGGACATATTAACGAAACATTTCGAGCCATTACCAACAGAAATAGTGGAACGATGTAAGTTCTATAAGCGTGACCGGAAGTTAGGAGAATCAGTCGCCTTATACGTAGCCGCACTCCGCAAGAAGGCCGAGTTCTGCAATTTTGGAACCACTCTGGATGTCATGCTACGAGATCGAATAGTGTGCGGTATTAACAACGACCACGCACAAAAACAACTACTTGCCGTAAAAAATCTCGATCTACAAAAAGCCATCAGCACCGCTCAAGCCCTAGAAACTGTAGAGCACGACTCCAAGGAACTCAAAGGACACAATCAAGACACGGCTATCAACAAAATTTATCACCAATCCGCGAGAAGCAACAGCATGAACAATTTCCAAGATAAATCACAACAACAACAACCCAACAGCAGATCAAACTCGACGCGGAAACCATGTATTCGCTGCTCAAGCACGAGACATCCCGAATGGGAATGTGCGTACGCATCTTACGTCTGCCATGGATGCGGAACCAAAGGTCACCTTGAAAAAGCCTGTCGCAAAAAGGGGAGGAGTCAATATAGAAATCAATGGAATCATAAATCGAATCAGCATACAAACCAGGGCCGCACGAATCACATAGAAGATAACGAAGAAATTAACGAAGATCAAAGCCACCACAGAGTTAACGCGTTAACATCTTCGCCAGCACTTCCTGAATACGATATATTTCTTGTGGAAGAATGCCACTACACAAATCAATTAGACCACGCAAAGGACACCGTATCATCACGACACCGCATGAGCAACTCAACCAACCAACGGAGGAACCCTCCACCTGCGATCCAAATCGAGTGCCTTATCAACAACATGCCTGTATCTTTCCAAGTGGACACCGGATCTGGGTACACCATAATTTCAGAATCACAACTAGCGATGTTCCATCACAACAAACCGTTGAGAAGGGGTCCCGAGAACCTATTAGCATACACCGGACATCCTCTCAAGATCAAGGGCGAAATCGGGGTCGAGGTCACATATAAAAGAAAAACGTTAACACTACCATTACTCATCGTAGGCGGACAAGCGAAAAACATCATGGGCCGCGACTGGATCTACTCAGAATTCAAAATTTTACCCTTACCCGACGAATACGTGCATAACATCCAACCATCTTCTTGTACAATAGACGCATTATTGAACAAATACGACTCTCTGTTTTCACCAGGAATGGGGTGCTTGAAGAATGTCAAGGTCAAGCTCCACATACGAGAGGATGCACCAGCACCACGATTCTACAAGGCCAGATCAATTCCATATCATCTCAAAGATAAAGTCGAAGAAGAAATCCGCAGACTAGAAAACGAAGGTATCATAAGCCCAGTACCCTACGCCGAATTCGCCACACCAGTAGTTCCAATAATGAAAAAAGACGGCTCTATCAGACTTTGTGGTGATTATAAAATCACCACGAATAAAATTATAGACACAGAGCGATACCCACTCCCAAAAGTGGACGACATTTTCGCACAATTGGCCGGTTGCACGATATTTGCACGCCTCGACATGCGAAACGCCTACAATCAATTGGAACTGGACGAACAATCGCGCAACTACGTAATCATAAGCACAACGAAAGGATTATATCGTTATAATCGTCTCCCCTTCGGAATTTCATCATCATCCGCAATTTTCCAAAGACACATGGAAATATTGCTACAAGACCATCCGGGCAGCGCACCATTTCAGGACGACATACTTATCGGAGGCACATCAGTCCAGGACCTACTTACCAAACTGGCGAAACTTTTCACAACTTTTACCAAGGCGGGACTAAAACTGAACCGAGACAAATGCTTATTTCTCAAAACATCGGTCGACTTTCTCGGATATCGCCTCGACGCTGAAGGATTGCATCCGCAAGAGCAGAAACTGACCGCCATCAAAGAAGCACCGGCCCCACAAAATATCGATGAACTGCGCTCTTTCCTCGGGCTTATAAACTATTATTCACGATTCATTCCTGATGCATCAACAATGTTAGCGCCGTTGTATAACTTGTTGAACAAGTCAACGACATGGACATGGTCGAAAAAACACCAAGACACCTTCGAGGTTGCGAAAGCCGCCATACAATCATCCGATCTCCTCATTCTTTTCAATCCCGAGAAAGAAGTTTTCCTCGCCTGTGACGCCTCGCCAGTAGGACTTGGCGCAGTGATATCGCACAACATTGATGGTATGGAAAGACCGATCGCATTCGCATCCCGCACTTTAACATCCGCCGAAAGAAATTATGCCCAAATTGAACGAGAAGCTCTGTCCATTATATTCGGAATTACTCGTTTCAGAGATTATCTTCTCGGAAAACAATTCACGTTGATCACGGACCACAAGCCCCTCATTACCATTTTTTCCGAAGAAAAACCAGTACCACCGACGGCGGCAGCGCGATTACAGCGATGGGCCTTGATGTTATCAGCTTATAACTACAAAATAACGCACAAAAAGGGAACTTTGCACGGGAACGCTGATGCTCTCAGTCGCCTACCTCTAAAAATTCCTGAGACAGAACCACCATTACCAACCGAACTGGTGTTGCTAATCAGAGCAGGACCCAATGGACCCATTAACGCGCGTGAAATGGCACAAGCCACAAAAGATGACTCTACACTATCGACGGTTCTCAAGTATACAAGACTTGGTTGGCCAAGGAATAACAGCCAACTATCAGCTACGCTCAAGACATATCAAAGACGATCGTCGGAAATATCAGTCGCGGACAATATACTATTCACCGGAAATAAGGTGATAGTACCGGAAACTCTTCGCAAGAAAATCATGGAAGACTTACACAGCACGCATCAAGGTCTGCGCTCCATGAAGGAATTGGCAAGATCAAAAGTATGGTGGCCAAACATCGATCAAGATTTGGAAATACTATCCCAATCTTGCGAGACCTGTCGAAGACACGCCCCTATGCCTGCCCAACGATTTTCTCCATGGCCACAAGAAACAGCCCCATGGCGGAGAGTACACATAGATTTTGCCGGACCGATCGAAAATCGCTACTTATTTATAATAGTCGATTCCTTTACCAAATGGATGGAAGTTGATATCACCACAAACACGTCATCCACGACAGTCATACGATGTCTGCGTCAACACATGGCACGGTTTGGAATAATTCCTAAACTAGTATCCGACAACGCAACGTGCTTCACCAGTGAAGAATTCAAAGCTTTCATTTCAGAAAACGGAATCGAACATTTAACGTCCGCTCCATACCATCCACCCTCAAACGGGCAAGCCGAGAGATCGGTCAGAACAATCAAAACAACGTTAAAAAAAATAACGGGCGGGTCAAGTGACGAAATTGAAGTAATAAGAAATGGGCTGGACACTTATTCTGAAGGGTCACTCGACATCCGGATATCCAGAATACTTTTGAATCACAGGAGAACTCCCGTCAACGGAGGCATATCACCGGCGGAAGGAATGCTCAATCGAACAATCCTTACCAGACTGGATCTATTCAACCCGAAACTAATGCCATGCACATCAAAAACATCTGATGAAATCAGGAAATATCCAAGACGAAAGGTATACGCCAGAAACTTTGGAAAAGGTGATCGATGGAACCCGGGTTATATCGTCAAACAAAAAGGAAAAATGATGTATGAAATAGAAACAGAATCCGGACTTATCATACGGCGTCATAGAAATCAAATACGGTTCACCGAAGAAAATATCATGCCGTCATTCACCGAGACACAAGACGGCAAATCCGACCAGACACGGGACTCGAGGACACAACCTCAAGTCACCATACAATTACGGACGCAGGACACCGCGAAACAAAGTACACCTAATCCAACCCAATCTTCAACGCCAAGACAGCCCAACCGAGTGAACGACGACGCTGCCACCGCTCAAGTACAACATCACGCGGACCAATTGCCGCCGGTCGTTACGTCCAGGACAGAGCTAAATCAAGAACCCAGAAGATCCACACGCCAAAGAAAGCCTCGCGATTTTTTAGGTCTATAACTATTGTATATTAGAATAGCTTAAAAGAGGAAAGGTGATGTTAGGTTGATAAACAAATAATAGACCAAATAGTTTTTTAGGTGCCAGATGAAAACATATAAATACAAAAGCCCCTTATCTCATTTGCCAGTATCGCACTGACTCGGCTACACTGTACCACGATTGTAAATAAATGTATATTTTATATCTATATTTAATCTCGTAGTTAATCAATTAAAACCTAATCATGAACCTAACAAAGACAAAACACTACTTCGATCATAAAAACATTAGGAGCTGATCTACTAGCTTCTCAGGCTTTAGCGTTACAAGGAAAATTATTCAAAACATTGAAATGTTATGGAACCAGATTGATTTCCAAATGCAAAGATGTAGTTGATGATCTTCCTTTAGAGTCTGTCAATAGTGAAAATTTCTCAGTTTCTCTTGGTTGTGTCAAGCGCCACAACTCTAATTCTGAACCTTTTTTTTGGGAAACGGGTTATCATATGTTAACCAATTTAAATCAAGTCTGGGAAATTAACGAAATTGGTCAAATTGCAAATCTCACTGAACTAATTGAATTTAGGGAAGATGATGACAATTTTGAAAAGCCACCAAAAAACCTAAAGTCGGGGATTTATTGGAACTGCAGTCCTCTTTGCAACGTAAGGGATGAATCTCTTCAACGATTGGTGGAAAATTTAAAAATAATTGCCTCGTGCAAAGAGTCAAACATGGTCGATGTATTCACAAATATTGATCATTGCTATTTTAGGCCAGTGTATCACAGAAACGAAGAACAAAGTGCGCAGAAATTTGGTCATCCAATTTTTTGTTTAGAAAACAGTCAATGTCGAAGCACGATAAGATTGATCAGAGAACTGTTACCTCATTTCAGGGGTTTGGACAAGCTTTTAAAGTACATGTATGCTGTTAGAAAAGCTGTGCTTGATTATATTAAGATAACCGAGGCCATCCAAAGTGCTGATGCTACTGAGTTAAGGTCCACTCTTCATGAATTCCCAGAGTTTGCAAATACCTCTCAAAAGACCAATTCAGAAACTACAAACGTTGAAAAAGACAACGAGGAAGTAGTATTACATGATAAACCCTCTTTGATAGACGAAGAGTATCTAAAAAACCACTATGAAAAGTCTTTAAGTAACTGTTTTAAAGATATTGGACAATTTCACGACACATGGTGTGCGTCGTGTGAAAGACTCTACCAAAAGAAAAACCTCAAATTAATTCAAAATATTCTTAAAAAGAGAAAATGGGAAGAAAATTAAGCCTTTCAAACACTAACCGCGGCTTGGCTCATGCGATACCCAGAAAAATCAGACTTTGAGTTATTTGAGGAACTGTATTTGTGCCCATTTTGTTTGAATAGCTTGTCAAAGAAAAAGGTTCCGTCGAGATGCTTCCTCAATGGTCTACAAACTGATCCCGTACCTGAAGAAATTAAAAAACTTAATTTGTTTGAAAAAATCCTTATTCAAAAAGCCAAAGCTTTCCAAACTGTCGTCAGATTGGGAACCAAAATGAAAACTTTAAACCATTCTGGCTTGGCTAAAGCGATTAGGGGAAAGATTTTATACCTCCCAATGCCACTACAAAGTAATGTTGACCTCATTCCGCCATGTCTACCTTCCGATCACGAATTGGTCATACTAGTAAATGGACAGCCAACCAAGAATAAAGTGGTCTGGCAAAGTCTCGTGACATTGGATCATGTTCGAAAAGCTTTGATTAAGCTAAAAGAAATTAATCCTTTGTATAGAGATATTAATATTGAGGAGTGTACTACGGATTATATTTGTGGGACTAATCGAAATGATCCACATAATTTCGCAATTCGACCACAGCCTGAATCTATTCTTAGAAAGCTATCAGAGGCTGAACAGAAAAATTTATTCGACCATTTTACTGTACACCCAGTAAATTCCAAAAATCCTACAGATTTATTAGAGGCGTTCCAAATGAAAAGAGTTGAAGGGGAGCCACTCAGTTATTTTGAAAAAAAAAATTGGATTTTTTATGTTTCCCGGATTTATTTCCAACTGGTGATTATGGAAAACATTCGGACAGGCCTTTTGGACCTTTGACTGATGCGGACTACGCAGCTTCAAGAATTATGAACAAAGACAGACGATTTTCATTAAATGAACAGTATCTCTTTCACTGCTTCTACGAGAGTGAAATTAAAACTTTGGCTGGTTCAATTAATTATATGCTTCGAATGACTAAAAATGCCCCAGTTTCGGTCCATAATTTGATGCAAGGCTTCGAAGCTAAAGATAAAGATCTTCAATCTAATTTGGCTGGTTTCATGTCCAATATGAAAGGAACCCAAGAGTATTTTTTAAAGCGAAGAGGTGAACTAAAAACCATGATGAACGAGTTTGGTGCTCCAACTTGGTTCATAACCCTTAGTTGCGCAGAATATGATTGGTTGGATTTACACGACCACATTAGAAAATTCCATAATAACCCTGCCGGAATGAACTCTAATGAACTATGCGCATCCGACCCGGTCTCTGTTGTACTTCACTACCACAACCGCTTCCATTCAGTGTTTAGAAATCTAATTATGGATAAAGAAAATCCATGTCTTGGGGAAGTGGAAAATTATTTCTGGAGAGTCGAATACCAAGGCAGAGGAGCGCCGCATTATCATTTTGTTCTCTGGATTAAAGACGCTCCCAAAATTGGCCAATCCTCACCAAAGGAAATAATTAATTTTATTTTGAATCACGTTACGTGCGCAATTCCAAACCCCATTAAAAGCCCCACTTTGTATCAATACGTAACCCGATACCAGACACATAAGCACAATTCCACTTGTCTCAGAAAGATAAAGACTAAAAATGGATTCACCACGAGGTGCCGTTTTAAATTTCCAAGGCCAATTGCCAGTGAACCGAAACTAAATGAAGTTCATTCAACTATCCGTGGCTATAAATCTTCAAAATCGGCACGACGCCTTTATGTTCTTCCAAGGACCCAGTCCGAAATTTACATTAATGATTATAACCCAGTTTTGCTTTTGGCTATGGGATGCAACATGGATATCCAGTACGTCTCAGATAACGAGATGGCTATTGCCACTTACGTCACTTCTTACTTGACCAAAAAAGAAAAATCTGACCAAATAGATTTATGGAATGAACTTGCTGACAAGAATGCTTGTAGTCGACTCTGGACGATAGGTTTGAAAAAGCTTACGCACCGAGAATGTGGAGCTTATGAAGTGGCTGATCGGCTTTTAGGTCACCATTTGTACGAAAAGAGTGCCGGCATACTTTTTGTTAATACTGGAAGAAAAGAAAACCGACTGCGCTTGCTGAAAAAAAAATGTGAACTTGAAAAACTGAAGGAAACTGACCCACACAGTTCAAATATTCACATGAGAAGCATGGTTGATGACATTTACCCCTCACGACCCGACCAGTTAGAGGTCTGGAGCCTTTATGACTTTGCAAGGTTCTGGTATCGGACTCCTGATCAAAATAAAACAGAGAATACAGTTGAACTAAAAAATGGTTTTGGATATTTGAAGAAGAGAGTTAAACCGTATCTCATACAGCACACAAGACATGACCCAGACAAGTCTGACAGTGAAAAAGAAAATTACTATCGAGTACTTCTAATGCTTTTCCTACCATTTCGCGATGAAAATGAACTGTTGGGGTCCTTTGGCAGTTACGAACAATCTTTTCAATACCATCTCCCTCAATTGAATTCAATGATGGAGTATCATGAAAAACTAACTATGCTTAGAGAAGGGCAAAAAAAAACTGGAAAAGAAACTAACACAAAATAGTGATCCACAAACTGAAAGCCAGAATTTTCATGATATTGAAAACAATTTTCAAGGTCAAGACTGTAACCAACTCGAATATGCCATGCGAGAAATTCAGGCAGCCATGGTTGGTAACTTTCAATTTTCCTCAGAAAACTTGACTAGTCACATTTCTCAATTGCAAAAGGATCAGTTGGAAATTTTTAATAAAGTGCAAACTCATTTCTCTGATGGCTCAACAGATGCAAACCTCATTATGTTTATTAGTGGTTGCGGAGGTTTCGGTAAAAGCTTTTTGATTAAAGCTATTCAAATGTTTGTTTGCCATCAATACAATGAACCACTTAGTGTTGCCTTAGCAGCCCCAACTGGTCTGGCCGCGGTAAATATTGGGGGTATGACTTTACATCGCCTACTAATGCTTCCAGTTGAACATGGAAAAACAGCGGCGTATAAGAAACTTGACCCTGGTAAACACCAAATTATGAGAAACACTTTGGGTAAAATGAAGGTACTCATTATCGATGAAGTTTCGATGGTCTCGTCTTTGCTTTTAGTATACATTCACTTGCGCCTTTGTGAAATCACTGGGTTTGACGACAAACCATTTGGCGGTATCTCGCTTCTTGCTTTTGGAGATCCTCCTTTCAGAGAACTAAGCCACATAGAAGCTCGTCAACGAATTGGTTCAATCGGTGCCTTTAATCTTTGGCGTGACAAATTCCAATACGATGAACTAACTATAAATAAGAGACAAAAGAATGACTTGGCATATGGTGAGCTTCTTGGTAGAATGAGGACTGAGGATTCCACCGAAGACGACATTGCGCTTTTAAAGACAAGGATAATTCCCAACTCTGTTGATATCAAAGCAGTAGCGGAATACTACAGTAACCTCATGAAAGAAGGCAAAACTCCTGTGTGTTTGCTACCAACAAATAAAATGTGCAAACAAATAAATGACATTATGGTTGATAAATGTGAGACTCGAAAATTTGAGCTTTTGGCCATTGATTCTGTGCCAGGAATACCTCAAATGACTAAAACAATGAAAGAACAGATTAAAAAATTGGAAGCGAAAGCGTCAGAGACGGCGGGCTTGGAATCTCGGCTTCTGCTCTGCGAAAATGCTCGAGTAATGTTAAGGAGAAACCTTTCAATGGAAAAAGGTATGGTTAATGGTAGTCTTGGTACCGTCAAAGCCTTTAAGATCGATTTCGAGGGAAACATCAAGGCTATAAAGATAATCTTTGACAATGGAGTTGAAGAATATATTGAGAGAGCCGATGTAAAATTTGAAATAATGAAAGACCTTTATGTGCGACGCTCTCAGTTTCCAATAGTTTTAGCATATGGCATTACTATTCATAAGAGTCAAGGCATGACTCTAAGTTGCGCAATCATGAATATTGGATCGTCAATCTTTCAAAGTGGCCAAGCATATGTCGCTCTATCCCGAGTAAGCTCTTTAGAAGGAGTCCATCTTCTGGATTTTGATGTCACTAGCATTTGGGCTGATAGAAAAGCTATTGATGAATATAACCGCCTGAGAGCTTTATACAGAAATGATCTACCTCAAATAAAAAAACCACCGCGAAAACCAAATAGACCTACAGGTCCTCTGTCTAAGCCCTCGCTTTCATCCTTTGAAATTGATTCTCCTCAAATTGCTACCAAAAACATTGCAAGGAAGACAAATATTTCAATCCCTCGAAACATACCGGGTGTTACTAATGAAACAAAAGGTTTTGTTAATCAAGATAACTCCTGCTACGCAGCCTCGGTATTGCAAATCCTATTTAAGATCCCAGAATTTGTTCTTTCTCTCAAACAGCGGGTGTTTAATCCAGGTCCAACAACCAGGGCATTACAAAAATTATTACTTGAGATTGAAAACCCCGAGGTCAGATTTTTAAAGACAAACGAAGTTAGAGAAACCCTGGATGAAAGATTTAGAAATACGACTCAAGAAGATCCCACAGAATTTCTAGATAATTTGCTTCGAAATTTGGACGAAGCAAATGTTCCAATCACAAACACTTTCGCTCATAAAGCACATTACCATGAAATATGCACTCAATGTGGTCAAAGCCGAGATCTTTACACAAACCCTACCCCAGGTAAAGTGTTCATTGTAAATTTTCCTTATTCCTATGAAAATAGGTATAGCCCTGTTGAATTTAGAGATCTCATTAAATCTTTTCAGCCGATGGACCAGCAATGTTTACAATGTAAAACAACGTCGAAACAAAGACGAATGCTTTTACATTCTTGTGATAAATATTTAATCCTATGCTTTGCTAGATTTTCCATTTACCAAACCAATGACACTTTGACCTATTTTAAAATTCACTCGCCAATTAAGAATTACAATTCAAACAAAGTCACGATAAATGGAATAACTTTCAAGACCAAAGCAGCCATCCTTCACGTAGGTGAAGAGGTTAATCATGGTCATTATTTCTCTGCAATTAAAAAACACGACAAAGGATGGCTTGTTTGTAATGACAAAAGAATTGATAATAGAGAGAATTTTTTCCCAAACCTTAAAAATGTGTATTTTTTACTCTTAGAAAAAATATACCCATAAAATCCTAAATTACACAGATAAATTCAACTAAAAATCACTGAACACGCTCTCTCTTTACACCAAAAGATGGGAATATTTCTAATACACTACTTGCACAAGCATTCTTTAAACAACCCAGATAAAACAGACCCTTGAAAAATCACGAAACATCTCTACCCAATTATGGCTTTTCCAAATGCAATTTTCTAAAATTATTGCCTTATATCGTTGCATATGGACTTTACTTCCATTCGTAATCATTTTATTTTCAGTTAACGAGACCCAGCTTCATAAAAAGAGTCACTGATTTCTCTTCTTGACTGTTTAGCCATGGCTGCTTTTACGCTAAGCCTAATTCGGAACAAATACCATTTCTCAGTATAATATACTTTAAAGCAAACCCATTCAGATCAACCAAAAAAATCATAGAAGCAAGGAAATTTATTGTTATCGGGACACAGCTTGTTAAATTGCAATTTCACTATATCTGTATCAAAAATCATTCCATACGAGCTTTACTTTGTAATTTTTTTAATATCAGTTAATTGAGAGACCCATCATCATAACAAAAAGTCCTCGACCATCCTTCACATTCAGGAAGTTAATGATAAACTAGACTTAGTATAAACAATAACAATATAAAGTAAAATGTCTGAAATTGACCGCTCTTACGCCTAAGCCTAATTTGGGACTACTACAGTTTGAAAGTGTAAACGAAGTTTAAGCGCGCCATATGAGAAGAACCATCCATGCAGATTACAAAAACCTCGAAAAGGCCGCTAAATTTGTCTTTTTTAAATACAATTTACAAAAAGCAGTATCCAAAACCATTGTATATGAATTTTACAGGCATCTGAAATTATTTTAGTTTGAGTTAATGACAGACCCATCTTGATTACAAAGAATCCCTGACCATCCTTCAGATTCAGGAAGTTAATGAAAAACAAGGCTTACCATAAACAATAACTATATAAAGTCAAATGCCTGACATTGAGCGCTCTTACGCTAAGCCTAATTTTGGACTAATAAACTAATAAAGCTATGGGTTTTAAAATGATATTTCTCAAAATCAATTGCATATGGGCAATACTCAAAACTTTAGGTATGGTGTATTTTATTATATTCCCTTTTATTTATTTATTTTATTTTTTTTTCCCACTAATCCACTTTTTTTTCTTCCAAAATAGTGAACGTTCATTTTGTCTTTCATTTATACAAACTGTGTCGTGCAAATATTTAACTGATAAAAATGAAACTTTTATCAAACCTGCAGAAAAGAAATTGGCTCACTTCGGAGATTGCCCAAAACTATGTATGGGCGTCATTTAAAAGTAAGTTTAGTAACCTTTTCCCCTCACTCCGGTGGGAGCCCCTAGTCAATCCCATACATTGATATTTTTCAGGGACACCCTCCCGGGAGACTGGAGCCCTTAGACAGCTACTTACTTTGCCTTATTAATTATCTGGCTAATTGCCCTTATGTTCATAACCATAATTTATTTATTTAAACCCTTTCAAACAGGTCCCCTTTAATGAGCCCCGCTCTTATCTCAAGAATTACACAACCTACAGAAATCACCTTGTTTAAATCATTTCGGATCCAAGCGTACACCTCAAATTCATTCATTATTATTATAGTGGAAGAGTTACGGATGAACTCATGTAAGTTAAATTACCTGGCCACTTCAATTTCAAATATTTAATAAACTGCTGGTTCATTACAGAAGGATGAAACAATTATTTGAAATTTCTTCAATAACACACGAATGGGGCATTTCAACTTGCATTTTGAATGGCCCAATCCGTCTCCTAGAACAGCCTCGGCGCAAATATTTTTCGATACGGTTACTGACCTTGCAGTTCAACAGACACTTACCTCTCCCGCACGCGATGATAGTCTCCTGGATCCCTTTATTTATAAATGATCACCGTTCTATCACAGACAACCCTCCTGGGGTGGATTATCTCGCTGTTACTGTCACCCTCAACTTGCCTAGGCCATTCGTTCAGCGGATTCGACGTACTGCAATCTGCTACAACTTTCTCGCTTTGTATAGTGTTCTCTATACAGAACGCTATGCTCCTTGAGACAAAGCCTTTTCTTCGGCTGATATAAACGATACTTGGGAACTATGTCTGGACATATTCCGGGCTTGTGTAAACGATAATATTTCGTCTATTTACATTCGTCTCCCGTTCTTATTGACCCTTTGGTGAAACTTTTTAACTTATCGCTCTCGCCGTCTTTCCTTCCTTCAGGATGGAAACTAGCTAACGTGGTTCTAGTTTTTAAAGAGTCCGATAACCGAAATAATCTCTATCGAACTACCGCCCTATATCTCTGTCATCCGTTCTTGGCAAGTTACTGGAATCCATAATTTACGAGAAGCTCAACAACTTTCTACAACACAACTCGGTTCTTCCAGCCTCGCAGTTCCCGATTCATCTTGCAAGATAACGTTTCTTAAGGTTTTCAATGGGGCGTCAGGAAATCTAGTTTCATGGTCATTACAGGAAGCCGGCTTGACGAAGAAGTACATAACCGATTAAATAACGTGCGCATCTCGCTAAGAACGTTTCATCGGTGGAGTGAATACATCGTAATTTCACTCTATTTTACCTAAAATCTCCTCGAGAAAATGTACTCCGTCACATTCCATACACTAAACGTCACTAAATGGCCTTCGACTTTGGCCGCTTTCCGTTCGTTTGAGTTCTTTGCGATATGTTCACCCTTGTGAGATTGGTCAACTCAACTGTTTTCATCTTCAACATTACATGGCCCTGCATTCCCGGCGGCCTTGCCCTACGTACATTATTAAATTCGCCAGATTCTTGCCCTACGGGAATTCATTTTCCATTCGCGCGGAAATAAGGGACACTGCTGCCGAATACTCAATAAATCAATTTCTTATGTTTCTAAATTTTTCTTTCATGTTTGACTTCTTCGAAATTCGTAAAATTTATAGAATAGAATCGTTTTTATGATTATCACTAATTGATTTGTGTCAATTTTCGTTCAAATTTAATTTTAATTCATTTTCTACTCTTGTATAATTATTTCATTTGAGTCTGTATAATTGAATTTCTCTATATAATTGTATTTCCCTATATAATTGTATTTCTGTCAACCAGCCAGAATAGGCACGAAGAGGTAATTGTTTGCTTTCTCAACTTGTTAATACAACTTTCATTGATACGTTCACACTTGCCACTTTGCATGAAAACGTTTTCAAATATTTTTTCAACATTAAAATAAATTTTCCAATGCAACTGTTTTCTTTATTGACAAACTAACTCTATAGTTCATCCAGGCTACTTTTTACAAAGGGACAGATATTAGTTGAAAAACCTTGTTGCCATGCAACAAGAAGGAACAGGTTATTCCTAACGTAAGTACTACTTTCACAGTTGTAATTACAACTTTGAATGGACAGATATGATTATCATTCCGAGAACACCCATCACAACTTTCAATGGACATATATTATCATTTTAAATGGGAGTGACATTGATCCAAACCTTTCACGAATAACTCTGCGAAAATTTCTACTTGGTCTATTATGCTGTACCCAAGACTTCCCAATCGCTTAGTTTTGGAAATAGTGGTGCTTGTTACATTCTATAACACAAATTTTCGCAGAGTTATTCGTGAAAGGTTTGGATCAATGTCACTCCCATTTAAAATGATAATATATGTTCATTGAAAGTTGTGATGGGTGTTCTCGGAATGATAATCATATCTGTCCATTCAAAGTTGTAATTACAACTGTGAAAGTAGTACTTACGTTAGGAATAACCTGTTCCTTCTTGTTGCATGGCAACAAGGTTTTTCAACTAATAATATAAATTAACACTAGAGCATAGGCTGTACTGTGTGATTATCTTTGAGATAATACACTGATTTGATAAAGACGAAGGATTTAGTCTGGGATGGCAAGGAAGACAAGTCTTAAAACGACGAAGATTTGGTAGCAAGTTCCTCTTAGACAAACCAAGAAATATTGTAGACTGAATGTTCCATTTACAACCCATTTTCGGTAGATGATTGGCAATTACTTCCAGTAAAGTTTTCGTCTAAAATTCTTGTTTTGACGTGCTAATAGAGGACCATTACTGATATTTTCATCATGCAAGTGATCCCAGTCATTGGAAGAATCAAAGGATTGAGCTGGACGAGAGGTTATTTTCCAAACCGGCTGACAAGACGTTAGTCTGGGATGGCAAGGAAGACTAGGAATAGAAAACGACGAAGATATGGTAGCAAATTCCTCTTGGACAAACCAAGAAATGTTCTAGACTGAATGTTCCATTTTCAACCCATTGTCGATAGATGATTGGCAATTACTTCCGGTACAGTTCTCGTCTGAAATTGATGTTTTTATGTGCTAATAGAGGACCATTACTGATATTTTCATCATACGAGAGATCCCAGTCATTGGAAGAATCCAAGGATGGAGCTGGTCGAGAGGCTATTTTCCAAACCGGCTGACAAGACCTACGATAAAAAAATATCTTAAAGACTGAAAGTAGACTAATTTCCATACCGTTAATATTTAAACTTGAATAGATCCTTTTATGTTTAGAATAACGAGGCCGTATGAAGAACTGTTGAGCTTTTACTGACTGCAAGAATCTCATATGTCGAGTCCGAAAACACTCACTGCTTGCATGTTTCAATTCTTCGTAGCCAGGCCGTCTCTTTCTGGTGATAAATGAAAGCCGTGTAGCTGCTCTGTTGACTTCAAATGGTGATGACATTCTGTCTCGTCTCGTCTCGTCTCGTCTCGTCTCGTCTCGTCTCGTCTCGTCTCGTCTCGTCTCGTCTCGTCTCGTCTCGTCTCGTCTCGTCTCGTCTCGTCTCGTCTCGTCTCGTCTCGTCTCGTCTCGTCTCGTCTCGTCTCGTCTCGTCTCGTCTCGTCTCGTCTCGTCTCGTCTCGTCTCGTCTCGTCTCGTCTCGTCTCGTCTCGTCTCGTCTCGTCTCGTCTCGTCTCGTCTCGTCTCGTCTCGTCTCGTCTCGTCTCGTCTCGTCTCGTCTCGTCTCGTCTCGTCTCGTCTCGTCTCGTCTCGTCTCGTCTCGTCTCGTCTCGTCTCGTCTCGTCTCGTCTCGTCTCGTCTCGTCTCGTCTCGTCTCGTCTCGTCTCGTCTCGTCTCGTCTCGTCTCGTCTCGTCTCGTCTCGTCTCGTCTCGTCTCGTCTCGTCTCGTCTCGTCTCGTCTCGTCTCGTCTCGTCTCGTCTCGTCTCGTCTCGTCTCGTCTCGTCTCGTCTCGTCTCGTCTCGTCTCGTCTCGTCTCGTCTCGTCTCGTCTCGTCTCGTCTCGTCTCGTCTCGCCTCGCCTCGCCTCGCCTCGCCTCGCCTCGCCTCGCCTCGCCTCGCCTCGCCTCGCCTCGCCTCGCCTCGCCTCGCCTCGCCTCGCCTCGCCTCGCCTCGCCTCGCCTCGCCTCGCCTCGCCGCGCCGCGCCGCGCCGCGTCTCGTCGATACACGGCTTATTTCGATTATGAAAAAAATCGGAAATGTTTCTTGGTTTTATAGTGGAGAAAACTGAAGCCTATTTTTTTTCCAACATCAGATGCCCATTTTTTCTTCAAAATTGTTGTTTTTTAAACACGGGAAACCTACTGTACTTATGTTCAAGGAGAGTTTTCACCACTATCATTTTTCTTAAGAGGTTTAACATTTTGTATCAATCCGCCTCAGCTTTAAATCTTATATCATTTTTATCTTGGATGCCCGTGTAAACGTACCTTTATTCTTCAATCCACCCCAAGTTTGCAGAAAGCCTTAGCCTATACTGCCCGTTATACCTTTGATTTTTGGACTGAATGATATATGGAAAACAGCTTAGCGCGTGTTGCCAACTCAAGCTGGTATTAAACGGTCAAATTTCACTAAATTTTTGGACAATTTCTTAAATATCTTCTAAACTATTTCGAATTTTAAATTGATTTTTCAACTGAATTATCAATTAGATTAAGTTTAACCATTTTGATATTTTTAATTATAAAATAAATTAATATTGCGTTTCATTTCCCTAAACGATATCACGCCATAAGGCTCATTTGCATTCACTCCAAAAAGGTAGTATATAAACCGTTCGAAGGCCTTTATGAATCGAGTGATGAGGCCATGAAGTTAGGAGGAACGCACCCTCCCTTCAAAGTCTAGACGTTTATCGTAACCCTAGGCACGTGGTAGGCAACGCTAATTTACCCATGGTGGGGCGATGTTTGGAGAGTGGAAGATTGATGTGGACCATATTAGTGAGGGACGCCTCGCTAGTATGGCCCGCTGAGATCAGAAACTGAAGGTTGGACCTTGGTGTGGGGATGGTCGGAGGTGATTATAACAGTGGGAGACGTCCCATTGCGTATAATCACCTTCAACTGTCCAGCATCAAGGTTGACCGCAAAGTGGACGGTGAAAGGCGGTAATATGCAATGGTATATAATTGCACGACACCTGAAACTCAATGTGGCAGCCATGCTTAAAGGAGGTAATTCCCGTTAAACGGATTAAGTCTCTAGACATTTTGCTCCACGAGCTAGGTCACGTGATTTCCGCTTACACAGGAAGTGACACAGACAGACAGACAGACAGAAAGACAGACACGATCAGTGTAATATTGAAGTTCAGTCGGGGAGGTAATAATGAAAGATTGGTAAGGTATATGAATTAATAGAGAGAAAGGTGCTTGAATGGGTTACGAAAAGGAAAAAACATTAAAAACACTGTTTTGCATTAGACTCAATACGTAGTATTCTAGGCATCGTCCTATATCTTTTAAACCAAAACTTACATCGTTTGTATCTCTCGCGTTTTGCTTTATTATTTATATTTAATTAGACACAAGTTTTTTATTCAACTTCATACACCAACGTTATCATTTTTTCCGTCTTTCTTTCTAATGTTATCAGAGCTACTGTTATTCAGTCTTAGTATTCAACAAAATAAAAGTATAATAAAAGTATAATAGAACACCCTTGTAAATCTAACACATTTATCTCTTTCGAATGCAAACTCCCAGTGAAACGCCGTCTTTCACGGTGTTTCAACGTTATCTATAATAAAGCTTTTGTTATCTCAGTCTTAGTATTCATCCGAAATGTATAGAAAAATATAAGAGTACCCCTATGATCCTAACATATTGTTCTCTCTCGAATGCAAACTCTCAATGAAACGGCTCGCGGTCGGGAGACGAAGGAGACGAAGATTCCAGTTATCAAGACGAAAAAAATTACCACCTCATAAAGGTATTCTCCATAGACGTTTCTGATGATATTGTGAGAGACCTATAAATAAACCTGGCCGGCAACGGCCAGGTTTTAATAGAGAGAAAGGTGCCTGAATGGGTTACAAAAAGGATAAAACATAAACCTAGCCGAGCTTTATTAAGTGTTCTAAATTGATAAACAAAAAGTTAATTTATTAAACAGTAGATAAGATTTTTATTGTGGCATTTTTTAACGTTAACTGAAAATTGCTTTCACTGGGTTCTTCTACTAGGGTAGCCCTCTTCAGCCGACTATATTATATTATGAGTATCCCATTAAATTCACCGTAATTAAAAAGTAGGCAACTTTTAACTTCAATAATAAATCTCTTCTCGGCCTATATAAGCGAGATTTACAGATTCGATACTCATAGGTGCAACCATAGAGAATAAAGAGGAAGAAGTGGAAAGTGCGCCAAAACGTGTCTCTCTTTATCACGCGCAACTTCCACGCGCAGTACCGAGATACTTCCGTTTATGGCGACAAACATTTTTAGCTAGATCCTATACTTGTATAGGTTCTAGCTAGTGTTTTGAGTCGTGCTGGTAGTCTGAAGTCTGAAGTCGGTGTCCCAGAAATGACGAAAAACGTCATCGTATCGAAAAAACATTCGTTTCTTATCCACCAGACTGTAACGAATTATTTTTGGCTAGGTTAAATAAAGATTAAATTAAGTATGAAAAGAATTAAAATTAAAGGTTGATTAAAATTAAATACTCGCTACAAGGTTAAAATAAAATATTTTCCGGGTCTCGTCTACCTTTTCACTATAGGGAGGTGGCGAACTAAAAATAATAATAAACTGTTGTCTAGGGGAATTTGTATTAAAGGTTAAGGTAGATTAAAAGTAATAGAGGATTGAAGTTTGCCAAGATATTTAATAAAACTAACACATTAACAATCAGAACTTTAAATATAACAATACATAATAAACAAAACAATTAAATGAACTTATTTGAATAAAGCCCATAAGGCTTTGCGGCGCTTTTTAGCGTTAATTATATGCCGCTTAAAAGGCATGAAGAATAATTAATTCAAAGCGCACAAGGCTTGCTAGATAATAAAGTTATCGAACATACGGTTTCGAACGTACAATAAAAATATTAAACATATTTACGATACACGTCACACGGCGTAGTTTACGGAGTCCTTCAGAAGTGGTACGGCTTTTGTTAATTAAATTAACGACGCGCTTCAAAATATAATGATAGCGAACTTCCGCGCTCCGACCATACCGTGGCAGTAAAAACATTTTGTTCCTGGTGAGCCCGAAGGGCACCACCGTCCAAGTTGGTACCTGGCAGTGGCGGCGCCACACTCAGGCTAAGTAGGCTGTAGCCTACTTGAAAATATGACAGGGGCCCCAAAATTGGAGAAAAAGGCCCCGAATTTCTTGAAAGTGGGCCCTGAAGCAACAGATTTGCAATAATTGGCATCAAATGAATTTACATTTTCAAAAGTGAAAAAAGGAACTAATTAATCACTTTTTTATATTTGATTTATTAACCAGTTTTGATAAAGGTTATTTTTATGTCCCATACCCTTTAAACTGTTGCTAATTTAGCTTAAGAAAGAAACTTCAAAAAGCTGTTGTAAAGAAATGCGGATGGCTACTTTTATAACTATAGATAGTTACTGGCCTTCCAGTAAAGACGAGAAAATGGTAGCCACAGGGAATCCGTTTTCTACGAGAAAAGGAAATATTTTAAGAGTACCAAATGTCGAAAGCAGGAGGAGCTTTATTGTTTTTTAACCAGCATGGGTGGAGGCTTTGCCCTCGCTTTTATAATTTCTTAGCGGCTCTTTTTCTTTCGTGATTATATTTCCAATTTAACTAAAATAACATGACTGAAAGGCGCAAGAATGGAATTATCTTCAAATAGCCCGTTCTAAAAACTTACCAAGCCCCTAGAATCAGTAGCATAGCTTCTTTCAAACCCACTTCCCATATTCCAGATATCCAAAAAGTTACAATTTCTATAATGCATTTGGCTTGAGCTATCAATTCGAACTTTGGATCATAACCCCAGTGCTCAACTTTTGCAGCTATCCCAAACGAGAGTAATTATCGGTTCAAGTCATTTCTTTTCACTACTAAACCGTTAATGGTAAAACTGCTAATGCTAATATTCGCGCATTCGCTTCCGTTTTTTAAATGTGTTAGGTGCGTACGGTGTATGGCCTGTTCATCAACGAATTAGTTGATTCTTAATTAAATCAGAAAATGTGCAGTAAAAAGCATCTGTCTGCCAGTGCCCAAAAGCGTAAAACAAAAGATGAGCAAAAAGGAAAAGTGATGTCAAATTGTTAAGTGTTGTGTATGATATAAAGATATCTGTGTTTTTCATGAAATGATTTTTTGGAAATGTTGTTAAACATTCCCATAAATCAATAAACTCCAGTTCAAAATTATCTGGTTTGTTCGGGGTCGGGAAAGGGCCCCAACTTGCTCTAGCCTACACCTTAAATAATCCAAAAGCGTAAAACAAAAGATGAGCAAAAAGGAAAAGTGATGTCAAATTGTTAAGTGTTGTGTATGATATAAAGATATCTGTGTTTTTCATGAAATGATTTTTTGGAAATGTTGTTAAACATTCCCATAAATCAATAAACTCCAGTTCAAAATTATCTGGTTTGTTCGGGGTCGGGAAAGGGCCCCAACTTGCTCTAGCCTACACCTTAAATAATCCTGGCGCCGCCACTGGTACCTGGCAGGGATGCCAGATTGAAAGCCTTACACCGGCCAAAATAAAATTTGAAAAAAGCCCAAAAAACCGCCACTCGATATTTCGAAAAGCAGCCCAAAAACGGAGTGAGTTCTAGAATTCCCAGCCCAAAAATAAGCCAATAATTAATCGTTAAATTTTTAATTAGTTTTTATTTCTAAAATTTCAACGCTTATTACATAGTTACCAAGTAACTTGGTAACTATGTAATAAGCGTTAAACCAAACAGCTTGAAAAATTTAGTGTTGACTGAATAATAAGAACAGGTGTGAATTCCAGCAATGGTTGTATAGTGACGATAATGGGGAAAGTTGACAAAGTTCCCTTTCAACTCGAAACTAATTTCATCCACTAGTATAACCTCAGCCTAGTGGACGTTGCTAGAGATCTTTTCATTGAAAACGCGTGAAAGCATCAACTCGAAAGGTAAGCGCGGTGCTAAGGTGGAGAGAGCGCTATCATCGGATAATGGACACCCACCGAGAGAATTATCACTCCTCAAAATGATTCGGAGAAGAGATAGAGGATAATAGAATTCATGCACAAGATTC
Organism: Odiellus spinosus; assembly: GCA_963920705.1. Classification (NCBI taxonomy): domain Eukaryota; kingdom Metazoa; phylum Arthropoda; class Arachnida; order Opiliones; family Phalangiidae; genus Odiellus; species Odiellus spinosus. The sequence goes on from OY987234.1 coordinate 3,943,389, forward strand.
CAAGAAAATATATTATTATATATGTTATTTGATCCCCGCATCTCCGTGCCCCCTTTTCCTCAAGGCTCAAATCACAACGTCAACACCCCACTGTGTTTTGTAGGTCCCCACAATACAAGGTAGGAGATACCTTGTCGTTTGTCCAGTTGTCCTATGACTATAACCGATAGTCGGCTTACCGACAGCTGCTGAAATTTTTTTTCAAATTCTAATGGCTCTAAGGCCCTTGGCGGTATTCTCAGTACATGAAGCCCAAGAAAAAATTCGAAAAGCCCAATTTCCCGCCAACAGTGTGCGAGTGGTCCCGGGTTCGATTCCCGGACGGACCCGTCTTTTTGTACTAGGAATCATGTTTACTTCTGTGCATTTTTTGTAACTATCTTCTGAAATATAAGCTGACCGATGGGGTTCAACACAGATAGGGTGCAACACCGATAGTGTCCGTTGGTTTAGTGGTATAATACTCGCAAAGGGTGCGCGTGGTCCCGGGTTCGATTCCCGGACGGACCCGTCGTTTTGTATCATGCTTAATTAAGGGCATCTTATTGTAACTATCTTCTGAAATGTAAGCTGACCGATGGAGTTCAACACAGCAAGGGTCCGTTGGTTTAGTGGTATAATACTCGCTTTGGGTGCGAGTGGTCCCGGGTTCGATGCCCGGACGGACCCGTTGTTTTGTATCATAAACCTGAATCATGTTTAAGTTTGGGCATCTTATTGTAACTATCTTTTGAAATGAAAGCTGACCGATAGGGTTCGCAACAATACCGGGCCGTTGGTTCAGTGGTATAATACTCGCTTAGGGTGCGAGTCGTCCCCGGTTCGATTCCCGGACGGAATCTGGGCATCTTATTATTTATCCGTCTCAAAGAATTTCATCAGAAACGTCTATGGAGATTAACCTTATGCGGTAAAAACTTTGTCTGAATGATACTGAGATCGTCTACGTCCGACCGCGAGGCTGTTTCATTGAGAGTTTCCATTAGAGAGAGAGATAAATGGGCTAGCCTGAAAAGGGTACTCTAAGTCTATCTCTAAGAAACCTATAGATTAGAGGTAGAGGTTTGTAGCTTTTTACGCGCTGCAAAGATAGGTTGAACGCGAGAAAAGTTGAATACAAAGACCGAGATAACAGTAGCGTGTTAAAGCTTGAAACAACGTAAAAGACGGAATAGGGGAATTAGTTTGACTCCACTCTATCTCTACGAAACGTATAGATAAGTGTTAGGTGGGTGTGTAGCTTCTTACGCGCTGCAACTGAAATCGTCGTCTTGATAAGATTTGATAAGCCTTTTTTGGGTTCAAGAGTTTCCTAGTTAAACACAGATTTAAATAATGAAAGATTGGTAAGGTATATGAATTAATTATACAAAAACGTTGTTTTGCTTCGCACTTCAAAAAAGTGCATTTATAGGTAAGAATATCAAACCCGTGAAGGGACAGAAATTATAAATTATCGTTGAAAAAAATATGAATGTCACATTCTAAGAAATCAGAAAGCTATAATGAAATAATTAATATGAATAAAAAAATTACATATAAATTCGGCCTATCGAAACTTTAAGTTATGTAGAGTTAAAGAATGTAAAGGTTATAAAAAACCGAGTGTTTGCTTTTACAAGCTGGAAACTGCAACCATCACCATAAGATATCACCAAAGTCTAGGAGAACGGAAAAAGTAAGAATCAAGTAAACTTTGGCAGAGGTGTCAGGTGACGATAAGGCACAAGTAAAGGTTTGTTAGTGTATATCCCGTGGTGAAACATGCTCAAAATCTCGAGTGGCATCCAAACGGCAACCCCTCTTAAGGAACTATAATTCTTCACCCTAAAAACTAAACATTTCAAAAGCGCCAGCTTAAACTAATTGGTATTACGCAATTCTACCATTAAACGCATAGTAGGCTTTAAGTTACCCTTTCCAAGAGTGATTTCTACGAATGACTTCTACATAATTTAAAGTTTCGATAGGCCGAATTTATATGTAATTTTTTTATTCATATTAATTATTTCATTATAGCTTTCTGATTTCTTAGACTGTGACATTCATATTTCTTTCAACGATAATTTATAATTTCTATCCCTTCACGGGTTTGATATTCTTACCTATAAATGCACTTTTTTGAAGTGCGAAGCAAAACAACGTTTTTGTATAATTAGTGTTTGATTTTGGAAAAATTAAACACTAGTAAATCAATTAACCCATTTTTTTTATTTAGTGGTAGATAATTAAAATTGCAAATTAACAAGTTTAAATTGAAATGATTTAATATATATGATTATTTTATACTGTACAAACTTTATAATCGGTTATTGTTGTTCTAAATTATGGGGCCCTATAACTGTGGTTTAAGATTAAATATCCTATGGTGCACGCGACATCTTTTTTAATCTCGATCGCAGCACCTTATTCGATATTATTAAAAGTAAATTTATTAAGTTCTTGTTTTTGCCATATTCAAAAATATTCCCTCGAGCTCCCGCAGAACGAACACGTCAATACTCTCAGAATAAAACTATAGTTCTTAAATTTCATTTCACACAGTTTAATGCAGAAGTTCTTTCGATTTAGTTGAATATTAACATCGCTTAAGCCGTTGTTTTCATTTTGATGGTTTATACCGTTTAATTTTCATTTTTCACTTAGATTTAAAATGAAACCATTCAGTTTATTTGCCGGTTAATGAAAATTATTAACAACACTTAATAAATACTGATCTGCCATGGTGCACCTCATGGGCTATTAGATTAATAGTTTTGACCTAATTAACTGGTACCCTTTTAAAATAGCTTTGAACTCACTCGTTTTCCTGTGAGGACGCGATACACGACGCGCACAAATAATCGTGGAAGCACGCGCACAATTAAAGGTTGAAATGTATACAGAATACTGGTCGCTGACGTCCCGTCATCGCGTGATTTCGAATCCTCCGATTGCCCTTTAGATTTTATTTTGCACATGGCGATCGAGCCTTTTTCTTACTCCGTATATTTAAACTGAATTTAAAAATTATGACCTCTCGCTTTTAAGTCTCCAGTCCAACCTCAGGATACCAGTAAGTAGAAAAACATATAATTGGTACCATGCCGCGGCATACGCGGGCATGGCAACTAAAAGGAATTTAAAGTTTTCTTAAAATTGAGTACACATGGGACCGATTTGTAAAAAAAGGAAGCCCATGTGCAAGAAAAACCATTACAACTCTAACCTCCGACCTCGCGCTAGCTAGATACGCGTATCGGAAGACCTAAAAGAAAAAACACCCTACGACTGTAATTGTCCTGGGGGGAGTCTCTGCCGTTTACAAATAAAAGTATTTACAAATTAAAGGGTAGGAGTCAAAGATTTTAAAGGTTATATAGGAATATATAAATAAAGTCCGAATTTGCCGTTACATATAATATGATGACTCTTTCTTTGTTTCCATCCATTTATTCATCCACTACGCTTAATTTAGAATAAGAACGACGAAAGCGGCACCTCGTAACAAATCCGCGCATAACGAAGTTATACCTCAATCGCGCCATGGCTCTATAAGATTCGCTTCAACTCCGAACTCGTCAATTACAAGAGAGAAGGGTGATACCAAGGGATTACTAGCTAAAGGGATTATTGGCTAATTCGAGGGATAAAATATACTAGCCTGACGTGACCTTACTAGCGTTGTTTTAATCTGCTAACTTAAATATAACTAAAAGTGATTACCATGAACATCCACAAAGATACTAAAATATCTACTCGAGAATTAACGAGACGATCGAGACCAGAATAAACATAAGACTTTATTATTACAAGTACAATTCTCATAAATTCAGAGAGCCCTGCAAAAAAAGAAAACGAAGTCGTAAAAACAACATCGCGTTAAAGAACATATTTGCAAAAAACTATGCCAAGTCCTCCGCACTGTTCCTAAAGAAACGTAAGTCTTCCTTTACTCTGCTGTCCAAAAGATGTACTGGATGATGGCCCCAGGCATCTTTCCACTACTTGTCCTCTACTTGGCCTATCCTAATCCTTGAAGGCTAGGACATTCTAGGCGTCACCACGGAACTTCCACCTCTGCAGCAGGCAAGAAACGTTGACTTTTTTTACACGATGTTGAATGCATGAATGACAGAGAGAGAATGTGTTCTATCCATAGGCGCAAATGACTTTTATCTCTCGAAAAACTACGTCGACGTCCCTTAAAAAACGGATTTGGCCTACTGGCGATAGGCCAACTGAAAAACGTATTTACATCCTATTGTAAGAATTGGACGACGAGTCCGAAAGTTCGTTATGTCGAACACGTGATAGTACCGAAAGTTCGAATACTCTAAAGGGGCTGACTTCGCGTCGACTGCAACTAAATCAGACTGAGATTGTTGCACTCTACTAACGTAACCTTACCTATAATATTATAAGAGGGATCGGTTAGAGCGAGTGTTTAACTAGTTGGAGGGATGACGTAGTTCGAGTGATTAACTAACGTAACCTTACCTAAAATATTACAAGAAGGGCAAGGAAACAAAATGTCCATTCGAGGCTGTGAACTATCGATAAAGATTGCACTTGAGATTATGTACATGAAGATTATGGTCTATCAAGATTGTGTCGCATCGACATTATGTTCTGTCGAGATTGCGTCCCATCGAGATTATATCCCATCGTTATTGTGTCCTATCGCGCGTGTGTCCAATTTTGTTCTTATATCCGTATCCTTTCTAGACTCCTTTAAATTCTGCAGCACAATTTAAATTTCCCGCCAACTTTTATAACTAAATCAATTTATTGTACGTCTGTCTCAGAGTCCATTTTCTAAGACATTTCAAAATCTTACCGTTATATACCATTTGGGCTAATGTATAATACCCAAGTTTATTTACCCTGCGGCTTATAATCATTGATAAAAAAATCCAGTTCGCACTATAAACGTTAAAAACACTGTTTTGCATTAGACTCAATACGTAGTATTCTAGGCATCGTCCTATATCTTTTAAACCAAAACTTACATCGTTTGTATCTCTCGCGTTTTGCTTTATTATTTATATTTAATTAGACACAAGTTTTTTATTCAACTTCATACACCAACGTTATCATTTTTTCCGTCTTTCTTTCTAATGTTATCAAAGCTACTGTTATTCAGTCTTAGTATTCAACAAAATAAAAGTATAATAAAAGTATAATAGAACACCCTTGTAAATCTAACACATTTATCTCTTTCGAATGCAAACTCCCAGTGAAACGCCGTCTTTCACGGTGTTTCAACGTTATCTATAATAAAGCTTTTGTTATCTCAGTCTTAGTATTCATCCGAAATGTATAGAAAAATATAAGAGTACCCCTATGATCCTAACATATTGTTCTCTCTCGAATGCAAACTCTCAATGAAACGGCTCGCGGTCGGGAGACGAAGGAGACGAAGATTCCAGTTATCAAGACGAAAAAAATTACCACCTCATAAAGGTATTCTCCATAGACGTTTCTGATGATATTGTGAGAGACCTATAAATAAACCTGGCCGGCAACGGCCAGGTTTTAATAGAGAGAAAGGTGCCTGAATGGGTTACAAAAAGGATAAAACATAAACCTAGCCGAGCTTTATTAAGTGTTCTAAATTGATAAACAAAAAGTTAATTTATTAAACAGTAGATAAGATTTTTATTGTGGCATTTTTTAACGTTAACTGAAAATTGCTTTCACTGGGTTCTTCTACTAGGGTAGCCCTCTTCAGCCGACTATATTATATTATGAGTATCCCATTAAATTCACAGTAATTAAAAAGTATGCAACTTTTATCTTCAATAATAAATCTCTTCTCGGCCTATATAAGCGAGATTTACAGATTCGATACTCATAGGTGCAACCATAGAGAATAAAGGGGAAGGAGTGGAAAGTGCGCCAAAACTTGTCTCTCTTTATCACGCGCAACTTCCACGCGCAGTACCGAGATACTTCCGTTTATGGCGACAAACAATTTTAGCTAGATCCTATACTTGTATAGGTTCTAGCTAGTGTTTTGAGTCGTGTCTGAAGTCGGTGTCCCAGAAATAACGAAAAACGTCATCGTATCGAAAAAACATTCGTTTCTTATCCACCAGACTGTAACGAATTATTTTTGGCTAGGTTAAATAAAGATTAAATTAAGTAGGAAAAGAATTAAAATTAAAGGTTGATTAAAATTAAATACTCGCTACAAGGTTAAAATAAAATATTTTCCGGGTCTCGTCTACCTTTTCACTATAGGGAGGTGGCGAACTAAAAATAATAATAAACTGTTGTCTAGGGGAATTTGTATTAAAGGTTAAGGTAGATTAAAAGTAATAGAGGATTGAAGTTTGCCAAGATATTTAATAAAACTAACACATTAACAATCAGAACTTTAAATATAACAATACATAATAAACAAAACAATTAAATGAACTTATTTGAATAAAGCCCATAAGGCTTTGCGGCGTTTTTTAGCGTTAATTATATGCCGCTTAAAAGGCATGAAGAATAATTAATTCAAAGCGCACAAGGCTTGCTAGATAATAAAGTTATCGAACATACGGTTTCGAACGTACAATAAAAATATTAAACATATTTACGATACACGTCACACGGCGTAGTTTACGGAGTCCTTCAGAAGTGGTACGGCTTTTGTTAATTAAATTATTGACGCGTTTCAAAATATAATGATAGCGAACTTCCGCGCTCCGACCATACCGTGGCAGTAAAAACATTTTGTTCCTGGTGAGCCCGAAGGGCACCACCGTCCAAGTTGGTACCTGCTACCTGGATTTCATCTCCTCTAGATCTCTTCGTTTTCGCGCCAAGTCTCGCTTCATCATCAAGGGCACACGTGGTCCCAAAAATACCCAAACGGGCACGCACCAATCATGGCCATTCAAAATGACCTCATCTCTGTAATCTCTGAGATCTTGAAAATCCACACGTCACAGTTCACATATAACACTTTTAAAATATACATTCCAAAGAAACAAAATATAAAACGCAAGGCTTGGCAACCTTCAACTTTGGGGGTTAAAGAAAATATTTGGGGTTTTAAAAGTAACATGGCGACTAGGTAGCGAGAGAGCGTACACGTTGTATTAGTAGGTATAGGTTAAGCTGGTATTCATGAATAGGAGAGGCCCTGCAGAAGCCTTTCTAATCCTAGCTACCCTGGCATTGTTAAAATGGTAAGGGGCGAGGATTAGCCACCGGTCGCGCTTGCAACGTCCAGCGTTAAACAAGTTTGACAAAATGGTTTTTCCCTTCTTTCCTTACAAGTGCGACCAGGTGCAATATTTAAGAAATTAATAAGTTTAAGATATTTTAAAGGGGTACTGAACTTATTTGTTAAAGGATAATAAAATAATTTTAAATCTAGATAATTAAGCGTTACAAGACGTCACGACGTGATGTCCCAATCAATATATAAAAATAAACATGTATTTAATATATATGACTTTTAGGTGGTCTCCCTCCCACGATCGCGTAGCGCTCGACGCTGATAGCTTTACCACGGGCACTTGATATAATACAAGAGAAAAATCCCTTATATCTTCAGAGGTATACGATACAGAAAACGAATCGATACAGAAAACACATCGTCGTTATTAAGGTTGTCGTGAACGAGATTAAAAGGTAGCTTATGAATGTTTCGGTTCTAGTCTGTCAGTAATAAAAACTCGAAAACAACGAACAAGTAGTCGCGAACGAGATAGTATGGGAGCTTATGCTTGTTGAGTTCTAGTCTGTCAGTAATGAAAACTCGAAAACAATAAACAAGTCGTCGCGAACGAGATAGTAATGGAGCTTATGCGAGTTGAGTTCTAGTCTATCAGTAATGAAAACTCGAAAACAATAAACAAGTCTTCGCGAAAGAGATATTAAGGGAGCTTATGCGTGTTGAATGTTAGTCTGTCAGTAATGAAAATTCGAAAACAATAAACAAGTCGTCGCGAACGAGATAGTAAGGGGGCATATGCGTGTTGAGTGTTAGTCTGTCAGTAATGAAAACTCGAAAACAATAAACAAGTCGTCGCGAAGGGAGCTTACGCGTTTTGAGTTCTAGTCTGTCAATAATAAAAACATGCTTTGAAAAACATGTTTTGAAACATGTTTTGAAAAACATGTTTTGAAACATGTTTTGAAAAACATGATTTGAAAAACATGATTTGAAAATCATGATTTGAAAAACATGATTTTCAAATCATGATTTGGAAAACATTATTTGAATGCAATGACTGCGGGGATATTCGTATTTTTCAATATATCGCATAAAAACGATCACGGTCATATAGTCGGCTCGAGAAATTTCCGCAACTTCGTGTTTAAAGGAATCTCGGGACGCCATTCAAATTGTTTAAAGAGCGTTTACGCCTGCATAACACACCCCTGCTATAGAATCATTCCTTTCAGCCTCTTTTACAATGTCAGGGGTCTAGCTATTCTTATGGGCTTGACCATCTTGTTTAATTGGTTGGCGGCAACGCTGCTACGCTGTAAAAAATGGACTTTTTGCTTAAAAGTGAGCATTACATATGAATTATTTTATTGTAATTAAAAGTGTTGTTAATTAAAGTGTTATTAGGATAAACACGTTCGTGTTTATCCCTTTATCTGAACTCGAATTTCATCAGAAACCGTAATGTCTTTTCCAATGGACCCGCGGCGCTTGATAACTGAAATTGTCGTCGTTTCCCTCATCCCACCGTCCACTGAATTCGAATTAATACAGACAAAGGTACTTTTGAAAAAATTTGATAAGACTTCGATCAGGTACAAGACTATCTCTAGTTAAACACAGATTTCAATAATGAAATGTTGATTAAGTATATGAAGTAATAGAAAGTAAGGTGCCTGAATGGGTTACAAAAGGGTGAAATCTTAAGCGAGCTTTACTAATTGCTTCAAAATGATAAACAAAACTTTTATTTCTTAAACAGTAGAATGATAAGGAATATCCATCGAATTCGAGTTAATAGAAAGTAAGGTGCCTGAATGGGTTACAAAAGGGTGAAATCATAAGCTTAGCCGAGCTTTATTAATTGCTTCAAAATGGTAAACAAAATTTTATTTCTTAAACAGTAGAATGATAATGAATATCCATCGAATTCGGGTTAATAGAGAGACAGATGCCTGTATGGGTGACGAAAAGGGTAAAACATATAACTAGCCGAGCTTTATTAATTGGCTTTAAATTGATAAACAAAAATTGATTTTATTAAACAGTTGATAAGTTTTTTTTAATGGCATTTTTTATCGTTAACGGAAAATTGCATTTATTGGGTTCTTTTACTAGGGTAGCCCTCTTCAGCCGTCTAATTTTGATTATTATGTCATATCATGAGTATCCCATTATATTCACCCTAATTCACCGTAATTAAAAAGTTGGCATGATTTTCTTATCATTTGATTTTTTAACTTTAATAATATATCTCTTCTCGGCCTATATAAACGAGATTTGCTGATTCAGTATTCACAGATGCACTGTACCAATGCGTGGTTTACGTTAGCGTTTAAAATTGTGGCGAGCCCTCTTGTTTGTGCAATGGTGACGTCTTCGATTGTTTAGGCAATCGTTTCTCACCTATATTTCGGTGATAAGAGACTCATTTCTCACGATCTTTTGGGTAGAGTACTCGAATAAACCGAGGCGATTGAATGTAAATCGCCTTAGAAATGTGGCCAATATAATATAGTAAGTCACTGTAAAAACATTTCACAATGAGAGTTCTAGGGATTAAATATCACTCGAGTTGGACTTCATATCCTGCCAAGTGCTCGATTACACATGAAATTTATAGTTTAACGTTCTCAATCTCTACTTTATTTTTTAAAATACTTGAGTTTTGCGACTAGGATGTGCTTTAGATCCAATAGCTTCGTCATTACAACTACGTAATAACGTTGCTATTAAGTAGTTGGCCAATTATTGAAGTCTGTATCTAAAGCACGTCTAACTTAATTATAATAAAAAATAAAGATTTAGAATGTTAAATAGGATATACGAAACGGAAATTGATGTCGGCGAGTTAAATTAACGGCCCTATACTTCTGGTCTCCAGAATTATGTTCTCATGCTGCTTTAAAGAATTGTTTCGCTTTCCATCCTCATTTTTTGTCGATGCGATTCAATATTATAAATTTAATCTCTAGCTCGGTCTAGCCCGTCCCTCTTGTAATATTTTAGGTAAGGCTAGGTTAGTTAATCCCTCGACCTCCCCCGTCCATCTGGTAATCTTTAAGGTGAGGTTAGGTTAGTTAATCCCTCTAATTAGCCAATCCTTCCAACTAGTTAATCCTTAGCTCGGGCTATTTGTAATATTTTAGGTAAGGCTAGGTTAGGTTAGTTAATTCCTCGAATTAGCCTATCGTTCCAACTAGTTAATCCCTCGGGTTACCCATTCCATCAAGTAATCTTTAAGGTTAAATTAGGTTAATTAAACCCTGGAAATAGCCCATCCCTCCAACTAGGTAATCCCTATAACTCGGGCTAACCCGTTCCTCTTGTAGTATTTTAGGTAAGATTAGTTTAGGTTAGTTAATCAATTGAACTAGCCCATCCCTGTTTTGCAACTTAGGTAAGGTTAGGTTAGTTAATCTCTGCCTTTCGAGATTTGTACCAGGGTCTCAATTACGAATAGATTGAAGCCTCAATTAAACGCTTTAATTTTTATTCAGCATTAGTAAGAATTAAGGTTCAATAAACCTATAAAGCAAAATAGTGAAATGTGGAAAGGTGTATATTTTTGGAGAAAAAAGGACAGAAATTATAAAAAAAAAGAGGTTGCTTCGCACCCTTAAAAAAACTCTTTATCTAACTCGAATCAAACCCGTGAAGGGACAGAAATTATTTGTTAGAGAAAGAGCAATTTCATATCTTTAAAATTATAGTTAGTAGATTTAGTCTACTACTTCAAAGATTTTATTACTATTATATATTTTCCAAAAAACGGATAAAGACGACCTAGTTAACCGTCCTCTCCCATTGATGTTTATTTTAAATTCTATCAGTATCACTAATAAAATTAGCTAAAGATGGAATTCCTTTAATGTATATATATTTATCATTAGTCCTAGGTCGTCTTTATCCGTTTTTTGGAAAATATATAATAGTAATAAAATCTTTGAAGTAGTAGACTAAATCTACTAACTATAATTTTAAAGATATGAAATTGCTCTTTCTCTAACAAATAATTTCTGTCCCTTCACGGGTTTGATTCGAGTTAGATAAAGAGTTTTTTTAAGGGTGCGAAGCAACCTCTTTTTTGTATATATTGATTTAGGTGATGTTTACTTACGCGAACGAGATAGTAAGGGGGCATATGCGTGTTGAGTGTTAGTCTGTCAGTAATGAAAACTCGAAAACAATAAACAAGTCGTCGCGAAGGGAGCTTACGCGTTTTGAGTTCTAGTCTGTCAGTAATAAAAAACATGCTTTGAAAAACATGTTTTGAAACATGTTTTGAAAAACATGATTTGAAAATCATGATTTGAAAATCATGATTTGAAAATCATGATTTGAAAATCATGATTTGAAAATCATGATTTGAAAATCATGATTTGAAAATCATGATTTGAAAATCATGATTTGAAAATCATGATTTGAAAATCATGATTTGGAAAACATTATTTGAATGCAATGACTGCGGGGATATTCGTCTTTTTCAATATATCGCATAAAAACGATCACGGTCATATAGTCGGCTCGAGAAATTTCCGCAACTTCGTGTTTAAAGGAATCTCGAGACGCCATTCAAATTGTTTAAAGAGCGTTTATGCCTGCATAACACACCCCTGCTATAGAATCATTCCTTTCAGCCTCTTTTACAATGTCAGGGGTCTAGCTATTCTTATGGGCTTGATCATCTTGTTTAATTGGTTGCCTGAATCTTACGATTTAGGAGTTGTATGAAAGACGTACCATATTTAAAGTAGACAGTGAAGCTGTGGACAAATTTCTATCAACGTTAATGGAAAATAAAGATGACATTAAGCATCTCAAAGAAGCTATGTGTTTACACATTTTATACATTTTTACAAATGTCAAAACAAAACTCTCAACAAGAGATTCGTTTTACTCAGAAACACGCAAAATGTGTGTTGAAGAAAGGAAGACTGGATGTTTGAAAAACATTCTAAGCTCCAACAAGTTATGACTGTAATTATTTTGTTCAGAATAATATTGTGTCAAAATTTCTTGGAATTTTCATTGGGTATTTTATGGTTAAATGAGAGGTTGGGGTTGATTATTGCGCCCTAATACATGAAGAAAAAAAAAACAAAAAGATTTAAAGCAATTAGAAAACATGGACTCTGCTAGTCAAACTACATCTTACCCAAGTCCATTCGCTGATTTAACAAATAAACCTAAAAAGAATATTGATGTTTTGAGACACGTAGCTGGATTTACTGTAAGATCGTTAATGAGAAAGAAATTTCCAGAAGCAGCCCTAAACAACATCATTAAGAACCAAAATGAAATATATACATACGTTGATTTAGAAGAACAAGATGAATCTGAAGAATGGGTCTCAAAGTTTTCATTAAAGTCACGGATGAATACTTTCAGCTTATAGTTGAAATAAAGAAAGTTTCAGACCTTTTTATTCGACAGACGAAGAGAAAAACAGGAAAAGGGTACTCAAAACCATAACTATAAATCATATTTTACAAATTAGTGATATTCGTGAACGGTGGAGATTAATTTGCCATGAAAATGAAAAAAAACTGTTACTCGTTCTTTTAGACACGTTTTTAAACACAAGGGGAAAATGTTTAGTTAGTGATTTACTGGAACATTACCAACATGAAACTACAGGAACGCTAAAAGCCGAGAAAGCTCTTAGAAAGGCGTTGAAAGAAAAATCGAGTAAAACTAATGTTGAAGAAAAGTCAAAACATCAGGTATATAAGATGAAAAAATTGAAAATTCACCATATCCTTTGCCGAGTCAATTTCTACAAAAGACCCAAAAACCAAGAGAGTACAAAAACCATCCACCAAAAAAACGAACAACAAAAAAAGAAAATTTACTAAAAATGATCAAAAACATTCCAGCGGAACATCCTTTGAAAGTTCAAAAAAATGTGATAAATGAACCAACGAAATCAGACCAAGCAGTGATTTCCACTACAAATGTTGTTCCAGTCACAACACCATCAAACCAAGATGCTCCTATTTTATTTCATCTACATGAAAGTACTGATATAAGTTTTATAAATGATATTATTAATCTCGATGCAATATTACCTTACATTTAAGGGCAGTGATATCAGTTACTAGGCATAGTAATGAAACGTATTTTTATGTTAAAATTTATTTATTAAATCTTAATTTATAAAACATTTTGCTTAGTAATTCCTACAATTTTTTTTTTTATTTTTCTATTATTTTTTTGTTTCCATTAATAGCATTTAACGCAACATTCATCAAAGACTTCAGCTTATCAATATTCGCTTCAAAGAGATAAACTGAAGGGTTAGAATTTCTACCTCCAGCAGCGCGGTGCTTCCCAAAATACTGTTCAAGAGGATCTTGATTTAAGTGCTGCGTCAAGACGAAAGCAGCACCTTTGTTAAGTAGAAATCTAACGATAGCTACAGTTGAAAGAGCTAAAAATATTGTTTTTAACGGTTTTATAATGTCGAATAACACCTTGAATCTCCCCTGTCATTTTCAAACCCTCTGTAGTTTCTCTACTGAGAAGCATGCGGTCTCTCTCAGATTTAGTAAATTTCCCAGGGCGACTAGTTACTTCCTCCTCCCAATCGTCCAAATACTTAATAAAGCCACCTTCTAGCAACTAAGCGTATCTGAATTAGCAAAGTAGATTTATTTTGCCAAGGATTCATCTTCGCAACTTACTTTTAATCGCTCATCATTTACATCTTTGTATGGTCTTTTGCTAGGTCTTCCGTAGAGCTGGGCTTCAGAGCAGTTTTTCACGTTGCAGAGATCCAAAAACTTGTCAAATGTTCGAATTAATTTCAAGGTTTCTTCATATTTATTTTTTTCCTTTTTGAATAATGTCTCAATTCCTCAGGCGACAGTTTCGCTCAAAACCCGAGCAGCGTAGTTCACCTTCATCCGAGAGTAAGAGTTTAAGAAAACGTGACCATAAGTTAACTTTGATGCGTGCTTAAATTCACCTCTTGACCTGAGCTGAGCATAGTACAATCGTAAAATAACTTTCCACGATATATCTTGATTATTTTTCCGCAAGTTACGTGATTTCGAGTTAGCACCACTGTTGCTAAAACAGTTACGAACAGTTTTTATAAGGTGGGGTGTATCGGATATAAAGTATAATTTTCTTTCCTCATTGGCTGCATGGGGATTTGTAGTAAAAAATGGTATATCATAATTTTGATCCGAAGTGGCGCACATACGAAAAAAAAATCGATTTGAGGAAGCTCCATCTCCAACCACAGCTATAATCCGGAATCCAGAGTTCTCAAGCAAGCTGATGGCTTCCCATATAATACAATAAAGGTCACTGCTCGTGGCATTAGTTGTTGGAAAATGAGCAAATGGGACTTTAATATTGTTAGTAACGCCACGAATCATTAATTGGAGGATGTGAGTCGCGAGGGGAGGGGTAAAGACTTTTTTCACCTTTCGTTCCATATCATTTAACGTATCATGGTGCTCATTTATATTTTTAAATCCTGTAATACGACCAGTATTTTTGTGAGAAACTAAATCCGGGTTGACGCTCATTTCATCCAAAAGGAGAACAAAATACTTATCCTTTTCCGGAAAATTTTTGATATTTGTCTCTTTTATCATCTCATTAAAAACATCTTCGCTGAAACCAGATTTGTTCTCTACGGTGTGACAACGATTATACAAGGCTCTAACGGTTGGTAACATAATTGTGCCAGACTTTTTTAATGCCTCATATGTAGATTTTGACTTATTTTTGATATAAGAGCACCATTTCACAAACTTTCCATCCCATCTCATTCCAAATTTTGGCCGTTGAAGAGCTTTAATTTGCTGTTTCAAGAAAACCGTCATGAAGGACCCAGGTTTCTCATTTTTAAGCTGAGCTTTAAAAACTTGCTTTAACGCAGAATTTTTTTTTTTTTTTTGGAATTTTCAGATATGAACTGCGCTTTTTTTTTTTTTTTTTTTTTTTTTTTTTTTTTTTTTGGTTTTCCCTGCTTCTCACTCTTAACATTTCTTTGAAATCGACGCCTAATAACCCTTAAACTTGCTCTGTGTTTAAAGGGCTCTGCCCCATTGGACCGAATCGCGTTCGACCGAATTTTCCCATTCGACCGAATCCCATTCGACCGATCCAGCCAAATTGTGCGATTTTTATTTCGATGCATTTTCTCGGGTAGGTCAATTTTTCTGCGAATATTTGTTTTTAAGATATTCAACAATAACCCTTAAAATACCTATTTGTTCCCAAATATTTAGTATATAAATTCCAACTATGTAATATCACAATTGGTTTCAATCGAAAGAAACCAATTAAATAATAGCATTATTGAACGAGTTATTATTGAAACTAATTGTAACCTAACCTAACCATACTTAACCTAATCTAATTTAATTTTAAAAATTATAAAAAATATATTTCAGAAAAACCATAATAAAAATTATTTTATATTAAACAAATTATAAACCTAACCTAACCTAACCATACTTAACCTAATCTAATTTAATTTTAAAAATTATATAAAATATATTTCAGAAAAACCATAATAAAAATTATTTTAAATTAAACAAATTATAAACCTAACCTAACCTAACCATACTTAAACTAATCTAATTGAATTTTAAAAATTATATAAAATATATTTCAGAAAAACCATAATAAAAATTATTTTAAATTAAACAAATTATAAACATTTACAGACGACGCTAAGGTTTTAATTATCGTAAATCTAGTGCAATGTTCCCGTCTCTAGATTTCACGCTTTCCCAAAGACGAATATCTCATGTGGCTTGTTTACAAACAAAGTTTAAATTATATATTATGGTAACTTACCTTTACCGACCAGGATTCGAACCAAGATTTTCTGCGTGACAGACCGACGCTTTATCACTAGACCACGGTGAGACGAAAACCCCATCGAAATATAACATATTTATATCAGCTTAGAAAATAATGCTGCATATATAAAGTAAAAATATTTTTTCAATCGAATGGGATAATATTCCCATTCAATCGAAACCCGCCGTTGGGCTAGATTTTTAATATATTAGCTAGAATTTTTCGGCCGAATGAGATTCGGTCCACTGCGATTCGGTCGAATGGGTAGATCCCGTTTAGAGCACGCTTGACATTTCTTCTTTCTTCTTCTAATAAGACTGTGACAATCATTGTTATATACTGAATTTAACATCTCTGAATAAAAACTATTCGTTTTGCGATGGTTTTTAGGTCTCGATTTGTAAATTGAAATCAAGCTACTATCATCATTTCCTGGGCAAGTTTTCTAAGCGTTCATTTTTAAAAGAAACTTGTAAAAATCGGAGTTGGTTTCTAAGGGATAAGGTTCAAAAGCTTTTCAACATCTATTTCTACACCTAGCGCTCGTATTTGCACAACCAATTTTTCACAAAACGTAAAATCGCACTGCAACACAACCACGTCATTCTTTTGTTGACTGAAGGTTACACCATTGGCTTTTTACCTCCCCGACTGAACTTTAGTTCAGGGGGAGGTATTACATTGATCGTGTCTGTCTATGTGTGTGTCACTTCCGGCGCAAGCGGATATCCTGTGTAAACGGAAATCACGTGACCTAGCTCGATGCTGGACAGTTGAAAGCGATTATACGCAATGGGACGTCTCCCACTGTTATAATCACCTCCGACCATCCCCACACCAAGGTCCAACCTCTAGTGTCCGATCTCAGCTGGCCATATTAGCGAGGCGTCCCTCACTAATATAGTCCACATCAACCTTCCACTCCACTATCTCCTCCCTCTACGGGTCTTTGTGGTGCAGTTACCGAATGCCTAGGGTTACGATAGGCGTATAGACGTTGAGAAGGGGGTTTTCCCCAACTCTTCTCGGCTACTCGCTCGATGATTAAAGGTTCGCGAAAGCTATATATACCCCTTTTCCATGCCCTAACTATTTTGGCCTTATGCCGCGATATCTTTTAGTGAATTGAAGCGTATAATGCATTTAAATTTTAATTTAAAATCATAATATTGTTAAACTGAATCTAATTAATAACGAAGCTGAAAAATCAATTAAAAATTCGAGATAGTTTAGAAGATATTTAAGAAATTGTCCAAAAATTTAGTGAAATTTGACCGTTTAATACCAGCTTGAGTTGGCAACACGCGCTAATCTGTTTTCCGGGGCGGGGCGGGGCGGGACGGGACGGGACGAGACGAGACGAGACGAGACGAGACGAAAGAGAGCTACAATGACTTAAGGGAGATAATCAACCAGCATAGAATGTTATCACCATTTGAAGTCAACAGAGCAGCGACACGGCTTTCATTTATCACAAGAAAGAGACGGCCCGGCTACGAAGAATTGAAACGTGCAAGCAGTTAGTGTTTTCGGACTCGACATATGAGATACCTACAGTCAGTAAAAGCTCGGCAGTTCTTCATACGGCCTCGTAATTGTAAACATAAAAGGAGCCATTCTAATGGTATGGAAATTAGTCTACTTTCAGTCTTTTAAGATATTTTTTTATCATAGGAGTGGAAGATAACGTCTTGTAACCGGTTTGGAAAATAACCTCTCGACCAGCTCAATCCTTGGATTCTTCCAATGACTGGGATCACTTGTATGATGGAAATATCAGTAATGGTCCTCTGTTAGCACGTCAAATCAAGAATTTCAGACGAAAATTGTACCGGAAGTAATTACCAATCATCTACCGACAATGGGTTGTAAATGGAACATTCAGTCTACAATATTCCTTGGTTTGTCCAAGAGGAACTTGCTACCATATCTTCGTCGTTTTCATTCCTTGTCTTCCTTGCCATCCCAGACTAAAATCTTCGTCTTTATCAAATCAGTGGATTATCAAAGATAATCACACAGTACAGCCTATACTCAAGAGTTAATTTATATTACAAGAACTTGTACTTCACATTTTTACTTCAGTAATGGTCCTCTATTAGCACGTCAAAACAAGAATTTTAGACGAAATCTGTACCGGAAGTAATTGCCGATCATCTACCGAAAATGGGTTGTAAATGAAACATTCAGTCTACAATATTTCTTGGTTTGTCTAAGAGGAACTTGCTTCAAAATCTTCGTCGTTTTAATTCCTTGTCTTCATTGCCATCCCAGACTAAATCCTTCGTCTTTATCAAATCAGTGGATTATCTCAAAGATAATCACACAGTACAGCCTATGCTCTAATGATAATTTATATTATAAGAACATGTATTTTACATATTTATTTAGAAAATAAACATTTCATTTGGTGTGTCTATTAAGAAATCTATGCCCTGCCTCATATAATTATGGGTAACGAAGGACATTTCATTTGGTGTGTGTATTAAAAAGTCCACGACCTGCCGCATATAATTATGGGTAACGCAGGACACACTTTTGCATTCTCTGAATCCTTGAGGTTAAGGTAAAATACTTATACTCCGTAACCTAGATGGGAAATAGAGAAGTGTGATTGAAATGCACGCTGTTTCTTCTACTTTTCCAATACTCCACATTTCTTTTCATCTTTTATTTTAGGTAAGGTTAGGTTAGGTTATGTTACCTTAACGTCGGGGTCGGGGAGGTTATATTTTGGTTTCCCAACTTGTTTAAATCTGTGTTTAACTAGGAAACTCTTGAACCCGAAAAAGGCTTATCAAATCTTATCAAGACGACGATTTCAGTTGCAGCGCGTAAGAAGCTACACACACACCAAACACTTACCTATGCGTTTCGTAGAGATAGAGTGGAGTCAAACTAATTCCCCTATTCCGTCTTTTACGTTGTTTCAAGCTTTAACACGCTACTGTTATCTCGGTCTTTGTATTCAACTTTTCTCGCGTTCAACCTATCTTTGCAGCGCGTAAAAAGCTACAAACCTCTACCTCTACCTCTAATCTATAGGTTTCTTAGAGATAGACTTAGAGTACCCTTTTCAGGCTAGCCCATTTATCTCTCTCTCCAATGGAAATTCTCAATGAAACGGCCTCGCGGTCGGACGGAGACGATCTCAGTATCATTCAGACAGAGTTTTTACCGCATAAGGTTAATCTCCATAGACGTTTCTGATGAAATTCTTTGAGACGGATAAATAATAAGATGCACAGAAATAAACATGATTCCTAGTACATAACGACGGGTCTGTCCGGGAATCGAACCGGGGACGACTCGCACCCTAAGCGAGTATTATACCACTGAACCAACGGCCCGGTATTGTGGCGAACCCCATCGGTCAGCTTACATTTCAAAAGATAGTTACAATAAGATGCGCAAACTTAAACATGATTCAGGTTTATGATACAAAACGACGGGTCCGTCCGGGCATCGAACCCGGGACCACTCGCACCTAAAGCGAGTATTATACCACTAAACCAACGAACCCTTGCTGTGCTGAACCCCATCGGACAGCTTACATTTCAAAAGATAGTTACAATAAGATGCCCTTAATTAAGCATGATATATAAAGGACGGGACCGTCCGGGAATCGAACCAGGGACCACTCGCACCCTAAGCGACTATTATACCACTAAACCAACGGTCCCTACTTGTGTTGAACCCCATCGGTCAGCTTATATTTCAGAAGATAGTTACAATAAGATGCCCTTAATTAAGCATGATACAAAACGACGGGTCCGTCCGGGAATCGAACCCGGGACCACGCGCACCCTATGCGAGTATTATACCACTACACCAACGGACACTATCTGTGTTGCACCCTATCTGTGTTGAACCCCATCGGTCAGCTTACATTTCAGAAGATAGTTACAAAAAAATGCACAGAAGTAAACATGATTCCTAGTACAAAAACACGGATCCGTCCGGGAATCGAACCCTAAGCCACCACTAAACCAAAGGATCCCCATCGGTCAGCTTACATTTCAGAAGAAAGTAACAATAACATGCCCAAACATAAACATGATTCATGGTTATGGTACAAAACGACGGGTCTGTCCGGGAATCGAACCCGGGACCACTCGCACCCTAAGCGAGTATAATACCACTGAACTAACGGACCCCTGTTTTGTTGATTCCCATCGGTCAGTTTACATATCAGAAGATAGTTACAATAAGATTCCAAACCTAAAACATGATTCATGGTTATGATACGAAACGACGGGTTCGTCCGGGAATCGAACCCGGGATCACTCGCACCCAAAGCGAGTATTATACCACTAAACCAACGGACCTGAGCTGTGCTGAGCCCCATTGGTCAGTTTACATTTTTTTTTTTTTGGAGTATTGCAGTTAAATATCATAATTACAAGTATTGAAATTATAATTAGGGATAGCGTGAAGAACTTCCCACCAAAATAAACCAAAGGTTTGTGCTATGGTGGGGTTTGTTAATCATGGTTTCATGTACCACGCAAAAACAAATGACAGTCAATTAAAAATAGAGTATAGATGTAACAAAGTTATCTAATTACAAAAAGATATAATTAAGTCAGTGTTTATTTCAGTCTTCTCTTATCTTCATTCACAGCACAGCGTCGGGCGTAAAATTAATCGAAAACGCAACTGTCTACTAGTGACTATAAGAATTTACGGTTTTACAATATTTACAATAGATTATGAAAGTATAGTTTTAACAGAAGTTTAAATCTTTAATTTGTTTCAGCGAGATGGGTAGTTCATTAAAGAGTTTAATGCTTAGTAAATCCTGATTATAGAGGGTTTTAGTTTTAAAAAATTTTGGCATAATTCGGTTACCTTGGTTTTGGAAACGAGTTTTATATCTAGGTAGGGGCGAGATATCATGTGAGTTATCATTATTTATAAGATTCATTCGTTTATGATATGTCAATAGAATATTTTTCTGGAATAATCTCTTCAATGGTAACACATTAAATTCCTTGTATAAAAGGTTAGTTGGGTAGAGAATAGGCTTTTTCAAGCATTTTTTTATAGCCCTATTTTGTAATCTTTCAATATTAATAATAATATTATTACGTGCACTACCCCAACACGTGATTCCATAGTTTATAAAAGATTGGAATAAACTAAAGTAAAGAATTCTATAAGTTTTAATGTCCAAAATATTTTGAAATTGACCAAGACCGTATATTTGAGATCTAAGTTTTTTTGATAAATAAGCTATATGTTCTCTCCAATTTAAGTGTTTGTCAACGACTATACCCAAGTATTTTACTGAGTTTTCTCTCTGGATTTTTTCACAGTTACAGTTATATTGCGGGTTATTAATAAGGCAGTTCGTATTTGTATGTAATTTCAGGTTATCAATATTGGATTCACCCCGTTTAGTAAGAGATAAAGTGAGGTAATTAGTTTTTTTCCCGTTAAGACTTAATAAATTTACGTCCAACCAATTTTTAGTTTCCAGTAAACCCCTATTTGCCTTTTGAAACGTTTCCTCCCATGTATTCCCAAAGAAAAGTAACACTGTATCGTCCGCGAAGGAAATAATTTCATCAGAGTAATTATTAATCAGAAGGTCGTTCAGATAAATGGAGAACAAGACTGGTCCTAGGATAGTGCCCTGAGGGACACCATAAGTATGTAGTAGATCACTACTTTTAGTTTTATTTATTTCGACCCTAGCTACCCTATTTTTGAGATAACTCACAAATAGTTTTAAAGGTAAACCATTTATCCCTATTCTTTCTAGTTTAGTTATTAAACGATCATGGCTTACAGTGTCGAACGCTTTCGCTAGGTCGAGGAATACTGCTATTACTTTTTTGCTTAGGTCGAGCTTTTTAATTACAAAGGTGTTAAATGTATGTAAGGCATCATCAGTAGATAAGCCTTTTCGGAAGCCGAATTGTTTCGGGGATATTAACTGGAATTTTTCCAAATATAAATCTAATTGTTTTTTTATTGCTTTTTCTATAATTTTAGATAATGTAGTTAGGATAGAAATTGGCCTATAATTAGATATCAGTGTTGAGTCCCCTCCCTTGAAAATAGGGATTATTAATGCCCTTTTACATAGTAGGGGGAAGGATCCGTCTGTAAAGCATAGGTTTATAATATGGGCAATTGGGGTAATTACAAATTTAGAAACTTTTTTAATGGTAATTGAATTAATCTTATCAACTCCACAAGACCTAGAACTCTTTAGTGAGTTAATAAGTATTTGTACGTCCCTAGGATTAACTGGATTCAGGAAGAAGGAGTTACCTTTTTTCCTGGAGTGGCTTAATATTGGATAAGATTTATCCATGCTATTCAAGTCTCTAGAGTTTTTAATCAGATCAGCTAGGTTCGCACCAACATTTGCGAAGTAATTATTAAATCCATTGGCTATTTCCAATGGATTTTTTTTTATGTCATAGATTGAGTCTTCGATTTTTATATTACTAATCTCATTTCTAATTTTATAATTCGGATTTCTTATCTCATTTATTATCTGCCAAAGTTTTGAATTTTCGCTCCGAGCACCCTTTATCTTAAGAGCGAAATATTGATTTTTAGTTATTTTAATTAAATTCTTTAGTTTCGTTCTGTATAGATAAAGGTTTTTTTTTAGGTTACTATTAAAAGGTTCCTTCAATAGTTTGCGTTTTAAGTTATCACGGACTTGTATACTTTTTAGTAAACCGTTTGTAATCCAAGGTTTTAGCTTTTTATTATTTTTACAATTAATTATTTTATCGTTTTCATTTTTGTTCGTATAGGGTTTTAACGCTAATTTTATATAGAACTTTAAGGTATCGGTAAATTTTTCACAAGCTGTGTTTACGTTAGAATCATTAAGAACTGCAGACCAATCCTCAAATTTTTATAATAGGTCTAGTTTTTTATAGTCAATAGGAGGGTGATCGTTATCGTTAGGATTTATAATATCATTATTAATGGTGAAAGCGGGTGAAGTTAATTCCATAATAATCGGGAAATGATCAGTAATTGACGAGTCCAGTATGTATGAATTTACAGGGGTGTGTGGTCTTTGCTTTAATCTAATAAAAATATGATCAACACAGGTTTTACTGAAAGGAGTAACTCTAGTGGCCTTATCAATTAGGGATACAAATTGATATGATGATAAAATACCTAGATAATCATTGAAGATAGTTACAATTAGAGGCCCAAACTAAAACATGAACCATGGTTATGATACATGATTGCTGGTACAAAACGATGGGTCCGTCCGGGAATCGAACCCGGGACCACTCGCAACCAAAGCGAGTATTATACCACTACACCAACGGACCGTTAACGTGGTGAGACCCTCAGTCAGCTTGCATTTCAAAAAGAAAGTTAAAATAAGATCCCCTTATTTAAGCATGATTCAAAACGACGGGTCCGTCCGGGAATCGAACCCGGGAGCGAGTTATTATACCACTAGACCAATGGACCCCTGGTGTGTTGAACCCCATCGGTCAGCTTACATTGCAGATAATAGTTACAATAAGATGCCCAGAACTAAACATGATACCTGGTACAAAACGACGATCCCGTCCGGGAATCGAACCCGGGACCACTCGCACCCAAAGCGAGTATTATACCACTAAACCAACGGACCGTTGCTGTGGCGAACCCCCTCGGTCAGCTTACATTTCAAAAGATCGTTATAGAAAGATGCCCAGAAGTTAACATGAATCATGGTACAAATCGATGAGCCCGTCTGAGAACTGAACCCGGGACCACTCGCACCCAAAGCGAGTATTATACCACTAAACCAACGGACCGTTATTGAGGTGAACCCCCTCGGTCAGCTAACATTTCAAAAGATAGTTTCAAAAAGATTCCCTTAATTAAGCATGAAACAAAACGACGGGTCCGTCCGGGAATCGAACCCAGGCCCACTCGCACCCTAAGCGAGTATTATACCACTAAACCAACGGACCCTTCCTGTTTTGAACCCCATCGGTCAGCTTACATTTCAGAAGATATTTACAATAAGATTCCCTTAATTAAGCATGATACAAAACGACGGGTCCGTCCGGTAATCGAACCCGGGACCACTCGCACCCTAAACGAGTATTATACCACTAAACCAACGGACCCTTCTTGTGTTGAACCCCATCGGTCAGTTTACATTTCAGAATAAGGATGCCCAAACTTAAACATGAATCTTTGTTATGATACATGATTCCTGGTACAAAACGACGGGTCAGTCCGTGAATCGAACCCGGCACCACTCGCACCCTATGCGAGTATCATACCATTAATATTAACTAGCGGTGTAGGCGAGCAGTCGCAAAATTTATCGCTCCTTCTCTTATCTAATTTACTGATAAGCTACGATGGAAAATTGTAACAGTTGTGATACCGCATTAGATAAGGCGAAAGAAATTATTCAGTGCTCAATCTGTCAATATTACTTCCATGCTAAATGTACCAGTTTAAAATCCGAAGAAAATCTCCGAAAACTTGGCGCTAAAAAAACAACATGGAAGTGTGAAGAATGTAAGCTGTCTACCAATGTAAGTCATATTAAAGAAACTAACGAGCCAACTCTATCAATCATCATGAATAAAATAACCGAGATGTCAAACAAGCTAGACAAACTTAATACCATTGAAAAAAATATGTCTGATATTGAAGTTTCAGTTAACTTCTGTTGTACTAAAATCGATGATTTTACTGCTGAGGCTAAAATTTTAACCCAAAATTTGGCTGATATGAAAAACAAGTACGACGAATTATCAACAAAAAACCAAGAATTAGATTCTAAAGTTAACCTCCTTGAATCGAAAATTTCACACCTAGAATTTGAGCAAAATAAACATTCACTAGAACTATCAGGTATTCCAGAAACCTTAAATGAAAATCTAAATCTACTCATTCAAGCAGTTGGAAATATCTTCAATATTTCTATAAAAAAAGAAGACATTGTAAAATGTTACCGCAAAAATATGTCCCCAACTAACAAAGCTAAAAAAATGATAAGCCCAATAATAGTAAAATTTAAAGATGTTAATACCCGTGAATTTATTTTCACTCAAGCCAAAACTAATAAAGCTCTCCTATATAACATAAATATTCATAAAAATTTTAAAAATGAGAGATTTTTTATTAACGAAATAATCACCCCTCATATTAAAAAAATTTTGTACGAAACTAAGCTCTTCGCTAAACAAAAAAACTTTAAGTATATTTGGATTAGTGATGGTAATGTTTTATTACGTAAAGAGGATGGTACTAAAATTTATAAAATTTCCTCATTACTTGATTTAAAATCGATCTAATATTATTAATAATATAATTTAATAAATTACAAAATTATATTTTATGATAGCTAACCCAGAAATTGATTTTTTTAGTAATGAATTTTCAACTACTGAATTATATCCTGAAATTAGTCAAATAACAACTTGTCAAAATCAAATAACTACTTATGTTAATGGCCTAAAGATTATCCACCTTAATATTAGAAGCGTTACAAAAAATTTCGATGAATTATGTATTTTGTTGAACGAACTAAACTTAGACTTTGATCTAATTATACTAACAGAATGTTGGTCTAAAGATAAAAATGTTCAAAACTTCCAATTAAACGGATATGAAAATTTTTTTACGAGTGAATTTATGAATAAAAGTGATGGTATATTGGTTTTTGTAAAAAATTCAATTAATGTGAACTGTTTAGAAATTAGTATAGGTGGTGCTACTTCGCTCGCTATTGACATTAAATACAATAATACACACAGCTATAGATTTCTATGTATTTATCGTTCCCCTAATAATTCAATTCAAGATTTTTTGTTTGATCTAAATCAATTATTGATTGACTTTGATAAGCTATTAATTGAAAATACCTATATAATAGGTGATATTAACATTGACATTTTATCTCCGGAATCTACTATTAATGTAACAACAGACTATCTAGATATCTTCAAGGATACAAACCACTAATTTATAACTTTACAAGAATTACGGAGGCAACTAAATCTTGTTTAGATCATTGTTATGTTAGAAATAGGAAACCAAAAAAAAATATTAGTGCAATTTTACAAACGCATCTTGCTGATCATTACCCAATCCTTATTAATATTCCGAGCGATAGTGGTGATGAAAATAGAAATTATATAAAGGAATCAACCTCAAATTACAATCCTACTAAAGACATTAATTATGATAAACTTAAAATGTTATTGAGTTTTGAAAGCTGGTACTCAGTGTTAAATGAAAAAAATGTTAATACCTCTTTTGATATCTTTCTAAACTCTTTGAAATTTTACATTGACCTTGCGAGTATTAATACGAAAACGAATAATGATCTCATTAAGAAGAATAAACCAAAACTGTTAAAACCTTGGATGACCATAGGGCTTTTAAATTCCTTAAAAAAACGTGACAAACTTAAAAATAAACTCTTAAAAGAACCATTCAATCTCAAGAAAAAAGTGAAGTATACGCAATATAGAAACAAAATAACTAAATTGATTAAAGCAGCTAAAAATATGTATTTTAAGAATAAAATCGATAAATCCGGTACCAACAGCCGCAAAATTTGGCAGACGATAAATGAAGCCTCATCCAGATTAAAACCGAAAAAAATTATAACCAAAATAAATGATAAGAATAACGTAGCTATCGATGCGATCATAAATTCTGCTGAATGCGCAAATGTCTTTAATAATTACTTCATTAATGTTGGTAAAAATATGGCGCAAGATATAATACATACCCGAACCCCGAATGATTATGATTTAACTGAAAAAATGGCAAAAAACATAAATTCATTATTTCTCACACCTATAGACCAATTTGAATTAAAAAGACAAATATTTAAGTTAAATAATAATTCATCTGTTGGTTATGATAATATAAATGCTAAACTTTTAAAAGAAATTTCTAATTACATAATACCACCATTATTGCATATTATAAATCAAAGTTTTCTAACTGGAGTATACCCAGACCCTCTGAAACTCGCCATTGTTTCCCCCATACATAAATCAGGTTCTCGAATAATGGTAGAAAATTATAGACCGATTTCAGTATTAACCCACCTGTCGAAACTTTTTGAAATGTGTATAAAAGGGCTTAGGTTCATTTGCTCGACTTCCA
Organism: Odiellus spinosus; assembly: GCA_963920705.1. Classification (NCBI taxonomy): domain Eukaryota; kingdom Metazoa; phylum Arthropoda; class Arachnida; order Opiliones; family Phalangiidae; genus Odiellus; species Odiellus spinosus. The sequence goes on from OY987234.1 coordinate 3,970,495, forward strand.
ATTGATCGACAATGAGTCCGTTTGATCGACTACCGTTTGATCGACAAGCCATTCCAATTGATCGACAGCCCAGTTTTTTAGCGAGTAACGAGTATAGGTCAGGTTAGGTTAGGTTAGGTTGGTTAATCTATTTATAATCGTTATTACGAAGTTGACCAATGCACCCTTTGTTGTCGGTAATTTGGGATTAGGCATCAATCATTTGATCCCTTTGTCGATCGTTTGGGAGTCGATCAAGTGGACCCTTTGTCGATCATTTGGGAGTCGATCAAGTGGACCTTTTGTCGATCATTTGGGAGTCGATCAATTGTGAGTCGATCATTTGGGTGTCGATCAAGTGGACCTCTTGTCGATCATTTGGGAGTCGATCAAGTGGACCCAAATCGTATAAAAGACTGTTTAGTCAGTTTTCTCGATAAGCACGCTATAATATCAAAAAACCAATATGGTTTTCAAAAAAATCTAAGCACAAATGATGCTATTTATAATTTTACGTCTAATATTGTTAATGCTTTAGATGACTCTAAAAAAGTATTAGCTATTTTCCTAGATCTAGCAAAGGCATTTGATACCATATCACATACACACCTATTAACAAAACTAGAAAATTATGGTATACGAGGTCTACCCCTACAACTCTTTAAGAGTTACTTAGGTGACCGTACGCAAATGGTCCGTATTCTTAGAACCCGCAAGGGTTCTATGTATTGGGCCCATCATCATCTGTAATGCTATTTTGATTTCCTAAAAAATTCAGTCTCTAGCCAATCAAAACGCTCCATTCTCCCATAGAATAACATTAAAATCGACTCTTTCGAGGACAAGTCCAGTGATTGACAGAACTAAAAGAGGAATTATTTGTTACAGATATAATCACTTTTAAATGGTAGAGCAAGGTTCGAATGTTGAACTTTTCAAGTTTCATTTAAAAATATTAAGTCTAAGTATTTTAAAATTAATTCTAAAGTTGACCCTTTTTTTGGTACTTAGCTGGTTTCGCGCATGGCCAAATCGTAATGTTATTCTATGGGATTTGGTTTTTTGAAAGTGGCTTACCTTTCAGATTTATTTTCTAATACTTCCGGATATTTTTCAGACTTGGATTTTCCGTGTGGTATGAATTAAGATTCGAGCTTTATTTTAAGACTAATTTCATAATTTTACACCAATTAGATGGCCCACAATCTATTTATGAAAACGGAGGGAACAACAAGGCGGAGAAATAGATTCGCCAAAAACCTAAGCCTAATTTGACAAATTAGGCTTAGGTTTTATATGGCTTTTTAAAATCACGAGCACGAGCGCGCGCGCTTGATTTGGAGGCTATGGGTATTGAACTCTAATGACTTAATTTCTCCTTCTTCATATTTTTGGTGTTTATAGACTGTGACCAAACTAATCGGTATAAAATTATGAAATTAGTCTTAAAATAAAGCCTGTAAAATATTTGGAAGCATTAGAAAATAAATCTGAAAGGTAAGTCTCTTGCAAAAAATCTAAATCCCATAGAATAACATTAATTTTCAATTTCTCCGCCTTAAAAGTACTCTCCTTTTTAAAAATGAGTGAAATTCCGAACGACTTGCCATTCCGAACGGCAATAAGGAAGGTATTAACATCAAAAATAATGAAAAAATTAATTGGAATTTGGTTTAAAGGGCAATGGGGAAAATATAAAGATTTCGCTGCGGCTGTCGGAGGTATTAACATCAAAATTGCTGAAATAATTAATTTAAATTTGGTTTAAAGGGCAATGGGGAAAATATAAAGATTTCATTGCGGCTGTCGGAGGTATTAACATCAAAATTGCTGAAATAATTAATTTAAATTTGGTTTAAAGGGCAATGGGGAAAATATAAAGATTTCACTGCGGCTGTCGGAGGTATTAACATCAAAATTGATGAAAAATTTAATTTAAATTTGGTTTAAAGGGCAATGGGGAAAATGTAGAGATCTGACTGAATCAAGTGAGGCTGCCCCAGCTATTAACATCAAAAATTATGAAAAAATTAATTTTAATTGGGTTTAAAGGGCAATGGTAAAAATGTAGAAATTTGACTAAATCAAGTGCGGCTGCCCCAGCCATTAACATCAAAAATTATGAAAAAATTAATTTTAATTGGGTTTAAAGGGCAATGGTAAAAATGTAGAAATTTGACTAAATCAAGTGCGGCTGCCGCAGCTATTAACATCAAAAATTATGAAAAAATTTAGTTTAATTAGGTTTAAAGGGCAATGGTAAAAATGTAGAAATTTGACTAAATCAAGTGCGGCTGCCCCAGCTATTAACATCAAAAAAATGTAAAAATTAATTTTAATTGGGATTAAAGGGCAATGGTAAAAATGTAGAGATTTGACTGAATCAAGTGCGGCTGCCCCAGCTATTAACATCAAAAATAAGGAAAAAATTAATTTTAATTGGGATTAAAGGGCAATGGTAAAAATGTAGAGATTTGACTGAATCAAGTGCGGCTGCCCCAGCTATTAACATCAAAAATTATGAAAAAATTAATTTTAATTGGGTTTAAAGGGCAATGGTACAAATGTAGAGATCTGACTGAATCAAGTGCGGCTGCCCCAGCTATTAACATCAAAAATAATGTAAAAATTAATTTTAATTGGGATTAAAGGGCACTGGTAAAAATGTAGAGGTTTGACTGAATCAAGTGAGGCTGCCCCAGCTATTAACATCAAAAATAATGAAAAAATAAATTTTAATTGGGATTAAAGGGCACTGGTAAAAATGTAGAAATTTGACTGAATCAAGTGAGGCTGCCCCAGCTATTAACATCAAAAATTGTGAAATAATTAATTTTAATTGGGTTTAAAGGGCAATGGTAAAAATGTAGAGATCTGACTGAATCAAGTGCGGCTGCCCCAGCTATTAACATCAAAAATAATGAAAAAATAAATTTTAATTGGGATTAAAGGGCACTGGTAAAAATGTAGAAATTTGACTGAATCAAGTGAGGCTGCCCCAGCTATTAACATCAAAAATTGTGAAAAAATTAATTTTAATTGGGTTTAAAGGGCAATGGTAAAAATGTAGAAATTTGACTAAATCAAGTGCGGCTGCCGCAGCTATTAACATCAAAAATTATGAAAAAATTTAGTTTAATTAGGTTTAAAGGGCAATGGTAAAAATGTAGAAATTTGACTAAATCAAGTGCGGCTGCCCCAGCTATTAACATCAAAAAAATGTAAAAATTAATTTTAATTGGGATTAAAGGGCAATGGTAAAAATGTAGAGATTTGACTGAATCAAGTGCGGCTCCCCCAGCTATTAACATCAAAAATAATGTAAAATTTTTTTTTAATTGGAATTAAAGGGCAATGGTAAAAATGTAGAGATTTGACTGAATCAAGTGCGGCTCCCCCAGCTATTAACATGAAAAATAATGTAAAAATTAATTTTAATTGGGATTAAAGGGCAATGGTAAAAATGTAGAGATCTGACTGAATCAAGTGAGGCTGCCCCAGCTATTAACATCAAAAATAATGTAAAAAAATTTTTTTAATTGGGATTAAAGGGCAATGGTAAAAATGTAGAGATTTGACTGAATCAAGTGCGGCTGCCGCAGCTATTAACATCAAAAATTATGAAAAAATTAATTTTAATTGGGTTTAAAGGGCAATGGTAAAAATGTAGAGATTTGACTGAATCACTTTTTAAAGGGCTAGTCTTTTAATATAGAAGTTAACACTTTCGTGTTAGACTGAAGTGACAGATATTATATCAAAAATGTCTTTGCGAACAAAGACCCAGAAGGACATGTTATGGCCTTGAATGTCTGAAGTGACAGATATTTAATTTTCTTTTAAAACATTAAATTTAAATACAATTAAATTTTCTTTTAAAACATGAAATTTAAATACAATTAGATTTTCTTTTAAAACGAAATTTAAATATAATCACAATCTGGCACGATTTAGAGTTTCAAATTTCAATACAACTGATTTTATTCACTCGGAAATATTTAAGAAAAACATAACAGACGATTTTCTCCCATTGACGCTTAACATTAAATTTCGATAGAAAAATATACTTAATTTAGCTTTGGCTTTAGGCATAGACTCAAAGTTCTATGATCTGATCTCATACCTTAATTGGATAATGTTTTCTATGGATAATGTTTTCTATGGATAATGTTTTCTATGGATAATGCTTTATTATAACTCTTCGACTTTAGTCGAGGCAATTCGTTCTTGTTCATGTTAGCTTATGAATGCTTATCAAGGAATTTAAAGGGAAAAAAATTCCCCATATTTTAATTTTTAATCTAGGTTGCAAACGAACAAACCTAATCCATGGATAATGTTTTATTACAACTCCTCGACTTTAGTCGAGGCAATTCGTTCATGTTAGCTTACGGATGCTTATACAAGGAATTTAAAGGGAATAAAAATTCACCATATTTTAATTTTTAACTTGGGTTGCAAACGAACAAACCTAATTCATGGATGTTTTTTTATAACTCCTAATAACTAATTAGTGGTCCCTTATGGAAATCATCATTTTAATTGTACGGTTTTAATGAAAAGAAAAATGAAAGTATTACAATTTATTTAAAAAGCTTATCCGCTCTAAAATTCGTCGCTTTGAAATTCTCTCCGCTTGCGCGCGCAATATAGCTTTGAAAGTACAAATTATTATGGTTTGCGTCGTCTGCTAAGCTAGAAAAGAAGGTGACTTTAAACGGGCTTTAAAAAACACATTTCCCTTTATCATATACCCATTCCAATAAACCGGCGAGTATTTTTAACGATCCGTTCAATTGCGAGTCGTGGAAATTCGGGTTAAACTAAGAAAACATAAAGTGGACTCGCGTTATACTGAAAAATAACAGTTCAATACACGTTTTCCCTGAAAAATAATTAAGCGAAATTTAATGTTAAGCGTCAATGGGAGAAAATCGTCTGTTATGTTTTTCTTAAATATTTCCGAGTGAATAAAATCAGTTGTATTGAAATTTGAAACTCTAAATCGTGCCAGATTGTGATTATATTTAAATTTCGTTTTAAAAGAAAATCTAATTGTATTTAAATTTCATGTTTTAAAAGAAAATTTAATTGTATTTAAATTTAATGTTTTAAAAGAAAATTAAATATCTGTCACTTCAGACATTCAAGGCCATAACATGTCCTTCTGGGTCTTTGTTCGCAAAGACATTTTTGATATAATTAATAAGGAGCTCAGTAGTCCATTACCTATATCTTATGGTGTCCCACAGGGAACGATATTAGGCCCAATTCTGTTCCTGATCTATATAAATGAATTCTGTAATTCTGCAATATCAGACTCCCTAATTTCATTCGCAGATGACACGGTGTTAATATTTGAGGGAAATAATTGGGAATCAACGTATCTCAAGGCAAATATGGGCTTAAACAAAGCTAGTAAAATCCTAGATAATGACCTACTGAGCTTAAATACTTCTAAAACTAAGTTTATTACATTTAGCCACCGAGTAACAGTATTACCCCACAATCTATCATTGAAAAATCACAAATGTGATGGTGCCAACTGCCTTACTTCATGCGTGGAAATTGATAAAGTTCATTCCATTAAATATTTAGGCCTTTACATAGATGCTAATCTAAAATGGGACATTCACGTGACATCATTGCTAAAAATTCTTAGATATACACTATATACTATAATAACCCTAAGTAAATTTTTACAACGCAACCTACTACGTATAGTATATTTCTCATTAATACAATCAACTATCAATTATGGTATTATAGCGTGGGGAAATGCTAGTTACTCTATTTTACGACCATTGGCGGTGATAATTAACAAAACTTTACGTATCTGTCTTCACAAACCCTTTGACTATCCAACTAAATTACTATATGAAGAATTTAAAATTATGACATTACAACAATTATATACCTTTGATTTACTTTTATATGGATTTAAAAACATTTATTGTAACCAACATATAAAACATTCCAAACACACAAGATTTGTATCTTGTGGTAATCTAGTTTTACCACAAAGAAACACAACCCTAGGGCAAAACCACGCCTTTTATAACAGTTTAAAACTTTTTAATCAACTAGATAGTAATATAAAATATATAACTAATTATTCGGAATTTAAAAAAAAAAAATAAGAATATGTATAATGAATAACAAATTTTTATAAATTTTGATATAATTTCTAATAACACTTAAAGCTATTACTTAACACTGTTCGCCAACCAATCTAGACTGTTAAAAAGACGTCGTCCACCCACAAGCATACACTTATGTGGATGACGTAAATTTTCCTTATCGACTAAATGTATAAATTAAAACTGTAATTAGCCCATTGGAGGAAATAAAAATCAAATCAAATTAAAAAAAAAAAAAAAAAAAAAAAAAAAAAAAAAATCAAACCAACGAACCCTATTTGTGTTGAACCCCATCTCTCAGCTTACATTGCGGAAGATAGTTACAATAAGACGCCCAGAACTACACATGATTCCTGGTAAAAAACGATGGTTCCGTCCGGGAATCGAACCCAAAGCGAGTATTTTTTTTTTTTTTTTTTTTATTCTCCATAAGATAAACTAATACAAGGCTAAAATATGTAAGGTAAGTAATGTAATTAAAGTGTTAAGGAGAGCGATGAGCTCCGGTCGGGTGTTGCGAGTGTGAAGCACTCTTTTGACTGAACGCAGGTCAGATCTTAGCGAAGAATCTATTAAGTTGCCAAACCCGACCATTACCAACAGTATCATTAAGAGCTAGTTCACACCGATAACGCCATAAACCATTTTTAACTACACTTATTACCAGAAAAAAACAATCCCACTCAAAGTTAGAAAAACGCCATCGGAAAGGTTGAGAATGGTATATCAAACAAAACTGAATATGTTTTAAGGGACGAAATATACAATCAGTACAATTTAACAAGGAACCAAGGGCGGTAAAAACACGAGTCCATACGAATTCAACGACTGTACAGGTAAGAAAAAGATGTTCGACTGTTTCGTTAGCACTGTTGCAAAACAGACAATCGGCCGAGTCGACTAACCCCGCATGAACAATTTTGCTCTTGACCGGAAACGCTTGATGGATGATTTTGTAATTATTAGTCGAGAGAATAGCACCGAAAAGTGAGTGTGCCAAGCGCTTAAAAGACGTTCGGGGAGCGGATCCTCTGAAAAAACGACGCCAACGCTCTTCCCCGGATGACTCGCAATCTGCTGGAGTAATTAAGTCGTGGTAAAGTAGGCGAACTTTTACCGAGATTAACGCGACGACGGTGCCATCGGAGGCATGAAGATATGGTGGCGGAATGGGTTGGCGTTCTGATGGTCGAGATGGGCGGTCAAATAAGGCGTGCCAAGGCGGTGGGAGCTATTGCTTAATGGCCGCATACAGCTGGACGATGTGTCGGTTGTCGAAGTCGTGAAACGGGAAAGTGAGGCGACATTGGTCCACTAAAGCAGGTGGGCGAAGAAATCCAGCCACGACGCCATAATGTAAGTCGCGGAGACGAATAAAGCCTGATTGAACTGTGAGTCGCATAGCACTGGAAAGACGGGAGGGCAAGGGAATTCTCGGGTTTAAAAAAATTGGCTCATTTAACGGATATGTGTAAAGCGCGACAGTTAGATTTTGACATCGGAGATATTGGTGCCATGCGCGTAATATTTCAACGTAACGAGCGGGTGTGACTCCAATAAGGTGACCGTGAAAAGCGACGCGAAAGTGGGAAATGAGGAGGTTGTGGAGAATTCGTTCATGGGTGGGCAGGGTGACCAATAACATGCCAAGCCCTTCTTGGACGCGGAAAGCGGTTATCTTCTGCTTCACGTCCGTCAGGCCAAAACCGCCCAATGGCTTTGGGCGAATTAAGGTTGTGTAATCGATAGTGTGTAGGCCTGCGCCCCAGATGAAGTCGAGGAAAACGGTTTTAATATTAGCGAGAAAGTCGGTGGGCACTGAGTAGAGAACAACGATCTTCCCGAAAAGAGATAGGCGGTGTCTTTGCCAGGCGCGGTGAATCGTCGTGATTTTCGAAAGTGTCGGGGTCCAATTTAAGGTGGCGGAAAGATATAAATCCCAAGTAATTTGATAGGGTCGGAAGACACTCTGATACCACAAATAACCGCCTCGTTCCTCGAGCGCCATGATCCTAACCATTGCCCTTGACTCTTGCACAGGTTTATGACAGCGCCCGAAGCTAAGCCATAAGCTTCATAAATCGAAACCACCGCGCCAATGGAAGTGGTGTTGGGCAGGACTAAGGAGTTGTCATCCACATGCTGGAAGAGGACGGGCATTGCGGTCTGCTTTATAAATAGGCGCGAAATGTCTGAAGAACGCGAAAGGGCGAGACACAAAGGTTCTGTGGATAACGTGTATAGAAGGGCGCTCAGAGGACAGCCTTGTCGGACGGAGCGCCCGAGGCCAAAAAAATCCGTGACGAACCCATTGACTTTGATGGCCGTACTGCTACTGGTTAGAAGTATTTCGATCCAGTGGAGAAAAGTAGGGCCGAACCCGAATGCCTTTAGCGTGGTAAGCAGAAAATGCCAGTTGACAAAGTCGTAGGCCTTTTGCAAGTCAATTTTCAATAGAACACCGGGCGCATGGAAGATAGCAAGATGGGAGACGATGTCCGAGATATACCGAGGTGTAGAAGATACATCGCGGCCACGGACGGCACCGGTTTGATAGGGTGAAATTATGTCAGGAGCAATCAATGAAAGACGACTAGAAAGTACTTTGGCGATGACTTTGCGGTCGACATTTAATAAAGTGATGGGGCGCCAGTTACGTAAAAGAGTGAGGTCGCCATCCTTGGGGAGAAGTACGACTAGGCCTTGAGTCATTGAAGGAGGTAACAAACCCGTAGCGATTATGGCGTCAAGGAGCCGGAGAAAATCGTCCTTTAAAAGAGGCAAGGTAAAACGCCAGAAGCGGACCGTAAGACCATCATGGCCCGCGCTCCTGCCAGGGGTCATGGAGGAAAGGGCACAGCGAAGATCGTCCCATGAGATGCGTGCATCGCACACCGCCGCCGCCTCGTCTGTAAGTTTGTGCGCGACGAGGCTCGCAAATTTTTTGCCCTCCGATATGTCGTACCCACGCCTACTGAAAAGATCGAAAATAGTGTGTCGAATGTCTGTAGAATCCGTGACCAGGGTGCCATCGGAAGTGGTTAGTGACTTTATATTACATCGGCTCTGCCGATGTTTTTCGAGGCTCAAGAAATAGCCGGAAGGCTGCTCACCCAAATCGCGCCACTCTGTGTTGGAGCGAATAACGGCGCCCCGCAAGTCATATTGATCATGTTCTTTAATGGAGCGCTGGACTTCGCTGTATTCATTGTCAACTGGTTCGTGAATCTTCAAACGTTCAGACAGGTCGGCTAAACGGTGAGTCAGCGCGATTCTGGACGCGAAGACATTTTCGACTTCCCATAGAAAATAGAGTGGTCCCTTATTGTAGATTTGAGGGACTCGTACCAGCGGAAAATATCGTTATGATTGTCTGGGGTTAGTCGGCTTCGGCGAATAATGCGCTCGAGGCCAGTGGTAAAGGTGTTGTCTTCTAAAAGGGAATCTTTAAAGGACCACGTTCCCGGGCCTCGAACGACGCCTTCATAATCAAAGTGTAAAACTACCGCCCTATGGTCCGAAAGAGGACAGTCGCGAATAAAAGATTGTTTAACATTCAGTGTGTCATTATTATGTACGAAAAAAGAATCAATGCGAGAGCGAATAAATTTTCCGAACGGGTGTAATCAAAAGAGTGTGGGTGTTTATTCCTAAAGGTGTCACACAAGTGTAACTTTTTAAGCAAGAGAGAAAGAGCCGTGGGAGGGTACGAACCAAGGGAACGCGCCACAGGGAGTCTATCTGAGTGTCGGGAAACAATATCATTAAAATCGCCACCCAAAAAAAACTCTGCCCACGGGACATTGTTGAGCGATAATATCAAAGAAGGAGGCTCTGTCAATTTCCCCGCTGGGTGCGTAAACAGTTAAAAAGTTACACTCGGTGTCAAAAATTTTAGTAGAGACTAATTATAACCGCCCCGCAACAAAATCAGTGGCTTCGCTACGGCCTACTTCTACATGCGGTTGGAATAAAATCGCAACCCCTCGAAATTCGGTAAGAACATCGTTAGAAAAATAAATTGTACCAAAAAATATGCTTTTAAAAAAGTCAACGTGACAAGCAGACCAGTGAGTTACCTGTAAAAATACAATGTCAAAGGGCTTACACCATTCAACCAATTCCACCATTTTAGTCCGGTCCCGAAGGCCATTAACGTTAATTGACATCACCTTTAGAGTCATGCGAGCTAGAAAGAGGAGGTACCGAAAACGACTGAGTAGTAGAGAGAACAACCTTGGATGTGAAAACCTTGGCCGCGTCTAGATTAGGTGAGGGCTTTGAAAAACGTTTCGGGATCTTGGCATACGGGGAAAGAACTTCGGTGCGAGTAGTAGAAAGGGGATGTTTGGCCCCTCCAGAAGCGAGTTAAAGACGGGCTTCGAAAGTGGTGTCATCCATTAATTCGTCGTCGGAATGATCAAGTATCATGGCAGTGGAGGTAGTATCGCTCGAATTGGGAACTTCAGAGGAGGTGGGCGCAGTGGGTTGATCAACCACGGGGTCGGGAATGACGGGCAGCGCAGCAGGCCGCAAGAATGAAAGAGGAGGGAAACGATCAGAACGAGGAAACTAGATGACAGGAGCCGGGCAAGCTCGTGCCAAGTGGCCAGCCTCTTCGCATTTTCGACAAATGTTTTTCGGGCAATCTTTGTAAATGTGGCCAGTGGCTAAACATCCATTACACACGCGATTTTGCGCCTCATGGCGAACGCGATAAAAAAACTTCGCGCCCGAGTACGTCAGGGATCTTTAAGCCATAAGGGAGAGATGATTCTCCCTCTGGTAACACCACGCGAACGCAACGTTCACCGAAGTAAAAATTATCAGATTTTCGCCAAACTATTTCACCTTTAAGTTCGCAACCAAACGAAAGGAGTTTCGCAATGAGCGCGTCGTCCTGGACAAATTCAGGAACCCCAAAAAAGGTGAGCACAACGGATTTCTTCGAGACACTTTCAACCGCTCGTAATAGGCCAGCAATGTCAAGTCCAGACTATAAACATTTGTTAGGGGCTAAACATATCCATTTAGTATTTATTCATTCCTATATTAAACTATTATGTATTCGTGTTATGTAGACTTTGACCCTTAGTTGTAATATCAATATTGTATATAAAAGGATAACGTATAACGCTGATGGTTAGTTAGAAACCGGACCCCGCCGATACGCTGACCGGCTTAGCACCTGTTTTACCATGTATAAATAAACGTATTTTAACTATACAACGTGTCTTTATTAATGGACTCTCAACCTTAACAAATGGCGACGGAGACTTCACGAGATCACACGCGAACAATGTCGCGACTCGCCTAACATAGGACCACGATTTCGGGGAAATTAATTTATTCGAGTAGCAACATCAGAAGCTCCTCCACGGAACCACCGCAACTACAACATGGCGTCTGGCACAACTCAGTTCCCACCCTTCATGCCGCTTCAGGACCAATGGACCATTTATGCTGAACGTATGGATCAATATTTTCTGGCAAACAAAATCAAAGAATCAACGGCCGAAGGCGTCGATAACACCGAAGTACGAGAACTGAAACGAGCAACGTTGCTAACTGTCGTGGGCACGGACACCTACATCTTGCTTCGAAATCTTATTGCACCGTCCAAACTAACAGACAAGTCATACGAAGAACTAAAAGCAATTTTGGCCAAACACTACAATCCAGCACCATTGGAGATTGTGGAAAGAGTTAAATTTTACCGACGTGATCGTGCAGTTGGGGAATCAATATCATCATTCGTGGCAACCATTAGGAAGATGACTGAATTTTGCAATTTTGGCGCGACCTTGGACACCATGCTACGGGACAAATTTATCGCAGGCATCAACAACGATCCTGTTCAACGTGAATTGTTAAACATACCCCAAGTCACCTTTGAAAAAGCAGTCAACAAGGCCATGTCAATAGAAACCATTGAGCGAGAATCAAAAGCCATTAATAGTAGCAGCCGCAACGATCTTGACACAGCAGTCAACAAATTATCCCTTGACAAACACCGAAACAGCACGTCACGAACCAGAAGTAGTACGCCTCGTCTAGTCAGAAACCAAGATTACATGCCAAAGGATTCACAGTCATCGAAATCCACATACCAGCAACAGCACCAAGCAGGGAACAAGCCATGTATACGTTGCACCAGTACGAGACACAAAGAATGGGAGTGCCCGTTCATGACAGCAGAATGTTACTCATGCCATACAAAGGGTCATATCGCTACAGCTTGCCGAAGATACCCGCGACAGCAAATAAAAGGAGAACAATCTTATCGATCACGACCACCAAACCACCAAGCTCACCACATCATTCAACACCCAGTACAGAGTAGTATGGATGACGCAGAACATGTACCACAAGCGGAGTATGACATCTTTTATATTGGACTAATTAACACCATATTAAACAACAACAAGAATAATCCGTTGCGCCCCATCATCATCACATGCGATATCAACAACAGGCCTGTGGAGTTTGAGTTGGACACAGGATCAGCCTACACTCTCATATCTGAAGACGTTCAAAATAAAATTCCACTAATGCAAAAGCTAGAACCACCACCATCCACTTTGACCTCATTCACGGGACATTCAGTCAAACTTAAAGGCCAAGTAGTCGTTCGTGCAACATGGAACAAAAGAACCTTATCGATGCCAATCTTAATATACAAAGGTCATGGACCAACTCTCATGGGCAGGCAATGGATCTTTTCGGAGTTTAACATCTTACCAAGACCGGACAATCGTATTTACCACATTGAGCACCCACTATCAGGAATTGAACAAATCCTACTAAAACATAACAACCTGTTTTCACCTGGCATAGGATGCTTAAGAGGAGTTAAAGTCAAACTATATATCAAAAGCGATGCACACCCACGCTTCTTCAAGGCCCGATCCTTATCATATCACCTAAAGGAGAAGGTAGAAAAAGAAATCCTGAGATTGCGGGACAACGGTATCATCAGTTCCATACCGTACGCCGAATCAGCAACCCCGATCGTACCGATTCTCAAGCAGAACAAGGAGATTCGTATATGCGGGGATTTTAAAGTCACGACCAACAAGATAATCGACACGGAGAAATACCCACTACCCAAAGTGGAGGACATATTCGCAAAATTGGCAGGCTGTACCGTGTTTTCAAGACTGGACTTGCGTAATGCATACAATCAGTTGGAACTGGCAGAGGATTCGAGAAAACATGTTGTAATCAACACAACGAAGGGGCTGTTCCAATATAATCGATTACCATTTGGAATCTCGTCGGCATCGGCAATTTTTCAACGGCACATGGAAACGTTACTCCAGGATCACCCATCATGCCTGCCGTTCCAAGACGACAACATAGTCGGAGGGAAAAATGTCGAAGATCACAACCAAAAACTAGATAAAATACTAACAACCCTGGAAGACGCCGGTCTCAAACTCAATCGAGAAAAGTGCCAATTTCTTCGATCATCCGTGGACTTTTTGGGGTATCGACTAGACGCCAATGGTCTCCATCCTCAAGAAGGTAAACTAGACGCCATTCGACAGGCACCAGCGCCGAAATCAGTAGAAGAACTCCGGTCGTTCCTGGGATTGATAAATTATTATTCAAGATTTATACCTCAATCGTCTACATTATTGGCACCATTATACGATCTCCTAAATAAATCATCGAAATTCGAATGGACCACCAGACATCAAGACACATTCAACATAGCAAAAGATGCAATACAATCGTCGGACATGCTAGTTCACTTCGATCCGGATAGAGAAATTATATTGGCATGTGACGCATCACCAGTTGGCCTCGGTGCGGTGATTTCCCACATAATTGACAATGAGGAACGTCCAATAGCCTTTGCCTCACGATCACTAGCAAAGGCCGAACGTCAATATCCACAAATCGAAAGGGAGGCTCTTGCGATAATATTTGGCGTTGGTCGCTTTCGCGACTATCTGCTCGGGAAGAAGTTCACCTTAATTACTGATCACAAACCGTTGGTGGTAATATTTTCTGAAGATAAACAAATACCACCAATGGCGGCAGCAAGGATACAACGATGGGCATTAATGCTGTCAGCATATGACTATAAAATCGTTCACAAGAAAGGATCAGCTCATAACAATGCGGACGCTCTCAGTCGCCTACCGATTAAACAGCAAGAATGGGAACCACCGTTGCCAACGGAACTAGTACTGTTACTACGTTCTGGAGACGACGCGCTAATAGACACTAAAGAAATGAGCCGAGCTACTGAACAAGACGTCACCCTGTCGAAAGTAATGAACTTCACTAGACAAGGCTGGCCCACGAAATCGTCAAGCATTCCAACTGAAATCACTAAATACTACCGAAGACGTTATGAAATTTCAATCGCGAAAGATATCCTATTGATTGGAAACAAAGTTATAGTACCATCGAAAATGAGACCCAAGATAATGGCAGAACTACATAGCACTCACCAAGGCGTTCGATCCATGAAGGAATTAGCACGTTCTAAAGTTTGGTGGCCGGGTATTGATGAAGACTTGGACAACTGGTCTCATAACTGCAAGACATGCCGAGTGTTAGCACCAATGCCACCGAAGACGTATTCGCCATGGCCGCCTGAGAATTTCCCTTGGCGTAGGGTCCATATCGACTTTGCCGGCCCAATAGAAGGACAATACTTATTAATAACAGTCGACTCTTTCTCTAAATGGATGGAGGTAGATATTACGAAGAACACCACATCGGCCACTGTCATAAATTGTCTTCGCCAACATATGTCAAGATTCGGCATTATGAACAAGCTAGTTAGCGACAATGGTACATGCTTCACCAGTGAAGAGTTCAGAAAATTCGCAATTATGAACGGAATAGAACACATTACAACCGCTCCATATCACCCGGAATCAAATGGGCAAGCGGAGAGATGCGTCAGAACTGTCAAAACCACGCTAAGCAAGATAACTGGAGGAACCTCGACGGAAATAGAGCTAGTCGGGAACGGATTAACGAAACATCAAGAAGGTTCTCTCCAATTAAGAATAGCACGATTTCTACTTAACTATCGTAGGACTCCCGTAAACGGAGGGCCATCACCGGCGGAGAAAATGCTAAATAGGACACTTAGAACAAGAATGGACTTATTTCATCCTGATCAGAAAAATGATCACAAGAGAAATCCAAACATGAAAGAAAAGCGCTTAGTTATGGCACGAAATTACGGTCGAGGCCCCAAATGGATTGAAGGCATCATAATCAAGGAATTGGGCAACACGATGTTCCTAATTGAAACCGCCCAGGGAACAATACGGAGACATAAAAACCAAATTCAAAGGAAAGATATAGCACAAGAAAACGGCGTTCCGGATCCCAAAAAGGCTACTGTGTCATCAGCACCTAGTACTTCACCAGAATCGACATCGATCCCACTACAAAGTCAACCTATAATAAATTTTGGACAGGGAGCCACTCTAATTCCATCTCGAGACATTACAGGATTACAGATTCCGATAATCACAGCAGCTGGCCAACCACAAGTACAAACACCTGCATCAGTCCCGACACTGACAGCGTCACCACAACAAAGGGAAGACGCCATCAACATACAACCATCATCTAATCCAACGAACACGTCGTCCACGCGCCTGACGACCAGAATGGAAACCGGAGCCGACATGGACAAGAAAGATAGTCTAAGAAGAAGTACTCGTCAATGTAAACCGCCGGACCTATTAACATATTATCAAAAGGGGAAGTGATGTTAGGGGCTAAACATATCCATTTAGTATTTATTCATTCCTATATTAAACTATTATGTATTCGTGTTATGTAGACTTTGACCCTTAGTTGTAATATCAATATTGTATATAAAAGGATAACGTATAACGCTGATGGTTAGTTAGAAACCGGACCCCGCCGATACGCTGACCGGCTTAGCACCTGTTTTACCATGTATAAATAAACGTATTTTAACTATACAACGTGTCTTTATTAATGGACTCTCAACCTTAACAACATTCTTCAACATCGTTTTCCGAAATGAACCGCCGGCACCAGGAATTACGGACGGAATAGAGTCTTTACCAAAGGCTTGACGGGTAGCATCGGCAACAACCGTAGCAGTGGAATCTTCAATAACGACAAAAACGCTGCGCTTTAGCGCCTCTATAATTACGGAATTCCCGCAGGAAAACCGGATTAGTAAGAAACGATGTTACTCAAAACGTAAATACGATTAGCGATAAAAAATTAGAAAGTCAATACGAAACGCGATAAGAACGGAGATTAGATAGAAACGCGGAGAGCGAAAAAAGCGACCGCACTTCACGAGAGCTCGAAGCGATTTCCCAAACGGACCGTTATTGTGGTGAACCCCCTCGGTCAGCTTACATTTCAAAAGATAGTTATAAAAAGATGCCCATAAGTAAACATGAATCATGGTACAAATCGATGAGCCCGTCTGAGATTCGAACGCGGGACCACTCGCACCCAAAGCGAGTATTATACCACTAAACCAACGGACCCTTGTTGTGGAGACCTCCCTCGGTCAGCTTACATTTCAAAAGATAGTTACAATAAGATGCCCTTAATTAAGCATGATACAAACGATGGGTCCGTCCGGGAATCGAACCCGAGGACCCCGAGACCACTCGCACCCAGAGCGAGTATTATACCACTAAACAAACGCCCCTTATTCTGGTGAGCCCCCTCGGTCAGCTTACATTTCAAAAGATAGTTACCAAAAGATTCCCTTAATTAAGCATGATACAAAACGACCTGGTCCGTCCGGGAATCGAACCTGGGACCATTCGCACCCTAAGCGAGTACTATACCAATAAACCAACGGACCCTTGCTGCGTTGAACCCCATCGGTCAGATTACATTTTAAAAAGATAGTTACAATAAGATGCCCTTAATTAAGCATGATACAAAAGACGCGTCCGTCCGGGAATCGAACCAGGGACCACTCGCACGCTAAGCGAGTATTAAACCACTAAACGAACGGACCTTTGTTGTGTTGAAGCCCATCGGTCAGTTTACATTTCAGAAGATAGTTACAATAAGATGCCCAAACTTAAACATGAATCATGGTTATGATACATAATTCCTGGTACAAAACGACGGGAATCGAACCCGGGACCACTCGCACCTTAAGCGAGTATTATACCACTAAACCAACGTATCTTATGTGTGTAGAGCCCCATCTCTCAGCTTTCGTTGCAGAAGATAGTTCCAATAAGAAGCCCAGAACTAAACATGATTCCTGGTACAAAAAAGCGGTTCCGTCCGGGAATCGAACCCGGGACCACTCGCACCCAAAGCGAGTATTATACCACTAAAAAAACGGCCCGTTATTGTGGAGAACCCACTCGGTCAGCTTACATTTAAAAAGATAGTTAAAAAGATTCCCTTAATTAAGAATGATACAAAACGTCGGGTCCGTCCGGGAATCGAACCCGAGACCACTCGCACCCTAAACGAGTATTAAACCACTAAACCAACGGACCCTTGCTGCGTTGAACCCTATCGGTCAGCTTACATTTCAGAAGATAGTTACAATAAGACGCCCAAACTTAAACATGATTCATGGTTATGATACAAAACGACGAGTCCGTCCGGGAAAACGAACCCGGGACAACTCGCACCCAAAGCGAGAGTTATACCACTAGACCAACGGACTCTTGCTGTGTTGAGCCCCATCGGTCAGCTTACATTTCAAAAGATATTTACAATAAGATGCACTCAATTAAGCATGGTATAAAACGAGGTGTCCGTCCGGGAATCGAACCCGGGACCACTCGCACCGTAAGCTAGTTTTATACCACTAAACCAACGGACCCATGTTGTGTTGAACCCCATCGGTCAGTTTACATTTTAGAAGATAGTTACAATAAGATGCCCAAACACAAACATGAATCATGGTTATGATACATGATTCCTGGTACAAAACGACGGGTGCGTCCTGGAATCGAACCCGGGACCACTCGCATCCTTAGCGAGTATTATACCTCCAAACCAACGGACCCTGTTTAGTTGTACCCCATCGGTCAGCTTACATTGCAGAAGATAATTACAATAAGATGCCCAGAACTAAACATGATTCCTGGAACAAAACGATGGGTCCGTCCGAGAGTCGAACCCGGACCACTCGCACCCAAAGCGAGTATTTTTTTTTTATTTAAAATCCAAATTGAAACAGAAAACTACAGAATTAATTGCAAAATTAATCACAGAAAAATAAAAAGCAATCGAACAAGTATTTTAAGGTAACATTGCTAGAAAAACGGTGACTAGGGCCAACAGCCCAGAGTGAAGATTGCGGGAATGTAATACCCGAGCATGTAACAACAATGCTCTTCGTAACCGCGCCAGAAAAAATTGAACATTCCAATCAATAGGATGGCCAACAGCTAATGAACAATGGTTACGCCAAAGTTCTTGTTTGACTACACTTAAAATTAAATAAACGGTGTCAAGTTCAAGGGAGGACAATTGAAAGCCTTTAGGACGACAATTAAAAATTAGAATCTGGTGAATAAAACTACGCGGACAGGTCAGAAATGCACAGTTAGGAATCGCAGAACCAAGGGCGGCAATTATCAAGTCCCATAGTGATACTACCACCGAACACGTGTGGAACAAATGGGCCACCGTTTCTGTGGCGGTGTGGTAGAACAAACACAAATTATCCGGAACTAAGTCAGCGTGGACTAAACGCGCTTTTACCGCAAAACCTTGGTGCAAGATTTTGTAGTTAACCGTGGAAAGCTGCGCACCCAAGGAACGATTAGCAAGCCGCTTATAAGAGATTTTAGGTAAGGGCCCTCCAAAAAAAACCTGCGCCACCGTTCTTCCCCGGACGATTCGTCGGCACGAAGGGGGAGGAGGGAAAGATAATACGCACTAACCTTTACCTATTTTAACGGGTAAGCTTCACCATTGGCCGCTAGCAACCCGACGAGCAAGCTCGAACACCGCTGTTCGAGACAGTTAGGCCGCGTAAAAAGGCGACGCCACGTGGGTGGCAATGAAAGTTTGATTATAGAGTACAATTCCTTAACGCGCTGCGCATTTATATCCGCGAAGGGAAAAATCAAGCGACACTGATCAACAATGGCGGCTGGGTGAAGGAAACCCGCAACCACGTCGCGATGAAAATCATTGAGAGTTGTAAAACCCAAAAGAGCGAAAAGCCGCGTCTCCTCCGAAAATCGCGCGGGAAGCTCTTTACGCGGGTTGAGAAACACCGGTTCTTGCAAATGGTACGCATGAGGTGATACCGTAAGCGAGTTATAACGCAACCAAGTAGACCAGGCGGTGAGGATCTCAATATAGCGCAGTGGTGTCCGCAAAATAAGGCAAGTGCGAAACGGAATGCGAAAGGGTTCCAAAGGCGGCAACCTACCCCCACCAAATTGAGAAAGCAACTCTTCGTGCAGCACTTGCTCATAGGCGGGTAACGAGGACAGTATCATGCCGTGGGCTTCGAGGAGGCGAAAAGCTTGGATTTTGCACCCTACATCCACCAGGCCGAAGCCGCCAAATAATTTAGGACGGGTGAGCGTGGAGTAGGCAATGGCATGCATGCCAGATCTCCACAGAAAATCAAGGAACGAAGCTTTAATATCATGGATAACAGTAAGGGGTATTGCAACGGCACGGGCCAGGTGCCAAATCTGTGAAGCGGCAAGGCAATTGATGACAACGATTTTACCAAAGAGAGAGAGATGACGCCTCTTCCAAGCACGGAGTACAGCCCGTATTTTCTGCACGGGACCATCCCAATTTAACGAGGCGGAAAGGGTAACGTCGGGTGATAAAAAGGCCCCAAGGAGTCTAATAGGGACGGCCGAAACATGGATGCCAGCAATAACCGCGGGAGCCTTGATCGCCCATGACCCCAGCCACTGGCCCCGACTTTTGGCCAAGTTTATAACCGCCCCAGACGCCCCACTGTATGAGTGATAAACAGACACAACGGCCGATATGGAATCTTCCGTTTTGAGGACTAAAGTGTTGTCATCGACATGTTG
Source organism: Odiellus spinosus (assembly GCA_963920705.1). NCBI lineage: Eukaryota > Metazoa > Arthropoda > Arachnida > Opiliones > Phalangiidae > Odiellus > Odiellus spinosus. Next base: position 3,990,638 of record OY987234.1, read on the forward strand.
AAAAAGCACGTGAAGAGCTTGCGACCGCACAAGCAACCGAGGAATGCGAGGGGGACGTAAAAGTGCGAGACAGAGCGGTTCGGTCGTGCACGCGTAAAGGAGTGGGCTGAGCGGACAGTCCTGGCGAACGGACCGACTGAGGCGGAAAAAAATCGGTAAGGAATCCATTAACCTTAATAGTTGTACTATTACAAGTCACTAAAATCTCCATCCACTGAAGAAAACGGGACCCAAAACCAAACGCCCGCAACGTGGCCATTAGAAATGACCAATCTACGTAATCAAAGGCTTTCTGTAAATCCATTTTCGGGATCGTGCGAAATATCGAGATGGGATACAACATCCGATAGGTAACGTATTGTAGAAGTGACGTCACGCCCGCGAATAGCCCCGTCTGACACAGGGAAAGAATGTCCGTTGCAACAACCGAAAGCCGAGAGGCAAAGACTTTTGCGAGGAGTTTACGATCGATATTTAAACATGTGATAGGCCGCCAATTACCAAGAAGAGTTAAATCACCGTCTTTAGGGATAAGGACAATCATACCCCTAGTCATAGAGGGAGGGAGACGGCCCGAGTCTTGTATAGCTCCGATCAGACGTAAAAAATCGTTCTTCAACAATGGCAGAGCGAACCTCCAAAAGCGAACCGTCAAACCGTCATGACCTGGACTCCGGCCTACCTTCATGGCAGATAAGGCAGCGCGGAGATCATCCCAGGAGACTGGGGCGTCACATGAAATCGCTGCGTCGGGCGATAACCGACCGCTCACCAAATCGACAAAGTAGTCCGTCTCAACTGCATCGCTCTGTCCCTTACGAAAGAGACCGCAAAAATACTTAAAAATCGAGGCCCTGACGGCCGCGGGGTTCGTAGTCAACGTACCAGTGGTAAGACGTAATTGTTTAATAGCTCGCCGTCTCTGGCGGTATTTTTCAAGGCTGAGAAAATAGCCAATGGTTGTTTGCCTAAATCTTGAAACTCCATATTTGACCTGACGAACGCACCCCTTAAGGCGTAATGATCATGTTCGTTTAATAAGGTTTGAACGTCGTGAAGTTCTTGATCGACTGGATCGCCACGCGCGAAACGAGCAGATAGCGCGTCACGGCGATTGACGAGTTCAACACGAGACGCACGACGCGACGCGGCCTTTGACTTCCCGAAAAAAATGGAATAATCACGAATCGTGGTCTTAAGGGTCTCATACTACTGAAAATATCGGCGCGATACTCCGGGGAAAGGCGACTACGCCGAATAATCCGTTCTATGCAGGTGGTAAAAGTATCATCGGCCAAAAACGAATCATTAAAGGACCACGTGCCTGGGCCCCGCACTACACCCTCAAAATCGAACTGAATAATTACCGCCCTATGATCGAAAAGGGGACAATCCTGAATATATGCTTGTTGAACGTTTAGGATATCACTATGAAGAACAAAAAAATAATCAATACGGGAACGAATAAAGCGGCCAAACACATAACCAGAACGGGTAAAACCCAAACTTTGTGGGTGTTTACCCCTGTAAGATTCATAAAGCCTCAAATTTTTAACTAAATTTTGAGGCGGCGTAATAGTTTTTTGTGCACAATGTTTCCCCACTGGAAGCCTATCTAGATGTCTATGTACAATGTCATTAAAGTCGCCCCCAAAAAGCAGCCTTCCGACAGGAAATATTTTATGGATAATATGAAAAACAGTTTCACGGTCGCAGTCGTCATTAGGGGCATACAAATTTAAAAAATTATATTCGACATCAAATAAGAGTGCCGTTACTAGCAAAAGACGACCTGCAATAAGAGACGTGACGGTAGAGGTAACAACCTTTAAACATGGCTGAAATAAAATTGCAACTCCCTTGAACCCTGTAGACACATCATTAGAAAAATAAACATCTCCAAAAAAGAGGGATTTAAACAGTGTGACATGAGAATCTAACCAATGAGTCTCTTGTAAAAAACAATGTCAAATTCTGAGCACCACTCAATTAGTTCCAACATTGTTATGTCTTTTACTATATTATAATTTACTAGTCGTTTAGACATAATAGTTATTTAATACTGTTAATATTATTTTACATGTTATTATCATTACTCGCTCTCTGGCTTCTACAGCTAGACTGGCGATAATATACAGGGTGTTTTAGAAAGGTCTGGAAAAAATGAAGGGGGTTCTTCGTGGGGTCAGACTGAGTGAAAAAGGTTTTTTGAACCTTTAGTCTCACGCGCTGCGTTGCGTAGTTATGAGCCCTTGAAAATAGTCCTCAAAAATACGAAAAATGACCGAAAGGTGTAGGTAAGATTGTGCCTTTGACCATTATTGTTTATCTATTTAATTGTGCATAAGCTAATTATCGAGAGATAAGTGAAACAAGGTGTTTATTAACCAAAAAAAGCGTATCAACATGTTTAGGAGTGGACAATCATTAACTTTGGTCAGAAGAACTTGAACTCAAACTGTGGTTTCGGGTGTTGAAAAGTGAATTTTACAAGACACCATTATTAATTACCATAATTATCAATTGTTTAATAATCGGAATCAGAAGTATTTACAAAAATTGTTCGAAATGCATTCCGTCAGCGTTGATACACACTTGAGCCCGTCTAATAAATGATTGTCTAACTCGTTCGAAGATCCCTTGTGTGTTGCGTATGGTTTCGCAGGCATCAATAATTCTTTGACGTAGATCTTCCACGTCACGCACTTCACTAACATAAACAAAAGTCCTTAAGGTGGCCCCAAAGAAAGAAATAACAAGGGTTTAGGTCCGGAGATCTGGCTGGTCACGCTACCGTTCCGCCACGACCAATCCACCTCAAAGGGAATGTTTCATTTAGGAAGGCCCTAACTAGGAGAGAAAAATGAGGTGGTGTACCGTCGTGCATAAACCACATGTCTCGTCTCAAGGCCAATGGTACATCTTCAAGAAGCTCGAACAGATTGTCTTGAAGAAACGGGAGATATGCCTCACCATTAAGCCTTGGCTGCAAAAAGAATGGTCCAATTAAATGGTCACCAACAATTCCGCACCAGACGTTTAAGCTGAATTGAACTTGGTGAGCCCTAACACTTGTAGGGTGGGGGTTTTGTTGCGCCCACTGATGCCTGTTGTGCATGTTGTGCATGTTCAATATGCCATCACGGAAAAAATTGGCCTCATCCGTAACTAAAAGGTTTTGGGGTAAGTTGATGTCTTGATGTTGAGCGATAAACCACTGACAAAAGTCCAGTCTGCTCGGGTAATCCGTTTCGTTAAGGGCTTGGACCTTCTGTAGATGGTAAGGGTGAAACTGATGTCCTCGGAGTATTCACCAGATAAGAACGTGACTTACTCCCAATTGGCGTCCAACTCGCCTAGTGCCTGTTCCTGGATCTTCGTCGAAAATGGCAAGTACTTGTTCCTCCACCTCTTCAGGAACGTCTGGAGCTACAGCACCTCGTCCCGCCGGTTGGATATGTCCACCTTCCCTCAAACGTCTGTCGACAGTTTGGATAGTTTGTGGATTACGGAGAAGACTGGACTTTTGTCAGTGGTTTATCGCTCAACATCAAGACATCAACTTACCCCAAAATATTTTAGTTACGGATGAGGCCATTTTTCTCGTGACGGCATATTGAACATGCACAACAGGCATCAATAGGCGAAACAAAACCCCACGCTACAAGTGTTAGGGCTCACCAAGTTCAATTCAGCTTAAACGTCTGGTGCGGAACTGTGGGTGACCATTTAATTCGACCATTCTTTTTGCAGCCAAGGCTTAATGGTGAGGCATATCTCCCGTTTCTTCAACACAATCTGTTAGAGCTTCTTGAAGACGTACCATTGGCCTTGAGACGAGACATGTGTTTTATGCACGACGGTGCACCACCCTATGTTTCTCTCCTAGTCAGGGCCTTCCTTAATGAAACATTCAATTTGAGGTGGATTGGTTGTGGCGGAACGATAGCGTGACCAGCCAGATCTCCGGACCTAAACCCTTGTGATTTCTTTCTTTGGGGCCACCTTAAGGACTTTGTTTATGTTAGTGAAGTGCGTGACGTGGAAGATCTACGTCAAAGGATTATTAATGCCTGCGAAACCATACGCAACACACAAGGGATCTTCGAACGAGATAGATAATCATTTATTAGACGGGCTCAAGTGTGTATCAACACTGACGGAATGCATTTCGAGCAATTTTTCTAAATACTTCTGATTCCGATTATTAAACAATTGATAATTATGGTAATTAATGGTGTCTTGTAAAATTCCCTTTTCAACACCCGCAACACACGTAATAAACCACACTTTGAGTTCAAGTACTTCTGACCAAAGTTAATGATTGCACACTCCTAAACATGTTGATACGCTTTTTTTAGTAAATAAACACCTTGTTTAACTTATCTCTCGATAATTAGCCTATGTAAAATTAAATTGAAAAACAATAATGGTCAAAGGCACAATCTTACCTATACCTTTCTGTCGTTTTTCGTATTTTTGAGGACTATTTTCAAGGGCTCATAACTAAAGGTACATAAACCTTTTTCACTCACTCTGACCTCACGAAAAACCCCCTTCATTTTTTCCACACCTTTCAAAAACACCCTGTATGTTAGTCTGGAGGAGAGAGAATTAGGTTCTCTCTTATTAGGAACAATGTCGCCATCTAGGCTAGGATACAACACTACTTCTTCCGTAAAAAAAATAGTTTATAAGTCCATAATTATTCTTGGTTTTCTTGTTCTGTTCGAACGTCGTAATTGAGGACTGGCACCAGTGGTGTCAGTTACTAGAGGTTGAGTGGTTTCCTCCGATGTAGTCTCGAGAGAAGGCGTTTTATCTAGCTCTCCATTGTCTAATCCTTCAGAGTTGAGTGTCGGTGCTAGAGCCTCGGACGGCTGTGGCGGTTCTTCAATCGGTGTGCGTGGACGTAACTGGTCTCTATGTCTTCGTATACAGCCAGTTGGCGTTTGAATATCGAACATGGCGTTGCCACGATTGGCAGCGATTTCTCCGTGAAACCATTTGGGCCCCTGGCCAAAATTTCGCGCAAAGACAGTTTCTCCTATACTGAAGTTCGAAGAGCCTTCTTGCTTTTGCATGTCTTTAGGCCGTGGCTTAATAAGGTCCAAACGAGTTCTTATGTCGAAGTTCAACATCATATTGGCTGGGGATAGTCCAGTAGTCGTAAGCGGTGTTCGCCGATAATTCAATAGAACTCGATGTAGCTGTGTTCTTAAATCGCCAGTTGTTAGTTTCGCGATTCCTGACTTCATCGTACGAACTGCACGTTCTGCCAGTCCATTGGACGATGGGTGATACGGAGCAGTGAATATTTGAGTTACTCCATTCTGTTTCAGAAACTGTACTGTGTCTACTCCCGTAAATGGCGTACCATTGTCGGATACTACCGTCTGTGGAATGCCAAATCGTGCGAAAAGCTCGCGTAGTTCCGCAGTGGTTGCCATTGCTGTCGCTGAATTTACTACGATTGCTTCAATCCAGTTAGTGTACGAGTCGACGACTATTAGAATCATTTTTCCATTGATTGGGCCTGCATAATCGATATGTAATTTTTCCCAGGGTGCTTTGGCTTTTGGCCAAGGGGAATATATATTTGCCGGCGGCATTGGTGCATGCTGTTGGCAACTCTCACACGTTTGTACCATCGTCTCTATATTCTTATCGATTAGAGGCCACCACATTTTAGTTCTGGCCAACCCTTTTAGGCTACTCATAACCTGGTGTGTACTGTGAAGTTCATCAAGCAAGCGGCGTTGCAATGAGGGTGGTATTATTACTCTATTTCCCCACGAGAGCACTTCATTCACATGAGATATTTCGTTTCGTTTCGTCCAATAGAAACGCATACTCTCGCGTTCTGCGGGCGGTAGTGCATGTGGCCAGCCCTCTTGCACGTAGCGCAACACTTGGCGAAGTAAAGGGTCTTTATCTGTTTCTTCTCGAACGACTACCGCTGTTATTACCGAATGTTCAGGAGAAAACGATTCGAGCAGTAGGACTAATTCCTCTGTCTCCGGTGGATCTTCATATTGTGTCTCCAAGGGAAGGCGACTTAACGCATCTGCGTTACCATTCAATGTTCCTTTACGGTACTTAATCATGTAAGTATAAGCAGCTAGTGCTAGTGCCCAACGTTGGATTCTTGACGCAGTAGTTCGCGGTATTTGCTTTTCCTCCGAAAGTAACGAAACCAACGGTTGATGGTCAGTTAAGAGTGTGAAGGTACGTCCCAAGAGATAGTCTCTGTATTTCGATATTCCAAAGATTAGGGCAAGGGCTTCTTTCTCCAAGTGCGAGTAGTTTTTCTCAGCCGGGGTTAATCTTCTTGATGCAAATGCAATAGGGCGGTCAGTACCGTCTGAATCTGGGTGAGACAAAACTGCTCCTAATCCATAAGGAGAAGCATCACAAGCTAATATAAGTTCTTTGCTTGGGTCGTAGTACACTAGTACCGAAGAAGATTTGAGTGTTTCTTTAGCTTTTTCAAAAGCTGTTTGCTGTTCTTTTTCCCAACTCCACAAGGTATCTTTATGCAGTAATTTGTACAAGGGCGCGAGCAAAGTAGCTTGGTTAGGAATGAATTTTCCGTAATACGAGAAAAGGCCTATACAAGATCGCAACTGTTCAACTGAGATTGGGGCAGGAGCATTCATTATCGCGACCATTTTCGATTCTTGAAGGTGTAAACCCTCACTATCGATTCGGTGACCCAAATGTTCTATAGAGTCCTTGAAAAATTGGCATTTGTCCAACCTCAATCTCAAGCCTGCTTCGCTCAACCTCCGCAAAACTTCTCGTAAATTCCCAAGGTGTTCGTTGTCATTTGTGCCCGAAATGTTTATTTCATCTTCGAAATTCGTTGTGTACGGTACTCCCTTTAGCAGCTTTTCTATGGCACGTTGGAATATCGCTGGTGAAGAAGCGATTCCGAAGGGTAATCGAGTATAACGAAATAATCCCTTGTGGGTAGTAATAACTACAATATTTTTCGAAGCTTCGTCCAGTTCTATTTGGTTAAAGGCATCCCGCAAATCTAACTTGGTAAACTTTTTACCACCAGCTAGTTTTGCAAAGATATCATCCACCTTTGGAAGTGGGTAGCATTCGGTATTCAAGTTTGGATTGACTATAGCCTTGTAATCGCCGCAAATGCGAACTTCCTTTCGTCCCTTCTTTAGAATATTGACCGTAGGGGTAGCATAGTCGGAATGTCTGACCGGTTCTAAAACGCCGGAGGCTTGCAATCTCTCCAATTCTTGTTCGACTAGCTCACGCAATGCAAACGGAACAGGTCGTGGTGCTAAGTATCTTGGAGTTGCATTTTCCTTCATATCAAGATGAGCCTTAAAGTTTTTTAAACAACCAAGGTCTGGTTTGAAAAGATCCGGAAATTCATTCAAAATAGCGTTTAATCTTGCATTTTGTTGCTGTTCTGAGTTTTAGGTTTTTATTTGCAGTATACTCTCCAAGTCACAGTGCAGTATGTAACGCTAAAATAATTAAGATTAAATAATTCCTTAAATAAGATACCTTAAATAATTCCTATCTCATATGGTTTCAATCCCGAGCAAAATAGTTTAAAATAGTTTTCTTTCCTAATTGATTTATGAGCTCATTTCACAACCCCTCGCGCGCTGGCCGCTCGAGAAGGGGAACGGAGGAGCACCTATAGGGTCGCGAGGTTAGCTTTGGCCGAGCTTCCTTCGGGCCTTCAGATGTTTATTTTCTTTACTTGAAAAGTTAAAAGCTTTTAGAAAAAAAAGCACAAGGTTATTTTTAAGAGTCAAAGTATCGCCGGTGATCCAATTCAACGTCCAGATGTCATTGATGCATTTATATTTTTAAGAATTTTTGCTTTCTTACATACACTAAATGGGGAACCGAAAAGGTTGCCTATTTACCATTGTAAAATAGTTTTACTTTAAAACTCCAGTTAGAACTCTAGTTGCTATATTGGGAAAGTACTTTACACATCTGTGTTAAGTTACGAAATGTACGCGGGTAGGTGGAAGTGATTCCCCTACTGTTAAGATAACCATTGTCATGTTTCATGGAATGGCGAAGGGAACCTTCTATCTCGTGAGAAGAGCGCAAACGATATAATTGACGTTGCCGACAAAGGGCGAACGCGAACGCCAAGATAATGGTAGAGTCGTCACGTGAGGGGGCTGACCCTACCCTGATTGGTTGTTGAAAAGTAACGACGCTAAATTTGAAAGTTGGAAAAAAAGAAAGAAATAGGGAATAGAGAGTAAGACAACGAGAGTACGACTAGAGAATCGAAACCGAGTAGTAGAAGTACGTCTAGAGAATCGAAACCGAGTAGTAGAAGTACGACTTGAGAATCGAAACCGAGTAGTAGAAGAACGACTTGAGAGTTCCAACCGAGAAGACCCGAAAAGATGTAAAAGAGGTCTTGAACCCATAAAAGACTTAGAAACTTTACTAAGAGAGTCTCGCGAGTTATGACTTAGAAACTTGCCGATATTAGAAAACAGTTTAAGTCTCGTGGACTTATGTAAGATCGGAAACGGAAACCAACCGCAACGCGCGAACGGCCCGTAACGCGAACGCGTGATGAATCGCGTCGTGACGAAGTACGCGAAAGAACGCCCGAGAAAGTCGCTATGAGGATGAGGACGAACTGGTATGAACCATTAAATATTTATGGCAACTGTTATAATAATAATAAGGAGTAATATAAGAGTTAAGGAGTTTAATAATTAAAGATGAACTAATTGGCAAAACCCAATAACCATGGTCTTCTTCGTAATCCTAAGCCTACAATAGAATAAGTATTTCAGATCCCTAGACAATAAAGAAAAGAAAAGGAACTCGCTAACCCCATTGACATGAACAAAGTTACGCGAGGAGGAACCCGGAGATAGAATAGTTTGAGTTGAAGAGGAGCCGTTAAAGACGTCTCCTAAAGTATAAGAAGAAAAGGTAAAGGTAGAATGAATTATTGTATGAGCGAGAAGCGCTAGAGAAGTAATAGATTTGAGGAATCACTAGACAGATAGGAGAAAAACGCAATACAATTAAAAACGCTATAAGTATTTTTAAGCTTGAGTATACCCAATTTCTACCACAAATATCCGGACATTCTTCTGGTGAGACTAGTAAATCCAATTCTTCAGTTTTGTTCTGAAAAGTGACTGATACTTTCGTCATTTGTAGACCCTCTAATCGGTGACCATTGAAAGAGGTTAACCTGGAAACCACCGGTTCTAATTTGCAATCCAGGTTTAGGTTACTCCATTTACTCCATGAGATGAGAGTGTATGCGGCACCTGTATCTAGCTCTAGCGTGGTAGGGGTACTGTTAATATGTACTTCCAATACAACTGGCTTTGGCGCAGGTGTCATACAACGCAAATGGAACATAGTATACTCAGAATTCTAAGTGTGTACCTTTCCTGATGGTTTATTAGCGTGATTAGAGCCTTTAGATCGTAGTTGATCTGTGAAGCATTTCTTCGTCAAATGACCAACTAATTTACATTTCCCACATTGAGTTGAAAGGTAAGGGCAATTAGATGGTACATGGTCGGTTTTTCCACATCTGGAACATTCCTGTGTAATTTGATTCTTGGTATCCCGTTTAGTTTCAGTACTTGGCTTAGAAGGTGTTTGGTTAATACCTTTCTTCCTTCGGCGCGGTTTAAGTTTAGGTGTCGCAGTTAGTTCGTTAACTTGAACCTGCGTGCCAGTAGTTCCTGACGGAGCCTTCAATGAAAGCGCGTTTTGCGAAGCCATGTCAATAGAAGTAGCTAGTTTCTTCAAACAATCGCTCTTGAATCCTCTTGTCCTTCACCCCTATGACCAATTGGTCGCGCAGCGATCTATCTAAAAATCTATCAAAGTTACACGTGGCTGCAAGTCGTCGCAATCTGGCAACGTAAGTAGACAGTGGCTCGTTAGATTCCTGTTGGGCAGCGTGAAATTTGCAGCTTTCTACAATTTCTGAAGGTTTAGGGCAAAAGTGAGCAGTCAACGCTTTGAGTATATCTTGAAACGTAGTTGCATCATTGTCTGGTAGTACCGGAGCAAGTAAATCATGTAGTAAATTGAAAATCTGTGGGCCGGCTGACGTTAAAAATATTTCCTTTTGTTTAGCACCGTCTACAATGCCATTCGCGAGAAAATATTGTTTCAGACGTGAAGAATACCTCTGGAAAGGCTCCACCGTTTCATCAAAAACAGAGATACAGCCGTAGGTAGGCATGATCGCGGCAAGGGACGATGATCGAACTAAACTGCGTCGTAGCGAAAATAAGCCTTAGCGGGTGACAAGGCAAATAGGCGAGAGACGATAAAGGCAAAATTAAAAAGAAATAGCGCAGGCTCGAGTTGAATTCCGTCGCCAATTGTTATGTCTTTTACTATATTATAATTTACTAGTCGTTTAGACATAATAGTTATTTAATACTGTTAATATTATTTTACATGTTATTATCATTACTAGCTCTCTGGCTTCTACAGCTAGACTGGCGATAATATATGTTAGTCTGGAGGAGAGAGAATTAGGTTCTCTCTTATTAGGAACAATGTCGCCATCTAGGCTTGGATACAACAAACATCTTAGCTCTATCCCGCAAACCGTTAATGTTAATAGAAATTACCTTCAAAGTCATGACCGGCTAAGACAAGGAGGGGCCATCTTGAACGCGCGGCGAGAAACCTCTGACCACCGCCAGGTTAGGGCTAGGCTTTCGAAAGTAAGTAGGCTTCTTCTGGGGGGTTGGAGACTCGGCAGAGAGCAAATGTTTGGTCCCGCGAGTGCTTCAAACAACGGTCCACGTAGCAGAGGGAGCGCCTAAAGAAGTGGCGTCATCAACTTGCATGTCGACAGAAAGTGACGAAGTGACATCAACACCAGCACAAGCAAGCGGAGGAAAATCGCGCGCCACAGCCTCTCCAGAGGCCGGAGGCACTGTGACAGCGGTGGGGTAATCACCGGAGTGATCGAGGTCATCTACAGGTAGTGGGGCTGGGGCAGCAACTGGAAGAACTTCTTCTACGTTGTCACGAATCACACCAGGACAGTCACGAGCAGGATGACCATGACCTTCACAACGACGGCAAATAATACGTGGGCAATTTTTATAAACATGGCCCTCACCAAGACACTCATTGCAAACACGATTCTGTGCTTCATGGCGAACACGATAAAAAGCCTCGCGACCAATGGTATCCGCGCATCACATTTCACTATTTTGCTTTATAGGTTTAGTGAACCTTAATTCTTACTAATGCTGAATAAAAATTAAAGCGTTTAATTGAGGCTTCAATCTATTCGTAATTGAGACCCTGGTACAAATCTCGAAAGACAGAGATTAACTAACCTAACCTTACCTAAGTTGTAAAAGAGGGATGGACTAGTTCAATTGATTAACTAACCTAAAATACTACAAGAGGAACGGGTTAGCCCGAGTTATAGGGATTACCTAGTTGGAGGGATGGGCTATTTCCAGGGTTTAATTAACCTAATTTAACCTTAAAGATTACATGATGGAATGGGTAACCCGAGGGATTAACTAGTTGGAACGATGGGCTAATTCGAGGAATTAACTAACCTAACCTAGCCTTAACTAAAATATTACAAATAGCCCGAGCTAAGGATTAACTAGTTGGAGGGATTGGCTAATTAGAGGGATTAACTAACCTAACCTCACCTTAAAGATTACCAGATGGACGGGGGAGGTCGAGGGATTAACTAACCTAGCCTACCTAAAATATTACAAGAGGGACGGGCTAGACCGAGCTAGAGATTAAATTTATAATTTTGAATCGCATCGACAAAAAATGAGCTTGGAAAGCGAAACAATTCTTTAAAGCAACAGAACATAATTCAGGAGACCAGAAAAATGTGGCCGTTTATTTAACTCGCCGACATCAATTTCCGTTTCGTATATCCTATTTAACATTCTAAATCTTTATTTTTTATTATACTTAAGATAGATGTGCTTTAGATACAGACTTCAATAATTGGCCAACTACTTAATAGCAACGTTATTACGTAGTAGTAACGACGAAGCTATTGGATCAAGTATTTAAAAAATAAAGTAGAGATTGAGAACGTTAAACTATAAATTTCATGTGAAATCGAGCTCTTGGCAGGATATGAAGTCCAACTCAAGTGATATTTAATCCCTAGAACTCTCATTGACAAATGTTTTTACAGTGACTTAATATATTAAATTGGCCCCATTTCTAGGTAATACGATTTACATTCAATCGCCTCGGTTTATTCGAGTACTCTACCCAAAAGATCGTGAGAAATAGGTCTCTTATCACCGAAATATAGGTGAGAAACGATTGCCTAAACAATCGAAGACGTCACCATTGCACAAACGAGAGGGTTCGCCACAATTTTAAACGCTATCCTAAACCACGCATTGGTACAGTGCATCTGTGAGTACCGAATCTTCAAATCTCGTTTATATAGGCCGAGAAGAGATATATTATTAAAGTTAAACAAGTTGGTAAACCAAAATATAACCTCCCCGACCCCGACGTTAAGGTAATCTAACCTAACCTAACCCTACCTAAAATAAAAGATGAAAAGAAATGTAGAGTATTGGATGAGTAGAGGAAACAGCGTGCATTTCAATCATTATTCTCTATTTTACGGAGTATAAGTATTTTCCCTTAACAGAGAATGCAAAAGAATTATATGCGGCAGGTCGTAGACTCTTTAATATACACACCAAATGAAATGTCCTGCGTTACCCATAATTTTATGCGGCATGGCGTAGATTTCATAATTGACACACCAAATGAAATTTATTTTCTAAATAAATATGTAAAATACATGTTCTTTTAATATAAATTATCATTAGAGCATAGGCTGTACTGTGTGATTATCTTTGAGATAATCCACTGATTTGATAAAGACGAAGGATTTAGTCTGGGATGGCAATGAAGACAAGGAATTAAAACGACGAAGATTTTGTAGAAAGTTCCTCTTAGACAAACCAAGAAATATTGTAGACTGAATGTTCCATTTACAACCCATTTTCGGTAGATGATCGGCAATTACTTCCGGTACAGTTTTCGTCTAAAATTCTTGTTTTGACGTGCTAATAGAGGACCATTACTGATATTTTCATCATTCAAGTGATCCCAGTCATTGGAAGAATCAAAGGATTGAGCTGGTCGAGAGGTTATTTTCCAAACCGGCTGACAAGACGTTAGCTTCCACTCCTATGATAAAAAAATATCTTGAATACTGAAATAGACTAATTTCCATACCGTTAATATTTATACTTGAATAGCTCCTTCTATGAAGAACTGTTGAATCTCATATGTCGAGTCCAAAAACACTCACTGCTTGCATGTTTCAATTCTTCGTAGCCAGGCCGTCTCTTTCTGGTGATAAATGAAAGCCGTGTCGCTGCTCTGTTGACTTCAAATGGTGATGACATTCTGCGCTGGTTGATTTTCTCACTTAAGTCACTATTATACAAAAAAGAGGTTGCTTCGCACCCTTAAAAAAACTCTTTATCTAACTCGAATCAAACCCGTGAAGGGACAGAAATTATTTGTTAGAGAAAGAGCAATTTCATATCTTTAAAATTATAGTTAGTAGATTTAGTCTACTACTTCAAAGATTTTATTACTATTATATATTTTCCAAAAAACGGATAAAGACGACCTAGGACTAATGATAAATATATATACATTAAAGGAACTCCATCTTTAGCTAATTTTATTAGTGATACTGATAGAATTTAAAATAAACATCAATGGGAGAGGACTTTTAACTAGGTCGTCTTTATCCGTTTTTTGGAAAATATATAATAGTAATAAAATCTTTGAAGTAGTAGACTAAATCTACTAACTATAATTTTAAAGATATGAAATTGCTCTTTCTCTAACAAATAATTTCTGTCCCTTCACGGGTTTGATTCGAGTTAGATAAAGAGTTTTTTTAAGGGTGCAAAGCAACCTCTTTTTTGTATAATTTCTGTCCTTTTTTCTCCAAAAATATATACCTTTTCCACATTTCACTATTTTGCTTTATAGGTTTATTGAACCTTAATTCTTACTAATGCTGAATAAAAATTAAAGCGTTTAATTGAGGCTTCAATCTATTCGTAATTGAGACCCTGGTACAAATCTCGAAAGACAGAGATTAACTAACCTAACCCTAAGTTGTAAAAGAGGGATGGGCTAGTTCAATTGATTAACTAACCTAAAATACTACAAGAGGAACGGGTTAGCCCGAGTTATAGGGATTACCTAGTTGGAGGGATGGGCTATTTCCAGGGTTTAATTAACCTAATTTAACCTTAAAGATTACATGATGGAATGGGTAACCCGAGGGATTAACTAGTTGGAACGATGGGCTAATTCGAGGAATTAACTAACCTAACCTAGCCTTAACTAAAATATTACAAATAGCCCGAGCTAAGGATTAACTAGTTGGAGGGATTGGCTAATTAGAGGGATTAACTAACCTAACCTCACCTTAAAGATTACCAGATGGACGGGGGAGGTCGAGGGATTAACTAACCTAGCCTACCTAAAATATTACAAGAGGGACGGGCTAGACCGAGCTAGAGATTAAATTTATAATTTTGAATCGCATCGACAAAAAATGAGCTTGGAAAGCGAAACAATTCTTTAAAGCAACAGAACATAATTCAGGAGACCAGAAAAATGTGGCCGTTTATTTAACTCGCCGACATCAATTTCCGTTTCGTATATCCTATTTAACATTCTAAATCTTTATTTTTTATTATACTTTAGATACAGACTTCAATAATTGGCCAACTACTTAATAGCAACGTTATTACGTAGTAGTAACGACGAAGCTATTGGATCAAGTATTTAAAAAATAAAGTAGAGATTGAGAACGTTAAACTATAAATTTCATGTGAAATCGAGCTCTTGGCAGGATATGAAGTCCAACTCAAGTGATATTTAATCCCTAGAACTCTCATTGACAAATGTTTTAACAGTGACTTAATATATTAAATTGGCCCCATTTCTAGGTAATACGATTTACATTCAATCGCCTCGGTTTATTCGAGTACTCTACCCAAAAGATCGTGAGAAATAGGTCTCTTATCACCGAAATATAGGTGAGAAACGATTGCCTAAACAATCGAAGACGTCACCATTGCACAAACGAGAGGGTTCGCCACAATTTTAAACGCTATCCTAAACCACGCATTGGTACAGTGCATCTGTGAGTACTGAATCTGCAAATCTCGTTTATATAGGCCGAGAAGAGATATATTATTAAAGTTAAAAAATCAAATGATAAGAAAATCATGCCAACTTTTTAATTACGGTGAATTAGGGTGAATATTATGGGATACTCATGAAATGACATAATAGTCAAAATTAGACGGCTGAAGAGGGCTACCCTAGTAAAAGAACCCAATAAATGCAATTTTCCGTTAACGATAAAAAATGACATTAAAAAAAACTTATCAACTGTTTAATAAAATCAATTTTTGTTTATCAATTTAAAGCCAATTAATAAAGCTCGGCTAGTTATATGTTTTACCCTTTTCGTCTCCCATACAGGCATCTGTCTCTCTATTAACTCGAATTCGATGGATATTCATTATCATTCTACTGTTTAAGAAATAAAATTTTGTTTACCATTTTGAAGCAATTAATAAAGCTCGGCTAAGCTTATGATTTCACCCTTTTGTAACCCATTCAGGCACCTTACTTTCTATTAACTCGAATTCGATGGATATTCCTTATCATTCTACTGTTTAAGAAATACAATTTTTGTTTATCATTTTGAAGCAATTAGTAAAGCTCGGCTAAGCTTAATATTTCACCCTTTTGCAACCCATTCAGGCACCTTACTAACTATTACTTCATATACTTAATCAACATTTCATTATTGAAATCTGTGTTTAACTAGAGATACTCTTGTACCTGATCGAAGTCTTATCAAATTTTTACCTCCCCGACTGAACTTTAGTTCAGGGGGAGGTTTTACACTGATTGTGTCTGTGTGTGTGTGTGTTTCTGTGTGTGTGTCTGTGTGTGTGTGTCACTTCCTGTGTAAGCGGATATCCTGTGTAAGCGGAAATCACGTGACCTAGCTCGTGGAGCAAAAAGTCTAGAGACGTAATCATACCAGCTTATCGTTCAATTCCGTTTAACGGGAATTACCTCCTTTAAGCGTGGCTGCCACATTAAGTTTCAAGTGTCGTGCAATTATATGCAACAGGACGTCTCCAATTGCATATTATCACCTTCCACCATCCACTTTACGGTCAAACCTCGATGCTGGACAGTTGAAGGCGATTATACGCAATGGGACGTCTCCCACTGTTATAATCACCTCCGACCATCCCTACACCAAGGTCCAACCTCAAGTGTCCGATCTCAGCGGGCCATATTAGCGAGGCGTCCCTCACTAATATAGTCCACATCAACCTTCCACTCCACTCATCTCCTCCCTCTACGGGTCTTTGTGGTGCAGTTACCGAATGCCTAGGGTTACGATAAACGTCTAGACGTTGAGAAGGGGGGGTTTTCCCCAACTCTTCACGGTTACTCGCTCGATGAATAAAGGTTAGCGAAAGCTATATATACCCCTTTTCCATGCCCAAACTATTTTGGCCTTATGCCGCGATTTCTTTTAGTAAATTGAAGCGTATAATGCATTTAAATTTTAATTTAATATCATAATATTGTTAAACTGAATCTAATAACTAGGCTGAAAAATCAATTAAAAATTCGAGATAGTTTAGAAGATATTTAAGAAATTGTCCAAAAATTTAGTGAAATTTGACCGTTTAATACCAGCTTGAGTTGGCAACACGCGTTAAGCTGTTTTTTATATATCATTTAGTCCAAAAAGCAAAGGTATAACGGGCAGTATAGGCTAAGGCTTGCTGCAAACTTGGGGTGGATTGAAGAATCTAAATAAAGGTACGTTTACACGGGCATCCAAGATAGAAATGATATAAGATTTAAAGCTGAGGCGGATTGATACAAAATGTTAAACCTCTTTAGAAAAATGATAGTGGTGAAAGCTCTCCTTGAACAAAAGTACAGTAGGTTTCCCGTGTTTAAAAAACAACAATTTTGAAGAAAAAATGGACATCTGATGTTGGAAAAAAAATAGGCTTCAGTTTTCTCCACTATAAAACCAAGAAACATTTCCGATTTTTTTATAATCGAAATAAGCCGTGTACAGTGATCTTCGAGACGAGACGAGACGAGACGAGGCCAGACCAGACGAAAGAGAGCTATAATGACTTAAGGGAGATAATCAACCAGCATAGAATGTTATCACCATTTGAAGTCAACAGAGCAGCGACACGGCTTTCATTTATCACAAGAAAGAGACGGCCCGGCTACGAAGAATTGAAACGTGCAAGCAGTAAGTGTTTTCGGACTTGACATATGAGATACCTACAGTCAGTAAAAGCTCGGCAGTTCTTCATACGGCCTCGTAATTGTAAACAGAAAAGGAGCTATTCTAACGGTATGGAAATTAGTCTACTTTCAGTCTTTTAAGATATTTTTTTTATCGTAGGAGTGGAAGCTAACGTCTTGTAACCGGTTTGGAGAATAACCTCTCATAAACCAGCTCAATCCTTGGATTCTTGCAATGACTGGGATAACTTGTATGATGAAAATATCAGTAATGACCCTCTGTTAGCACGTCAAATCAAGAATTTCGGACGAAAATTGTACCGGAAGTAATTATCAATCATCTACCGACAATGGGTTGTAAATGGAACATTCAGTCTACAATATTCCTTGGTTTGTCCAAGAGGAACTTGCTACCATATCTTCGTCGTTTTCATTCCTTGTCTTCCTTGCCATCCCAGACTAAATTCTTCGTCTTTATCAAATCAGTGGATTATCAAAGATAATCACACAGTACAGCCTATACTCAAGTGTTAATTTATATTACTTGTATTTTACATTTTTACTTATAAAATAAACATTTCATTTGGTGTGTCTATTAAGAAATCTATGCCCTGCCGCATATAATTATGGGTAACGCAGGGGTAACGCAGGACACACTTTTGCATTCTCTGAATCCTTGAGGTTAAGGGAAAATACTTATACTCCGTAACCTAGATGGGAAATAGAGAAGTGTGATTGAAATGCACGCTGTTTCTTCTACTCTTCCAATACTCCACATTTCTTTTCATCTTTTATTTTAGGTAAGGTTAGGATAGGTTAGGTTATGTTACCTTAACGTCGGGGTCGGGGAGGTTATATTTTGGTTTCCCAACTTGTTTCAAAAGTACCTTTGTCTATATTAATTCGAATTCAGTGGACGGTGGGAAGAGGAAACGACGACGACGACGATTTCAGTTATCAAGCGCCGCGGGTCCATTGGAAAAGACATTACGTTTTCTGATGAAATTCGAGTTTAGATAAAGGGATAAACACGAACGTGTTTATCCTAATAGCTCTCTTTCGTCTGGTCTCGTCTTGTCTCGTCTCCTGGTCTGCTAACGAAGTTCCCTCTACACGGCATCTTTTGATTATGAAAATAATCGGAAATGTTTCTTGGTTTTATAGTGGAGAAATCTGAAGCCTATTTTTTTCCAACATCAGATAACCATTTTTTATTCAAAACTGATGTTTTTTAAACACGGGAAACCTATTGTACTTCTGTCCAAGGGGAGTTTTCACGACTATAATTTTTCTTAAGAGGTTTAACATTTTGTATCAATCCGCCTCAGCTTTAAATCTTATGTCGTTTCTATCTTGGATGCCCGTGTAAACGTACCTTTATTTAGATTCTTCAATCCACCCAAAGTTTGCAGCAAGCCTTAGCCTATACTGCCCGTTATACCTTTGCTTTTTGGACTAAATGATATATGGAAAACAGCTTAGCGCGTGTTGCCAACTCAAGCTGGTATTAAACGGTCACATTTCATTAAATTTTTGGGAAATTTCTTAAATAGCTTATCTACAGTTTAATAAATTAAATTTTTGTTCATCAATTTAGGACCACTTAATAAAGATCGCTAAGTTTATGTTTTAACCTTTTCGTAACCCATTCAGCCACCTTTCTCTCTATTACTTCATATACCTTATCAATCTTTCATTATAGAAATCTTTGTTAACTAAGAGAAGCACTCGTAAACAATAAACTATACTTTCTCTCTATTAACTCGAATTCAATGGATATTCCTTATCATTCTACTGTTTAAGAAATAAAATTTTTGTTTATCATTTTGAAGCAATTAATAAAAATCGGCTAAGCTTATGATTTCACCCTTTTGTAACCAATTCAGGCACCTTACTCTCTATTACTTCATATAATTTATCAATATTTCATTATTTAAATCTGTGTTTAACTAGAGAAACTCTCGTACCGAAAGAAGTCTTATCAAATTTTGTCAAAGTACCTTTGTCTGTATTAATTCGAATTCACTGGACGGTGGGATACCCGTGTAAACGCACTTTTATTTAGATTCTTCAATCCACCCCAACTTTGCAGCAAGACTAAGCCTATACTGCCCGTTATACCTTTGCTTTTTGGACTAAATGATATATGGAAAACAGCTAAGCGCGTGTTGCCAACTCAAGCTGGTATTAAACGGTCACATTTCATTAAATTTTTGGGAAATTTCTTAAATATCTTCTAAACTATCTCGAATTTTTAATTGATTTTTCAGCTTCTTTATTAATTAGATTCAGTTTAACAATATTATTATATTAAATTAAAATTTAAATGAATTATACGCTTCAATTCACTAAAAGATATCGCGACATAAGGCCAAAATAGTTAGGGCATGGAAAAGGGGTATATATAGCTTTCGCCAGCCTTTATTCACCGAGCGAGTAACTGAGAAGAGTTGGGGAAACCCCCCCCCCTTCTCAACGTCTAGACGTTTATCGTAACCCTAGGCATTCGGTAACTGCACCACAAAGACTCGTAGAGGGAGGAGATGACTGGAGTGGAAGGTTGATGTGGACTATATTAGTGAGGGACGCCTCGCTAATTTGGCCCGCTGAGATCGGAAACTAGAGGTTGGACCTTGGTGTGAGGATGGTCGGAGGTGATTATAACAGTGGGAGACGTCTCATTGCGTATAATCGTCTACAACTGTCCAGCATCGAGGTTTGACCGTAAAGTGGATGGTGGAATGCGATAATGTACAATTGGAGACGTCCTGTTGTATATAATTGCACGACACCTGAAACTCATTAGAGGTAATTCCCGTTAAACGGAATTTAACGATAAGCTGGTATGATAATGTCTCTAGACTTTTGGCTCCACGAGCTAGGTCACGTGATTTCCGGTTACACAGGATATCCGCTTACACAGGAAGTGACACACACACAGACGCGACCAGTGTAAAACCTCCCCCTGAACTAAAGTTCAGTCGGGGAGGTAAAAAATCAAATGATAAGAAAATCATTCCAACTTTTTAATTACGGTGAATTAGGGTGAATATAATGGGATACTCAGGATATAATAAAATAGTCAAAATTTGAGGGCTAAAGAGGGCTACCCTAGTAGAAGAACCCAGTGAATGCAATTTTCAGCTAACGATAAAAAAATGCCATTAAAAAAGCTTATGTACTGTTTAATAAATTAAATTTTTGTTTATCAATTTAGAACCAGTTAATAAACCTTTTCGTAACCCATTCAGCCGGCCACCTTTCTCTCAATAACTTCATATACCTTATCAATCTTTCATTATTGGGGATAAACACAAGTTGGGAAACCAAAATATTACCTCCCCGACACCGACGTTAACTTAATGTAACCTAACCCTACCTTAAATAAAAGATGAAAAGAAATGTAGTGTATTGAAAGAGTAGAAGTAACAGGGTGCTTTTGATTCACACTCTTCAATTTCCCATCTACGTTATGGAGTAAAGTACTTTCACTTAACCTAAAGGAATCAGAATCAAAGATTGTCCTGCGTTACTCATAATTATGTGCAGCAGGTCGTAGTCCTCTTAATTAGACACACCTAATGAATTGTTTATTTTCAAAGTAAATATATAAAATACAAATTCTTGTAATATAAATTAACACATCAGTATAGGCTGTACTGTGTCATTATTTATGATAATCCATTAAGCCACTGATTTGATAAGACGAATGATTCAGTCTGGGATAGCAAAGTAGAGAAGAAATTACAACGACAAAGATACGGTAGCAAACTCCTCTTGGACAAAACTAAGAAATATTCTAGACTCAATGTTCCATTTATAGCCCATTGTCGGTAGATGATTGGCAATTACTTCCGGTACCTTTTTCGTCTGAAATTCTTGTTTTGACGTGCTAATAGAGGAACATCGCAGAATTTTTCATCATACGAGTGATCACAGTCATTGGAAGAATCCAAGGATGGAGCTGGTCGAGAGAGGTTATTTTACAAATCCGCTGACAAGACGTCAGTTTCCATTCCTATGATAAAAAAATATCTTAATGACTAAAAGTAGATTAATTTCCATACCGTTAGTATTTATACTTGAAAAGCTCCGTTTATGTTGAAAATAACGTATTTGTATGAAGAACTGTCGAGCTTTTACTGACTGTAGGTATCTCATATTTCAAGTCTGAAAACACTCACTGCTTCGCATGTTTCAATTCTTCGTAGCCAGGCCGTCACTTTCTGGTGATAAATGAAAGCCGTTTCGTTGCTCTGTTGACTTTAAACGGTGATGACATTCCGCGCTGGTTGATCATCTCACTTAAGTCTTTGCAGCTCTCATCCGTCTCATCTCCTGGTCCGCTAACGAAGTTTACTGCATGTGGCTGCTTTTCATTATGAAATTTATCGGAAATGTTTCTTGGTTTTATAGGGGAGAAAATTGAAGCCTATTTTTTTTTTTTTTTCCAACATCAGATGTCCATTTTTTATTCAAATTGGTGTATTTTATTGTTTTTACCTCCCCGAGTGAACTTGTTCACGGGGAGGTTTTACGTTCGTCGTTTCTGTGTGTCTGTGTGTCTGTGTCTGTCACTTCCGGTGTAAGCGGATATCATGTGTACACTATTTCCGGTGTAACCGGATATCACGTGACCTAGCACGTAGAGCAAAAATCTTGGGACTCAAGACGTAAACATGCCATCTTATCGTTCAATTCCGTTCAACGGGAATTCCTATAATCAGGCTGCCACATGGATAAGCTTCAGGTGTCGTGCGATTTTATGCAACCGTGGACGTCTCCCATTGCATATTATCGCCTTCCACCATCCACATCAAACCTCGATGCTGGGCAGTTATAATCACCTCCGACCATCCTAACGCACCAAGGTCCAACCTCCAGTTTCCGATCTCAGCGGGCCATATTAGCGAGGCGTCCCTCACTAATATGGTCCACATCAACCATCAACTCGCCCCCTCTACGGGTCAGATTTTCGTTCGTAGCTACACTGAGCGCCTGGTGTAATAACTACCTCCAGACATTGAACAGGGGGTGGGTTCCCCTTTCTTCACAGCTTTAAGTTACAGATACCTAATAATGTTTTTCGATCGCCTTATATACCACTTTTTTTACACTAACGCGTTGTAGCCTTATGGCGTGGTATCTTTCAGTGAATTGAAACGAAATGTTCATTTAAACTATAATTAAAATTTCTTAAATTACTTAACTTAGTCTAATAAATTCGCTGAAAATTAAATTAAAATTAAATGTTATTTTAGAAGATATTTAAGAAATTGTCTAAGCATTTTGTGAAATTTGTGTGTTCAATACCAGCTCGAGTTGGCAGCACGCGTTAAGCTATTTTCCATGTACCATTTAGTCCAAAAACATAGGTATAAAGGTATTGTAGGCTTAGTCTTGCTGCAAACTCAGGGTGGATTGGAAAACTAATACAGTTCAACTTCTACGCATATGGAAGTAGTCTTGTTTTTTATCTATTTTAATTGATTGATTTAATTTTTTAGCTTAGCCTCAGTTATTAAAATGTGTAGGTGTTTTTTTTTTATTTTGTTTATCGCATATATAAAAGCGTGAAATACTATTTCGGCCGTCAGAGAAAAAGCTGGGATCGAAGAGCTGGTTACCTTTTCGCTCGCCGTACCAATTCACTAGTGTGATGGTAATTCGACAGCGTATCTTAGCTGCTTCGACTGGTGTTTCTCTCCGTGGAGTGATACCTCCTTTACCTCGGTGTCGAGGAGAGCTAATACACGTGTGTTTGGGCTTCGTACTTGTACATAACCTTAAGGCCTGCGTAAAAGCCTCATATAATGTAAGGTCTTATGGGTGATTTGCACTTGACTTTTGGAGCGAATGTACCCGTATATTTAACTTAAACTTCTCCATTACCTACTTTGATTTTCATGTACTTGAGTTCCGTGACTGGAATGTGCTTTAAACCCAATCTTTAATAATTCGCCACTGAATAACAAACCAACTATTACCACGAAGGATAGGAGACATGATAATTGAGGTCTACATGTTGAATAACCTGCCACAAACTTGTATTTAATAGAATAACCGGCCGAGTACAGGGACTGGAAGTCTGCAACAGACTTCTAGTATTATTATTTTTTTTTTTGCGGCTGAATATTGAGAGAATAAGCTTTATGTACCGGGATAAACTTACTTCCTAGCGAAGCTGGAAACAATGTATTGGGACTTTGTTATAAGAACAAGTTTCTAGCACGCGCTTTCAATTTCATTTTTTCAATTGCTCGCGTGTTTGCTATATTTGCGAATTTGTTTCGCACGAAAATGCCGCGTATACGCAAGGGTATAATTCACAAGAAACGCTGGATTTGAAGTAAATTCTTCATTAATATTTGCAATTTCTCGCGCAAAACGCCATTAATGTCTAGGCGACTTCCTTGCATCTATCGCGTCTAATGCGCTCTCTTAAGGATATTAATTGGTGCATTCACGTCATCAGCGTAAAGATATAAATAGATTTACGAAGAACGCGTGCTGGTATGTTTGGTAGATCTAAATGGCCAAAACGTTAGAGTTCTAATTTTTTTTTTTCAATTTCTCCGAATGTCTAAAGTAAATAAGTGCGTGTAAACAAGCTAAGCTTCAATTTTGCACACCTTTAAAGCATAATAACGTCATTTAAGCAAAGGAACATATGTGTATTTGTGACTTGCGTAAAATCGAGTTCATCAGCACGCGAGTATGTGTAGCCCACTAAATTTCAAGTCCGAAACCACTTTACGCGTGCAAAATATCAAAGCGATTCTGATAATCTTGGGAAAATCAGTTTAATGTATGGGGAAATACTGTAATTTTCTGGCAAATTTTCGAACAGTGGCGTAAGAATTGGTTTTAATAACTAGCACGGGTTTTCAAATTAATATTTTATAAGCCTCGCACGTTTCCAAATGTATTTCACGCGAAATTGTTGCGTGTACGCATGCGCAGATCGAACCAGGTTATTTATACCACAATTTACAGTTGACTAACATTCTTTAACCGGATTGACATTGAATTTTCTTGTGTTTTAATTGGTATATATGATATGGTTCACCCTATAGTGAAATGTAGACCGAGTGGGGAAAAGAATCACGTGATTGGATCTCTTAATGACTGCTAGTTTTAGTTTCACACTTTTCCCCACATGAAATTAATGTTTATCCCAATTAAGTATAGTAGAACTATGCTTTTTAATGCCTACTGTCGTTTATTTTCGGTGACGTTTTAGCTAGTGTGTAGTCACGTAAAATAACGTTTGTTTCACAACTTGTGTTGTATACTGAAGCCATGTATAGGATCAATTTGATATAACATTTTGCCTTTTCACGTTACTTGATCTACAAATACTCTACAACCGTCAAAATTCTGATATGGTTTTAAAAGAAGAACCTTGACCTTGTGTATTTAATCTCATATCGAGATTAAATGTTTTTCGCATCTAATTTTAATTGGTTTATCAATATGTTATTTGTATAGATATTTTTTTTTAAGATTTTATATTTTTTAGATTGAAATAAATTTATTATTCAGGAAGATTTTGTAGAATCTAGTTCTCAGGATTACCGGTGTTGAAAATTTATTTTGCTAATGTTATCTTGATGTCTGTGTTTTCTGCCCGCTATTTGGTAGTGGTAAGATTAATATTTTTAATTTTAATTAATTGACTTATTTGGCGTTTATTTGATAATTTGCTTTACTTAAATTGTTCGTGTAAGGGCTATTTTACATATTACCAAAGATTGCTAATTTCAGTTGTCTTAATTCTGATTTTTTTGTTTTAATACTGAATTATGGACTGTATTATTTATCTTGAAATCTATGTGGTTATATCTTATTTATTTTCCTTTTTTTCTCTAGTTAGGTTTGGTTTTAAGTAGAGAATTATTTAGGGTTGTGTTGGTATACTGAAGAAATGCATATAGGTTCAATGTGATATAATATTTTGCCTATTGGCGTTACTTGGTCTGCAAA
This sequence comes from Odiellus spinosus, assembly GCA_963920705.1. Lineage (NCBI taxonomy): Eukaryota > Metazoa > Arthropoda > Arachnida > Opiliones > Phalangiidae > Odiellus > Odiellus spinosus. The sequence continues at coordinate 4,015,994 of OY987234.1, forward strand.
TACTCTAGAGCCTTCAAAATTATTAACATTACGTGTACCCAGACTCTTATGGGGAGTTGCTGTTGTTCTTTAATGAAATGTGACCGTTTAATACCAGCTTGAGTTGGCAACACGCGCTAATCTGTTTTCCATATATCATTTAGTCCAAAAAGCAAAGGTATAACGGGCAGTATAGGCTAAGGCTTGCTGCAAACTTGGGGTGGATTGAAGAATCTAAATAAAGGTACGTTTACACGGGCATCCAAGATAGAAACGACATAAGATTTAAAGCTGAGGCGGATTGATACAAAATGTTAAACCTCTTAAGAAAAATTATAGTCGTGAAAACTCCCCTTGGACAGAAGTACAGTAGTCTTTAACATTAAACTTTTAACCATGGTGAATTATAAATGTAGTAAACGTTAATTAATGAGACAGATACTTCATGGTTTAAACACCTCAAAATTTAATATTTGGGGAGCTTTCGAGCACACAACGCTCCTTTTCAGACCCAGCTAATACTTTAAAAAAAGAACAACAGCAACTCCCCATAAGAGTCTGGGTCCACGTAATGTTAAAAATTTTCGTCTCTTTTATGATAAATTCGTATTATATTATTAAAATAGGGTAGTTGGGGGATAATTTAAAGCTAAAATTCGAGCCCACAACTGTAAATTTTGGGAATTACAACGAATGGAAGGTTTCTTCCATAATGTAAAGAATAGGAAGAATCTATGACTTCCGTGCCGGATATGAAAGCCTTCCCCCACACGAAAATCTTGAACGGTTATTATTTTAGATTCATAATTATGTTAGGAAAATATTAGGAAAGAATTATTTTGTAACTGCCACGGGTATAGTGCTGGCGGCAAAATGAAATTCGTATATTTTTGGTCTACTATGCCTCGAAATCCTCGAAAACGCCTGTAGAAGTGTTCCACTTGTCAAGCATTCATGCAGTAGGCTTTTGCTAGCTTTACAGGGGCCGTGCAAAGACTATATAGCTTACTTGAATAGTCTTTGGTGTATAAGAAACTCGAAAAATAAATAGAGAAATCATACCAATTAGAAGATACTGGAGTAGTATCTTTAATTTTTATTTCATATTAAACAAAACACACTTGTATAAAACGGACAAATTATTCATTTAACGCTAAGGTTTTCTACGTTTAACGTATGTCTGGTAGTTCAAGCTCAGTGGCATCTTCACACACTACACGCAATTTTGACTGGTACCAACTGCCTCGATCTTCATGGCGACGATAACCAAGATACCAGATTACGCTGCTAACGTGAACACAAGTACCTATCGTCAAACTACCACCTTTGCAATTGCAATACCAGCCTTTAATGGCATTTGCACCTGCCCCGTTCGGTACATAACGAATTAGAGCTTGGTGAACAGCTGAGGTGGAAAATTGACCAGGCACGCGTATACGAATTAAGTCGTGTTCAACTTTGGACACTTCGACGCTGAAAGAGCCGGATTTCTCTATAGTCAACGCCACATAAGATTCAGCGCGTTTCGTTTTAAAGTCGCTCATTACCACCTCACGTACATCACTTTCACGAAGTACAGGGAAGTCTTGAAATTCACTATCCTCAATTCGTTGCCATTTAGACGGTTTGCGAAGCAGATTATCGCGCTCAACTACTTCCTTAAGAGGATTTTCTTTCGTAGAGACTGCCAGCATTTTTTCGACGGAGTCTTCCCAGGAACCTTTAAGATGTAACTCTGGGTGGTAGGCGTTCAACAGCGCAGCAGCAATTTGAAGAAGTTCCGGAACTAATGGTAACATATGCACAGGTATACGGTTTTGAAAAAAACGATACACCGTCTGCAAATGCCCATTCCTAACTTCAACCGGCCACCTGAGGTACGTTACTTGTCGGGAACGATTAACTTCTTGCGTGTTTACTTGCTTCTCGCCTTTAGACAAGAACGAAGGCATTTGTAAATCCACACCCAGTTCAGTCAGTACGCTGTTGGAGTCTCGAAAACCGCGGTCTGCCAGTACAACGTCACCAACTTGAAAGAAAGACTGGAGTTCTCTCTTTTTGATAGAATGGTTTAAAATGCGCGCGTCGTTATTGCGGCCATTAGCAAAGTAGGGTCCGATTATATCTATTATGTAACCCGTAGTTGTTACCATTAACATTGGCTTGAGGATATGCTGGCCTTTGTGCACACAGAAGGATTTGTGAAGAACGGTATAGTCCTTGGATCTTCCAACCTTGATATAGGTGCCATCTACAATGGTAATAAGACAATTAGGCTTGTTGTTAGCAAAGAGTTTTACTGCTGCTCCAGATTGATGGTTTGTTATCAGATTGTCACGTGATAAGTGTTGCAGGCCAAAATGATGTGGCACGAAATGCTCCGATAAAGCCATAATAACCGCTTTTACCGTGTTTGATACCGATCTTTCAGTTAAATGAAATAAAGTTGATAACACCTTATTGGAGATACCCAATCGTAATTTCACCAATAATACTGCTAGAGCTGTCTTCGACGAACAGCATCTGATGGTACGAATAATGTCCTCAATAGTCGAATGCAACTCTAGGAACTCGTGCAGGGACAATGAAGTTAATACTTTACAGTCTTCATCACTTTGTATGAAATTGTCAAAGCTCGGCGTCCGTAGGTCGTTAACACATTTCCTGAGGTCCTGTAATAGTTGCTCAATGTCCGTGGCAGTCATAATGGTTGATCTAGCGGAAACCTGAATTCCAGCAATTATTTCGGTGGGAAGCTCTCCGTTAACTCTCCCGATGAATAAATATGGCTCTTTCCACAAATATACTTGTTCTCACTTCGGCTTTTACCCTGGTTCGTGTACTAACACCGCAAATGAAGCAAGTCTTTGGCAGGGGCCGAACACAACTGTGCTTTATGGCAATAGTGTTTGATGACGTACGCTTTCGTGGTAATTGCGACGTTGATGGCTGAGGTATTGGTGACGGTGATGGATTAGATACTGTGGACTTTGTTGGTTCAGGTACTGTGGACGTTGATGGCTCAGGTACTGTGGACGTTGATGGCTCAGGTACTGTTGACGTTGATGGATTAGATACTTGCGTCATTTGTCTTCGTTTTTGTGGTGAAGACGATGACGTTGAAGAGCAAAAAATATTAAAGACGTCTTTAATATTTTTTGCCAGCCAGGTTGGCGAAAAATAATTAAACCTGCTTTTATAAACATTAAAAAAATTGTAATATCTGGTTTGAACCATGATCTTAAGAACTTTCCTTATCAATAACATCAATGTGAGAGTCACTTGGAATTTTTAGATGGCTCCAAATACATGTTACGCGTGCAATCGAAAAGTTACCAATAGTACAAGTAGAGGTATAGGCACTCACGTAAAGGCTGGCTTTGCTCGTTTTCTTCGTTTTAGTAAAGGGTAATTAATAGCAAAACAACGAAGATTTGTTTATAGTGCTCGGGTCTGTCACGAAAGTTTCAAACGTTCTTAAATGCTAGCAAATCGTCCTTCAGTAGTGATCATGGCTCTTCAACGTCATCGTCTTCACCACAAAAACGAAGACAAATGACGCAAGTATCTAATCCATCAACGTCAACAGTACCTGAGCCATCAACGTCCACAGTACCTGAACCAACAAAGTCCACAGTATCTAATCCATCACCGTCACCAATACCTCAGCCATCAACGTCGCAATTACCACGAAAGCGTACGTCATCAAACACTATTGCCATAAAGCACAGTTGTGTTCGGCCCCTGCCAAAGACTTGCTTCATTTGCGGTGTTAGTACACGAACCAGGGTAAAAGCCGAAGTGAGAACAAGTATATTTGTGGAAAGAGCCATATTTATTCATCGGGACAACCGAATGTGCTCCACGCATCTCGTTAACGGAGAGCTTCCCACCGAAATAATTGCTGGAATTCAGGTTTCCGCTAGATCAACCATTATGACTGCCACGGACATTGAGCAACTATTACAGGACCTCAGGAAATGTGTTAACGACCTACGGACGCCGAGCTTTGACAATTTCATACAAAGTGATGAAGACTGTAAAGTATTAACTTCATTGTCCCTGCACGAGTTCCTAGAGTTGCATTCGACTATTGAGGACATTATTCGTACCATCAGATGCTGTTCGTCGAAGACAGCTCTAGCAGTATTATTGGTGAAATTACGATTGGGTATCTCCAATAAGGTGTTATCAACTTTATTTCATTTAACTGAAAGATCGGTATCAAACACGGTAAAAGCGGTTATTATGGCTTTATCGGAGCATTTCGTGCCACATCATTTTGGCCTGCAACACTTATCACGTGACAATCTGATAACAAACCATCAATCTGGAGCAGCAGTAAAACTCTGCTAACAACAAGCCTAATTGTCTTATTACCATTGTAGATGGCACCTATATCAAGGTTGGAAGATCCAAGGACTATACCGTTCTTCACAAATCCTTCTGTATGCACAAAGGCCAGCATATCCTCAAGCCAATGTTAATGGTAACAACTACGGGTTACATAATAGATATAATCGGACCCTACTTTGCTAATGGCCGCAATAACGACGCGCGCATTTTAAACCATTCTATCAAAAAGAGAGAAGAACTCCAGTCTTTCTTTCAAGTTGGTGACGTTGTACTGGCAGACCGCGGTTTTCGAGACTCCAACAGCGTACTGACTGAACTGGGTGTGGATTTACAAATGCCTTCGTTCTTGTCTAAAGGCGAGAAGCAAGTAAACACGCAAGAAGTTAATCGTTCCCGACAAGTAACGTACCTCAGGTGGCCGGTTGAAGTTAGGAATGGGCATTTGCAGACGGTGTATCGTTTTTTTCAAAACCGTATACCTGTGCATATGTTACCATTAGTTCCGGAACTTCTTCAAATTGCTGCTGCGCTGTTGAACGCCTACCACCCGGAGTTACATCTTAAAGGTTCCTGGGAAGACTCCGTCGAAAAAATGCTGGCAGTCTCTACGAAAAAAAATCCTCTTAAGGAAGTAGTTGAGCGCGATAATCTGCTTCGCAAACCGTCTAAATGGCAACGAATTGAGGATAGTGAATTTCAAGACTTCCCTGTACTTCGTGAAAGTGATGTACGTGAGGTGGTAATGAGCGACTTTAAAACGAAACGCGCTGAATCTTATGTGGCGTTGACTATAGAGAAATCCGGCTCTTTCAGCGTCGAAGTGTCCAAAGTTGAACACGACTTAATTCGTATACGCGTGCCTGGTCAATTTTCCACCTCAGCTGTTCACCAAGCTCTAATTCGTTATGTACCGAACGGGGCAGGTGCAAATGCCATTAAAGGCTGGTATTGCAATTGCAAAGGTGGTAGTTTGACGATAGGTACTTGTGTTCACGTTAGCAGCGTAATCTGGTATCTTGGTTATCGTCGCCATGAAGATCGAGGCAGTTGGTACCAGTCAAAATTGCGTGTAGTGTGTGAAGATGCCACTGAGCTTGAACTACCAGACATACGTTAAACGTAGAAAACCTTAGCGTTAAATGAATAATTTGTCCGTTTTATACAAGTGTGTTTTGTTTAATATGAAATAAAAATTAAAGATACTACTCCAGTATCTTCTAATTGGTATGATTTCTCTATTTATTTTTCGAGTTTCTTAAACACCAAAGACTATTCAAGTAAGCTATATAGTCTTTGCACGGCCCCTGTAAAGCTAGCAAAAGCCTACTGCATGAATGCTTGACAAGTGGAACACTTCTACAGGCGTTTTCGAGGATTTCGAGGCATAGTAGACCAAAAATATACGAATTTCATTTTGCCGCCAGCACTATACCCGTGGCAGTTACAAAATAATTCTTTCCTAATATTTTCCTAACATAATTATGAATCTAAAATAATAACCGTTCAAGATTTTCGTGTGGGGGAAGGCTTTCATATCCGGCACGGAAGTCATAGATTCTTCCTATTCTTTACATTATGGAAGAAACCTTCCATTCGTTGTAATTCCCAAAATTTACAGTTGTGAGCTCGAATTTTAGCTTTAAATTATCCCCCAACTACCCTATTTTAATAATATAATACGAATTTATCATAAAAGAGACGAAAATTTTTAACATTACGTGGACCCAGACTCTTATGGGGAGTTGCTGTTGTTCTTTTACAAAAACAATTTTTACAGACAAATATTCAAGGCCAAAAACCGTACCCATGGCGATTTACTTCTTTTTACGTTTCTTGTTTGTAAGATCGAGAAACGGACCCATATCTCCCCATCCTTTGACGTTGACGTTCCCACCATCCAAATTCAACTTTACCCGTTCTTTTATATACAGGCTCTCGATGAATGTTCGGGAAAACCAGTTTTTTTCTTTAGCAATAACTTTCGCTTTGTCCCAAACGATTGAGTGACCAGTTTTAGAGTTCCACATGTGCTTAGCCAAACCATTAGATAAGTTTGCCTCCCTAACACATTTTTGATGTTCTCCTAATCTAATATTTAAACTACGTTTTGTTTCTCCCACGTAATTAAGTCCACACGTACAGCCCACTTCATACACCACGCCTCTCATTTCATTAAGCTCCTTTTTTGGTTTATTATTAATCAAAAGCGAACCTAGAGATCCAAAACTACTACAAACCAGATCTACTCCTAACTCCCTACACTGCCTGTTAGTTTTCTCCGAAATCCCCTTAACATAAGGCAAGCTTAAAACAGGTAACCTAGTTTTCTCTTTGATAATGTTGGGTAATTTTATCTCGTTTAAAGCAAAAATATTCCTTATCAACGACTTACGGTAATTACAAGTAACAAGTTGTTTTTCAAAAATCGTCTTATCCTCGTCTGGGAAGTCTGACAGTGTTTCAATTCTATGTTTGAGACTTTTAACAATGCCTATCTTCACGCTGTGAGGATGGGCCGACTTAAAATTTAAAAAACTCCTCGCGTGTGTTGGTTTTTGGAAAATTTTCGTTTGAATACGATTATTAGAACGCGATAGGTACAAGTCTAAGAAGGGGATACCTTCTTTTTCCTCTTCTTCGTAGGTAAATTTAATGTCGTCATCAATCGAATTCATTAACGCCAACAGATTTTTGTTATCTATATCCTTGGGTTTTACGATTAAAATGTCGTCCATAAAACGACGCCATAACTTTATTTTAGAATCCAGGTTTAAACTAGGATCCATAAAAATATTGTTTTCTAAATCTTCCAAATATAAATTTGCGATAATCGGAGACAAAGGGCTCCCCATAGCTAATCCATTAACCTGTTTGTAAATCTTTCTGTCGAAAGCAAAAAAAGAATTCAGTAGGCATAGTTGAGAGAGTTCAATAACTGTATCCACGCTTAAATTAGTTCTACCTATAAAAGTTGGATCATTAGAAAGCTTAGCCCTCAAAATTCCCAAAGCCTTTTTTACCGGTATTCTCGTATACAAATTTATGATATCTAAACTACCCAATTCTAAGGACTCATTTATCTCAGTCTCTCTAAGGGTTTCTACTAATTCATAAGAATTTTTTAAAGAAAGTTTAGTCTCTCCTACAAGGGGTTCAATGACTTTGACTAATTGTTTCGCGGCGTTATATAATACGCTATCACGAGACCCTACTATTAACCTTAATGGAGTGTCCAATTTATGTAGTTTAATCAGGCCATACGCGTAGGGGGTTTCCAAACCCTGACTATAGAACCGATACCGTTTATCTTTTTCAATTTCCTCACCTTTGACCGCTTTATTGACTATTGATTTTAATTTTCTATCTAACCCCATGGTAGGGTCCTTGCTTAACAATAAGTAATCTTCACTCTGAATTACTTTTAGCATACTCGTTCGGTAATCCCCGGCATCCATAATCACCAATTGTGTGCTCGAAAGCTCCCCAAATATTAAATTTTGAGGTGTTTAAACCATGAAGTATCTGTCTCATTAATTAACGTTTACTACAGAAGTACAGTAGGTTTCCCGTGTTTAAAAAAACATCAGTTTTGAATAAAAAATGGTTATCTGATGTTGGAAAAAAAATAGGCTTCAGATTTCTCCACTATAAAACCAAGAAACATTTCCGATTATTTTCATAATCAACAGTAGCCGTGTAGAGTGAACTTCGTTAGCAGACGAGACGAGACGAGACGAGACGAGACGAGACGAGACGAGACGAGACGAGACGAGACGAGACGAGACGAGACGAGACGAGGCGAGGCGAGGCGAGGCGAGGCGAGACGAGGCGAGACGAGACGAGGCGAGGCGAGACGAGACGAGACGAGACGAGACGAGACGAGACGAGACGAGACGAGACGAGACGAGACGAGACGAGACGAAAGAAAGCTATAGTGACTTAAGTGAGAAAATCAACCAGCGCAGAATGTCATCACCATTTGAAGTCAACAGAGCAGCGACACGGCTTTCATTTATTACCAGAAAGAGACGGCCTGGCTACGAAGAATTGAAACATGCAAGCAGTGAGTGTTTTCGGACTCGACATATGAGATTCTTACAGTCAGTAAAACCTCAACAGTTCTTCATACGGCCTCGTTATTCTAAACATAAAAGGAGCTATTCAAGTATAAATATTAACGGTATGGAAATTAGTCTATTTCAGTATTCAAGATATTTTTTTTTATCATAGGAGTGGAAGCTAACGTCTTGTCAGCCGGTTTGGAAAATAACCTCTCGACCAGCTCAATCCTTTGATTCTTCCAATGACTGGGATCCCTTGCATGATGAAAATATCAGTAATGGTCCTCTATTAGCACGTCAAAACAAGAATTTTAGACGAAATCTGTACCGGAAGTAATTGCCGATCACCTACCGAAAATGGGTTGTAAATGAAACATTCAGTCTACAATATTTCTTGGTTTGTCTAAGAGGAACTTGCTTCAAAATCTTCGTCGTTTTAATTCCTTGTCTTCATTGCCATCCCAGACTAAATCCTTCGTCTTTATCAAATCAGTGGATTATCTCAAAGGTAATCACACAGTACAGCCTATGCTCTAATGATAATTTATATTATAAGAACATGTATTTTACATATTTATTTAGAAAATAAATTTCATTTGGTATGTCTATTAAGAAATCTACGCCATGCCGCATATAATTATGGGTAACGCAGGACATTTCATTTGGTGTGTATATTAAAGAGTCTACGACCTGCCGCATGTAATTATGGGTAACGCATGGCACTCTTTTGCATTCTCTGTATCCTTGAGGTTAAGGGAAAATACTTATACTCCGTAAAATAGAGAATAATGATTGAAATGCACGCTGTTTCTTCTACTCATCCAATACTCTACATTTCTTTTCATCTTTTATTTTAGGTAGGGTTAGGTTAGGTTAGATTACCTTAACGTCGGGGTCGGGGAGGTTATATTTTGGTTTCCCAACTTGTTAAACACCTACTCTACTTCTGTTCAAGGAGAGTTTTCACGACATTTATTTTTATTAAGAGGTTTAACATTTTGTATCAATCCGCCTCAGCTTTAAACCTTATACACCAATTCCCCTTGAACTGGTTAAAATTGTCCCGAGTATAATAGAAGTTATTATATTATATAGTATACTATGTCGTTAAAATCTTGGGTACCCGCGTAAACGCACCTTTATATAGATTCTTCAATCCACCCCAAGTTTGCCTTAAGCCTAAACCTATACTGCCCGTTATACCTTTGCTTTTTTGACTAAATGATATATATAGAAAATAGCTTAGCGTGTGCTGCCAACTCAAGCTGGTATTAAACGGTCACATTTCTTTAAATTTTTGCACAATTTCTTAAATATATTTTAAACTATCTCGAATTTTAAATTTATTTTTCAACTGAATTATTAATTAGATTAAGTTGAACCATATTGATAATTTTAATTATAATATAAATTAATATTGCGTTTCATTTCCTTAAACGATATCACACCATAAGCCTAATTTGCATTCATTCCAAAAAGGTAGTATATAAACCCTTCGATTATTAATTGAGTGATATGGCCATGAAGTTGGGAGTAAAACCCCCTCCCTTCAATGTCTTGTTGATTCTTGATCTCTAGGCGCTTGGTTCGCAAAGCTAATTTACCCATTGGTGGGGCGATGTTTGGAGAGTGGAAGATTGATGATAGTATGGCCCGCTGAGATCGGAAACTGGAGGTTGGACCTTGGTGTAGGTATGGTCGGAAGTGATTATAACAGTGGGAGACGTCCCGTTGCTTATAATCGCCTTCAACTGTACAGCATCGAGGTTTGACCGTAAAGTGGATGGTGAAATGCGAAAATATGCAATTGGAGACGTCCTGTTGTATGTAATTGCACAATACCTGAAATTCAATGTGGAAGCCACGCTTAAAGGAGGTAATTCCCCGGAATTGAACGATAAGCTGGTATGATTACGTCTCTAGACTTTTTGCTCCACGAGCTAGGTCACGTGATATCCGGTTACACCGGAAGTAGTGTACGCCGGAAGTGACACACAGACACACACACACAGACACCACCAGTGTAAAACCACCCCCTGAGCTAAAGTTCAGTCGGGGAGGTAAAAAGTTCAGTCGGGGAGGTAACAATAGTGTTTATCCCTTTATCTAAACTCGAATTTCATCAGAAACTGTAATAATAGACCCCCGGCGCTTGATAACTGAAATCGTCGTCGTCGTCGTTTCCCTCTTCCCACCGTCCACTGAATTCGAATTAATACAGACAAAGGTACTTTTGAAAAAATTTGATAAGACTTCGTTAGGGTACAAGAGTATCTCTAGTTAAACACAGATTTCAATAATGAAATGTTGATTAAGTAAATGAAGTAATAGAAAGTAAGGTGCCTGAATGGGTTACAAAAGGATTGCATCTTAAGCTTAGCCGAGATTTACTAATTGCTTCAAAATGATAAACAAAAATTTTATTTCTTAAACAGTAGAATGATAAGGAATATCCATCGAATTCGAGTTAATAGAGAGTAAGGTGCCTGAATGGGTTACAAAAGGGTGATATCATAAGCTTAGCCGAGCTTTATTAATTGCTTCAAAATGGTAAACAAAATTTTATTTCTTAAACAGTAGAATGATAATGAATATCCATCGAAATCGAGTTAATAGAGAGACAGATGCCTGTATGGGTGACGAAAAGGGTAAAACATATAACTAGCCGAGCTTTATTAATTGGCTTTAAATTGATAAACAAAAATTAATTTTATTAAACAGTTGATAAGCTATTTTTAATGGTATTTTTTATCGTTAACGGAAAATTGCATTTATTCGGTTCTTTTACTAGGGTAGCCCTCTTCAGCCGTCTAATTTTGACTATTATGTCATATCATGAGTATCCCATTAAATTCTCCCTAGTTCACCGTCCCTCTTCAGCCATCTAATATTGACTACATGCTTAAAAAATATATTTATCTAGCATATAAAAAGGGAAGCTATTCCTTATCTTTCTTTATAATGACTAATACAGCTGATGTAGAGACATTCAAGATGACGGCGAATGAGAATAGTATCTTAACCTTTCCCTTTTTGTGCTTAAGAAAATCACGATTAAAGAACGTATTTTATTTCCTACGTAGAAAGAGCTATTATTGGGGATAAACATAATAGTGTTTATCCCTTTATTAAACTCGAATTTCATCGGAAACTGTAATGTACTTTCCAATGGACCCGCGGCGCTTGATAGCTGAAAGAGTCGTCGTTTCCCTCTTCCCACCGTCCACTGAATTCGAATTAATACAGACAAATGTACTTTTGAAAAAATTTGATAAGACTTCGTTCGGGTACAAGAGTATCTCTAGTTAAACACAGATTTCAATAATGAAATATTGAAAAAGTATATGAAGTAATAGAAAGTAAGGTGCCTGAATGTGTTACAAAAGGGTGAAAACATAAGCTAAGCTGAGCTTTATTAATTACTTCAAAATGATAAACAAAAATTTTATTTATTAAACAGTAGAGTGATAAGGAATAACTATTTGAATTCGAGTTAATAGAAAGTATAGTTTATTGAGTACGCGGGCTTCTCTTCGTTAAACAAAGATTTCAATAATGAAAGATTGAGAAGTTATATGAAGTTATTGAGAGAAAGGTGGCTGAATGGGTTTCGAAAAGGTTAAAACATAAACCTAGCCGAGCTTTATTAACTGATTCTAAATTTATAAACAAAAATTTAATTTATTAAACAGTAGATAAGCTTTTTTTAATGGCAATTTTTCATCGTTTGCTGAAAATTGCATTCACTGGGTTCTTCTACTAGGGAAGCCCTCTTTAGCCCTCAAATTTTGACTATTTTATTATCTCCTGAGTATCCCATTATATTCACCCTAATTCACCGTAATTAAAAAGTTGGCATGATTTTCTTATCATTTGATTTTTTAACTTTAATAATACAGGGTGTTTCTGAAAGGTCTGGAAAAAATGAAGGGGGTTTTTCGTGGGGTCAGACTGAGTGAAAAATGTTTATGGACCTTTAGTCTCACCCTCTGCGTTGCGTAGTTATGAGCCCTTGAAAATAGTCCTCAAAAATACGAAAAACGACAGAAAGGTATAGGTAAGATTGTGCCTTTGACCATTATTGTTTTTCAATTTAATTGTGCAAAAGCTAATTATCGAGAGATAAGTTAAACAAGGTGTTTATTTACTAAAAAAAAGCGTATCAACATGTTTAGGAGTGTGCAATCATTAACTTTGGTCAGAAGTACTTGAACTCAAAGTGTGGTTTATTACTTGTGTTGCGGGTGTTGAAAAGGGAATTTTACAAGACACCATTAATTACCATAATTATCAATTGTTTAATATTCGGAATCAGAAGTATTTACAAAAATTGTTCGAAATGCATTCCGTCAGCGTTGAGCCCGTCTAATAAATGATTGTCTAACTCGTTCGAAGATCCATAGTGTGTTGCGTACGGTAACGTTTCGCAGGCATCAATAATTCTTTGACGTAGATCTTCCACGTCACGCACTTCACTAACATAAACTAAGTCTTTAAGGTGGCCCCAAAGAAAGAAATCACAAGGGTTTAGGTTCGGAGATCTGGCGGGCCACGCAACCGTTCCGCCACGACCAATCCACCTCAAAGGGAATGTTTCATTAAGGAAGGTCCTAACTAGGAGAGAAAAATGAGGTGGTGCACCGTCGTGCATAAACCACATGTCTCGTCTCAAGGCCAATGGTACGTCTTCAAGAAGCTCGAACCGATTGTCTTGAAGAAATCGGAGATATGCCTCACAATTAAGCCTTGGCTGCAGAAAGAATGGTCCAATTAAATGGTCACCAACAATTCCGCACCAGACGTTTAAACTGAATTGAACTTGGTGAGCCCTAACACTTGTAGCGGGGGGGGGTGGGGTTTGTTGCGCCCACTGATGCCTGTTGTGCATGTTCAATATGCCATCACGGGAAAAATTGGCCTCATCCGTAACTAAAGGTTTTGGGGTAAGTTGATGTCTTGTCAGTGGTTTATCGCTCAACATCAGTCTGACCCCACGAAAAACCCCCTTCATTTTTTCCAGACCTTTCAGAAACACCCTGTATATATCTTCTCGGCCTATACAAACGAGATTTGCAGATTCGGTACTCACACATGCACTGTACCAATGCATGGTTTACGTTAGCGTTTAAAATTGTGGCGAACCCTCTCGTTTGTGCAATGGTGACGTCTTCGTTTGTTAGGGAATCGTTTCTCACCTATATTTCGGCGATAAGAGACCTATTTCTCACGATCTTTTGGGTAGAGTACTCGAATAAACCGAGGCGATTGAATGTAAATCGCATTACCTAGAAATGTGGCCAATTTAATATATTAAGTCACTGTAAAAACATTTCACAATGAGAGTTCTAGGGATTAAATATCACTTGAGTTGGACTTCATATCCTGCCAAGTGCTCGATTTCACATGAAGAGGGCTACCCTAGTAAAAAAAAACAATAAATGCAATTTTCCGTTAACGATAAAAAATGCCATTAAAAATAGCTTATCAACTGTTTAATAAAATTAATTTTTGTTTATCAATTTAAAGCCAATTAATAAAGCTCGGCTAGTTATATGTTTTACCCTTTTCGTCTCCCATACAGGCATCTGTCTCTCTATTAACTCGAATTCGATGGATATTCATTATCAGTGTTGGGTAAAATACTGCACTTTCGGTATTTAATATAAAACACTAAATACTCCTACGATAAAGTATTTAAAATAAAATACTGAATACTCCGACGATAAAGTATTTAAAATAAAATACTTAAATAAAATATTTTAAAATACTAAATACTTAAAATACTGTAATGTTAAGGTCTAGCGAAAGGCATGGTCCCAGACCGACTCTTCATCCTCGTAGCACTGGAATTCTTATTGCTACTTCAATGCCATTATGGTCAGTCCTCCTAAATCTGAACGTTTCTATTTCTGGACACTTTCATTTAAAAATGTATAACTTAAATTTGGTTGGGTCCGTTTAAAGATGGAAGAGCTCATTTTGTAGATTAAGAATGGGGCTATTCGCGGAACACAACTTCAACACTCTAGAAAAAGACCCGAAGAAGATACGACACTAATTGGCCAACCGCGATAATTAGCCTAATTAATTAGACCGTTTTCAATTGAATCTTTCCCTATACGGCCCAGGAAATAAGGTTTTATGAATTTCGGAAAAAATCGTGGGCCAACGCGCTCGATTTGGTTGTAAAATTTGAGTTTCTCGCTACAAAATAAACTTCTCAAATTTTGAAATATATCCAAGAATTTCAAACTCAGAACTGCGCGAAATCAAACTTGGGAACACGCATTAATATATTTGAGAAACTGCAAAATTTGCTAAAGGAACCATATCGAAACGAGAAATGAGTGTCACCAATGGATTTCTTGGCCGAATTTACCAAGGAAAGGCGGAATTAGCGCGCTCGAGCCAGTATTTGCGAAGTTATCGACGATTTCCTTGGAAATAAAGATTCTTTAAGGTTTCTATGCACAAGCAATGCCTAATTTTTAAATCGCTGATAACTTCGCAAATACTGGCTCGAGTGCGCTAATTCCGCCTCTCCCTGTGTAAATTCAGCCAAGAAATCCATTAGTGACACTCATTTCTCGATTCGAGGTGCGCAAGTGGTTCCTTTTGCAAATCTGGGATTTTTTTATAGGCCATAAGATAGTCAGATTTAGAAGCAGGGGGTGTTCAGAATTCGAATCGTTCGTTGAGAAGTAGAAGCCGCTATTGCCGTTTTAAAACCGCATCCGCTTCAAAAGTACTCTTCATGGAAAGATGAAAACTAGCGCAATGGGTGCGCGACTATACAAACTTAATATTAGATTCTTAATTTCGTCGCTAACAATTCCAGAGCAATCAAGATCTCGGATTTCTTAAAAAGCGTTCAGAGATAGGCGACCCTACCTTACCGGCGATAAGCGGTATTTTTCAAGCGTGTTTCTTCCGCTTGCATCTTGACGATGTTTTTTCCGGACAATTTAGTTGTACCGAGATTTTTTGATAAAGTATTTCGCTAATAATATTCAGTATCTTGTTTTAAAATACCAGAAAAAATGTATTTAAAATAAAATACTAAATACTTTTATTTAAAAGTATTTAAAATAAAATACTAAATACTTAAAAAGTATTTAAAATAGTATTTAAAATACAAGTATTTAAAATACTGCCCAACACTGTTCATTATCATTCTACTGTTTAAGAAATAAAATTTTGTTTACCATTTTGAAGCAATTAATAAAGCTCGGCTAAGCTATGATATCACCCTTTTGTAACCCATTCAGGCAGCTTACTCTCTATTAACTCGAATTCGACGGATATTCCTTATCATTCTACTGTTTAAGAAATAAAATTTTTGTTTATCATTTTGAAGCAATTAGTAAAGCTCGGCTAAGCTTAAGATGCAATCCTTTTGTAACCCATTCAGGCACCTTACTTTCTATTACTTCATATACTTAATCAACATTTCATTATTGAAATCTGTGTTTAACTAGAGATACTCTTGTACCCTAACGAAGTCTTATCAAATTTTTTCCCAAGTACCTTTGTCTGTATTAATTCGAATTCAGTGGACGGTGGGAAGAGGGAAACGACGACGACGACGATTTCAGTTATCAAGTGCCGCGGGTCCATTGGAAAGTACATTACAGTTTCTGATGAAATTCGAGTTTAGATAAAGGGATAAACACTATTGTGTTTATCCCCAATAATGAAAAATTGATAAGGTATATGAAGTTATTGAGAGAAAGGTGGCCGGCTGAATGGGTTACGAAAAGGTTGAAACATAAACCTAGCCGAGCTTTATTAACTGGTTCTAAATTGATTATATCAAAAATGTCTTTGCGAACAAAGACCCAGAAGGACATGTTATGGCCTTGAATGTCTGAAGTGACAGATATTTAATTTTCTTTTAAAACATTAAATTTAAATACAATTAAATTTTCTTTTAAAACATGAAATTTAAATACAATTAAATTTTCTTTTAAAACGAAATTTAAATATAATCACAATCTGGCACGATTTAGAGTTTCAAATTTCAATACAACTGATTTTATTCACTCGGAAATATTTAAGAAAAACATAACAGACGATTTTCTCCCATTGACGCTTAACATTAAATTTCGCTTAATTATTTTTCAGGGAAAACGTGTATTGAACTGTTATTTTTCAGTATAACGCGAGTCCACTTTATGTTTTCTTAGTTTAACCCGAATTTCCACGACTCGCAATTGAACGGATCGTTAAAAATACTCGCCGGTTTATTGGAATGGGTATATGATAAAGGGAAATGTGTTTTTTAATGCCCGTTTAAAGTCACCTTCTTTTCTAGCTTAGCAGACGACGCAAACCATAACAATTTGTACTTTCAAAGCTATATTGCGCGCGCAAGCGGAGAGAATTTCAAAGCGACGAATTTTAGAGCGGATAAGCTTTTTAAATAAATTGTAATACTTTCATTTTTCTTTTCATTAAAACCGTACAATTAAAATGATGATTTCCATAAGGGACCACTAATTAGTTATTAGGAGTTATAAAAAAACATCCATGAATTAGGTTTGTTCGTTTGCAACCCAAGTTAAAAATTAAAATATGGTGAATTTTTATTCCCTTTAAATTCCTTGTATAAGCATCCGTAAGCTAACATGAACGAATTGCCTCGACTAAAGTCGAGGAGTTGTAATAAAACATTATCCATGGATTAGGTTTGTTCGTTTGCAACCTAGATTAAAAATTAAAATATGGGGAATTTTTTTCCCTTTAAATTCCTTGATAAGCATTCATAAGCTAACATGAACGAGAACGAATTGCCTCGACTAAAGTCGAAGAGTTATAATAAAGCATTATCCATAGAAAACATTATCCATAGAAAACATTATCCAATTAAGGTATGAGATCAGATCATAGAACTTTGAGTCTATGCCTAAAGCCAAAGCTAAATTAAGTATATTTTTCTATCGAAATTTAATGTTAAGCGTCAATGGGAGAAAATCGTCTGTTATGTTTTTCTTAAATATTTCCGAGTGAATAAAATCAGTTGTATTGAAATTTGAAACTCTAAATCGTGCCAGATTGTGATTATATTTAAATTTCGTTTTAAAAGAAAATCTAATTGTATTTAAATTTCATGTTTTAAAAGAAAATTTAATTGTATTTAAATTTAATGTTTTAAAAGAAAATTAAATATCTGTCACTTCAGACATTCAAGGCCATAACATGTCCTTCTGGGTCTTTGTTCGCAAAGACATTTTTGATATAATATCTGTCACTTCAGTCTAACACGAAAGTGTTAACTTCTATATTAAAAGACTAGCCCTTTAAAAAGTGATTCAGTCAAATCTCTACATTTTTACCATTGCCCTTTAAACCCAATTAAAATTAATTTTTTCATAATTTTTGATGTTAATAGCTGCGGCAGCCGCACTTGATTCAGTCAAATCTCTACATTTTTACCATTGCCCTTTAATCCCAATTAAAAAAAATTTTTACATTATTTTTGATGTTAATAGCTGGGGCAGCCTCACTTGATTCAGTCAGATCTCTACATTTTTACCATTGCCCTTTAATCCCAATTAAAATTAATTTTTACATTATTTTTGATGTTAATAGCTGGGGGAGCCGCACTTGATTCAGTCAAATCTCTACATTTTTACCATTGCCCTTTAATTCCAATTAAAAAAAAATTTTACATTATTTTTGATGTTAATAGCTGGGGGAGCCGCACTTGATTCAGTCAAATCTCTACATTTTTACCATTGCCCTTTAATTCCAATTAAAAAAAAATTTTACATTATTTTTGATGTTAATAGCTGGGGGAGCCGCACTTGATTCAGTCAAATCTCTACATTTTTACCATTGCCCTTTAATCACAATTAAAATTAATTTTTACATTATTTTTGATGTTAATAGCTGGGGCAGACGCACTTGATTCAGTCAAATCTCTACATTTTTACCAGTGCCTCTTAATCCCAATTAAAATTAATTTTTTCATTATTTTTGATGTTAACAGCTGGGGCAGCCGCACTTGATTCAGTCAGATCTCTACATTTTTACCATTGCCCTTTAAACCCAATTAAAATTAATTATTTCACAATTTTTGATGTTAATAGCTGGGGCAGCCTCACTTGATTCAGTCAAATTTCTACATTTTTACCAGTGCCCTTTAATCCCAATTAAAATTTATTTTTTCATTATTTTTGATGTTAATAGCTGGGGCAGCCGCACTTGATTCAGTCAGATCTCTACATTTTTACCATTGCCCTTTAAACCCAATTAAAATTAATTATTTCACAATTTTTGATGTTAATAGCTGGGGCAGCCTCACTTGATTCAGTCAAATTTCTACATTTTTACCAGTGCCCTTTAATCCCAATTAAAATTTATTTTTTCATTATTTTTGATGTTAATAGCTGGGGCAGCCTCACTTGATTCAGTCAAACCTCTACATTTTTACCAGTGCCCTTTAATCCCAATTAAAATTAATTTTTACATTATTTTTGATGTTAATAGCTGGGGCAGCCTCACTTGATTCAGTCAAACCTCTACATTTTTACCAGTGCCCTTTAATCCCAATTAAAATTAATTTTTACATTATTTTTGATGTTAATAGCTGGGGCAGCCGCACTTGATTCAGTCAGATCTCTACATTTGTACCATTGCCCTTTAAACCCAATTAAAATTAATTTTTTCATAATTTTTGATGTTAATAGCTGGGGCAGCCGCACTTGATTCAGTCAAATCTCTACATTTTTACCATTGCCCTTTAATCCCAATTAAAATTAATTTTTTCCTTATTTTTGATGTTAATAGCTGGGGCAGCCGCACTTGATTCAGTCAAATCTCTACATTTTTACCATTGCCCTTTAATCCCAATTAAAATTAATTTTTACATTTTTTTGATGTTAATAGCTGGGGCAGCCGCACTTGATTTAGTCAAATTTCTACATTTTTACCATTGCCCTTTAAACCTAATTAAACTAAATTTTTTCATAATTTTTGATGTTAATAGCTGCGGCAGCCGCACTTGATTTAGTCAAATTTCTACATTTTTACCATTGCCCTTTAAACCCAATTAAAATTAATTTTTTCATAATTTTTGATGTTAATGGCTGGGGCAGCCGCACTTGATTTAGTCAAATTTCTACATTTTTACCATTGCCCTTTAAACCCAATTAAAATTAATTTTTTCATAATTTTTGATGTTAATAGCTGGGGCAGCCTCACTTGATTCAGTCAGATCTCTACATTTTCCCCATTGCCCTTTAAACCCAATTAAAATTAATTTTTTCATCAATTTTGATGTTAATACCTCCGACAGCCGCAGCGAAATCATTATATTTTCCCCATTGCCCTTTAAACCAAATTTAAATTAAATTTTTCATCAATTTTGATGTTAATACCTCCGACAGCCGCAGTGAAATCTTTATATTTTCCCCATTGCCCTTTAAACCAAATTTAAATTAATTATTTCAGCAATTTTGATGTTAATACCTCCGACAGCCGCAATGAAATCTTTATATTTTCCCCATTGCCCTTTAAACCAAATTTAAATTAATTATTTCAGCAATTTTGATGTTAATACCTCCGACAGCCGCAGCGAAATCTTTATATTTTCCCCATTGCCCTTTAAACCAAATTCCAATTAATTTTTTCATTATTTTTGATGTTAATACCTTCCTTATTGCCGTTCGGAATGGCAAGTCGTTCGGAATTTCACTCATTTTTAAAAAGGAGAGTACTTTTAAGGCGGAGAAATTGAAAATTAATGTTATTCTATGGGATTTAGATTTTTTGCAAGAGACTTACCTTTCAGATTTATTTTCTAATGCTTCCAAATATTTTACAGGCTTTATTTTAAGACTAATTTCATAATTTTATACCGATTAGTTTGGTCACAGTCTATAAACGGCAAAAATATGAAGAAGGAGAAATTAAGTCATTAGAGTTCAATACCCATAGCCTCCAAATCAAGCGCGCGCTCGTGCTCGTGATTTTAAAAAGCCATATAAAACCTAAGCCTAATTTGTCAAATTAGGCTTAGGTTTTTGGCGAATCTATTTCTCCGCCTTGTTGTTCCCTCCGTTTTCATAAATAGATTGTGGGCCATCTAATTGGTGTAAAATTATGAAATTAGTCTTAAAATAAAGCTCGAATCTTAATTCATACCACACGGAAAATCCAAGTCTGAAAAATATCCGGAAGTATTAGAAAATAAATCTGAAAGGTAAGCCACTTTCAAAAAACCAAATCCCATAGAATAACATTACGATTTGGCCATGCGCGAAACCAGCTAAGTACCAAAAAAAGGGTCAACTTTAGAATTAATTTTAAAATACTTAGACTTAATATTTTTAAATGAAACTTGAAAAGTTCAACATTCGAACCTTGCTCTACCATTTAAAAGTGATTATATCTGTAACAAATAATTCCTCTTTTAGTTCTGTCAATCACTGGACTTGTCCTCGAAAGAGTCGATTGTTATTCTATGGGAGAATGGAGCGTTTTGATTGGCTAGAGACTGAATTTTTTAGGAAATCAAAATAGCATTACAGATGATGATGGGCCCAATACATAGAACCCTACCGGGTTCTAAGAATAAACAAAAATTTTATTTATTAAACAGTACATAAGCTTTTTTAATGGCATTTTTTTTATCGTTAGCTGAAAATTACATTCACTGGGTTCTTCTACTAGGGTAGCACTCTTTAGCCCTCAAATTTTGACTATTTTATTATATCCTGAGTATCCCATTATATTCACCCTAATTCACCGTAATTAAAAAGTTGGAATGATTTTCTTATCATTTGATTTTTTAACTTTAATAATATATCTCTTCTCGGCCTATATAAACGAGATTTGCAGATTCGGTACTCACAGATGCACTGTACCAATGCGTGCTTTAGGTTAGCGTTTAAAATTGTGGCGAACCCTCTCGTTCATGCAATGGTGACGTCTTCGATTGTTTAGGCAATCGTTTCTCACCTATATTTCGGTGATAAGAGACCTATTTCTCACGATCTTTTGGGTAGAGTACTCGAATAAACCGAGGCGATTGAATGTAAATCGCATTACCTAGAAATGTGGCCAATTTAATATATTAAGTCACTGTAAAAACATTTCACAATGTGAGTTCTAGGGATTAAATAGCACTTGAGTTGGACTTCATATCTGAAGAATAGGGGTTTTTTAGTCCCTTGGCTTTTGCCTATTTAAACTTTCTTCAACTATTGGTTCTTTCTTTGGAGAGCTAATTTTCTTTTATATATTGGGCGGACTGAAACACTCCAATATATTACTTAATTTTAACTAAGTTCGCGCGGCTAGTTTGCGATGACTATTTTTTTTCTAACTTTTGTTTTATTTTGTTTTGGAAAATAATTGCAACTTATTTTCTATTTCCTTTTAACTATTTTATTTTAAAAGTTTTCTCGCATTGGCGAGGATGACCATTTGGGTCCGACCGATGAGAATACAGTTTATTTCGAATCTGCCCCAAGCTTCGCTTTCAAACCCGGTCCACTCCTCATGATCTTTTGTCAAGAAAAACCGGTATTTTTACCGCGCTTTTCTTAACCCCATCCCCTCTGACAACGTGGGGTGGATTTTAGCAGGAGTGGACCGCATTCCAAGCGAAACTTGAAGCTACATACAATGAAAGAAAAATATTTACAGAAAAATAGGATTTTTGGTAAATAGCAATTAAAGAGACGGTGAAATACAATTTTAAATTTTAAATGATATATGCATGTTTTTCTTTTTCTTGCGTATAACGCTCATTATTTTACACTCCCCCTAGGTAATACTTTTTTTTTTTAATTATTACCTAAAGGTTTAAGCGTTATCATTAACTTCTAGGTTACACAAATGTTTTATAGAACGTCTTATCGTGGTACCACTAGTGGTTTTGACCACGCAAGACCTGTTTTCTCCGTCGCGTCCTTTTATCATTTCTACTACCCGACCAATTTTCCACATGTGACGTTTCAAATTGTCATCTTTTATTAGTACAATATCATTTTCTTTTATTTTATTACAGTTTTTCGCGGGTTCACCGTAGTGAGCTGATCTTAAACCCATTATGTATTCATGTCTAAACCGATTCCAAAACTTACTAATTAACGTATCCCTATATTTTAAACGTTTCGTTAATTCCACTCTTGAAGTGATTACATTTTTTAGTGAGTGGTTTAACGGAGGCAACGATGTAAGCCTACGACCTATTAAAATTTTAGCCGGAGAAAATGGGGCTGGTTCACCTACGTCATTGTAAACGTAGGTGATGGGTCTAGAGTTAATTATGGCCTCTGTTTCTAAAATTGCTGTCTGCATTTCTGGGTAGGTGAGGGAAGATTTTCCAACGTTCTTTTTTAACGCTGTTTTTGTAGATTTTACCAAAATCTCCCACCACCCCCCGTACCATGCAGCCCTTTCGATAATATATTTCCATACAATGCCTTGGGTTCCGAAAAATTCTTTTAATTTATTAAGATTGAGATTTTGCCATATAAATTTTAAATCTGCATCAGCCCTTTTGAATGTTTTTGCATTATCACTGTAGATAGTGCTGGGAACGCCCCTACGCGCTATAATTCTTCTAAAAGCGAGCAAAAAATCATCCGTACTTAGAGATGGAATCAGCTCAAGGTGTATCGCTCTGGATACGGCGCAAGTCGCCAAACAGATATAAGATTTTTTCATCCCATCGTTTTCCTTAGGGGGCCTGCAAAATCTATCCCCATTATGGAAAATGGGGGACATTCGTTTATACGGTCATGGGGCAAGGGAGCTATCGGTGTGTCGCCAGGTTTTACTCTTAGTTTATTGCACGTAAGACAATTTTTTACTACCGTTCTAGCTAATTGCCTTCCAGCTGGTAGCCAATAGCGCTCGCGGAGCTGGGTTATAGTATCGTTTATACCCCCGTGTTTAACTTGAATGTGGCTTCTCGTCATGAGTTGTTTTGCCAAAATTTCGTTTTTGTTTATAAGTATGGGATGTTTTTCTCTATAATCCAGCTTCGCTTCCTGAAGGCGCCCACCTACACATAACATTCCTTGGTCATTAAGAATGGGGTTTAGGGTTATGAATTTTGAATTCCTATCTATTTGGTCGCCATTCTTAAGAGAGTTTAATTCATTTGCATATATTTTAGCTTGGGTATCTTTTACCCACATTATTTCTGCTACTCTCATTTCTTCTGCGGTTATGGGCCCGCTAATTTTTTCGTTACTCCCTTTTACTAATTTCACGAACCTTTGAACGTAAGCGGTAATTCTCAAGTTTTTATTTAGGGAATTATGTCTGTTTAAGTCCATAATTATATGAATACCAGTTCTTTCCGAGGCGTTTAAAGCTAGGGAAGTAACTTTTCTACGTTCATCGGCCACGATTTCTAAATCTAAATTTTTTAGGCGATGCTTTGGCCAGCTGTCTTCTTTTTCTCTTAACCACGAGGGTCCTTTCCACCAAAGCTCGCAATTCTCTAACTCCCCCCCTTTTATCCTACGTGTTGGTATCTCGGCCGGGTTATTTACGCCGGGACAATGGAACCAAGACTCTATGTTTGACAGCTTTTGTATTTCTATAACGCGGTTAGCAATGTAGGGCTTCCAAACTTTCGGAGTACCAGCTATCCAAGCTAACGCTACGGTGGAGTCGGTCCAAAAATATGTTTTTTGTAGGGCGGGGCCAAAGATTGGTTTTACGTATGTTGCTAGCCAGTAGCCGGATTCAGCTGGATGGTATTAGACGGTATTAGCTTAATACGCCACGCCCCTAGGAGGAGCGTATTAAGAAGAATGGCTGCATTTCCGGCGGCAACCCTTAGACAGGTATAGCTATGTATGTAGGGACGAGAATGAGCAAGTAGCAATCAGCGTGGGAAATAAGGTGTGCCAGAGGGCAAATGACCACTTTAAAAATTGCCTCGATCGCTTAAAAAATTAAATCGGAGGGCGTGACCACTTAGAAAATTCAAGGATTTTTTCCAAGCGTGTCGTGATTCAATAATATTTGGAAGTTTGTTTGGACTTTGGTAGTTTTGTTTCTACAAAATTAGTAGAAAAAATGTTATACCTGTAGGTCCGAGTCATTGAAAGTTAATTTATCAGGCTGTGTGAGTGTGAGTTTTGCCTGTGACTCCTCAGGGGGTCGGTGGTCATTTGTTCACTTTAAAAAAAAAACCTTATTTCCCACCCTGATAGTAACTGCATACTTTATGGTTCAGTTCAGCTCACTACCTTCAGCTGTCTGCATGATGCTACCGCGGGAAATTTAAAGCAAACGTCACGTTGAAGGTGTGTTTGTCGTCTGTAAGTGCAGTGGACATTGTCTGATATATTTTCCAAATGCCCCATAACTTATTATTTTTGAGAGGGAGTTTGTCCTATATGAAAAAGTTCTTATTAATAGAAGAAATCTAGTAATGTCTGATAATTATTTTAAATGTCCGATTACTTTGAATAGGTGAAGGGGGTTAAGAAAACTTTTCTTATTTCCGTCTCTGGCCACGTGCTAGATTATTCGTGAATCGTGACGTCAACCGTATGACTGGACATAATCATTAAAAAACCATTTCCGTTCGAAATATTTATGAGGAAAATTAAGGTAATACGCTTGCGCAGTAGCCACCAATCCGGGACCGCCCATCTAACTTGAATTAACACTGTAGGAAATAACGTCACGCACTAATACCGTAGGGGGTGGATGGTATTAGCGAACTGCAGCAGCTGGCTCCTAAAAGGCATGCCATCAATTCTAGTTTGGGAATGGAAAGGTCTAATTTTAAAGGGGCAACTGGGGCTTTGGCTGAGACTAGAGCTACTCCTACTTGGTTTGTTTTTGTTTTAAATCTTATATAAATCGCTGTGGCATAGGCCTTTAAGCTTGAATCGCAGAAACAGTGAAGTTCTAAATCCATTATTTCCTCATCTGTTTCCCAAAAATAGTTTCGATTTATCCTAATTGTTTCTAGGAGGGGTAATTCCTTCCTCCACACTTCGAATTCTTTTCCCAAGTTTTCATCAAGTTCAGTGTCCCAATCTAATTTGTCTTAATTCTGATTTTTTTGTTTTAATACTGAATTATGGACTGGATTATTTATCTTGAAATCTATGTGGTTATATCTTATTTATTTTCCTTTTTTTCTCTAGTTAGGTTTGGTTTTAAGTAGAGAATTATTTAGGGTTGTGTTGGTATACTGAAGAAATGCTTATAGGTTCAATGTGATATAATATTTTGCCTATTGGCGTTACTTGGTCTGCAAATACTCTAGAGCCTTCAAAATTATTATATGGTTTTAAAAGAAGAACCTTGACCTTGCTTATTTTACTCGATACGCATTTATATTAAAATTAATTCATTATTCAGCAAATTTTTTTCCGACTCTGGTTCTCAAAATTTTATTTTGAATTAAGTTTGATTCTTTTGCATTCAAATTTATCTTGATAAGAAGTATATTTTTGATCTGAATTATTGGTTTAATATATTTAGTGTTTAATTGAGATATTATTTCTTTTTGCTTTCAATCTTCGTCTTTCACAAATGCCATAAATTTTAATATTTTAGGTAAGGTTAGATTAGTTAACATCACGTGGTTGTCGGGGAGGTATTATTTTGGTTTCCCAACTTGTTCTTGTCAGCGCCCGTTGCGACACGTAATGTTGTTTTCAAATAATTAACCAATTTTTTATCTAATCTGCTCTATTTAAGTTTCGTTTGATTTTATAAGGCTCACTTGACTGGGTAAGTTACGCGTAATAATCATAATGTATTTTAAATACCGTTAAGCCTTAAACAAAGGCTTAACAATGTCTTTGTTTTTATTTTTTAATGTCTTTGTTCAATTTTCCTTTCAATGTTAAAAGAATTCATATCCATTTAATGCATAAACTGTCTAATTAATAAATTATTTATCTATCTCAGATAATCTCAGAAACTTAAGGTAAATGATTATTTGGAAATATTTCTCAAACTCAGTAGTAATAAGTAATTATCTACGCTTCATTTGTTTCAGATAAGGGTAGCTTGTGGTTGTGGATATAAATATGTTCCCAAAGTGTGGATTCAAATCAACAGAGTAACGTAATCATTAATCAGGTACGGTTGTTTTTCTTCTAGATTCGTTAACGTACGATTACAGGTATTTAAATTTTTAATCCATAAGCAAATATAATCAACAAAGTTTACGCAATAGAATTAAAAACGCTAACAAAAATGTGTCTTACAGGCACATCAGGCTAGATTGCGATTTCATTCTCTACAATAATTTTGTCACATGACTCGATGGGCGTGTATAGATTTTTTAAGACCAAAGATGGACAATGGAGCTGCCTATCCCGTCATCACGATTAAGGGACTGATGTTTTTTACAGGTTTTTCTAATCTCCAGCGATTTGCGTACATTCAGTTTTAGGTACAATTATATAGTATGTGGTAATAAGGTCCAAAATCATTTCAGAACAAATCCAAGTACACCAATCGATTTACTCCTCAGCTTTGGCTGAACATGCTGCCAATTACCCCAGCCACAAGTTTGATTTTTTTAAATGTCCAAAATATTGCGATGATTGTCCATTATATAAAACTGAATGTACGTGAATCGTTGGAGATAAGAAAAATCTGTAAAAAACATCAGTCCCTTAATTGTGACGACAGCCCAGCTCCATTATCGATCTTTGGTTTAAAAAAATCTATACACGCCCCCTCGAGTCATGTGACGAAGTTATTGTAGAAAATGAAATCGCAATCTAGAATTCAGACCTGATTTGCCTGTAAGACACGAAACTAGTCGTCTCACCGTGTATTTTTGTTCGCGGTTTTTAATTCTACTGCGTAATTAAAGCTGCAAGCTTTTAAAAAACTTTCTTAATTATATTTGCTTCTGGATTAAAAATTTAAATACCTGTAGTCTTACGTTAATGAATCTAGAAGAAAAACAACCGTACTTGATTAATGATTACATTACTCTGTTGATTAGAATCCACACTTTGGGAATATATATCCACAAGCTACCCTCATCTGAAACAATTGAAGCGTAGATAATTACTTCTGAGTTTGAGAAATATAAATTTTTTGATAACTTGATTTTCCTTATATTAATTTTTATAATTGAAGGTCAAAGGAGATGCCTCCCAAAGATGGAGTGCACCGTTGTGAAGGACCAAATTGCGCTAACAAGCAAGGACCGTTGTTTAGTTTTTCTTTTTTTCGTTTTCCGAAAGAACCTGAAAGGTATGTTTTTTTATATATTGTTTGCTGGATCCAAAAGTTTGTATATTATATTGTTATTATTTGTACCATATGAAGGTGACCACTATGCCTAGTTATAAGCAAAAGTGCCCAGATTCGTACTATAAAAAGATCAAGGAGAAATTACCAACATCATACCAACCAGCGTTGTTAACGCCAATTCGTACCATAAAAAGGTGACCACTATGCCTAGTTATAAGCCTAAGTGCCCGGATTTGTACTATAAAAAGAAATGAGGAAGATCATACCAACCAGCGTTCTTAAAGCCTATTAAAATTCATGGCAAGTTAATTTTGTTTTGAAAGATACCTTTATTATACACAGATACGCATTAAAATATTTTTGGTTTAAATTTCTTTTCTGCTGAGCGATTGCAAAATTTTTTAAATTCACCCATATAATTGAGGTAATATAAATTTTAGATGCCAACAATGGGTTTTAAATTGTGGAAATAGCAAGCTCTACGGACTGAGCCCGGCAGTGTTATACAAAAATCGCAGGATTTGCTCGGACCATTTTGAACTTGGCCAGTTTATGAACCCTCTAAAGAAGCGACTAATCAAAAAAGCTGTTCCAACTATTTTTGAGGCTGAAGTGGAAATACTTCCCAGCCCCGTAACTCCAGTACAAAAATCACGAGCAGCAAAACGTGATGCCCAAGGTAATACATCAAGAACTCCGGAGATTTCCATTCCAAAAAGGTTAGGTTCAACACCAAGAAGATTAAGAGTTGCACCAGTGGAAACCCCAGTTATTACCACACCAAATAGGGTAGTAACGCCGAGAATATCAAAAATCAGTGGGTTGAAAACTACTCCTAGAAGATCATCTAAACGAAAAGCCAGCAAAATTGAACCTGAGCTATTTATAAGAAGACGTAGGCTAGCAGAATACCAGAAAAATCTACTTTCTCCAGATAAAATAGGTGATAGTAGTGTGTGAAGGATTTTCAAAGTTTCAATTGCATAATCTAATCTTGTCTTTAAATTTATTTAGAACCTTCAAATAGTACTGAAGAAAATAAGCTCTTAATATCTCAAGAGGAACGTTCTGTCCTAAATTCCTTGATCCGTCAATATTTGTTGACCAATGGTTACCTGGAGGCTTACCATAATGTTCCAAGTTTTCAAACAGAGAAGGTAAAATAAATCTATTAAAGGGAGGGTGAAGTGGAAAATCAAGTGATGTTTTTTGATTCTTTATCTAAAAATAAGACCTGTTTGCTTATTAAAACATTCGGGAAATATCTCTGGACTTTTTAAAAAATCAAAATAGGTGCCAATTTTAACATAAAATTCAAATATTCGAAACACCCACCTCCGACCAATCACAGCAGGCGTAATGTAGTGTTTAACGAAGAGTAAGTAATGGTAAAGCCAGGTTTAACATTGCGTATCGCTCTGCGTTAGCCTTTACTCCATTGGCGTTTTTGGCTGACAGCCAATCATCAGCCGAGAATATCAATGGAGTAAAGGCTTACGCGGAGCCATACGCAATGTTAAACCTGGCTTTACCGTTGCTTACTCTTCGTTAAACACTACATTACGCCTGCTGTGATTGGTCGGAGGCGGATGTTTCTAATATTTGAATTTTATGGTAAAATTGGCACCTAATTTGATTTTTAAAAAGTCCAGAGATATTTTCCGAATGTTTTAATCCTCAAACAGGTCTTATTTTTAGATAAAGAATCGATAAAACATCACTTGATTTTCCACTTTACCCTCCCTTTAAATTTATTATATAACTTCTAATTAATTTCTTTATTTAGCATAACCAAATCTCGTTGATTCAGATGTTTAGAAGCCAAATGGAAAGTCAAGAAACTTCAGGTAAAATAATTTCATTGGATAGAGTTTGAAAGATAAATCAAGTCGCAAAGAACGCTTGATATCTCCCTTCTGTATATGGTTGTAGGTTTTTAAAATATCAGTCATTTAGAAATCAGTAAAACAGCAATATCGGTAGAGAGAATTTACCTTGGCTCTTCGTATTTTCAGAATGTAACTCTACATTCAATGTACCTGTAGCACCAACCAAGAAAAATAAAACAACTGAAACACCAGTAATAGCATTAGTAGGATTAACAAACAAAAAGAAAACACCTGATACGCCAGGAAAAGCTTTGTTAAAAAAGAAATTAAGAGTCAAGTCCTCGGTGATTAGCCGTTACAAAAGAAGAATATCTACTTTAAAAACCGTTCTTGCCCATTCCAAGAAGGAGAAAATAAAGACAATTTTAACGTATAGCAAAGACCTATTAACGGACCAGCAGCAGATGTTTTTCGCCACTCAGTTAAGACAATCATGTGCGAAACGTAAAGGCAGACGATGGAGTGAGAATGATAAGAAAATTGCACTCTCGATACATTACCAAAGTCCAAAATGTTATAAACTTCTTAGAAAAATATTCAAGCTACCCCACAGTCGAACCCTACGTGACTGACTCTCAACTATCAACCTTGATCCTGGATTAAACTCTTTCATATTTGAGGCTCTACAAAAAAAGGTTAAAAAAATGAAAAGTAAAGATCGAAATTGCATTTTGACTGTAGACGAAATGTCGTTAGCTGAAGGCCTTTCCTATGACCCAGCCAAAGATACGATAGAAGGTTTTGTGGACTACGGTGATGTTGGTAAACAATGCGTACTTGGAAATGAAGCTCTTGTCGTAATGGTCCATGGCCTTTTTAAACAATATAAACAACCAGTGGGATATGTTCTTGCTAAAGGAACAACTAACACCGAATTTTTGAAAAGCTTTCTAATTGAATGCGTAAATAAATTAGATAAAATTGGGTTGAATGTAAGAAGCATTGTCTGCGATCAAGGTGGAACAAATAGAGGTGTCTATAAGAAACTAAACGTGACGAAAACTGAACCCTTCATTTACCTAAATAACAAAAAAATTTACTGCATGTATGACTGCCCCCATCTTCTTAAGAGTTTGAGAAATAACTTCAGAAAGTACGTTATAAAATACCAAGGTAAAAGATTGTTATTTCATTATGTGGACGAGTTTTTTAAAAAAGACAGTAAAAGAGAAATAAGACTTGCTCCAAAGCTATTAACTAAAACATTAAACCCAAATAATTATGAAAAGATGAGGGTGAAATTAGCCGCGCAACTTTTTAGCCATTCAGTGGCAGTAGGAATGTCTACGTACATTTCTTTTGGTGAGTTGGAAGCTCAAGCTAGCGCAACTGCAGAGTTCATAGGTAATGTCGACGAGGCATTTGATGCTGTTAACTGCAACAAATTTACAAGCTCCAAGAAACTTCTAAGACCATTCAAAGAAGGATCGGGACATGTTGAAGCCTTGCAGAAAGCAAGGAAGATGTTCGAAGAACTAGAATTTGATGTTCCTAAGCATGTCAAAATTTACTGCGTGGATGGGTGGATTCAATCTATAACGGCAATATTAGGTTTATGGGAAGATTTGAAAAAATGAAGGGTTCAAGTTTTTCTTCACAAGAAGACTTAACCAAGATCCACTAGAAAACCTGTTTGCAACAATAAGGCAAAGGAGAGGAAACAGCTCAAACCCAACTCCTACCCAATTTAAAAATGGCTTCAAGCAAGTTGTAATGATGACTCTATATACAAGTTGTGACAATCAAAATTGCGAAACTGATGCAAATGAAACTCTTTTCTCCTTAAAAACTTTATCTATGGAACTAAGCAAAAAAGACAAGCAACCTATCGTAACAGATGATGATAATCGGAGTAATCCCAAGAAGGCAGCATTAAAAATTTCGGAAGTTGAAACCATGGTCAAAGAATTTGGAAACAAAATCGATTTGAATTGTCTTGCATATATAATTGGGAGCTCTATGCGCAAAGTGAAGGGAAATCATGACTGCAACTCTCACGAAATTTGCACTTTCATAACAGAATCTGAATCTATGAAGTGTGATAGTCAGATATTTATACATCTAAAAGCATATACTCATGATAAGGGAGATTTTGGGGGGCTAATTGCTCCTTCCGATGCAGTAGTTGGCTTAATGTTGCAGTACGAGAAAATATTCCTCAAAGTATTCAACCAAAGTATGAATTTACCAAACATTCTGGAAAGTTGCATCGTAGAATGCAGAGCAAATATTTCTTGCAATGATGTTTGTGAAGGGTTCCTGAAAAAACTTTTGAAACTGTATTGTAGAATGAGATTGTATTATGCAGTAAAATTTTTAAATGCTGGTATAGCCGATGAGAAAGAACAAAAAGCTAAAGTTGCCAAAGCAAAGAAGTTAGAGAAGGAAAAAGAAATAGCAGTGGCCAATGCTAAAAAAGATTACTGCTCGAAACAAAGTCCCAATGAAGTTCCACCAATTTCCAATCAAGTTCCTACGAAGCCAAGTGATAAATTGACTGTAACCTCTAGACCTCCGAAATTTAAAAAGTTAATGAGGGTGCAACATATGAGTTGTTAACTACTAACAAGCCGCAGCCAACAATCAAAAGGGTAAAAGATATTTCAAAAATTAATATTGATGATGATTTAAGTGATATTCTGACATTAGATGGACTCAAACACCAGAATTGGAACCGTTACAAGAATCCGACCTTCTCTTTCATTTGTTAGTCTTAGATACTAGCACACCAATCGCTTCAGATTTATTTCCTCATCAACATATATTGTGAGTGAAGAAGGAGGTTAGACCATTCTAAGAACATCTGATATTGAAACCAGTTTTATTTCTAGGCAGTTTGATTCCGAGTATCTTCTGTTTCTCGAAATATACCACTCAAATTCTATTATCAGCGTGTCGAAGATAATACAACTCTGTGATGGGTTAGATATTGAGATTGCAGGTGCTCTTGGACGAAATTGCCAGGGATCCTAACCAGCAACAGCTTCCCTTAGAAGATATTGAGAAACTATTAGATCTTCTTTTAGAACCGTCTATTCATAAAAGGTGCAGAAATATTTAAAGAAATTTTCAAGACCTAACTTTACCATACAGGGTGGAAACCTTCGCCGGCGTCCAGTCGAGATACTTCCCCTTACGCATTGTTGTTATTCAGTGAAATGTTAAGGGATTTACAGGCGCTATTGGGATCAGTTCACTTCAGTTCCACTTAATAATCAAAGGTTTCAGTTTTAATGTAGAGAAATGAAATGCACAAGTGAAATCAATGACGGATTTAATTTAATTTAATTAGGAAAGAAAAGATGTCACTTGCGGAAAAAAATAGCCCAAATTGAAGTTAATCAAACATTTCCAAATTTAAACATTAAACTCTTCAAATTTAATAACAAAGCATTACATTAAATGTTCAAAATGTCTTCCGTCGATTGCCGACAACGGAATTGGCAGTTTTCTCTTTCGCGAGTTAACATCTCAGGAGAAACGAGAGCAGCCGCTTGCTGAATTCGGTCTCGAAGGCTATCAAGTGTTGGTGGCTCAGTGGCGTACACAAGGCTTTGTACATACCCCCAAAAGAAAAAATCCACCGGCGTTAAATCTGGCGAACGAGGTGGCCAAGCGACTGGAAAGGTTAAATGTTTCTCATTGAAGAAAGCAGTCCGTTTTTTGTTGTTTGAATGACCTAGACTGTTTTGTCGAATCACCGTGCCTCTTTCAAGAAATCGGGTTTTTACAAAACAGTCTAGGTCATAATCCACCAACAAAAAACGGACTGCTTTCTTCAATGAGAAACATTTAACCTTTGTTTCGTAGTCTACGTCATGCACAACAAAATTCTTATTTTTTGAAACAATAAAAAACCAAGACAGTAAATGCGAAACAAAGGCTACTTGTTTCTAATTGAAGAAAGCAGTCCTTTTTCTAGCTTACATCTGGTAAAACAGGGCTGAAATTGATTTGTACAGTTTTGAGGATTACCTTGAAATGTTTTTCATTTACGGAGAGTGTCAGAGAAACGCAAGGTTAGCTGATAGGACGTTTGCAGAAAGGTTTCCGAACCGGCCACATCCGGGGCATCAAGTTATTTTAAACGCAAAAACCCGATTTCTTGAAAGAGGCACGGTGATTCGACGTAATGCACCAGTGCGACATCAACATCATCCGCCAGTTGTACAAGGAGGTGGACACGGGGCGGGCAGACGAAACGAAGTAGTAAGGCGTATCGTAGAAAACCCCCACACCAGTTCACGGGCAATCGGAGCGGAATTAAATTGTTCTCATACAACGGTCTTAAAAATTCTTCGTGGTGAAGGATTTCACCCCTACAAAATTCATCTTCACCAACATCTTAAACCACAAGACTTTGGACCGCGCGTAGAGTTTTGCCGATGGGTATTGGACCAAATTGAAGTTGATGGAAATTTCCTAAACCACGTACTTACGAGTGATGGGTGTACGTTTTACCGGGACGGTACAGTTAACCGCCACAACATGCACTACTGGTCGAGGGAAAATCCCCATTGGCTAAGGGCGAATCATCACCAAGAAAACTGGAGGATAAACGTTTGGTGTGGATTGTTAGGTGATCGTGTAATTGGACCTGTTTTTCTCGAACAACATCTAAACGGAGATCGTTACGTTGATCTCTTAAACACCGTAGTGTCCGATGCCCTAGACGATCTTCCCTTAGCAGAACGAAGACGAGTCTGGTACCAGCACGATGGTGCACCACCGCATTTTGCACGTGTTTCTCGGGATTGGCTAGACGCGGAATTCGGTCCCCAATGGATAGGTCGTGGTGGTCCAGTCGCTTGGCCACCTCGTTCGCCAGATTTAACGCCGGTGGATTTTTTCTTTTGGGGGTATGTACAAAGCCTTGTGTACATCTATAGAAGCAGTTGAGAGCTGCAGTTTCCGGAGTGTCTGCCTCTGCTTGTTTAGATTTTGAAACTAGCGATAATGATACAGAGTGATTAGCTGTTAAAATCAACCGAGAATGGTTTAAGAAGTCGGTGTTTCAAGAGTGGAACCTCTTTGAAAGCATGCGCCTCGCTTCTATCCAAATTAACTTACGAAGATCCTATGGCCATTATGAATTTAAAGGTAACGTGTTTAAGAATATTTTAGAATTTTCATTTACCTATAAAGTATTTGTTATAGGGTTTTCATCTTCCAATACTTCAGCAATGTTTACTCCTAGGAGCGAAACAAATAACTATTAGAGTTAGTAGATTGTTACCCTCGGCTAGTAACAGCGAATTAGATTCACCTACCATACCCGAAGTTCCTACTGCAAAAACAAGTTATAAATTGACTGTACCTCTAGACCTCCGAAATCAAAAGAAACTACTACTTAATCCTAAAATGTGGCACGATTCTTTAATTTGCATGAAGAATCCATTTAATTTCATTGCTCATTAATTCTGGAAGATATTTTTAATCGGGTACGTTCTCTTTTCTTCTAGCTTCATTTAATTAAGTCTTACGGTAATTAAAAGTTTTAATCCTAAAACAAATATAAATTTATCCTGGTCAATTTCAACCTGCAGTTTCGCAATATTTCCATACCATTATTAGAAGGACGAGGAAAATTGCTTCGTTGATTTTAGCAGAATATCAAGAGGTCGCTGTTAGTACCAAATTAATAACATGGCACGATTCTTTGACGATGGGATCATCACTGAAAATTCAACCAATATGTAACATTTTTTTTCCTGATTCCTAAAAGGGAGTGTTCCAAAATAAATTCCTACCACTTCTAAAGTCGTAACAATAATAATTTTCTCCCTTGGATTTGTTCTAACGTATTCTCTTTAAAAAACTATAGGCAGAGGCTTATCACCGTCTTAGAAATGTGTTGTAACTTTTTTTTTTGGCAGGATATCACGTTTATAAATAATTGATGATTTGAAAAGTTTGATTTCATGTAGATAAATTCGTCTTTTGATTTATGTCAGATGAATCTCATTAAGAAATTTTATTTTACAATAAAATTTGAAGGATTACGTGTGGTTTCAGTTTGACAAATCAGTCTAATTAGCAATGGAACAATCTCTAAGAAATGATTGTACTATATAAACGTTCTAGGTGTAAGTTTAATTTCAGGTTGATATGATGTCTCTTACATCGGATGAATCTCATTAAGAAATGGTGGTATTTTTAATTTAGAATAAACTTTCTAGGATTAAGTGTGATTTTAGTTTGATAAATCCTTAGTTTTAATATAACGTTAGATGAAATAAATTAAGGTGGTATTTTAGAATCAATTCCAAGAATTAAGTTTGCTTTCAGGTGGATATAAGTCTTCTTAATTAACAATGGATTAATCAATATGAAATTGTTATAAGAAAAAAGCGCGTTCTAGGTTAAACTCTTACGAAATAATTATGCTGAAGATGAAAGTAGAATTTTCTATTAGTATGATTCCAATAACTTGGTAAACATGTCTAAAACTTTGAATCAAATGCGTTTAAATTTAGTGGGATATAGTTATGTTTAAATGAAATTTGGTAGAATAAATATCAATTACATTTCACTATAAGAGAAATTGATAAAGCTGCTTACATTTAAAAACAATGTAGTAGTCAACCAGCGGCATGATAAAAAATAGATTTGTCATGCTTGTTTTGTTTAAGATTCTAATTATAGATAATGATGGATCAGTCGCTTCTCGATTGTTAGTTAATTTGGTCTTTTTAAATCATTTTATACAAACGTACTAGTTTTTCTTTAAAGCATTTGATCAATTTTATCATGGTAGTGAGCCGCCTCTAAATTTAAAAATAAAAACTCCGTTTGAAAGTTCCGCCAATAAAATAAATGACAAGGACTACTTTAAGTACTACAATGTATAAAAAATAGTCTGTGGAAAAATCATGAACCAAAAAGCAGATGACGCTGCACAAAAAGCGTTAACAGTTTTTTAACGTTAGCACGCCTGTCTAGTAAGCGTAGCGTTAGATAGTCTTTGATTTAGAGGATCCTGTGGGTCATCTGACATTTGTAAACCCTTTAATTCCATAAACTCTTCGATCTCTCTACAACCCATGCTGACTATTTGATTGCAAACATATGGCGATTCGACGGCGATAAATTCTATACTTTTTTCTGGGAATTGGCGATTTTCTAACCTAACTTTTACTTTTTTACAAGTTACGGTTTCTGGCTCTTTGGAAGCGTATTTGTAAATATCAAGGGATTGTTTTCCAACTACAGGAAGACTTAATTTTTTCGATAGATCTTCTCTGATCACGCTTATCTGACTCCCCCATCTAGGACGCATCTAACCTTAAACTGATCTTTAGGCTGGCAGGGGTTTTTGGCGTAAGCTAAAGCTGTTTGAAGTTGTACCGTTTTTTCGGTATTATCAACTGGGGTTAGGGCAGAAACTACGTTTTGTCTTTCGCTTTCTATTTTATTTTCATTTTCTTTTTGTTTTTCAACTAAGTGGCATTCGTTTTGCTCACAAACAGCGAAATTGTGCTTTTTTAGGCACTTCCTACAAGTTTTAAATCTTGATCGGCAATTTTGCATATCGTGCCCGAAGCGAAGACAAATGTAGCATCTGCCACTTTCCCTTACGTTATCTCTTTTTTGTTGGAACGTAAACTTATTGCAATGTATAGTTTTATGCTCTTTGTTGGAGCAAAATATACAAAATATACTTTCGGGAAATTGCTTATAGTTTCCCTTTACTGGGTTAACTAAGGTGGTGACGGATGGGTTATACCTTTTTTGTTTTTGTCTATCATGGGTATAAGTGCTGAATTTTGACTGGGAATCTTTTACTGTTTTCCCCCCATTTGATCCTGACGTTGCACCTAGAATTTCCGCCATCTCTCTACTTTCGATTTGCTCAGTGATAAACGTAATTAATTCATCCGCGTCCCAACTATCTAATTTAGATGTGGCGTTAGGTTTGGGCTTTCTTTTAAGGCAAAATTCGGTTCTAATATCCGCGGGTAAACATCTCAATAAGGCTGGGCATAAAAAGGCGGCTTTCTCTGAAGTATCGAAACCCATTGACCTTAAGCTCCTAATACTGACTTCGCAGGTTGTTAATAATTGGCGAAGTGCGGGGACATTTTTTGAGCTCGTAACCGGCTGAATTTCCAAAAGTTTATTAATATGAGCATGAATAGCTAAATCGGCTCGCGCGAATCTATTTTTAAGAACCTCGATTGCCTCGTCATAAGCTGCTTCAGTATGTTCAAAATTTACTACAGCTTTAAGAGCTTCCCCACCTAAGTACCATTAGATAAATTAATTTGTCAACCTTATCAATTCTTACGCTATCGTGGACGGTGACCTTGAATCGTTCCCAGAAGTGGTTCCATTTTTCGTAGTTTCCGTCAAATTTGGAGATGCTGAGCGGTGGTAGTTTGACTTCAACCTTTCCTTGTGACGAAGGAGCGCTTCCGGTAGATCCTGGTCCGTTTAGTCCTGTTGTTGAGCCGTAGATCGAAGTATTCGATGATGGCAAAGTTCCTCCCATCTTCTTTATCATTCGGTTTACTTTTAATTTTACCGCGGTGATCTCCTCTTCATAGATGATCGCCTCGTCTTGATCCTTCTCGAGTTCCGCATCATTTTCGATTAACGGTTTTACGGCGAGTTCGGCGCATTTTAAATCTTCTTCCCTTTGAAGTAAGATTGTTAGATTATCTTCCAGATCTTCGATATCCGGAACGGATGTAGATTTTAGAAGATTTCTAAGTTCATTTATTTTTCTTGTAGCGGCGGTTCGCGCACTTTTTCTGGTCGCTTTGGCGAGTTTTAACAGCTCCTTTGTTGATTTGATTGAGGCTGCTGCTTGATTTGATTGGCCAATTTGACTGCTGGTTCCTGGATTTTGAAGATTTGCCTGAACGTTGCTGGTGTTCGGGTCTGCCATCGTTTCGCGAATTGTTAATTATTATTATTATTTTTTTTTTTTTACTTTACCGTCCCGGGTTTCGCGGTACCATGAAGTATAGGGGTTTTTTAGTGAATTGGCTTTTGCCTATTTAAACTTTCTTCAACTATTGGTTCTTTCTTTGGAGAGCTAATTTTCTTTTATATATTGGGCGGACTGAAACACTCCAATATATTACTTAATTTTTACTAAGTTCGCGCGGCTAGTTTGCGATGACTATTTTTTTTCTAACTTTTGTTTTATTTTGTTTTGGAAAATAATTGCAACTTATTTTCTATTTCCTTTTAACTATTTTATTTTAAAAGTTTTCTCGCATTGGCGAGGATGACCATTTGGGTCCGACCGATGAGAATACAGTTTATTTCGAATCTGCCCCAAGCTTCGCTTTCAAACCCGGTCCACTCCTCATGCTCTTTTGTCAAGAAAAACCGGTATTTTTACCGCGCTTTTCTTAACCCCATCCCCTCTGACAACGTGGGGTGGATTTTAGCAGTAGTGGACCGCATTCCAAGCGAAACTTGAAGCTACATACAATGAAAGAAAAATATTTACAGAAAAATAGGATTTTTGGTAAATAGCAATTAAAGAGACGGTGAAATACAATTTTAAATTTTAAATGATATATACATGTTTTTCTTTTTCTTGCGTATAACGCTCATTATTTTACAATATCCTGCCAAGTGCTCGATTACACATGAAATTTATAGTTTAACGTTCTCAATCTCTACTTTATTTTTTAAAATACTTGAGTTTTGCGACTAGGATGTGCTTTAGATCCAATAGCTTCGTCATTACTACTACGTAATAACGTTGCTATTAAGTAGTTGGCCAATTATTGAAGTCTGTATCTAAAGCACATCTAACTTAAGTA
Source organism: Odiellus spinosus (assembly GCA_963920705.1). Lineage (NCBI taxonomy): Eukaryota > Metazoa > Arthropoda > Arachnida > Opiliones > Phalangiidae > Odiellus > Odiellus spinosus. The sequence continues at coordinate 4,055,273 of OY987234.1, forward strand.
TAATAAAAAATAAAGATTTAGAATGTTAAATAGGATATACGAAACGGAAATTGATGTCGGCGAGTTAAATAAACGGCCACATACTTGTGGTCTCCTGAATTATGTACTCTTGCTTTAAAGAATTGTTTCGCTTTCCATGCTCATTTTTTGACGATGCGATTCAATATTATAAATTTAATCTCTAGCTCGGTCTAGCCCGTCCCTCTTGTAATATTTTAGGTAAGGCTACGTTAGTTAATCACTCGACCTCCCCCGTCCATCTGGTAATCTATAAGGTGAGGTTAGGTTAGTTAATCCCTCTAATTAGCCAATCCCTCCAACTAGTTAATACTTAGCTCGGGCTATTTGTAATATTTTAGGTAAGGCTAGGTTAGGTTAGTTAATTCCTCGAATTAGCCCATCGTTCCGACTAGTTAATCCCTCGGGTTACCCATTCCATCATGTAATCTTTAAGGTTAAATTAGGTTAATCGAACCCTGGAAATAGCCCATCCCTCCAACTAGGTAATCCCTATAACTCGGACTAACCCGTTCTTCTTGTAGTATTTTAGGTAAGATTAGTTTAGGTTAGTTAATCAATTGAACTAGCCCATCCCTGTTTTACAACTTAGGTAAGGTTAGGTTAGTTAATCTCTGCCTTTCGAGATTTGTACCAGGGTCTCAATTACGAATAGATTGAAGCCTCAATTAAACGCTTTAATTTTTATTCAGCATTAGTAAGAATTAAGGTTCAATAAACCTATAAAGTAAAATAGTGAAATGTGGAAAGGTGTATATTTTTGGAGAAAAAAGGACAGAAATTATACAAAAAAGAGGTTGCTTCGCACCCTTAAAAAAAAACTCTTTATCTAACTCGAATCAAACCCGTGAAGGGACAGAAATTATTTGTTAGAGAAAGAGCAATTTCATATCTTTAAAATTATAGTTAGTAGATTTAGTCTACTACTTCAAAGATTTTATTACTATTATATATTTTCCAAAAAACGGACCTAGTTAACCTTCCTCTCCCATTGATGTTAATTTTAAATTCTATCAGTATCACTAATAAAATTAGCTAAAGATGGAGTTCCTTTAATGTATATATATTTGTCATTAGTCCTAGGTCGTCTTTATCCGTTTTTTGGAAAATATATAATAATAATAAAATCTTTGAAGTAGTAGACTAAATCTACTAACTATAATTTTAAAGATATGAAATATCTCTTTCTCTAACAATTAATTTGTGTCCATTCACGGGTTTGATTCGAGCTTTTTTGTATAATTGAAATCTTTGTTTAACCAAGAGAAGCCCTCGTACTCAATAAACTATTAACTCGAATTCAATAGTTATTCATTCTACTGTTTAAGAAATAAAATTTTTGTTTACCATTATGAAGCTCAAGATTTCACCATTTTGTAGATCATTCTGGCACCTTTCTCTCTATTAACTTGAATTCAATGGATTCCTTATCACTCTACTGTTTAAGAAATAAAATTTTTGTTTATCATTTTGAAGTAATTAATAAAGCTCAGCTTAGCTTATGTCTTCACCCTTTTGTAACACATTCAGGCACCTTACTTTCTATTACTTCATATACTTTTTCAATATTTCGTTATTGAAAGCTGTGTTTAACTAGATATACTATATACTCTTGTACCCGAACGAAGTCTTATCAAATTTTTTACCTCCCCGACTGAACTTTAGTTCAGGGGGAGGTTTTACACTGGTCGTGTCTGTGTGCGTGTGCGTGTGTTTGTGTGTGTAAGCGGATATCCTGTGTAAGTGGGCGTGGAGCCAAAAGTCTAGAGACGTAATCATGCCAGCTTATCGTTCAATTCCGTTTAACGGGAATTACCTCCTTTAAGCGTGGCTGCCACAATGAGTTTCAGGTGTCGTGCAATTATATACAACAGGACGTCTCCAATTGCATTCCACCATCCACTTTACGGTCAAACCTCGATGCTGGACAGTTGAAGGCGATTATCCGCAATGGGACGTCTCCCACTGTTACAATCACCTCCGACCATCCTCACACCAAGGTCCAACCTCTTGTGTCCGATCTCAGCGGGCCATATTAGCGAGGCGTCCCTCACTAATATAGTCCACATCAACCTTCCACTCCAGTCATCTCCTCCCTCTACGGGTCTATGTGGTGCAGTTACCGAATGCCTAGGGTTACGATAAACGTCTAGACGTTGAGAAGGGGGGGGGGGGTTTCCCCAACTCTTCTCGGTTACTCCTCACAGCTTATAGAGGTTAGCGAAAGCTATATATACCCCTTTTCCATGCCCTAACTATTTTGGCCTTATGCCGCGATATCTTTTAGTGAATTGAAGCGTATAATGCATTTAAATTTTAATTTAATATAATAATATTGTTAAACTGAATCTAATTAATAAAGAAGCTGAAAAATCAATTAAAAATTCGAGATAGTTTAGAAGATATTTTAGAAATTTCCCAAAAATTTAATGAAATGTGACCGTTTAATACCAGCTTGAGTTGGCAACACGCGCTATATCATTTAGTTCAAAAAGCAAAGGTATGTATAGGCTAAGGCTTGCTGCAAACTTGGGGTGGATTGAAGAACCTAAATAAAGGTACGTTTACACGGGCATCCAAGATAGAAACGACATAAGATTTAAAGCTGAGGCGGATTGATACAAAATGTTAAACCTCTTAAGAAAAATTATAGTCGTGAAAACTCCCCTTGGACAGAAGTACAGTAGGTTTCCCGTGTTTAAAAAAACAACAGTTTTGAATAAAAAATGGTTATCTGATGTTGGAAAAAAAAATAGGCTTCAGATTTCTCCACTATAAAACCAAGAGACATTTCCAATTATTTTCATAATCAAAAGAAGCCGTGTAGAGTGAACTTCGTTAGCAGACCAGGAGACGAGACCAGACGAAAGAGAGCTATAGTGACTTAAGTGAGAAAATCAACCAGCGAAGAATGTCATCACCATTTGAAGTCAACAGAGCAGCGACACGGCTTTCATTTATCACCAGAAAGAGACGGCCCGGCTACGAAAAATTGAAACGTTTAAGCAGTTAGTGTTTTCGGACTCGACGTATGAGATACCTACAGTCAGTAAAAGCTCGGCAGTTCTTCATACGGCCTCGTAATTGTAAACATAAAAGGAGCTATTCAAATATAAGTCTAACGGTATGGAAATTAGTCTACTTTCAGTCTTTTAAGATATTTTTTTTTATCATAGGAGTGGAAGCTAACGTCTTGTCAACCGGTTTGGAAAATAACCTCTCGACCAGCTCCATCCTTGGGTTCTTCCAATGACTGGAATCACTTGTATGATGATAATATCAGTAATGGTCCTCTATTAGAACGTCAAAAGAAGAATTTCAGACGAAAATTGTACCGGAAGTAATTACCAATCATATACCGAAAATGGGTTGTAAATGGAACATTCAGTCTACAATATTTCTTGGTTTGTCCAAGAGGAACTTGCTACCATATCTTCGTCGTTTTAATTCCTTGTCTTCCATGCCATCCCAAACTAAATTCTTCGTCTTTATCAAATCAGTGGATTATCAAAGATAATCACGCAGTACAGCCTATGCTTAAGTGTTTATTTATATTGCAAGAACTTGTATTTTACATATTTACTTAGAAATTAAACATTTCATTTGGTGTGTCTATTAAGAAATCTACGCCCTGCCGCATATAACTATGGGTAACGCAGGACATTTCATTTGGTGTGTATATTAAGAAGTCTACGACTTGTCGCATATAATTATGGGTAACGCAGGACATTTCATTTGGTGTGTATATTAAAGAGTCTACGACCTGCCGCATATAATTATGGGTAACGCAGAACACGCTTTTCCTTTCTCTGAATCCTTGATGTTAAGGGAAAATATTTATACCCCGTAACCTAGATGGGAAATAGAGAAGTGTGATTGAAATGCACGCTGTTTCTTTTACTCTTCCAACACTACCTTTCTTTTCATCTCTTATTTTAGGTAGGGTTAGGTTAGGTTATGTTACCTTAACGTCGGGGTCGGGGAGGTTATATTTTGGTTTCCCAACTTGTATTCAACTTCATACACCAACGTTATCATTTTTTCCGTCTTTCTTTCCAATGTTATCAAAGCTACTGTTATTCAGTCTTAGTATTCAACATAATAAAAGTATAATAAAAGGATAATAGAACACCCTTGTAAATCTAACACATTTCTCTCTTTCTAATGCAAACTCCCAATGAAACGCCGTCTTTCACGGTGTTTCAACCTTATCTAAAGCTTTTGTTATCTCAGTCTCAGTATTCATTCGAAACGTATAGAAAAATATAGAGCACCTTCATGATTCTATATTATTATATTTTGGTTTCCCAACTTGTTGTTTATCATTTTGAAGCAATTAGTATAGCTCGGCTAAGCTTAAGATTTCATCCTTTCGTAACCCATTCAGGCACCTTACTTTCTATTACTTCATATACTTAATCAACATTTCATTATTGAAATCTGTGTTTAACTAGAGAAATATATATATGAGGGTCGTTGATAACCTCAAGCCAAGAGGTATGTAGCGCAGTTAAAATATGATCAATTATGGTAAAAATGCGATTAGTTGGTGCAATTCCAGAATCTTCAACTAGTTCGAGTACCGCGGGTAACGGTAACACACCAGGTATCACTTCGTAGCATATGTCCTTGACAAGTACCAGACCACTGGCAGACAAGAGACGTCGTTCCGACCCCGTTATATTTGGTAAGGGTAAACGTGGATTGTCGAAGATTGGCTCTAGAAAAGGATGAGCTGCTAATCGCAACGTCAAATTTGAAATAGGGGCAAAGCGGTGCCAAGAGGAAAGTATCGTTGCGTATCGAATCGGAATGCCGTAAAATAAAGGCGTTCGTAAAGACGTGCGAAACACTGCTGCGCCTTGATTGAAGCCTCGGCCATAAAGATTTAGGGAAAACGTGCTCAAGACATGTACGAATAGTGGAGGAGCCCCAGAGAGCAATTTGAAGCATTCTATTAAACGAAGAGTGGTCTAGTCCAAATCCACCCGCCTTTTTATCCCGAGTTAATACATTATAATGAATGGCATGCGGGGAGTCTTTCCAAAGAAAACGTAATTGCATTGTTTTGAATTCACGGAGCCAATGTTCAGGTAAGTCGTAAACAGCCAATACGTGCCAGAGTATGGAAACCGCGAGCGTATTGAGGATGACGATTTGGCCTAACAGCGACAAATTGCGGCCCTGCCAGACATGCAAAACTTTGGTGAATTTCTGCAAACGCCCTTGCCAATTGAGATTTGAGACATGGCCAGGATCATGGCCTAGAAAGACGCCTAATAATTTCAACGGGTCGCAGGTGATCGTCAATGACCCCATAGAGATCGGAGCAAAATAACGCAAACTTCCAAGAAAACATACTCGGCTCTTGTTTAAGTTTAATTCGGCTCCCGAGGAGGAGCAATATTCACTGAAATCGTCTAGGACGGGGCTGACGTCAGCGATAGACCCAAGTAATACCGAGGTGTCGTCAATATGTTGAAAAACTACAGGAACAGACGTGGTCGGATTTAACATAATGCGGGAAATACGAAGATCTGAGGTCAATAAGGCACAGAGAGGCTCCGATGCCAGAACGTATAACAAAGGGCCCAACGGACAACCCTGGCGAACCGAGCGGCTAATGACGAAAGAATCCGTGACGTATCCGTGCAACTTGATGGCAGAGCGAGAACCAACCAAGAACATTTGAACCCAAGATAGGAAAGAGGCACCGAACCCGAAAGCGGAAAGTACGGCAAAAAGGTGGGACCATTCAATTTTATCGAAAGCCTTCTTGAGGTCGAGTTGCAATAAAATTCCCGGTTCCAGTTTCGTATGAAGAAAGTCAAATAAATCAGCGAGAAACCGAGTGGTGTCCGAGATATTGCGCCCTCTGACGCCACCAGTTTGACAATGAGATACGATGGCAGGCATGACGACAGCCAAACGTCTGGCGAAGATCTTGGCTAGCAATTTCCCGTCGGTGTTAAGGAGTGTGATGGGGCACCAATTTTCGATCTGCATATTATCACCCTCTTTGGGTAGGAGTATTATCAGGCCATCTTTCATACTATTAGGCAGTATCCCTCGACTTTGGCTTTCAGCAATGATTGTTAAGAATTCTTCCTTGATTTGAGGCAAGAAAAAAAGGAAAAAATCCACCGTAAAGCCATCGCGGCCAGGAGCTTTCCCCCTCTTAAGCGTTCGCAAAGCACCCATAACCTCGTCCCAACTAACGGCAACTTCGAGATATTCGCATTGGTCTTTAGTGACTCTACTAGCAACCAGCCTGGTTAAGCGATCCGTGGTCCCTTGATTGGAAGGTCCTCTAGTATAAGTTGGTATAATAATTCAACACCGCCTCCCGAATGCGGATAGGGTCGTCAATAATTAACTCGGATGAATGACGCAATGAAGACATTTGACGTTGGTGCTGCCGAAATTTTTCCAGGCGTAAAAAATAGGATGTCGAACGTTCTCCCAAATCCCTCCAGTCCTGGCAGGCGCGGATAAGCGCACCGCGTAAGGTGTGCTCTTGAATTTCTTTAAGTAATTTGTCAGTGTTTGTGATTTCGTTGATGCATTTATCGTCCTTATCTACGACCCCCTGCAGAAGTGATAAGCGAGTTTCTGGTCGTGCTTGTTTGGTATTCTCCCATTCGACCGAATCCCATTCGACCGATATCCCATTCGACCGATATCCCATTCAACCGAATCCCAATGGACCGAAAAATGTTTTTCTTAATAAAAATGAATGAATAAACATCCCATTGAAAATAGTCCCTTTAGACCGCAATCTAAGAATAAGATATAAACTTTTTTCTGTCGAGCAACTGTGGCCGCGTGTGCTAGAGCATGTGTCCTGAATTTCTGGTAAATTAACAACACTAATAAAGAAGCTGCATAAAATTAGTTGAGGTAAAGGTACGATTTCTTTAAGCACACAAAATATCCTTTGAAGTATAGTAGATCCCGAGTTGGAGAGTGTGCTATTCCGCGTTTCTTCTGGCCAATTTGTTTAACATAACGTAACCTACCCTACCCTTTCCTAACAATAACAATTTTATATAAATTATTTTTAAAAAATTGTTACTGTTAGATTCGGTTAGGTTGTGATAGGTTTGGCTAGGATAGGTTCGGCTAGGATAGGTTTGGCCAGGATAGGTTTGGCCAGGATAGGTTAGGATAGGTTGGGCTAGGATAGGTTAGGTTAGGTTATACAAACCTAAATGCTGTAGATGCTGCCTTTAGGCTGCTAGATGTTGTTTGTTATAATTTGCATATTGCTTAAATAAATAAAATATTATTACGCTTGTATGATTCTTTTGAAGCCTTTTATAAAATTCCCATTCGACCGAAATACGCATTTTAATGTATTTCGGTCGAATGGGAAATGATAAAACTATTCGGTCAATTGGGATTGACCTTGATAAGAGTTCGGTCCAATGGGATTCGGTCGAATGGTAGACAAGCGCTTGTTCAGACCGACTGTGAAAAGCCACGTGTTTTCCATAAAAAATAAAATAATCGCGAATATCCGTTTTTAACAAATCGTACCAGCGAAAAATGTCTTCACGATAAATTGCAAGTGAACGACTGCGTTTGATAATCCGACCAACCGCAGTGCAAAAAATCTCGTCCTGTAATTAAGTAGCATTAAATGACCAAGTGCTTGGACCCATCGGAATTTCGCAGGGATCAAAACGTAGAACCACGCCCTTATGGTCGGATAAGGGGCAGATTAAATTGTGATAACGAGTAGCATTAGTAGTATCACAATTTTTCACAAAAAAATAATCCGAGAACTAACAAAATTACCAAAAACAAAACCTGACCACGTATAATCAAAAATATTTTTATGCACTACACGCCAAACATCAGTAAATGACAACCTGTCCACCCACTGAAATAAATCAGTGCGCCGCTGAGTGACCGTTAAATTATTAGAGCGTCTATCAAAAACTTGGGACATAACGTCATTAAAGTCGCCCCCTATAATAGGTTTTAGTAATAGCTGACAAATAGGAAGGATAATTTGCAAAAATGACTGGCGGTCCTTTGTTTCATTTGGCGCAAAAAAAGAGCCGAAATCCATATGGCACTCGTCTACCTTACAAGAAAGAAAAAGGAAGCGACCAGTGCCCGAAGGAGTGAGGGCAGAAAAAGTAAAGATCACCTCGCGTTTGACACAAATTGCCACCCCACGAAAACTTGTTTTCGGATCTAAATCAACAAAGACTTGACCTTTAAATAATTTTTGAAACCGAGTTATATGTTCAGCTTTCCAATGAGTTTCTTGAATTAACAAAACATCAAAGTTTTTAGCCCAAATTAAAAAAGTTTCCATCTTATCTACACATCTCAAACCATGAATGTTAATCGTTAGGACGGTGACCGGCAGGGTGGGGAAAAACCTTCGTCGGTGCCAACTGACAGAAAATCAGACTGCGGAGGAAGACACTTCTCCTTATCCGCTAACAAAGGGGAAAGCGGTCCTGGAGAGACCGGAACGGAAGAGCCTTTAGCTTTTTTCGTACCAGACAACTTGGTAAACTGAGCATGATCTGAATCACTGGTGAAAAGGTGATGCTTGCCGGCACCCCTGGTAAGTATAGCCGCAAAGGTCTGATCAACCCTGGGATTTTCTGGCATCTGTGCAGCAACAGAAATGGGAACCTCCGGAGTACATTCCATATTCAAAACGAGGCGTGGAGGAATAAGTTCCTCCTCAATTACACAAGCGGTGGACGGTAACTCGATAGGTGTATTCCAAGAGGGGCAATTTCGGATAACATGCCGTTGTTGATCGCATTTACGGCAAAGAAACTGAGGACATTGCTTATAGATATGATCAGTGGCCAGACATTTGTTGCACACCTTCACTTGTGATTCATGCTTGACCCGATATAAAACTTCGCGCCCCAGAACATCAGGGACTCGAACTCCATATGGCAAAGAGGCTATGCCTTCGGGTAAAGGAATCCGAACTGACCGAATACCGCAATAAAGTCCCGCGCGGTGGCGTTTAATGATATCACCACGAATAGTGCAACCCATCGCTACCAATTTTTTAGACAGGGCCTCATCCATAACATACTCCGGCATATCGAAAACGTTGCCAAGATCGTTTTTTGCGTGACATTGGATATTTCATACAACTCACCACGTAATTCCAACCCGGAATCAAGGGCATCCGATACATGAGCTTCCGACAGAAATGTAACAACGAAACCACCTGTAGACGGTACCAAGGACGTGACCGCTTTCGTACCATATTCACTCTTCAAAACGGCCGCAATATCTTCAAAAACCGGCAAAACTCCTTTACAGTCAATGAACACTGTGCGTTTTAAAATATCCATCCTGGGGAAACCCCAGGAGGGCAGCGAAAAGAAGGCTAAAACAAAACTCCAATCTAAAATAAACAACTCACCACGTAATTACAACCCGGAATCAATGGCATCCCGCATCCGATACATGAGCTTCTGACAGAAATGTAACAACGTAACCACCTGTAGACGGTACCAAGGACGTGACCGCTTTCGTACCAAATTCACTCTTCAAAACGGCCGCAATATCTTCAAAAACCGGCAAAACTCCTTTACAGTCAATGAACACTGAGCGCTTTAAAATATCCATCCTGGGGAAACCCCAAGAGGGCAGCGAAAAGAAGGCTAAAACAACACTCCAATCTAAAATAAACAAACTCGCAAAAAAAACTAACAAGTTGGGAAACCAAAATATTACCTCCCGGACGCCGACGTTAACATAATCTAACCTAACCCTACCTTAAATAAAAGATGAAAAGAAATGTTGTGTATTGAAAGAGTAGAAGTAACAGGGTGCTTTTGATTCACATTTTTCAATTTCCCATCTACGTTACGGAGTACTTTCCCTTAACCTCAAGGAATCAGAATCCAAAAGGTTGTCAAGCGTTACTCATAATTATGTGCAGCAGGTCGTAGTCCTCTTTATTAGACACACCAAATGAATTGTTTATTTTCCAAGTAAATATAAAAAATACAAATTATTGAAATATAAATTAACACATCAGTATAGGCTGTACTGTGTCATTATCTATGATAATCCACTGATTTGATAAGACGAATGATTCAGTCTGGGATAGCAAAGTAGAGAAGAAATTACAACGACAAAGATACGGTAGCAAACTCCTCTTGGACAAAACTAAGAAATATTCTAGACTCAATGTTCCATTTATAACCCATTGTCGGTAGATGATTGACGTGCTAATAGAGGAACATCGCAGAATTTTTCATCATACGAGTGATCACAGTCATTGGAAGAATCCAAGGATGGAGCTGGTCGAGAGAGGTTATTTTACAAACCCGCTGACAAGACGTCAGTTTCCATTCCTATGATAAAAAAATATCTTAATGACTAAAAATAGATTAATTTCCATACCGTTAGTATTTATACTTGAAAAGCTCCTTTAATGTTGAGAGTAACGTATTTGCATGAAGAACTGTCGAGCTTTTACTGACTGTAGGTATCTCATATTTCAAGTCTGAAAACACTCACTGCTTCGCATGTTTCAATTCTTCGTAGCCAGGCCGTCATTTTCTGGTGATAAATGAAAGCCGGGTCGTTGCTCTGTTGACTTTAAATGGTGATGACATTCCGCGCTGGTTGATCATCTCACTTAAGTCATTGCAGCTCTCTTTCGTCTCGTCTCCTGGTCCGCTAACGAAGTTTACTATATGCAGCTGCTTTTCCTTATGAAATTTTGTCGGAAATGTTTCTTGGTTTTATAGTGGAGAAAATTGAAGCCTATTTTTGTTTTTTTCCAACATCAGATGTCCATTTTTTATTCTAATTGGTGTATTTTATTGTTTTTTAAACACCTACTCTACTTCTGTTCAAGGAGAGTTTTCACGACTTTTATTTTTCTTAAGAGGTTTAACATTTTGTATCAATCCGCCTCAGCTTTAAGCCTTATACACCAATTCCCCTTGAACTGGTTAAAATTGTACCGAGTATAATCGAAAATATTATATTATATAGTATTTTATCTCTTATCTAAATTATGTCGTTTCAATCTTGGGTACCCGCGTAAACGCACCTTTATATAGATTCTTCAATCCACCCCAAGTTTGCATTAAGCCTAAACCTATACTGCCCGTTATACCTTTGCTTTTTTGACTAAATGATATATATAGAAAATAGCTTAGCGTGTGCTGCCAACTCAAGCTGGTATTAAACGGTCACATTTCTTTAAATTTTTGCACAATTTCTTAAATATCTTTTAAACTATCTAGAATTTTAAATTTATTTTTCAACTGAATTATTAATTAGATTAAGTTTAACCATATTGATAATTTTAATTATAATATAAATTAATATTGCGTTTCATTTCCGTAAACGATATCACACCATAAGCCTAATTTGCATTCATTCCAAAAAGGTAGTATATAAACCCTTCGAAAGCCTCTATTAATCGAGTGATGTGGCCATGAAGTTGGGAGGAAAACCCCCTCCCTTCAATGTCTTGTTGATTCTTGATCTCTAGGCGCTTGGTTCGCAAAGCTAATTTACCCATTGGTGGGGCGATGTTTGGAGAGTGGAAGATTGATGAGGACCATATTAGTGAGGGACGCCTTGCTAGTATGGCCCGCTGAGATCGGAAACTGAAGGTTGGACCTTGGTGTAGGTATGGTCGGAGGTGATTATAACAGTGGGAGACGTCCCATTGCTTATAATCGCCTTCAACTGTACAGCATCGAGGTTTGACCGTAAAGTGGATGGTGAAATGCGAAAATATGCAATTGGAGACGTCCTCTTGCATGTAATTGTACGATACCTGAAACTCAATGTGGCAGCCACGCTTAAAGGAGGTAATTCCCCGGAATTGAACAATAAGCTGGTATGATTACGTCTCTAGACTTTTTGCTCCACGAGCTAGGTCACGTGATATCCGGTTACGCCGGAAGTAGTGTACGCCGGAAGTGACACACAGACACACGACCAGTGTAAAACCTCCCCCTGAACTAAAGTTCAGTCGGGGAGGTAAAAAGGAGATAACAACGGCAACCTCGATACTCAGCAGGAATACGCGGTGCGCGAGAAAACGTGACCGTTTCCGACAAAAGCCAAAAACGGAGTCCCAAAGCGAGTATTATACAACTAAACCCATCGGACCGTTAGCTTACATTTCAAAAAGATAGTTGCAAGATAATACACCCTTAATTAAGCATGATACAAAAAACGACGGGTCCGTCCGGGAATCGAACCCAGGACCACTCGCACGTACCCTACGCGAGTATTATACCACTAAACATACGAACCCTTGCTGTGTTGAACCCCATCGGTCAGCTTACATTTCAGAAGATAGTTACAATAAGATGGCCAAACTTAAACATGATTCATGGTTATAATACATGATTCCTGGTACAAAACGACGGGTCCGTCCGGGAATCGAACCCGGGACCACTCGCATCCATCTTTATTTTCTGCGCTAACATATTGGGAAACAAAAGGCGGAGCAGCTCAAAGATAATCTCGAGATACAGATGACCGAATGGCGTTTTCAGCTAATACTGAAAGCATGACGTTAGCCCTCACCGCCATTGAAACTATGTCTATGCCTGGTATACACTATCATATGTGGGAATGGTTACAGCCCAAGTGACTAGGCCCTACCCCTAGGGCATTATCCCGCCTAGGAGGTTGAAGGGGGACCTCTGGAGAAGAAAACAAAAGTTGCATGAACGACATACTAAAAAGTGCGTGACATAACTATAGAGAGCAACCTAAAGGAAAAATTGAGAAACTATTTTACTATTTTCGTCCAAGTTTTTAAGCTGGATGAAAAGTTAAATTCTTCTGGCAGCCAAAATCGCTACGACAATTATTGAAATAGCAATTTCTCCCCATTTTAATTTGAAATACTATATAGCAGACTAATTTTATTACATATTATATATTTTATTATATATTTCGAGCTTCTTACGCCTATCATATGATATGGCGCTACCTACTATGTCCGTCGAATTTGGCTCGGCCGAGGCAGCCGTAGATGAAGCGCGCAAGGGGAATACAATTTTCTGTTCCAGCTCGCACGAGTATTATATTCCTAGATCCCGCATAGCTTGTACAGTTGTGAAGGAGTGGTATTTCCTATTTCAGGACGCCATTTTATGTTTTATAAATTCTATTCTTCTCATCACGAAGAAGAAAGGCTTCAAGAAGTCGAATGGTGTGAATTTTTAAGCGAAAATGGAAATGTTAAACGTGGAAGACGATGTATGAAAGAACAACCCAAACTGCCCATAGGAATTTGGGTAACGTAATGTTAAAATTTTTTGTTTCGCCACTGGTAAAATTAAAACCGGGCCGTTGACGGCCTGGTTTATTTATAAGTCTCTCACAATTTCATGAGAAACGTCTATGGAGATTACCCTTATGAGGTGGTAAACTTTTTCGACTTGATAACAGGAATCTTCGTCTCCTTCGTCTCCCGACCGCGAGCCGTTTCATTGAGAATTTGCATTCGAGAGAGAACAATATGTTAGGATCATGGGGGTACTATATATTTTTCTATACGTTTCGGATGAATACTAAGACTGAGATAACAAAAGCTTTATAGATAACGTTGAAACACCGTGAAAGACGGCGTTTCACTAGGAGTTTGCATTCGAAAGAGATAAATTTGCTAGAATCATGAAGGTGCTCTATATTTTTCTATACGTTTCGAATGAATACTGAGACTGAGATAACAAAAGCTTTAGATAAGGTTGAAATACCGTGAAAGACGGCGTTTCATTGGGAGTTTGCATTAGAAAGAGAGAAATGTGTTAGATTTACAAGGGTGTTCTATTATCCTTTTATTATACTTTTATTATGTTGAATACTAAGACTGAATAACAGTAGCTTTGATAACATTGGAAAAAAAGACGGAAAAAATGATAACGTTGGTGTATGAAGTTGAATAAAAAACTTGTGTCTAATTAAATATAAATAATAAAGCAAAACGCGAGAGATACAAACGATATATGTTTTTGGTTTAAAAGATATAGGACGATGCCTAGAATTCTACGTATTGCGTCTAATGCAAAACAGTGTTTTTAACGTTTATAGTGCGAACTGGATTTTTTTTATCAATGATTATAAGCCGCAGGGTAACAAACTTGGGTATTATACATTAGCCCAAATGGTATATAACGGTAAGATTTTGAAATGTCTTAGAAAATGGACTCTGAGACAGACGTACAATAAATTTATTTAGTTATAAAAGTTGGCGGGAAATTTAAATTATGCTGCAGAATTTAAAGGAGTCTAGAAAGGATACGGATATAAGAACAAAATTGGACACACGCGCGATAGGACACAATAACGATGGGATATAATCTCGATGGGACGCAATCTCGACAGAACATAATGTCGATGCGACACAATCTTGATAGACCATAATCTTCATGTACATAATCTCAAGTGGAATCTTTATCGATAGTTCACAACCTCGAATGGACATTTTGTTTCCTTGCCCTTCTTGTAATATTTTAGGTAAGGTTAGTTAATCACTCGAACTACGTCATCCCTCCAACTAGTTAAACACTCGCTCTAACCCATCCCTCTTATAATATTATAGGTAAGGTTACGTTAGTAGAGTGCAACAGTCTCAGTCTGATTTAGTTGCAGTCGACGCGAAGTCAGCCCCTTTAGAGTATTCGAACTTTCGGTACTATCACGTGTTCGACATAACGAACTTTCGGACTCGTCGTCCAATTCTTACAATGGGATGTAAATACGTTTTTCAGTTGGCCTATCGCCAGTAGGCCAAATCCGTTTTTTAAGGGACGTCGACGTAGTTTTCGAGAGATAAAAGTCATTTGCGCCTATGGATAGAACCAGAAGCTGATGAAACCCTCCTTTGAAGTCTACTACTCCAATGTTCCATATAGCGCTCCTCTCTGTATGGGTAAAATTCCCAATTTTACGAGTTAGAAGGGGTCCTACTTTATCCCCCTGTCTACGGAAAATTAGAAATTCTCTCTCTCCACAAACGACGACGTTTTTGGACGAACTCCAAGGCTGCTAGAGATATTCGCTCGACGAACTCCCGCTCTGAAAACATCTACCTATAGGAGGCGTACGAATCGCGCCTTCTGAGAATAACCCATACAGAGAGGGGTAGACAAGACCCGGGAGTAATACACTTCAAAGGAGGGTTTCATCGGCTTCTGATAGAACACATTCTCTCTCTGTCATTCATGCGTTCAACATCGTGTAAAAAAAAGTCAACGTCTCTAGCCTGCTGCAGAGGTGGAAGTGCTTTGGGTCCTTTCGACCGAATTCCCATTCGACCGAAAAACCCGCGCTTTGCCGGTTTTTGAAATTCGGTCCAATGGGACAGTCCCATTGGACCGAAAAACCCGCACTTCTCCGGGTTTAGAATTCGGTTCATTGGGACGAGAACCTTTGCTTAAATATACCCGATGGAATTTTAACAAGTAAAATTCCCGGGAACGCAAAGATTCAATCTTTGCAAGCAAAAGATCTGATTGAGTTATAATAATTAAATGATCAGGTAAAGATGAGCACTGGCCCAAACATTTTGTGAAATATTAAGCAAACATTATAGTTTAAAAGAACAAAACATTTTAAAATCACCGAAATTTAACTTTATACAGGGTGTTTCGAAAATGGTGGTAGGACCGAGCTCCAGTGTGTTCTATGGGTCATTTTAAGACGAAAATGTTCTATGACGTTTTGTCGTACGGGGCGCCGTTTAAGAGTTACGAAATGATTCATTTACGGATGACCCCTTATCGTACAATAATAAACGTATACTCAATGCTAAAATAAGCTTAATTTTATTAAAGCTTATTTTATCATTGAGTATGGCTGGTTTTTTAAAAGCGCGCGCGCTTTAAAAAATGTTCCCTTTCAATCAAAATCAATTCTCGCGCTTTGAAGAGGTCGCCTGCACCGAGTCAATGAAAAGG
Source organism: Odiellus spinosus (assembly GCA_963920705.1). NCBI lineage: Eukaryota > Metazoa > Arthropoda > Arachnida > Opiliones > Phalangiidae > Odiellus > Odiellus spinosus. The sequence goes on from OY987234.1 coordinate 4,071,235, forward strand.
GAGCTAAATGGAAAAATTACTTATAAATTTGAACCAAAATGGGCCAAACAAGAAAATTTCTTCTAAATTCGAGGAAAATTTTTAATTAAACCAAATTTGACCAAGTGAGAAAATTCCTTCTAAATTCCATTAAAAATCGGGGAAACGCATTTAAATACCATTAAATGGACTAAATGTAAAATTTTAGGCAATTCGAAATTTCTAATAAATTCGAGGAAAATGGACCAAATTAGTATAGTACTATTAAATTCGAGGAAAATGGAGCAAATTAGTATAGTACTATTAAATTCGAGGAAAATGGAGCAAATTAGTATAGTACTATTAAATTCGAGGAAAATGGAGCAAATTAGTATAGTACTATTAAATTCGAGGAAAATGGACCAAATTAGTTAATTATTATTAACTAAGAATTACGCTTTAATAAAAGCGGATTAGTCTGTCAGAATTACGCTTTAATAAAAGCGGATTAGTCTGTCAGAATTACGCTTTAATAAAAGCGGATTAGTCTGTCAGAATTACGCTTTAAAAACAGCGGGATCGTTAACTTTTTAAGGAAACGAAATCGGCCAAGCTACGCTTTGAAAAAAGCGGACGTGTATTTACACCGCCGTCACAAACGTTGTTTTTAAAAATTAAATAAATCTTCAAAATAGGCTTAAGTTAAGGCGGGAAAAATTGTACAAAGAAAGGCTGCCATACCTTTACTAAAGAAAAATCAAAAAACACGCGCTCGAGAAAAAATGTTTTTTTCAGGATCACGCGCTAAACATTTTTCTCGAGCGCGTTTCCTTAAAAAGTTAACGATCCCGCTGTTTTTAAAGCGTAATAGACCTGGTCGATTTGCCGGAAATGGGCCCTTGTCTCATAGCCGCGCCGCCATCTTTTTGTAGTAACAGGCTGCCAGACTATTTCTAATTTTATTTCCCACAAACCAAATTCAAGATGTTAGTCCAACGCTTCCTATATGATAAAGTATAGGAGGCGTTGGTTAGTCTGTAGCTATTTTCACACTACAAAAAGATGGCGGACGATCACGTGACAAAAAGTTTTCCCCGCCAAAATTTTCGCGAGGTTCTCTAGACTTCCGGTTTTGGAAATCGACCAGGACTATTCTGACAGACTAATCCGCTTTTATTAAAGCGTAATTCTGACAGACTAATCCGTTTTTATTAAAGCGTAATTCTGACAGACTAATCCGCTTTTTTTAAAGCGTAATTCTGACAGACTAATCCGCTTTTTTTAAAGCGTAATTCTGACAGACTAATCCGCTTTTTTTAAAGCGTAATTCTGACAGACTAATCCGCTTTTATTAAAGCGTAATTCTTAGTTAATAATAATTAACTAATTTGGTCCATTTTCCTCGAATTTAATAGTACTATACTAATTTGCTCCATTTTCCTCGAATTTAATAGTACTATACTAATTTGCTCCATTTTCCTCGAATTTAATAGTACTATACTAATTTGGTCCATTTTCCACGAATTTATTAGAAATTTCGAATTGCCTAAAATTTTACATTTAGTCCATTTAATGGTATTTAAATGAGTTTCCCCGATTTTTAATGGAATTTAGAAGGAATTTTCTCACTTGGTCAAATTTGGTATAATTAAAAATTTTCCTCGAATTTAGAAGAAATTTTCTTGTTTGGCCCATTTTGGTTCAAATTTATAAGTAATTTTTCCATTTAGCTCCCTTTTCATTGACTCGGTGCAGGCGACCTCTTCAAAGCGCGAGAATTGATTTTGATTGAAAGGGAACATTTTTTAAAGCGCGCGCGCTTTTAAAAAACCAGCCATACTCAATGATAAAATAAGCTTTAATAAAATTAAGCTTATTTTAGCATTGAGTATACGTTTATTATTGTACGATAAGGGGTCATCCGTAAATGAATCATTTCGTAACTCTTTAACGGCGCCCCGTACGACAAAACGTCATAGAACATTTTCGTCTTAAAATGACCCATAGAACACACTGGAGCTCGGTCCTACCACCATTTTCGAAACACCCTGTATAGTGAATTGCTGATTTTTATTTATATAATTTTGTCATATTCCTTATGTTTCGCCTGCAGTTTCCGGGTATTTCCAATGTATAACCTAACATAACCTAACCTAACATAACCTAACCTAACCTAATCTAATTTCGAATACGTTTTTTAACATGGCAATTCCGAAAAAAATTTAAAAAGGTCTACCATTTTTAGCTCCAAGTTTCTTTTTAAATGTTTTATTTTCTTTTATCAATACATATTTGATTTTTTTTATTATAATGACTTTTTACTACATTTTCCCTACGTATAAATAATAAAGCTAACTAAAATTTCAGTTTATTATTAAGAAGACTCGTTAAAATGGAGCGATTAGCTAACAAAGGCGGGTTCGTTTATATTAATAATGGTTACTTGTTCCGTCTTAACAAAAAGAAAGCTAAATCGTGCTACTATTCCTGCAGAAATAAGTTTTGTAAAATTAGAATCGTTACTTTGGATGGCATAATTATTAGCGCGGCTCCACAATCACATCCAACTCACGAAGATGACACAACGACTATCTTGCAGCTAAAAGCCAGAGGAAAAATGTTAGAAGAAGTTGATTCTACAACGCCAAACAATAAAAGAAAACGCGTTCTCGAGATCTTCAAAGATGTCAACCAAGAAATGAAACGTCAAGCGATGGCAGATGGTTTGGGAGAGCTTCACTGCCACGCCATATTACCGGAATTCAAGTCAGAAAAATCCAGTCTTTACCGACATCGCTGAAAGAACTTTCCTTCCAATCCCCCGCATCGTCAAGACATTTATCTAGAAGGCGAATGGCGCGAATTTGGAAACGCTGGCGAAAAATTTCTACTAGCAGACGATGGTTCCGAAGAAAAGATTTTGGTTTTTGCGTCTGAAGAATTTTTGAAATTGCTTTGCGAAGCCGAGTGCTTATTCATGGATGGCACCCACTTCTCGTGTCCCAAACAGTTTTCTCAACTCTACGTTATTCACTCCCCTTACAAAGGTATGATGCTACCCTTGGTTTACGCACTTTTACCAGGACACTCTAAAGTCGTTTACGATCGGCTTTTTAATATCATCGTTGAAGAAACCTCAAAGCGTAGCCTAACTTTCAACCCAGTGAAATTCCAAATTGACTTTGAAAGCTCCATGATGTCAACCATAAAAGATCGATTTCCGTCAGCAACAATCAAAGGTTGTTTCTTCCATTTTACTCAGGCCGTGTGGCGAGCAGTGAAGAGCAAAGGCCTCGTCAATGATTACCGAAAAAATAAAATGGTTAAAAAATTGGTGAAACGACTAATGGCGCCTTCATTAGTCCCCATTGAAGATCACGGAAACCTATGGCTACTTATAGAGAGTGAATGTCCTACAAATGTTCCAAATGTCGTCAAATTTTTGGATTACTTCGTGGATGCTTGGATGGAGAACTCGCTACAAAAACCAGCAATGTGGAATCATTTTTCAACATTTGCATTGAGAACCAACAACCACTTGGAAGGTTTTCATCACAAATTAAATAACAAATTCAACATAAAACCCGTTTTCTACCCATTTCTTCATGAAATCAGATCTTTACAAGAAGAATACTATGGGCAAAAATTAGACCGAGACGCCGGAAAGAGTTCAACTCCACTTTTGAAAAAGTATGAGCTCTATAACAAAAGATACCAAAATGCAATCAGATATTATCACGAAGAAGTCAAAAATCCCATGAAAAACAAAGAACACGTAGCTTTAGCTCTTCTTGACACAATTGCTGTCAACCTAAGTATAGGTGAATAGTAAACAATTATGAAAAATAAAAATACGAATTTTTTTCTTTCAAATAAATATTATTTAAAACTGCATTATTGTACTTTTTTTTACTACCGTTTACCTACGAAGAACCTAGCTTAACAAAAGTTCCATTCAATGTATTACATATATAATTATGCGTATGCTTCTATTCGATTGAATTAAATTTTTGAATTTATTAGCCCATTCGGTCGAATGGGAAGAAACCTTTTTCCCAGCCCAATGGGCTACAAATTGCAGCTATTCGGCCGAATGGGATTTCGTTCATATGGGAATTCGGTCGAAAGAGCATATACCATTATAACGTGGAGCTTCCGTGGTGACGCCTAGAATGTCCTAGCCTTCAAGGATTTGGATAGGCCAAGTAGAGGACAAGTAGTGGAAAGATGCGCCATCATCCAGTACATCTCTTGGACAGCAGAGTAAAGGAAGACTTGGCATAGTTTTTTGCAAATATGTTCTTGAACGCGATGTTGTTTTTCCAAAAGCAAACACTAATTATACAAAAACGTTGTTTTGCTTCGCACTTCAAAAAAGTGCATTTATAAGTAAGAATATCAAACCCGTGAAGGGACAGAAATTATAAATTATCGTTGAAAGAAATATGAATGTCACAGTCTAAGAAATCAGAAAGCTATAATGAAATAATATGAATAAAAAAAATACATATAAATTCGGCCTATCGAAACTTTAAATTATGTAGAAGTCATTCGTAGAAATCACTCTTGGAAAGGGTAACTTAAAGCCTACTATGCGTTTAATGGTAGAATTGCGTAATACCAATTAGTTTAAGCTGGCGCTTTTGAAATGTTTAGTTCTTAAGGTGAAGAATTATAGTACCTTAAGAGGGGTTGCCGTTTGGATGCCGTTTGGATGCCACTCAAGATTTTGAGCATGTTTCACCACGGGGTATACACTAACAAACCTTTACTTGTGCCTTATCGTCACCTGACACCTCTGCCAAAGTTTAGTTGATTCTTACTTTTTCCGTTCTCCTAGACTTTGGTGATATCTTATGGTGATGGTTGCAGTTTCCAGCTTGTAAAAGCAAACACTCGACTTTTTACAACCTTTACATTCTTTAACTCTACATAATTTAAAGTTTCGATAAGCCGAATTTATATGTAATTTTTTATTCATATTAATTATTTCATTATAGCTTTCTGATTTCTTAGAATGTGACATTCATATTTTTTTCAACGATAATTTATAATTTCTGTCCCTTCACGGGTTTGATATTCTTACCTATAAATGCACTTTTTTGAAGTGCGAAGCAAAACAACGTTTTTGTATAATTTTATTGTGATAGTAAACTAGGGTTGTGTCCTCACCTTTCTACCACAAAAATAATCATTTAACCATTATAGTGTGCGAATACAAATCAATTGAAGTTTAGCTCGATAATGTTAAAGATAGGCCACATCGTTGGATTCGACAATGGAGTAGACTGTCTTCCCCCAACTGAAATCAGTTGAAATTTTGAATATTAGTAGACAAACGATAGATAAAGATTCTGGGAAAATATCGTTTTGTAACTGCCATGGGATTTTTCTCATCAACGATTTAAATTACCCAGAATTTTGACATAATTTGAGGTGCGGAAGCCCAAAATGCCTGTAAAAGTGTTCAACCTGCCGAACAACAAAGTTTTGCAGCAAAGCAAATTCAAGGAGCGAGGCACAGACTATACAGCTAACTCGTATAGTCTTTGTGTTCTGAAAAAACAAAGAGAAATAACACCGCAAAAGTATACTGTACATAGTGGTTTTTATTAAGAAACACATTATTAGTAATTCGACGAAAAATAACAATTTTAGTGGCATTATATTTCAAACAATGTGGAAAAAGACCTAATTCGTGTTCGCGTAGGGAGTCAGTTCTCAGCCTCAGCCACGCATCAGGCTTTGATTCGATACATTCCTAATGGTATCGGGATTGATTCAGTTATTTCATGGTATTGCTACTATAAAGGAGGGAACTTGACCATCAGAACTTGTGCTCACGTTAGCAGCCTTATTTGGTGTCTGGGCTATAAACGACACGAAGATAGAGGTAGCTGGTATCAATATAAATTGCGTGCAGTCTGCGACGATGCCGGTGATTTGGACGATTTACCTAACATTGTTTGAAATATAATGCCACTAAAATTGTTATTTTTCGTCGAATTACTAATAATGTGTTTCTTAATAAAAACCACTATGTACAATATACTTTTGCGGTGTTATTTCTCTTTGTTTTTTCATAACACAAAGACTATACGAGTTAGCTGTATAGTCTGTGCCTCGCTCCTTGAATTTGCTTTGCTGCAAAACATTGTTGTTCGGCAGGTTCAACACTTTTACAGGCATTTTGGGCTTCCGCACCTCAAATTATGTCAAAATTCTGGGTAATTTAAATCGTTGCTGAGAAAAATCCCATGGCAGTTACAAAACGATATTTTCCCAGAATCTTTATCTATCGTGTGTCTACTTATATTCAAAATTTCAACTGATTTCAGGTGGGGGAAGACAGTCTACTCCATTGTCGAATCCAACGATGTGGCCTATCTTTAACATTATCGAGCTAAATTTCAATTGATTTGTATTCGCACACTATAATGGTTTAATGATTATTTTTGTGGTAGAAAGGTGAGGACACAACCCTAGTTTACTATCACAATAAAATTTTACCAGTGGAGAAACAAAAAATTTTAACATTACGTTACCCAAATTCCTATGGGCAGTTTGGGTTGTTCTTTAACAAACCTCAAATTAAGTTTCGTCAGAAGTTGGCGTGTAAAGGTTCTTAAGCCTTGAAGTATATACAATGATTGTTCATTTTAGAACAATGCTATACTTTCCCGCCACTCGTCTCAATCTCAAACAGGCTAGTGAAATAATGAAAGATTGATAAGGTATATGAAGTAATAGAGAGAAAGGTGGCTGAATGGGTTACGAAAAGGTTAAAACATAAATCTAGCGAGCTTTATTAAATGGTTCTAAATTGATGAACAAAAAGAACAACAGCAACTCCCCATAAGAGTCTGGGTCCACGTAATGTTAAAAATTTTCGTCTCTTTTATGATAAATTCGTATTATATTATTAAAATAGGGTAGTTGGGGGATAATTTAAAGCTAAAATTCGAGCTCACAACTGTAAATTTTGGGAATTACAACGAATGGAAGGTTTCTTCCATAATGTAAAGAATAGGAAGAATCTATGACTTCCGTGCCGGATATGAAAGCCTTCCCCCACACGAAAATCTTGAACGGTTATTATTTTAGATTCATAATTATGTTAGGAAAATATTAGGAAAGAATTATTTTGTAACTGCCACGGGTATAGTGCTGGCGGCAAAATGAAATTCGTATATTTTTGGTCTACTATGCCTCGAAATCCTCGAAAACGCCTGTAGAAGTGTTCCACTTGTCAAGCATTCATGCAGTAGGCTTTTGCTAGCTTTTCAGGGGCCGTGCAAAGACTATATAGCTTACTTGAATAGTCTTTGGTGTATAAGAAACTCGAAAAATAAATAGAGAAATCATACCAATTAGAAGATACTGGAGTAGTATCTTTAATTTTTATTTCATATTAAACAAAACACACTTGTATAAAACGGTCAAATTATTCATTTAACGCTAAGGTTTTCTACGTTTAACGTATGTCTGGTAGTTCAAGCTCAGTGGCATCTTCACACACTACACGCAATTTTGACTGGTACCAACTGCCTCGATCTTCATGGCGACGATAACCAAGATACCAGATTACGCTGCTAACGTGAACACAAGTACCTATCGTCAAACTACCACCTTTGCAATTGCAATACCAGCCTTTAATGGCATTTGCACCTGTCCCGTTCGGTACATAACGAATTAGAGCTTGGTGAACAGCTGAGGTGGAAAATTGACCAGGCACGCGTATACGAATTAAGTCATGTTCAACTTTGGACACTTCGACGCTGAAAGAGCCGGATTTCTCTATAGTCAACGCCACATAAGATTCAGCGCGTTTCGTTTTAAAGTCGCTCATTACCACCTCACGTACATCACTTTCACGAAGTACAGGGAAGTCTTGAAATTCACTATCCTCAATTCGTTGCCATTTAGACGGTTTGCGAAGCAGATTATCGCGCTCGACTACTTCCTTAAGAGGATTTTCTTTCGTAGAGACTGCCAGCATTTTTTCGACGGAGTCTTCCCAGGAACCTTTAAGATGTAACTCCGGGTGGTAGGCGTTCAACAGCGCAGCAGCAATTTGAAGAAGTTCTGGAACTAATGGTAACATATGCACAGGTATACGGTTTTGAAAAAAACGATACACCGTCTGCAAATGCCCATTCCTAACTTCAACCGGCCACCTGAGGTACGTTACTTGTCGGGAACGATTAACTTCTTGCGTGTTTACTTGCTTCTCGCCTTTAGACAAGAACGAAGGCATTTGTAAATCCACACCCAGTTCAGTCAGTACGCTGTTGGAGTCTCGAAAACCGCGGTCTGCCAGTACAACGTCACCAACTTGAAAGAAAGACTGGAGTTCTTCTCTCTTTTTGATAGAATGGTTTAAAATGCGCGCGTCGTTATTGCGGCCATTAGCAAAGTAGGGTCCGATTATATCTATTATGTAACCCGTAGTTGTTACCATTAACATTGGCTAGAGGATATGCTGGCCTTTGTGCACACAGAAGGATTTGTGAAGAACGGTATAGTCCTTGGATCTTCCAACCTTGATATAGGTGTCATCTACATATATTAAAGACGTCTTTAATATTTTTTGCCAGCCAGGTTGGCGAAAAATAATTAAACCTGTTTTTATAAACATTAAAAAAATTGTAATATCTGGTTTGAACCATGATCTTAAGAACTTTCCTTATCAATAACATCAATGTGAGAGTCACTTGGAATTTGGAGATGGCTCCAAATACATGTTACGCGTGCAATCGGAAAGTTACCAATAGTACAAGTAGAGGTTGGTGACGTTGTACTGGCAGACCGCGGTTTTCGAGACTCCAACAGCGTACTGACTGAACTGGGTGTGGATTTACAAATGCCTTCGTTCTTGTCTAAAGGCGAGAAGCAAGTAAACACGCAAGAAGTTAATCGTTCCCGACAAGTAACGTACTTCAGGTGGCCGGTTGAAGTTAGGAATGGGCATTTGCAGACGGTGTATCGTTTTTTTCAAAACCGTATACCTGTGCATATGTTACCATTAGTTCCGGAACTTCTTCAAATTGCTGCTGCGCTGTTGAACGCCTACCACCCGGAGTTACATCTTAAAGGTTCCTGGGAAGACTCCGTCGAAAAAATGCTGGCAGTCTCTACGAAAGAAAATCCTCAATGGCAACGAATTGAGGATAGTGAATTTCAAGACTTCCCTGTACTTCGTGAAAGTGATGTACGTGAGGTGGTAATGAGCGACTTTAAAACGAAACGCGCTGAATCTTACGTGGCGTTGACTATAGAGAAATCCGGCTCTTTCAGCGTCGAAGTGTCCAAAGTTGAACATGACTTAATTCGTATACGCGTGCCTGGTCAATTTTCCACCTCAGCTGTTCACCAAGCTCTAATTGGTTATGTACCGAACGGGACAGGTGCAAATGCCATTAAAGGCTGGTATTGCAATTGCAAAGGTGGTAGTTTGACGATAGGTACTTGTGTTCACGTTAGCAGCGTAATCTGGTATCTTGGTTATCGTCGCCATGAAGATCGAGGCAGTTGGTACCAGTCAAAATTGCGTGTAGTGTGTGAAGATGCCACTGAGCTTGAACTACAAGACATACGTTAAACGTAGAAAACCTTAGCGTTAAATGAATAAATTGTCCGTTTTATACAAGTGTGTTTTGTTTAATATGAAATAAAAATTAAAGATACTACTCCAGTATCTTCTAATTGGTATGATTTCTCTATTTATTTTTCGAGTTTCTTATACACCAAAGACTATTCAAGTAAGCTATATAGTCTTTGCACGGCCCCTGTAAAGCTAGCAAAAGCTTGACAAGTGGAACACTTCTACAGGCGTTTTCGAGGATTTCGAGGCATAGTAGACCAAAAATATACGAATTTCATTTTGCCGCCAGCACTATACCCGTGGCAGTTACAAAATAATTCTTTCCTAATATTTTCCTAACATAATTATGAATCTAAAATAATAACCGTTCAAGATTTTCGTGTGGGGGAAGGCTTTCATATCCGGCACGGAAGTCATAGATTCTTCCTATTCTTTACATTATGGAAGAAACCTTCCATTCGTTGTAATTCCCAAAATTTACAGTTGTGAGCTCGAATTTTAGCTTTAAATTATCCCCCAACTACCCTATTTTAATAATATAATACGAATTTATCATAAAAGAGACGAAAATTTTTAACATTACGTGGACCCAGACTCTTATGGGGAGTTGCTGTTGTTCTTTATTTTATTAAACAGTAGATAAGCTATTTTTAATGGTATTTTTTATAGATAACTGAAAATTACATTCACTGGGTAGTAGATAGAATTTACCGTTTCTGACACAGGTGGTACTCGGTGGTACGGTGGTACATGGGTGGTACGGTGGTACCATTTTTTCGACGCCATTTTGTTTTAAAAAATTTGAATTTTTTTTTTTTTTTTTTTTTATTCCGGGTTTCGAACCCGGGACCCATAGGCTGGGGGTTGACGGCTTAGTTAACTTGGTCATTTCAGTTATCTACTTTTCTCCTTAAGCACCGTTTGTTTCTCGGTCATTCCCTTATCTTGGGTAAACATTATCTATTTTTCTCGGCTCTTCTTATATCAAGTGATTGAAAATTTAAATATTAAGGCGCGAAAATATTTTAATCATGCGAAAAATTGTAAGCTTTGGTATCTCTACTGTTTACGATTTACCATATGAAGATAGGGTTAACAACTATTTTCCATCCTTATCTATATTCTCGGTTCTTATCTCTATGTTCATATATCACGTGATTGGAAGTTTAAATGATAAGGCGCCAAATCAAATGTGAATCTATAACCTATACTGAAACCTCTTTAAGCTTTTATCTTTTCGAATTTCGCGCGGGTCTTGTATCAGTAGTATCGCGTTATCACCTATGTCAGGTCTTATCTCAATACGCACGAGGAAAAATATAAAACTTGTCAAATATTTAAGATGAAGAATTTCACATAGTAAACATCGTGAAACACAAATTTCAAATTGAACTGTAAATATACGATTATTTGCATAAACCGATATATAAATGTGGAAAAATACTTAAACAAGTTGGTGAAGACCATATTTAAAACAAAATATCTATCGTTAGGCCTAATTACCACGTGTATGAAGATTCGAAATAAATCAATAATATATACAATTAAAACTCGAGATTTAACCCGAGGAAGTCCTTAAGCCTAATACCCTCGTGTGCAGTTTTTCCCTGGGGAATATCTCAAGTCATACCAGGACCGGAAGATGCTTAATATCCGCGAAATGACGACCGGAAACGGAAAGAACTACGGAATGCTATTCCCCACTAAAAATGGATTCGCCATCCTAGGGGTTCTATGGGAGAAACTCTTGGAAAAGCATCAAGAAGTTGAAATCATGCTTAACGAAACTAAGAAAGTCTACCATTCTATAAAGGACATAGTAGTTTCACAGCTAACGGAACTTATTAAAAACTCGTGTAACGGGTGTCTCATTGACCATCCATCGCAATTACAGCATGATTGTTTAACCTATGATTGGGCTGAGCATGTAGAAATGAATTTTTCAACTGCGATTAATAATTTAAATATCCAATTAATTACTGAAATTTTTAATAACACAACTTTTTAAGTTTCGAATTTTGTAAGCAAATGGTGACTAGAATTATTTGCATTTCGAAACAATATTTGTAAATTCAAAATAAAATTATAATATTCAAACTCGAAAGAATGTCATTTCTTAATATGTAAGCAAATAAAACTGGAGAAGTTTCCATATTCAATTAAATATTTGTTCTTCCCATCGTTTATTTCAAAATGGCCACTGCTAATTCTAATCAAGGGTCGATACTTTCAGAGTGAGATAAAGGCTAGCGTTTCCCCAATTAATCAGTGACTCATTGTTTAAGCTAGATAAGAAAGGGTATAAATACTTAATTTTCCCAAATCGAAAACATTACAAGTTCCTGCTCTCTTCAAGCAACATCATCTCCTCTGGTAATATTACAAGTCTTTAATTTTAAACCTAGTTATTAGAAATTAGCTAGAATATGGTCATTTGCCATATTTGCGGGGCGAAGTTTGTCCAAAGTCAAAGTTTGCGTCGCCATGAACGAGAAAAACACGGAGATATTAAATTTCCGTGTAGTTTTTGCGATCAAACCTTCTCGAGGAAGGATAGCGCTGCCCGGCATACGTTTGCCCACCATCATCCAGCTTCACCATCCCGATCGAAACGCCGCTTGGACATGGACCCTACCAAGGACGCTAAGAAGGTGAAGACCGACGGAACTCCACCATGGACTATCGACTTGATGCCCGCTTCCCGCCCGGTTCCTGACGCCAACGCCATCCCGTCAACTTCCCGCACTGTTCCCGACGCTGCTCCATCAACTTCCGCCGCTCCATCCACCACGAACGTACCCGCCGATATTTCCGAATTGGAGAGGGAATTTCTGGAGAGTCAAAATGATCCAGGACTCAAAGAATTTCTCGACAACGAGGAATTTCCGATGGGTACGCTCAGCAACCATGAGAACGAAAAGCTACAGAATTTCATGCGGGAGATGGAAGACCGTGAAGCAGACGCCATTCCACCACCAGACATCGCTGCCCAAGACGGACCCGGAGTCTTCGACCAGCTGGAGGAAATGATGGCGCTACGCAACGCCATTTTCTGCGCTCGCTTCACACCGGCGGCTACGGAAACTGACGCGGAGGTTTACGCTAATCGTCACAGGGCATCCCTCCTGAACTATTTGCAAACCAAGTTAGCCCGTGACAAAGGAATCAAATGGTACTTAACCACGCGGGTACGGTACGTGCGCGAACTCAATACGGGCGAAGAGGTGGAGTTTATCGCGTATCATAATAGTAACGTACAAGTGACTTTAACGGTAGACAGTATTAATAGCCAGATTGACGCGTGTATGGAAACTCTAAAACGGAAAATCGAGGAGTTTCAAAAACGCGGAAGTGGGTGGACCATAGACCGGATCTTATTCATGCAAGAAAATATAATTACTTATTTACCACTCGTAGGTGGAACTTTTATTCAACTACCCAAGGTACTCGCCGATAAAAAGGCTATCACGAACATTAAAAACGAGGACAATCGGTGTTTTCTATGGTCCATTCTAGCTCATCTACATCCTGTAAAGATTAACCCTAATCGTTTACAGAAGTATATTAGATTTCAAGATGAGTTAGACCTAGCAGGAATTTCATTCCCTTTTGAACTAAGCAGGGAAAAATTAATTAAGTTCGAGGAAAGAAACAATTTGTCGGTTAATATATTTTGCTATGAAAAATTCGTATACCCTCTCCACATTAGCGCGAATAGAGTTGAAAAAGCTCGCCAAGTAGATCTTCTTCTTATCGTGAAAGGGGAAAAAAGACATTATTGTCTAATTCGTAGTTTGAGTCGGCTACTCAGTAGTTTCTCCAAGGACTCCCATACTACATTCTACTGTCGGTATTGTCTACATCGGTTCACTCGAAACAACGCGGAAGCTAATCGCGATGAACATGTCAAGGAGTGCAGTATTCATGGACCACAGAAAATTATCATGCCAAATAAGGAACCCATACTCGAGTTCCAGAAATTTGGATGGAGACAAAAAGTAAGTTTGACATATATTTTTATTTCTTTTTATTTATTTCTAATTAATTTTTTTCTTTTATAGAACAAGTTTGTCATATTCGCCGACTTTGAGGCTATCCTCCCTAAAGTCTCTACATGTATGCCCGACCCCACTCTCTCATCTTCGACCACGCTGGCCCATCACGTATCATGCGGGTTCAGTTACGTGATTATTGGCCCGGACGGAATACCATCAGAACCCGTGACGTATCGGGGGAAAGACGCAACGGAGAAGTTTCTGGAGAAACTTTTAGCCGAGGAAAAGATTTTGGTTGAGAAAATCAAAGAGAACGTTCCCATGTGTCTTTCCCCGGCGGAGGAAGTAGCTTTCCTAACATCATCAACTTGTTACGTTTGCGGTAAGGGTTTCACCGCCACCGACTACAAAGTCCGCGATCATGACCACACCGATGGATCATTTCGAGGAGCAGCCCACAACTCCTGCAACTTAAAATTAAAGGCGCCGAAGTTCATCCCCGTCTTTCTCCATAATCTATCTGAGTAAATATTTTTAAATATTTTCAAAGTTATTTTTTATTTATTTATTTATTTATTTATTTTTTTCAGCTACGACGCTCATTTAATTATGGACAAAATCGGGCTAATCAAGGAACATGAGATCAAATGCATCCCCAGTACCAGTGAGAAGTACATATCTTTCTCACTAGGTGGCCTACGCTTCCTCGACACCATCAGGTTCATGCCCGCATCGTTAGAGGCTTTGGCGTCAAATCTCGCTAAAGGCGGTATGGACAAGTTTCCATGCATGAATAGTATCTACCAGCCGGATGAAGTTCAACTCTTACTTCGTAAACAAGTCTACGCGTACGATTACATGGACGGCGAAGCGAGATTTGATGAAACCCAATTGCCGCCGAAGGAAGCTTTCTTTAATACTCTGACGGAAGAACCTATCACTGACGCTGACTACGCCCACGCCCAGACAGTATGGGAAAAGTTCAACATCCAAAATCTAGGTAAGTTAAATATATTGCTAGGTTAGGTTAGATTAGGTTAGGAAATAATATTTTATTTTATTTTAGGAGAGTACCACGACTTGTACGTCCAGTCAGATGTCATACTCTTGGCGGATATTTTCCAGAGCTTCCGGACCATGTGTATGGATTATTACGGTCTCGACTGTACACACGCCTTCACTGGTCCGGGATTCGCTTGGGAAAGCGCCTTGAGTATGACTGGCGTCAAGCTGGAGTTACTCCTAGATTTGGACATGCATCTTTTCATCGAGAAAGGGATACGCGGCGGAGTCGCGATGATTAGCCATAGGCTTGCGGAGGCTAATAATAAGGATTTGCCGGAGACGTTCAATCCGACAAAACCTAGCAATTACATCGTCTATACGGGTAAGTTAATAGTTAATTCTATTCCGAAAAGGTTATTAATTCAAATTTTTAGATTGCAACAACCTGTACGGGACGGCAATGTGTGACTATCTACCGATAAGCGGCTTCAAGTGGATCGGAGCTTGCCCCGACTTCACGGAGGAAATCATCCTTAGTCACCCCGACGATGACGAGACCGGATTTATCCTGGAGGTCGATTTGGAATACCCCGAGCACTTACACGACGAGCATAACTGCTACCCGCTGGCACCGGAGAAACGAGTTATCACCACCGAAGAATTATCTCCTTACTCCAAGGAACAGTTAAAGGAACTCGGACTAAAGGAGAAGGACAGTTTTCCGAAACTCGTGCCTTCCCTTTATACGAAGGAGAAATACGTCATTCACTACAGGAATCTTCAATACTACGTCTCCAAGGGATTGATAATCACGAAAATCCATCGTATATTAACATTCACCCAGGGACCGTGGTTGAAACCGTTCATAGATTTCAACACGGAGAAGCGAAGGATGGCCACCAACGTGTTCGAGAAAGATTTCTTCAAGCTGATGAACAACGCAGTCTATGGTATGTAACCTAACCTAACCCAACCTAAACTAACCTAATCCAATTACCCACCCTAATTTAATTAATGTTTCTTTCATAGGCAAGACTATGGAAAACTTGCGCAATCGGATAAACTTTAACCTCGTGCAAACTCCGGAACGGGCCATCAAGAAGGCCAGCTCCCCGACCTTTAGACGTTTCACGGTCTTCAAGAACGATCTGGTGGGGATTCATCGCAGTCACAAGGCTCTCGTCCTCAACCGTCCGATTTATATCGGCTTCGCCATTTTGGACTTGTCGAAACTCTTGATGTACCGGTTCCATTACGACGTCATCCGAGCTCAGTATGGAGACGCCGCCAAACTTCTCTTCACGGACACTGACTCGTTAACCTACCAGATCGAGACTGAAGACCTCTATCGGGATTTTGCTGCAAAGACTGACTTGTACGACTTTTCCGGATACCCCAAGGACCATCCGCTATACAGCGATGCCAACAAGAAGGTGTTGGGAAAGTTCAAGGATGAACTCGACGGAACACCCATCCAGGAATTTTGTGGCTTAAGGCCCAAAATGTATTCTATGCTCTCGGCCAAGGGAGAAAAGAAGACGGCAAAGGGCATATGCCGTAGAGTTGTCCAGAAGAAAGTCCGCCACGCTCAGTATCGGGAATGCCTCCTCAAAAGAAAACTGACGGTGGAGGAGATGAAACGAATCGTCAGTCACCGGCATGAACTCATCACCATAAGGCAAACCAAACTATGCCTAAACCCATGCGATGACAAAAGATACGTCATAGACGGAATTTCCACCCTGGCCCATGGTCACTGTAAAATTCCAAAGGAATAGTTTTTTCTAAATTTTTCTATCAAATGTTTTTTTTTTTTTTTTTGCTGTATTAGTTTTTATTTATTTCTGTTATGAATGAGTTATTAAAAAAATAGTATGAATCTAAACTTTGAATTTATTTTTACCTATTCTTCATAAGCCTATTATAAGCCTAAATCAAAGGTCAGGGCGAAGGGAATGCCCCCGCGACTACTGCGCCGCGACGCGTTGGTAAATTAACCGCGCGCGTTTGAAATTTGAATCGCGCGCGCGTGAACCGCGCATGTCCACCTCCCGTCAATTGGTAAAGTCAACTAAAATTAGGTTAGGTTAGGTTAGGTTAGCTTAGATTAGTTTAAATTAGGTTAGGTTAGGTTAGGTTAGATAAAAAACACAAGTATTTTACAAAAAGTTTATTGAAAATCTCTTATACATAAATTCCGAAATCATTTTATCATTGACATTTTTATCTTTTTTAAATCTTGCACATATATTAAACAATTTAACACCTCTACATCTATACAATGCAAAATAAACACAATATCCGCCACAAGTCATACTAAAGTTCCCTTGTAATTGTTTGGAGTTAAATGTAACAGTTATACTGTTTCTTTCCACAAAATCGTTAAATTTAAACATGTCGGGAGGGTTACCGAAACTGTCAAAGAACTCTGTATTCTTATTACGAGAAAAATAGATAGCCGTCCAATGTTCGCCTTCGGTATGTGATAATCCCGTATTTACAATATAGAGTGAAGGAAAGGTTTTAACAGTTTTGGGCAATTTATCGGCTGCGAAAATACCTCGAAACAGACCTTTAGTGAACGAATCTTTTTCCATTATTTTAGCTAACTGCTGAGAGTCCATTTCCTAATTGGTATAATCATAGATAACGTTCCTGTTTTTGTCAATTTCAATTAAATTTTGAAACTCAGCGTAGTATAATACGCTAACAGTCTTCGGCAAATCCTTGGCGAACTTTAATTCTAAGCGCAAATTACCATTCTTTATCAACTGAAATTGCGAAGCTGAACAACTGAGGTCAGCACTCAAATCAAATACGAAAATACAGTTCCCTCCAGGAAACTCTTCGCGTGATATAAAGTTCCCTTCGTCAATGAACCATTGGGATGTTTGAGTGAAAAGATTAGTGTACGATCTCATGTACTGATGTCCCTCGAAATTAGGGGTTAAAGGCTTGTGAGGAACGCTAGTTCCGTCGAGGTAGAGAGCGATATGATTTAAATCAAAGTGTTGGAAATTAAAGGGTGACTGGGTATAATCGCCTAGATAGGCGTTCTGTTCTACCAGAGCGAAAAGGACTCGTTTGGGTAATTGTCCCATAAAGAGATTATCTCTAACGCAGATTTTAGTTCCACTGTTTATGGAAAAAGAGTTACACTCTGTTCGAGTTATTGGATATTTCATGGTAGCTAGCTCGAGACATTTGGCGTGGGCAATTGTAATCTCGGGAGTTAATTTTACTTTTCTGATATACAGGGAAGCGAGTTCGTATTGTACCTTCCATCTAACGCCACCCGCTAAGGTTTGAATACAAAATTCGTTGGAGCTTTTAATAAATTTAAATTTCAGGTCAATCATGTTCGGAATAAAACGTGACTGTTGACACAAGTCCGTGTGAACCGCACCGATCGTCGTAGTTTTTGTATGGTCTTTCGTAAATCCCAACATGACCGCCAACTCTCCCGGTATAGTTAACGAGTGATCCGGTTTTACGGAAACTTCCACACGTCGTAATCGCGCGATATAACTAAACGTGTATTTAACATTCGTCGTCGTCTCCGACTCAAACATATCACCCTCGACTGGCGTCTCCTTTTTCAGTATAGTCACGTTCGAGATATCATCTTCGTCGTAATTGAGTTGCTCCAATAGGTCTTCTATATTCCCGTAGTAACCCGCAGGGAGTTCTACCACTCTCGAATGACTCGTGCTATTTATATTTTCCCCGTGGTTAGTTAAAGATATCCAGCACGACGATCTCATATTGCTCCATGTGCGGGGATAGCTGAATTCTACCAAAGCCACTTCGTACGGTACTTGTAATTTAACCGATTCCGGTAAATGTGTTCGGAATTTACTGATCGTATTCCCGGGGAAGTAACTCATAGAACTGTCTGACGGTAGGGTGATGTAAAACGTCATCATGCAAGATCAATTTCTTGCACCCAACTATCGAATGATGGCGGGTATCCTTTCCAGCGAACGAATCTCTCGATACTTCCGTCAGCCTTACGTCGTTTTTTCAACACTTTTTCGATTTTAAAAGCGCTGTTACTCAGGTCCTTGCCAATTTTCTGTAGTTGCTCTCGGTAAAAAATCCCAGTAATGAGCTCTTCTTTCAAGTCGCGTATCTTATATACAGGAGGACTACGAGCTAATCTCTCGGAAATTTTGAAAAGTTCTTCCGACCATGTAGGTATGTATCCCTTATCGAAGAGATTCTTGTGTTTACTTATACGAACTACGTCACCAACATCAAAGGGGAAAGAAAGCGGAGTCGAGAAATCTACGTCACCATATAGATTTTCCCAAACACGTTTAGATGTAGCCGGCGTGACATCGACGGGTTTACACTTTATAGATCGATGATAACTATGATTATAAGCTTTCACCATATCTTTTAGAACATTGGTATATTTGAAGGTATTATTTTCCGTAAAATATCGATACATTCGAGTCTTCATAGTCCGGTTAAATCTCTCTACTATCGTCGCTTTCAGTTCCGATTCAGGGGCGAAAAACTTTATCCCTCTACGTTTTAACTCGTTTTGTACTTCCTTGCATACAAACTCATTACCGTGATCCGATTGGATTCGTTTCGGCGAACGACCGGAATCTAAAATGCCGTTTAACGCTCCGAGAATAGTCTTTCCTTTCTTGTCCTTGATCGCAACCACGAAGGCAAACTTACTGAAGACGTCGATACAGCATAATAGATAACGGAAACCATTATTATATCTGGTAATACTCTTCAAATCAGCCAAGTCTATTTGCCACTGTTCGTCGATCCCGTAGACTATAGTTTTATTTCTAGTGAAGTGCTTCCTCGCACTCCTGTGAAGTGTATAAGTATCTTGGGTTTTCAGGAAATCGCTTATTTCTCTGATAGTAACCTTTAATCCTCGGTCTTTAGCCGCTCGGTATAGGCCGTCAATACTACCGTAAGAACCCGGATCCGAAACCTTATTATAAATCTTTTTAAGTTCTTCCATTGAATGAACAGTTGTTCGAAGTACTATAATGCCAGAATACAAAATCGCTAACTTCTATAATTATTATTATAAATACAATTAAAACTGCAGTTAATAACTTGGGGGAATTTATAAATGACTCGAATAGAGACGCTAAAAGTCCTACAGAGACAGCCTCGACATTACCACTCTCCATGTCAAAGCCTAATTAATAAATGAATCGAGAAAATATATTCAAGTGTATTTTATTGGTATAAATATTATAATGAAATCCAATTACAGAAACCGCGACCCTTCATTGGTTCGTCAGAATAATACTCATCTTCCGTTTCATCTTTATATTCCCTCTTCTCGGGTGGGATGACGTCACGTTTGCGGATTTTTATTAGAGATCTAGGCGCGTTCACTTTATACAACAATTCGTAGAACTCTTTCGAGCCCGTAACGGCGATTTTTTTCTTTGATTTCGATACTGAATAAGCTAGGAGATCGACGATGTTCGATCCTACGACTCTACGCTTGTTGTAAATTAACTCCCCGGCGTCAGTCCATTTAATTTTCAATGATAACTCTAACCACTTGTATAAATCTAAACATTCCGAAGTCATATATGACGGCACGCCGGAAGCAATCTCCGCACTCCAATTTTGTATTTTCGGTTTTTTAACTTTTTTCTTCGATCTTTTATTAATAACCCTCGAGAGCACGTGATTATAGCGATTAATTTTGTCCGTGTTGTTCAAATTGGGATCATCGAGAATGTCTTTAATTTTATCCGTCTTTTCCAATTCCAAAGTTTTATCCACTTTAAAGTCTTTCTCCGAATTAAGCCTTTGGTAAGTTTCCTCGGAGATTAAAAACATTTTTTTCGCCATCTTTAATTGATAACTTTAGATAGGATAGCCCCTGCTATCGAACTGATTATCGGGAGTAGTAATGGGAGAAATCCACCTTTTTGAATTAAAATTTGTCTTCTTTTAGCCGGAGTATTTTTCTTGGCCACGCGACGTATGGAGTTGCAATGCTTCTTCAGTCGTTTCTTCTCGTCATCTGTGAGAGAAACGTTACCCTGCAGTATATTTATACAACATTCGGCGATGGTTTTTATTTCTTCTTTACTCGCGTATTTAATGGCGGCGTTTCGCTGACACGCGTTACACGAACTCAGATATTTTAGAAAGTCTAAGTGCTCGTGTACTCTCTTCGGCGGAGCCATGTAGCTAATCGGGCAGCCTTCACGAGCGTACAATTGTTTTCGTCTCGGTGAAACGTACAACTTCTAGGCGTTTCACAAATTATAGTTACTAGTCTCGGGCAACCAAGATCTTCGGCGTTAGCGACTTCCGTCTTCAAAAACCTCGATAACACGATCGATTTTTCTAAGCCTTTGGTTATAAAGGTATCGGCTTTCTCTCGAATAATCGTAGCAATTTCTGGCTGAGTTTCGAATGGATGATCTCCTTCCTCCCAGCGTAAGTCGCAACTGTTCCTCGTCAACCATTGACACTGCCTTTTATCCTTAGACGATAAGTCCGTGAAAGGGAATGGTGCTTTAAAAATCCAGACGTTGTATTCCCCCGTCTCCTTCACCAACAAGGTTATTTCTTTTACGATCCATTGGTCTTGGACTCTGAAGAAGTTTGCCTCAATGATTCCAGTCATTTTGGTACAAAAATGGCGGCTTGTTCTCCTGGTAATATCCCCGTCTTTAGTCTTCTATCTTCCGGAGTAGTGGCTTTGAGGTCTACGAATAGATATCCGAAACTGATAGCTGTAGCTTGTCTGAACGCGTCCACCACGTATTTACTGTTGGTTGGAGATATCTGCTTTGCCAAATGTAGAATCGCCGATTGATCTCGCGGTGTTTTAAAGATTATCAAATAGTGAGCGTTGAGATTCAATGTTCGAATTTCCTTTCCTGGGTAGTAGAGGTTTTGCATTAAAATTAATACTGAGGTATTTCGATGATGGGATCCTCGAATAAACAAGTTGGTAACGTCCTTATTATTAGCGATTTCGCATAAAAGATCATCTAATATAACAAAGTTTTTAATGTTTGCGTTTAAAGTGCCTACATCCAATAGACCCTCGTGAAATTCCACGCTCGGGGTATGACTCGATATGGAATTAAATAGTTTGCCCTGATATTCCGTATAACACCAAATTATACGTTCGGGTGTAGGGAAAATTCTAATTTCCTTGTGCTCAATTAATTTCGCAACAAAGACGCTTTTTCCACATCCTGTTACTCCAGCCACCAGTCCGTTAAAAGGGTGTTGCAGACTTAAATCCATATCGATAAATGAGAGAATATTGGAGTTTCATCGAATATATATGACACTTACCAAAGAGTGGCGATGAGTGTCGTGAATGATCTGATGTGTACGATGAAGCTAGCTTTTATACCCTGAAGATACGCGACCTTTGATACTTTGGGTTTTTCTCCCAAATACGTCACGGATTTTCCCGCATTGACTCTATTTGTTTAAGTTTCAGTTTCAGGATTGGTTTTAGTATAGACTCGTACACGCATTTAATACGCATTCGAAACAAACATGATTGACGAAATTCATAGTTAACCCTATCTTCATATGGTAAATCGTAAACAGTAGAGATACCAAAGCTTACAATTTTTCGCATGATTAAAATATTTTCGTGCCTTAATATTTAAATTTTCAATCACTTGATATAAGAAGAGCCGAGAAAAATAGATAATGTTTACCCAAGATAAGGGAATGACCGAGAAACAAACGGTGCTTAAGGAGAAAAGTAGATAACTGAAATGACCAAGTTAACTAAGCCGTCAACCCCCAGCCTATGGGTCCCGGGTTCGAAACCCGGAATAAAAAAAAAAAAAAAAAAAAATTCAAATTTTTTAAAACAAAATGGCGTCGAAAAAATGGTACCACCGTACCACCCATGTACCACCGTACCACCGAGTACCACCTGTGTCAGAAACGGTAAATTCTATCTACTCTGGGTTCTTCTACTCGGGTAGCCCTTTTCAGCCCTTTTATTTTGACTATTATATTATATCATGAGTATCCCATTAAATTCACCTTAATTCACCGTAATTAAAATAAAAAGTAGGCAAGATTTTCTTATCATTTGAGTTTTTAACTTTAATAATATATCTCTTCTCGGCCTATATAAACATGATTTACAGATTGGGTACTCATATATGCACTGCTCCAATGGGTGGTTTATGGTTGCCTCTAGGCTTGTGGTGAACCCTCTCGCTTGCGCGATGGTGTCGTCTTCGATTGTGTCGGCAATCGTTTCTCACCTACTTTTCGGTGATAAGAGGCATTTTTCTCACGATCTTTTTGGTGTTGTACTCGAATAAACCGAGGCGATTGAATTTAAATCGCATTACTTAGAAATCTGGCTAATTTAATCTATTGTCTCTTTAAGAACATTACACAATGAAAGGTCTAGGGATTAAATATCACTTGTGTGTCAAATACCAGCTTGAGTGTTCAGCACGCGCCTAAATTCAAGCGAAGGTAGTGTAAGCTTATTCTTGCTGCAAACTCAATATGGTTTGGATATCTAAGTACAATTCTACTACTATACTGTAATTGATAGATCGATTATACTCGTAATAAATATAACCAGTTCAAGCGGAATTGGAGTATAAAATGGAAAGCTGACGCGGATTGATACTTAACGTTAGAAATCATAAGAAAAATGATAGTCATGAAAACTCTCTTTGAAATATAGTAGGTTTCTTGTGTTTAAAAAACAAACAGTCTATATTTGAATAAAAACAAGATGGTGAAGCCCATAGGAAAAGCTAGACCCATGACATTGTAAAAGAGGCTGAAAAGAATGATGCTATAGCAGGGGCTTGTTATGCATGCATAAACGCTCTTTGAACAATTTGAATGGCGTTTCGAGATTCCTTTAAACACGAAAATTTTCAAATCATGTTTTTCAAATCCTGTTTTTCAAATCCTGTTTTTCAAATCCTGTTTTTCAAATCCTGTTTTTCAAATCCTGTTTTTCAAATCCGGTTTTTCAAATTCGGTTTTTCAAATCCGGTTTTTCAAATCCTGTTTTTCAAATCCTGTTTTTCAAATCATGTTTTTCAAATCATGTTTTTTAACTTGGCTACCTGTGAACGCGTCTTTATATCTAATCTTTATTAATTTATCTTGGATACCCGTGTGAAAGCGGCTTTATATCTAATCTTTATTAATTTATCTTCGATACTCGTGTGAAAGCGGCTTTATATCTAATCGTTATGTATTTATCTTGGATACCCGTGTGTACGTGGCTTTATATCTAATCTTAATTTTTCTTTGATACCAGTCTGAACGCGGATTTATATCTAATCTTTATTAATTTTACTTGGATACACGTGAACGTGGCTTCATATCGAATATTTATTAATTTTTAACTTAGATACCCGTGCGAACAGGCATTTATATATTATCTTTGTCATTTTATCTTGGGTACTCGTGCGAACGATTTGGGTCCACTTGATCGACTCCCAAATGATCGACAAGAGGTCCACTTGATCGACACCCAAATGTTCGACTCACAATTGATCGACTCCCAAAGGGATCAAATGATTGATGCCTAATCCCAAATTACCGACAACAAAGGGTGCATTTGATCGTTTCCCAATTGGTCAACTTCGTAATAACGATTATAAATAGATTAACCAACCTAACCTAACCCAAACCTAACCTAACCTAACCTAACTTAAAAAGTACTCTGACCCCATTTTCACGGAATAATTATTATTTGAATTAGTTCTTATTTATATACCATAATTTAACCTTTAATAGTTTCTTGCAAAAAAACTTTGACCTATACTCGTTACTCGCTGAAAAACTGGGCTGTCGATCAATTGGAATGGCTTGTCGATCAAATGGGAGTCGATCAAATGGGAGTCGATCAAACGGTGGTCGATCAAACGGACTCCTTGTCGATCAATTGGAAGTCGAGCAAATGAACCTAAGCCCGTGCGAACGGGACTTAATATCTATACTTTAGTAAGTCATTTTTATCTTGGAAACGCGTCTTTATATCTATTCTTTATTAAGTCATTTTATCTTGGATACCGTGCGAACACGCCTTTATATCTAATCTTTATTAATTTTTACCTTGGATACCCTTGTGAAGGCACCTTTACATCTAATCTTTATCGTCTTATCTTGGATACCCGTGAAAACGCACCATAATATCTAAAATTTATTAATTCATTTTATCTTGAACACCCGTGAAAACACGCCTTTCTCTAATCAACCTATAAGAAAATATTGAATATCTTCGAAAATATCTTTTATATTAAATTTAAGTTTCAGCAACATTGGTTTTTAGATTAAGTTAAATCATTTAATCTGTTTTAATTTTAATTTAAATGAATAATACGTTTCAATTCAGTAAAAGCTATAACCTCAGAAGGCTAAAATAGACGCGAATCCAAAAGATACTATATAAGGCATTCGTTTATCATTATAAACTAACAAGCGAGTAACGGTTGCTGCTCTTCAATGAGCTGTGGTGGATGTACGTTTACAGCATGGTAGAAGCTAATAACTGTATATGCGAATTCTATTGGAGGGTCAAGCGCCGTGGGTGATGACGTCTTCTTAAAACGTCACGTACAGACAGATCCTCTCCGCGAACTTAAAGTTCACTCGGAGAGGTAAGAAGACGAAAGTTTTCGATTCGATGACGTATTTCGTCTTCTTGCACGACGCCAACGCCGCAGTGAATATAGTAGCTAAAAATGGGCATCTCAACAAAAAAAGGCTTTAGTTATCTCCACTATAAAGCCGGGAAACGTTTCCCAAAAAAAGTAATTTCCAGTGAACTTCGTTAGAGAGCAGAGCTGAAGTAGTAAGAGAGCTATTACGATTTAAGTGAAATGCTTTTATTGGATAAGAGATGTTGGCATTATGGAGATAGGCAGTAAGGCAATTCACTGCTATTATAGTTGGACTTCGATTTGTTTGTGTATGTTACTATCGTTTAGCTAAATTATAGTTAAATGTGAGTTGGAGGTTTAGGAGTACTGAAGAGTAGTTAAAATTCGTGAAGACCTTGTCAATATAGATTAACCAGCGCAGAATGTCATCACCATTTGAAGTCAACAGAGCAACTTCACGGACCATTTCCATATAACAGCAGGTAGAGACGGCCTGGCTACAAGAATTGGGACATAAAGCAGCGAGTGTTGTGAGACTCGACATGTTAGATGCCTACAGTCACATATACAAAGATATTCAAGTGTAAATACTAACGGTATTTATTTTAGGGAGTGCAGAAGGTTTTATCAGGCTGTCAGCGGTTTTGGACAAGCTATATCCTTGGATTCTTCAAATGACAGAGATCACACGTTTGATGAAAACATCAGCAATGGTGCTGTATTAGAAGGTCAAAGCAAGAAATTCAGACGAAACCACTACCGAAAGTATAACCAATCTCCTACCAAGGAAGGCTAATGGAACTTGAAGTCTAGAATATCTCGGGTTTGTCCTAGAGTAACTTGCTGGAGAATCTCCGTCGTTTGGTTTTCTTCTCTTCCGTGCCAACCCAGACTGAATCATTCGTTTTTATCAAATCAGTGGATTAACGAAAGATAATTGCGCAGTACAGCCTAATGATACCAATGTATTTATTTATATTTCTAGAATTTGTATTCCACTTTTATACTTTTAAAATAAAAATTTCATTGAGTGTGTCTCTACTCATTCTATGACCTGACATAAAATAAGGTCATGGTAATTTGAATACTCTGTGTATAATGAGATAATTGTTATACACTATAACATAGAGGGGTAATACAAAACTGGCAATCGAAAGCACTCTGGTCCATCTACCCATCCTAATTCTCTGCATACGTCCATCTTTTATTTAAAGTAGGGTTTGGTTAGGTCAATATCGTCGGGGAGGTAATATTTTGGTTTCCCAACCTTTTTTTTTTTTTTAAGGTAGATAGGGATAAATTAATAAATATTTTTTATGAGATTATGTTTACATTTTTGGGTCAGAATCGAAGTAAAGTTTTAGATTATTAGAATGAGAATCTGGCGTAATACTTTGTCAGGAGAAGCGAGCCTTCCGCACTATGACACTACTAAAATGGTAAAGAACAACAGCAACTCCCCATAAGAGTCTGGGTCCACGTAATGTTAAAAATTTTCGTCTCTTTTATGATAAATTCGTATTATATTATTAAAATAGGGTAGTTGGGGGATAATTTAAAGCTAAAATTCGAGCTCACAACTGTAAATTTTGGGAATTACAACGAATGGAAGGTTTCTTCCATAATGTAAAGAATAGGAAGAATCTATGACTTCCGTGCCGGATATGAAAGCCTTCCCCCACACGAAAATCTTGAACGGTTATTATTTTAGATTCATAATTATGTTAGGAAAATATTAGGAAAGAATTATTTTGTAACTGCCACGGGTATAGTGCTGGCGGCAAAATGAAATTCGTATATTTTTGGTCTACTATGCCTCGAAATCCTCGAAAACGCCTGTAGAAGTGTTCCACTTGTCAAGCATTCATGCAGTAGGCTTTTGCTAGCTTTAGGAAGTAGTTGAGCGCGATAATCTGCTTCGCAAACCGTCTAAATGGCAACGAATTGAGGATAGTGAATTTCAAGACTTCCCTGTACTTCGTGAAAGTGATGTACGTGAGGTGGTAATGAGCGACTTTAAAACGAAACGCGCTGAATCTTATGTGGCGTTGACTATAGAGAAATCCGGCTCTTTCAGCGTCGAAGTGTCCAAAGTTGAACATGACTTAATTCGTATACGCGTGCCTGGTCAATTTTCCACCTCAGCTGTTCACCAAGCTCTAATTCGTTATGTACCGAACGGGACAGGTGCAAATTACATTAAAGGCTGGTATTGCAATTGCAAAGGTGGTAGTTTGACGATAGGTACTTGTGTTCACGTTAGCAGCGTAATCTGGTATCTTGGTTATCGTCGCCATGAAGATCGAGGCAGTTGGTACCAGTCAAAATTGCGTGTAGTGTGTGAAGATGCCACTGAGCTTGAACTACCAGACATACGTTAAACGTAGAAAACCTTAGCGTTAAATGAATAATTTGTCCGTTTTATACAAGTGTGTTTTGTTTAATATGAAATAAAAATTAAAGATACTACTCCAGTATCTTCTAATTGGTATGATTTCTCTATTTATTTTTCGAGTTTCTTATACACCAAAGACTATTCAAGTAAGCTATATAGTCTTTGCACGGCCCCTGTAAAGCTAGCAAAAGCCTACTGCATGAATGCTTGACAAGTGGAACACTTCTACAGGCGTTTTCGAGGATTTCGAGGCATAGTAGACCAAAAATATACGAATTTCATTTTGCCGCCAGCACTATACCCGTGGCAGTTACAAAATAATTCTTTCCTAATATTTTCCTAACATAATTATGAATCTAAAATAATAACCGTTCAAGATTTTCGTGTGGGGGAAGGCTTTCATATCCGGCACGGAAGTCATAGATTCTTCCTATTCTTTACATTATGGAAGAAACCTTCCATTCGTTGTAATTCCCAAAATTTACAGTTGTGAGCTCGAATTTTAGCTTTAAATTATCCCCCAACTACCCTATTTTAATAATATAATACGAATTTATCATAAAAGAGACGAAAATTTTTAACATTACGTGGACCCAGACTCTTATGGGGAGTTGCTGTTGTTCTTTTATACCGAAGGTGTATGACTCAGTCCCTGTAGGATTTTCGAAACTTAAGGTAACATTGTGTGTTGGGAAAATCGGGGTGTTCTGGTCTCTCGAGTCACAAGAAAGCTTGATGCGTGACACGACCTCGCCATTACCGAATCTATTAGGATTAATAGGAGGACTATCCCTATGCACTTCATACTCCCATAAAAATCCCGTTTCAATATATATGTAGTTTCTCTGATTAAGGGAATTCTCTCCCGCTTCCATTATTTCATATAATATTTTGAGAGGCGGGATATTCGTTCCTCTCTTGCGCCGCTCTTGAACTATATATCCCCTTCCCCATCACTCTTTGGACATGACAGTCAAATCCAAAGATGATGATACGGCTAAAAACCTATCAAATAGTGTCATAATGCTTGTTAGATTGATTACAAGGTTTCTCTTGCACCATATCGAGCATTGTAAATATATGGAGTTTATTAACAACACGCCTATAAATACACTCTCTTTAAGTGCTTAACAAAACATAACTATAACTATAACTTTCGAATTTCTTAGTCTGTGACTTCCGTATTTCATCGGTAATTTGGAATTTAGGATTGTTATTCTTGGAGAGTCTTACACTGTCAGAGTGACGAATCGCCGGAGTCGACAGAGTATAGACGTGAAAAGTCTGCCATTATAGTCAAGACACCTAAATCATTCATTTAGTATGTATCTATCAATAAAGACTCTGAATCGGAAAGTGTGAAATCCGTGAGCTCTCCACATTGAATATTAAAGGTGGTTAAATTTATTTACATGAACTGCTGGCTTCGGAATTTCGGGTATTTGAATTGATTGATTTGTTTAGAAATTAGAATTTGGAGTTGAAAGCGGTTGGCTTTGGAAATCATATGAAACTTATCAATTGGCTTTGGCAGAGACTAGAAATCGTGTTGAACTTATTAATTGGCTTTGGCAGGGATGCCGATTTTTTTAGTATGGGAGTTGAGAGGCTTCGTAAAGATTATTGATGGCGTTAGAGTGGCAATGGCGTTTATAAAGCATTTACAGTTGGAGTTGGCCGGCATTGGCATTGAGTTTTTTCATTTTGCAGCCCTCTACCATAAAACGTATTTGTTAATTTTTCACAATTTTTATACGCGGTTTTAGGGTTTAATTTAATTTCTAAAGTTTGGTAAAATTTGAATAAAAGTAAATATAAATTCGGCCAATCATATTATTTCAGCCTTCAATAGTTTTTGTAATGTTCTAACATTAAAAGAATAGACCCTAAAATAAATAAAACGAGCTGGAAATCCACGCCCCCAGGCAAGCAATATTTAAGAAGGAGGTGTAAAAACCTTTTTTTTCGGTCATTCTTAAAAATAAATTAGGCTTGGGAAAATTAAGTAATGGATGTATTAAAATTTCTAATTAACCGCAATAAATATTCTCTAGTTTTTCGTTAATAAATACGTGGTAATATACAATTTAATATTTAAGCGTGGGTAAAACCTAGTGGCGAGCTTCAGTAGCTCAAAAATCATCCACCGTGACTTGTCTGCACCTACAAGGCCGCGTTATCTCCCTTGGAGGTATAGAGCGTGGTGACAATTCAAGGTGGTTTTCTCTCTCTAGGCGCTAAGATAAAATTCAATGATCTGCGGCGGCGCACTCACGTGACCAAACTCTGCCAATCGGGATCGGCCATATATTGCCTCTTCCCAGCAAGCTCTTGGGCAAGAGTAAAAGTAGTTGGAAAATTCGAACAATTTTATTTTAGGGTCTACAGGCCGGCGTTTGATGCCTAAGACCTTGGCCATCAAACGCCGGTTTATGCTTCTAATGTTAGGACATTACAAGTGCTGCACTTGTTTTTATTCAAATTTTACCAAATTAATTTTAACAACAGAGATGTGTCTATTAATTGTGAAAAAATACTCGATAACGTTTTTTGGCATGGTAATTCCGAAAATAAATTCAAAAGCTGTTCCATTTTTAGCTCCAAGTTTCCCTTTAAAATAATTCGGATCGAAATTTCTCGAAATATATTTTCCGTTCAACCTTCGATGCTTTGTCCTATGGATAAACCAACTATTTGGTTAACCAAAAATAGACAACTCTTTTTAACAGTTAACCGTTGTTTAAAACGGCGTGTGATTTTTTTAGATAGATATACTTAAAGATAAATTATAAAATCATAAAAATGTGCAATTAACAGAAATGTCACGGTTAATCGTAAACAATCGCATAACTCGTCAATATATTTAAAATCCGAGTGTGTTCCTTTAAAAATGAAAAGGAGGGTGTAAAATTTAGGGGATGAATGACAAACCAAACTAGAAAATATTCCGCGGTGATTCATAGGAGCACATGTCCTTGCCAGAATATAAAAAATCCTATGACTATACTTTTACCTTGCTCCAGGGGAATTTTAAAATAATCTTACAATAGTATTTTTTTTTTCTTGAATTTCAGTCCTTGGCAGGGTGGGGAAATCTAACCGAATGTAAAGGTGACCCGAGGTAGAAATTCACGTGAACTGCAGCTGTCGATATACGTTAGAAATGTGGTAATGTTTATATTTTAGAAAAATTGGATTTGCTTCAAACCCTTAAAGTGTGAAAATTATTAATTAACAGTAAAGGAAGCAAAGTAACAATTTAAGGAATTAAAAAGTATTTGTTCGAATTACTTTAAAAAATAGGTATAATTTGGACTAGGAATTTTAAATAAATTATTTACTAATTTTGCGATTATTTACGATTAACTCTAACATTGCTGTTAATTTGACAGTTTTATTAGTTTATAATTTATATTTAAATACAACTATATAAAAATATAAGTGTTTTATAAAAAAATGTTATGTCGAAAATTGATTGCCCATATTTATTGGGTAAACTAAATTTATTGGCCCCAACGTAGCTTCTATATTCGCAAATTGCAAACACTTAGTCCACTTTCGCGTATACAAATGACAGCAAATTTGTTTAAACAGTTGGATTTAAATTTACATGTTTTCTACACCAAGAAATATTTTAAAATAATTAAACTATAGAATTCAAATTTTATAAATGTAATTTTTTAAATAGTTTGGTTTTTAAATTTATTTTTATAATTTTGTAATATATGAATATTTTAAATTGTATTAATGTAACGCGTGACCCATTGTAAAAAGCTCTGGTAGTAAGGGCGTTATTTACACGAAATAAACAATAATAATAATAAATTCGTAATACAAAACATATAGGCGTAAGTCCCCCAGTGGGCCTATCACTTCGGGTCTTTCCATTCTCTCTTATTTAGAATATTCCCAATACCATAATGCTCCATTTGGAAATGAAAAGAGAGCCTCTATAGAGCTGTTCGGAAAGTAGCAAAAGAGGCTTGTGTGAGTTAGGGAGAGGCACACTAATTCGAACCAGAGAATGCATTCACCATGTTTAACCCTATGGAACTACGGGGGTCTTCGAATCACGCTGAGTGCCAATGCTTGTCGGGCTTTACTCTGGGATTTGCAAAATCTCCAAAGAGCGATGGAGGACGAATTAGTCCTTTTAGTCATTCGGTTCCAGTACTCCTTACGCGATGAGAAGTCCAACGGCTTTTAACTTGGACCGGTCGGTGAAAAGGAATGATATATACGAACGTGTTGATCATTGTCTCTCGTGCTATTAAATATAGCAAGAGTGATTCATACTGGTGCAAAATAAGTACGTTGTACAAGAAATGTTGGAAAAAATATGCAGTGCTCCTAACTTTTGTCATTATAGAACAAACTTTCACGTATCAGATATTGCGCAAATAAATTAAATAATATTTTTTTTACTGGACCATTTGTCTATTAAATTAATATGTAACCTTGGCTAAGGTTGTATATCTTTATCGGAACACGAAATTCATCAGAAACCGTAGTGCTATTTCCATTTACCCAGCAACCTTTTTTTGGAACTGATAACTGAGATCATTATACCCATTGCGGTCCGACCGTCCAATGAATTCCACTAAATACAGTCAAAGGTTATTAAGAGCACTTTAATAGGGTAAATTGCTTCTCCTAATTCTCTAGTTAAACTAATATTTAAATAATGAGAGAGTGATAAGGTATTTGGAGTAATACAGAGGAAGGTGCATGAATGGGTTAAAAAAGGGTTAAAACAGCAACTTCGCTGAGCTTTATTAAGTGCTTCTAGAATTATAAACACATTTCATTTTTTAAACTGTAGAAAGATAAAGAATATCCATTGAATTCAAGTTATCAGAGAGAAAGATAGTTTGAAAAAGCTTTAAGGGCATTATCGGGTGCTTCTCATGGCCACTGCCTTCTTTAATACTATGCCTATCCGCAGGAAAAGCTAGGGGGTGGCGTTACCGATTTCAAAAATGTCGTTAGACGTCGCTTTCTTGAGGTTAAAAAAAAGCGAGAAATTCAAATGTAGGCCGAAAATTAAAAAATAGATACGAATTTTAGGTTAATAATGGAGAATAAATTAATTAGGATTTATTTTAAATAATTAAACAGTGATTTTTAAATATTTACATTAAAAGCAAGTTCTAAATCAAATCGTAAATTTAAATCAAGATCTCTACGTTATCTCCTAGATGTCGCTAGGAGTTCTACGATCTTACTTCGATAGATAATTATCTAATTGGCTCTTGGCGACGCGACACTCGCGATTGGCTATTCATACATCAGGAAAGTGACATCTATCTCGGACAAATTGCAAATTAAAAATGTCAAGAAAAAAAAGTTGTAGTTGGCATTTCGTGGCCTAGTATTACAGAAGGCAGTGTCATGGCTAAGTAACAATGATTGATAAGATTTATGAAGAAATAGAGAAAAAGGTGGCTGAATGGGTTTCAGAAGCTTAAAAAGCTTATATTATACAAAAAAGAATGTGTTTCGCACCCTTAATCTTTATCTAACTCGAATCAAACCCGTGAAGGGACACAAATTAATTATTAGAGAAAGATCAATTTCATATCTTTAAAATTATAGTTAGTAGATTTAGTCTACTACTTCAAAGATTTTATTATTATTATATATTTTCCAAAAAACGGATAAAGACGACCTAGGACTAATGAGAGATATATGTACATTAAAGGAACTCCATCTTTAGCTAATTTTATTAGTGATACTGATAGAATTTAAAATTAACATCAATGAGAGAGGAAGGTTACCTAGGTCGTCTTTATCAGTTTTTTGGAAAATATATAATAATAATAAAATCTTTGAAGTGGTAGACTAAATCTACTAACTATAATTTTAAAGATATGAAATTGCTCTTTCTCTAACAATTAATTTGTGTTCCTTCACGGGTTTGATTCGAGTTAGATAAAGAGCCCTTTTTAAGGGTGCGAAGCAACCTCTTTTTTGTATAATTTCTGTCCCTTTTTTCACCATTTAGACCTTTTCCTCATTTCACTATTTTGCTTTATAGGTATATTGAACCTTAATTCTTACTAATGATGAATAAATATTATAGCGTTTAATTGAGGCTTCAATCTATTCGTAATTGAGACCCTAGAACAAATCTTGAAAGGCAGAGATTAACTAACCTAAAATATTACAAGTGGGTTGGGTTAGCCTGAGCTAGGGATTACCTAGTTGGAGGGATGGGCAATTTCCAGGGATTAATTAACATAATTTAACCTTATCATAAAGATCACATGATGGAATGGGTAGCCTGAGGGATTAACTAGTTGGAAGGATGGGCTAATTCGAGGAATTATATAACCTAAGCTAGCCTTACCTAAAATATTACAAATAGCCTGAGCTAAGGATAAACTAGTTGGAGGGATTGGCTAATTAGAGCGATTATCTATCCAAAACATTCCTTAAAGATTACCAGATGGACGGGGTAGCTCGAGGCTTTAACTAGTTTGAGGTATAGGCGAGGGATTAACAAACCTAGCCTTACCTAAAATATTACAAGAGGGTCCGAGCTAGGGATTAAATTTATAATATGGAATCGCATCGACAAAAAATGGGCATGGAAGGCGAAACAATTCAAGAGAACATAATTCAGAAGGCTAGAATTATGTGGCCGTATATTTAACTCGCCAACATCAATTTCCGTTTCGCCTATCATATTTAACATTCTAAATCTTCATTTTTTAATATACTTAAGTTAGATTTGCTTTAGATCCAGACTTTAATAATTGGCCAACTACTTAAAGGCAGTGTCATTACGTAGTAGTAATGACGGTGCTTTTGGATCTAAAGCACATCCTTGTCGCAAAACTCAAGTATTTAAAAAAAATAAAGTAGAGATTGAGAACGTTAAAATTTAAATTTCGTGTGTAATTGAGCACTTCACAGTATATGTAGTTCATCTCAAGTGATATTTAATCCCTAGACCTTTCATTGTGAAACGTTCTTACAGATTTAAATTCAATCGCCCCGGTTTATTCGAGTATTCTACCCAAAAGATCTGGAGAAAGAGGTCTCTTAACACCTAAATATAGGTGAGAAACGATTGCCGAAACAATCGAAGACGACACCATCGCGCAAGCGAGAGGATTCGTAACAATTTTAAACGCTAATGTAAACCACTCATTGGTGCGGTGCATCTATGTAAATCACGCTTACATAGGCAGAGAAGAGATATATTTTTAAAGTTAAAAATCAAATGATAAGAAAATCTTGCCAACTTTTTAATCACGGTGAATTAGGGTAAATTTAATGGGATACTCATGATATAATATAATAGTCAAAATTAGACGGCTAAAGAGGGCTGGTCTAGAAGAAGAACCCAGTGAATGCAATTTTCAGTTAACGATAAAAAATGCCATTAAAAAAGCTTATCTACTGTTTAATAAATTAAATTTTTGTTTATATATTTAAAGCCAATTAAAAAAGCTCGGCTAGTTATGTTTTACCCTTTTCGTCACCCATACAGGCATCTGTCTCTCTATTAACTCGAATTCGATGGATATTCATTATAATTCTACTGATTAAGAAATAAAATTTTTGTTTATGATTTTGAAGCAATTAGTAAAGCTCGGCTAAGCTTAAGATTTCACCCTTTTGTAACCCATTTCAATATTGATTCTACAACGCTTATACTTCTCTACAAGGCAATAACTGAACCGCTCTACGACTATGGCGATATTTTTTACAACTCGGCTGGCCAGACAGAGCTTCACCGGCTTCAGGTCCAACAATCTGCCATATGCAAGATGGTTACCGGTGCTCCCAAACGGTCGTCAGCCACGCAAGCCCGCCATCGAGCCAACGTCTTGCCTTTGCAAGAACGTTACCGGGTCCATCTCCTAAACTTTATGTACCGGATCTTCAATGGCAATGTACCATCTTACCTTGCCGAGTTGTTCCCGACGCCCAATACACTTCATTTGCATGATACGCGAGCAAGTTCTCACAATTTTCACGTTGACACGACTAAGACCTACTTGCGGCGTGTCTCGGTCAAGTGCAGAGGAGTTTCAGAGTGGAATAACTTGCCATCATCAGTTAAGGACCTTTCGAGCTTCAGTTTGTTTAAGAAGGAACTACTACAATTATTTCACGGCCACACGCAACATTAAATTTGATTTCCTATACTTTTATCCACATTCATTCTTATCTAAAATTTCATACTTTGTATAATTCATCGGACCCCCCTGGAAATCTGCTTTAAGCTGAGGGGGATATCCAATAAAAGCCTTTATTATTATACTCTTGTACCCGAACGAAGTCTTATCAAATTTTTTCAAAAGTACCTTTGTCTGTATTAATTCGAATTCAGTGGACGGTGGGAAGAGGGAAACGACGACGACGACGATTTCAGTTATCAAGCGCCGCGGGTCCATTGGAAAAGACATTACGGTTTCTGATGAAATTCGAGTTTAAATAAAGGGATAAACACAAACGTGTTTATCCTAATTTATTGTTTCTAAAATTATAAAGAAACAAGTTGGGAAACAAAAATATTACCTCCGAGACAAACCTAACCGAACCCTACCGTAAGTATAAATATGAAAAGAAGTGTGTATGTTCGGAGAGTAGTGCAAATGTTGCAGAGCATAAATATTTCTCCCTTTAACTTTAAGTAATCAAAAATAATCTTTGACTTTTTACCATTATTTTATATACGCTCAATTAATGGTAACACATGATAAAAAAACATTTTCGAAATAAATATATATAAAAATCCTCGCAATATTAAAAATGCAACTGAATCATTCGGCTGTACGGTGTGGTTCTCATTAATAATCCGCTGATTTGATAAAGATCAATGAATGAGTCGGGAGTGGCACGGAAGAGACGAAATTAAATCGACGGTGATTATGTAAAAAGTTTCGCTTGGACAAACTTGGTTCTGACCTCGTTGTTGAGGTTTTCATCTTACGAGTGATCCCAGTGATTGAAAGAATCCAAGATGATCTGGTCGAGAGAGATGTCACTTTGCAATCCGGCTGACTCCTAAGTTAAAAAATATTTTGAAATCAGACTAAATGTCACACCGTAAGTATCTCACATATTGAGTCTGGAGAACACTCGCTGCTTGTACTCCAATTTTTCTAGGCCTGGCTAGTTCTTCCTGGTGGTAAATGATATTTAGTTTACTGTAACAACTGTGTCGTTACTCTGTTGACTTGTAAATGGTGAAGGCATTAACATTATGTTGATCGATATTGACACGATCTTCACGATTGTTAACTGCTTTTGAGCATTTCTAAACCGATTTAACTATGATCTACCTAGAGGATAGTATAATACACAAATAAAATAAAAAGTCAAAAGGTATTTGCAGTCAATTACTTTACAGTCTCTCTTTATAATCCCAAATTTAATAAAAAACATTTCTAAGTAATGCGATTTAAATTCAGTCGCCTCGGTTTATTCGAGTACTCGTGAGAAAGGGGCCTCTTATCACCGAAATATAGACGAGAAACGATTGCCGACACAATCGAGGACGACACCATCGCGCAAGCGAGAGGGTTCACCACAATTATAAACGCTAACGTAAACGTAAAACCCCCATTGGAGCAGTGCATCTATGAGTACCGAATCTGTAAATCTCGTTTATATCGGCCGAGAAGAGATATATTTTTAAAGTTAAAAAATCAAATGATAAGAAAATCTTGCCTACTTTTTAATTACGGTGAATTAAGGGGAATTTAATGGGACACTCATGATATAATATAATAGTCAAAATTAAAGGGCTGAAGAGGGCTACCAGAGTAGAAGAACCCAGTGAATGTAATTTTCAGTTATCTATAAAAAATACTATTATAAATAGCTTATCTACTGCTTAAAGGAATGAGTCACCCTGGAAATATTTTTGTCCTAATATACTTGCCTTAGTCTTAAAATACTAAAAAAAACATCCAAAACCTATTTGCCTTTTTAAATATTTAGTTTTAACCAACTTTAACTCATGCCAACATCCGCGCCATTTTTAACGATTTTAAAATTTCCGTCCTAGTAAAAAATATGATTGGCTTTTATCTTTTTTTTGTTGGCCAGTAGAATCACGTTTTTGGATTTTTTACCGTTTCACGATATAATTCAGTTGAGCTAGGTTAAGCCCTCGGTGTTCTAGAAAGGACTGAGATAGGAATGACTTTTCTTTTGAACGCTTGGAAATATTTGTTGAAACGGACTCTCCTTGCTCTGGCTGCTAGAAAACGTACGCCGGCACAACAGGTCCAATAAACTTACAAGAGAGCCGGGAGTGGTGGCGCACTCCTGTAAACTGGCGTCTCAGTGGCAAGGTCTGGGTGTTGTCCTGCTCGAATCGCAGGTCCCTTGCCCATGGGGAGTGTTGCGAATGGTCCGCGACGGAATGGTCCTTCCTCTTCCCCATTCCCATCTCCTTCCGTCGCGTGGGCAATTCCCAGTCCTCATCCCTGCGTAGTTACTTACCATAACTGAGTTGCTCAAGGCCTTACGCCTTGGCGCCACACCTGGTTCGCAATCGCGGCCGCTGTCCGGGCGTAAAGACGTTACGTTACACGCCGAAAAAAAAAAAAAAAAAAAAAAACTTACAAGAGAACGGCGCCGGTTTAGGCTTATTTTTATTATGCCTCGGGTAAATCCATATGAAGTAGAGCCGGAATATACTGAGGAAGAATTAAGAATAATGGAACTGAATGCTCAAAACGAAGATGCAAACAATCTTGAAGTAAATTTAAATCTGGAAGACATACAGTTAATTGTACATGCAATAATTGTGTACCGGTTTGGCTAGGCCTTGGTACTATTGAGGAGAAGCTTACCAACATGAAAAAATATATCAATGGGAAAGACTGTAGAGGAGGATTCATTTGTCGCCAGCAAATCCCAGAAGTTGTGACTTTTCTCCTTGAAAACGAAGACGAGGTAATACCTCATCTATGTGTAACTATGAACATTGCTTACGAAAGCCGATATTAAAAGCCACGTACAGAAACTATTTGCATTCACGCCGAAGGCCAGCTCCTCCCGTAAACTTATCAAACAAGTAAAAGCATTGTTTTTGCAGTGTGATTATCGTAAATATCCAATAATTTTACTCTTTTTACTAGAACATACCGGTATACAGCGTACCGAAGCTACACGTACTTGGTATTCAACAAATTGGGGAGAAGAAATCGGAGAGTGCTTCCCCTATGCACTCTTTTGAGTATCAGAAAGAACTTCTCAGAAGAGAATGCTGACCTGTATATCAGCTACAAGGCTGGAGTGGAAATCGAAGCTTTTCGAGCAGACAACGAAGGGAACGATTAAAGTTTTAGATCCATGTATGCGTTAACGTGAATATCAGTAGAACGTTTGGGCTGTTAAATCAAATATCTTTACGTTACGTCTTTACGTTACGTGATATTCAAATTAAATAATTTTGTGATAATTAAATTAAGTATCTCTACGTTATATTTCAATCAAATATTTTTGACATATTATCACATATCTTTGTGATATTTTAATAAAATGTTTGTGATATTTTAATCAAATGTACGCGATATTTTAATGTTTGTGATATTTTAATAAAATGTTTGTGATATTTTAATCAAATGTACGCGATATTTTAATGTTTGTGATATTTTAATAAAATGTTTGTGATATTTTAATCAAATGTACGCGATATTTTAATGTTTGTGATATTTTAATCAAAACTTTGATATTTAATACAAATATCTCTGTAAATTGATTACATGATAGAGTAATTAAAAATACTTTGATTTTAAATGTAATCAGTAATTATTTTAAAATCCGATTCTTCACTCGTAACAAATTTTCAAATTTGGAATTCTTAATTATCTGATTTTAAAAAAGTCTCCTATTTTTTGCCTCCCTCACTAGACCTGACTTATCTGGTCTTGGTATGGGTGCAACATTGCGTCTTTTGCGAAAGTTACTCATTAAATTTGCTAAAGGAATATCCTCTTCTTCCATAAGTTTTCTGGTGACAATGTTTTCAAGAATTGTGAATATGAAATTATAGGATTTAGGTTCCTTTAAGGGTCTTGCATGCCACTCTCCAGTTGCTTTAGAATAATAATACTCAAATTCTTCTTTGTTTCCAGTTTCAGTCAATGTATCACTTTCTATTTCAAAATAAAATTTTCTATCAGCATTAAAGTTGTGATCCAACGCAGTAAGGATGGTTCGAGCGACCATTACTTCATAGTCAAATTCTTGCTGTTTAGGACAATACTTCAATAATAGGCTGTGATATGATTCCAATTTCGAAGTGTGAGAGAATTTGCAAGTTTGCCTTAGGTCTTTTAAAAGTTTTTTTTTATTTACGATATCATCTATCGCTTCGTAAGCGGAACTGTCTACCTTCAACCATTTCTTCCGTCTTATTTGTTCTGATGATAAAGGCTCGTGAATACACTTTTTATGGTGAATAAGACTTGGAAATGAATGCACATTTGTTATGTGATGGGAGACAGATTTCCACATGTCAACAAGCACATCGGGATTGCCATTGCAACTTTGGGCGCAGAACCACATATGCCTAGTGAGAGATTTTAACCACGGTCTTAGGTCAGCGTTATTTTTCTTCTTGGATACAGCAGTAATCAGTTTACCCACGTTCTTTGCCAAATGCCATACATCAAATTGGTGGTTTATTTGAGGGTAACTGTCCCTTAGAAAAGCTCTAATTTGAATATGGCG
This sequence comes from Odiellus spinosus, assembly GCA_963920705.1. NCBI lineage: Eukaryota > Metazoa > Arthropoda > Arachnida > Opiliones > Phalangiidae > Odiellus > Odiellus spinosus. The sequence continues at coordinate 4,111,531 of OY987234.1, forward strand.
ATCAGTAGTTATTTGGGTTATTTCTATTCCCTCTTTTTAAATTTTGGTTAAGCATCGCTTTAAACCTTCTAATTCCATATTTGTAGATTTAAATTCGACTTCACTCTTATCAACCATCTCGAAATGAATACATTTATCACTAGCTTGGTCAAGAAATGTGTAGCTACAATATTTTGCGGAGTGGCCGGGTGAGTCAAATCTTCCATCCGCTGAAATGTTAACTTTATCGCTATCCTTTAATTTGGCAAATATAATCTTTTGCTCATTTTTCCAAGCTACCTTTATCTCGGGTATAACCCAATTTTTCTGAGCTTTATAAAATGTTGTTCTTCCGATACTTTTCAGACCCATATACTCGAAAACCGAGTTAATTCTGTGGAACGTAGCTCCCGAAAGCAAAATACTAGCTGCGAGTAACAAATTTCCTGCTGCCATTTTCCCTATTAAGGGTTGAGATCGCCATATAAAATGATGACCACTAATGCAGGCCAATTTTACGGTTAACTGAGTTCCTTCATTTTCAGATTTTACAGTTTCAGTTATATCAACAGCACTCTGGTAGTGTGGTTCTTCACACCGAACTCTGCTCAATAATTGGTTAAGCTGGCTTTCAAAAACAATGTATTTTTTCTCTCTAACCATGGTTTTTTCTTGGTCAACCAAAGTTGTCTCTGTAGACGAGGCTGAGCCTTCTAAACTAGGCTCATAAAGAGAAACATCTTTAATAGGGGTTATGAAAGATTCTTCTGAAACGCAACTTTGAGCTTTTGGTGACTCGAACTCTTGTTGAATGAAGTCGCACCTCTTAGGGGTTGAATGTTGGAGCAATCTTTTAGCTTTGGGGGTCGTCATTTCTGTAGCGAAACAATGGTCTTTCTGTATAGACTTCATTTTTAGTGTGCGCAAAATGGTCAATTCAAGATTAACATCTTCGGCTGTACATGTATCAGTTCCGATATCAACTCCAGACCTCAAATCACTAAGAGTTTCCCAATATTGTCCTGATGACGAAATATTAGTTTGAACCCCAATTTCACGTGTGAAAGGGGAGACTGCGACTTTATCACCATCAAAAATTCAAAATTCTTCCACTTGTATCCCAATTTCATTGGATTTGGTTCCAAAGGCAGAATTCGTGCTAGGTAAATTATCGGAAATATATTCTGGTACTGTCAATATTGATTCTGACTCTTCTTCGCTGACATTAGGAATATTTAATGTTGGTATTGCCCCTTGTTTAAGCCTCTTCTTTTTAGAGAAAATTGATCCAACCAGCTCGATAGAATCTGCCGTGAAATGGCTCTCACACACTCTCAAGTCTAAAAGTTTTAGCTTATCTATTTCATCGCGTGACAAAGGCTTAGCACGCAGAAGGGGTTTGTATAATTCTTGAACAGATTTTTTGGCATATTTTACCCATTTTCTGGCTATTTCCGTATGGAGACCTACATGGGGAACTTTAAAGAAACTAATACCCCAACGTTTGGAATAATTTTTACAGTTTTCTATCATACATAGAGGCATAATTAAGAAAAAAGAGAAACTAACCGAAGTTATCGAACAGAACCCAACAGGGCCAACAATCTTTCAGTAGCAGACGCTACGCAGAGAGGATATCCTTGAAATCGAGCTACCTTAATGGCTTTTAAACGAACCAATCATCGTTTATACTACGACGTCATAGAACTTTTCAGAGAAGCCTACTTCCAGGAAGTAATGGTAGCACCCGTATACACTAATTAAAAGCTTTTAATTAAAAAATTTCAATTACAATAAAAAAATTAAATCCGGATCTTTGTATTTACACTAGTTTTAAACATTTTTAAAGAAAAAAAATCTACTATAGCATTTTCCTTTAATAAATTAAATTTTTGTTCATCAATATAAAACCCCATTATAAAGCTCGGCTAGGTTTATGTTTTAACCTTTTCGTAACCCATTCAGCCAGCTTTCTCTATTACTTCATATACCTTATCAATCTTTCATTATTGAAATCTTTGTTTAGCCAAGAGAAGCAAATATCAAATGATATTAACTATCTCTATTAACTCGAATTCAATGGATATTCCTTACCATTCTACTGTTTACCATTTTGAAGCAATTAATAAAGCTCGGCTAAGCTTATGATTTCACCCTTTTGTAACCAATTCAGGCACCTTACTTTCTATTACTTCATGTACTTTATCCATATTTCATTATTTAAATATGTGTTTAACTAGAGATATTCTCGTACCCGAAAGAAGTCTTATCGTCAAAGTACCTTTGTCTGTATTAATTCGAATTCAGTGGACGGTGGGAAGGTGTAAACGCACCTTTATTTAGATTCTTCAATCCACCACAAGTTTGCAGCAAGACTAAGCCTATACTGCCCGTTATACCTTTGGTTTTTGGACTAAATGATATCTGGAAAACAACTAAGCACGTGCTGCCAACTCAAGTTGGTATTAAACGGTCACATGACTTTAAATTTTTGGACAATTTCTTAAATATCTTCTAAACTATCTCGAATTTTAAATTGATTTTTCAGCTTCGTTATTAATTAGATTCAGTTAAACAATATTATTATTTTAAATTAAAATTTAAATGCATTATACACTTCAATTCACTAAAATACATGGCGGCATAAGGCCAAAATAGTTAGGGCATGGAAAAGGGGTATATATAGCTTTCGCGAACCTTTATTCATCGAGCGAGTAGCCGAGAAGAGTTGGGGAAAACCCCCCTTCTCAACGTCTAGACGTTCATCGTAACCCTAGGCATTCGGTAACTGCACCACAAAGACCCGAAGAGAGAGGAGATAAGTGGAGTGGAAGGTTGATGTGGACTATATTAGTGAGGGACGTCTCGCTAATATGGCCCGCTGAGATCAGACACTAGAGGTTGGACCTTGGTGTGGGGATGGTCGGAGGTGATTATAATCGCCTTCAACTGTCCAGCATCGAGGTTTGACCGTAAAGTGGATGGTGAAAGGCCATAATATGCAATTGGAGACGTCCTATTGCATGTAACTGCACGACACCTGAAACTCAATGTGGCAGCCACGCTCAAAGGAGGTAATTCCCGTTAAACGGAATTGAACGATAAGCTGGCATGATTACGTCTCTAGACTTTTCGCTCCATGAGCTAGGTCACGTGATTTCCGTTTACACAGGATATCCGCTTACACAGGAAGTGACACACACACAGACACACAGACATGACCAGTGTAAAACCTCCCCCTGAACTAAAGTTCAGTCGGGGAGGTAAAAAGTGTAACATCCTGATTTCTTAGACTGTGCCTTTCTTATTTATTTTAACCGTTAATTTTTAATTTCTGTACCTTTACGGGTACAAATGCACCTTTTTAGAATTGTGAAGCAAACCTACGTTTTTGTTTAAACAATATATGTGTTGGTTTAAAAGAGATAAGACGGTGTCTAGCATCTACTATTTGTTATATTGCAAGACGGAAAATTTATGTTTGGGCTTTATAATTTTTAATCAACATTTTAAAATGACGCCAGCAGACTACCTAAACTTGGGTATTTCACAATAGCCCCAAGGATATGTAGGGATGAGATTTAAAAAATGTCTTAGTAAAATGGACTCGGAGACAGACATTAAATTGATTATTTTATAATAAAATGACTAGCATTCTACGTTTTATATTATAGCAAAGACTGAATTTTTAGGTGTGAGCTGAATAATATTTTTTTATCAAAATTTTTTATAATTGCTGCGCCGCAGGGCACATTAACTTGGATATTTGAAATATTTTTAAAATTTTCAAAACCGAATGTGGTACATTTTTGTAAATAAGACTGTCTAAATGAAAGATTTTGGAACGGACTACTCCAAGAAGGCGCTACAGAATTTACTAATGATTTGCTTAATCGGCTTAATGCTGAAAGCGTTGGTTTCTAAAACTGTCTTTCTCACGAGATTGAAGAACCAGAGGTGTCCGAAATGCGCATGAGCCATCTCGAAAGACAGACGACTACAATACAAGTAAAAAATACCTCGTATTTGGTTATCATATACCAACCGACCAGATCTTTAAAATCCATGGAGTAGAATTATACGACCTGTTTGGTAAATGGCTGAGTTTTGAGTCACGTTACGTTCACTGTCAACATTATCCTATGGAATCTAGAAGCGTTTTGCACTCAGCGAATAAGTATCTACTGCTAAATTTTGCCATGTTCGAATACCTGCCGCCCACGATACCAAACCAACTGGGAAGCCAGGTCAAACTAAAGTATCCAATAAAAAGTTTCACCACTCAACGAATACGAATAGGAGAAATGTCATTTAAAACAGCCTGCCGTTATTCACGTTTGGGGTCGACGGCTTTCGGCCACTACTTTACAATCATCGAAAAAACAGTGCCAAGAATAAATGGATGGTTTGCGATGGTAAACAAATAGAATCCTGAAGAAATTTTATTAAAAACCTTATATCTCCTCTTCAAAAAATTTAAAGATAATTCATTGAAAATCTGGTACAATCCCACAAATTAATAATGTTGAATAAAAGCTACTGTCTTATGTTGAGACCAAATTTAATTGCATGGACGTTGAGCCGAAACTAACTATGGAAGTTCATTATTCTTGATACCAGCTTCACATGATTGCGATAATGAAATGAAACTCATCAGGTTACTAAATCCCATTCCCGTCTATATGAAACTAAACATCACACAAATATCACATATGTAACATGGAAGTTGCATTGACATTGAGACCAGACTTTACGCAAGAATTAATTTCCATTGAAATCAAACTCAACATGAAAGCGAGACTGAGATGACGTTGAGACCCAACGCAACATGACACCTAGATGATCTTGACGTAGAAAAAAAAGTCAACATGACAACTAAATGATGGTGATGTTAATGGAAACTAAACATGATACACAGATGATATTGACATTTAGAGGATAGTCAAATTGGCACCTGTCAAAACGGTATATTCCCATTCGACCGAAATCCAATTCAACCGAATCCCAATCAACCGAAAGAATTTTAAAATGTAGCCCAATTGGCAGTATTCCGTTTATTGGGATTTTAAAGGAAAATTTATTTTTTATATTTACAGTGCGCGTCATTCTGTTCTTTGGTACTTTTTCCTAAATGTAAAAGATTTTTATCATCGTTATATTTATAGTGCGCCTCATTATATAGTTAATAAAAAACATGCTAGAGGATTTCGAACCGTCATAGCGTCGAGGAAGGGCATCGGAATATCAATCGGACAACCCTGGATCGATTCCCCGTTGGGGAAATATAAGTTTACGAATTATAGTTTAAGAAGTTTTAAAGAATTGTTTATAATTCAAGATAGATTTAGGTAATTACATCAATTTTAGCGCGACCAGGGTTAAAAGTAGGGTTTGGATGGGGAAGAGCATCGGACTATCAATCGGAAAACTCTGTATCGATACCCCGTTGGGGAAATGTAAGTTTGTGAATTATAGTTTAATACATTTTAAAGAATTGTTTATAATTCAGGATAGATGGAGGTAATTACATCAATTTAAGCGCGACCAGGGTTAAAACTTGGGTTTGGATGGATAAGTTATCACTCTAATGGAGATTTCGTGTTTTCACGTTTGAAATACAGTATTTTACTAGGAATAGTAATTTTTTTAAGAACAGTAATTTTATGGGAAAATGCGTTTTGTATTTCAGCAAATAAACGGGACCAAGGGTGAAAAACGGGTTTTGGGTAGGGGAAAGGCTGTTTTTAGGTTAGGTTGGAGTGGGTTGGTTTGAGTTATGTTGGGTTGGGATGTGTTTAAGTTTTGATGGGTTGGGTTAGTTTAGGTTGAGTTAGGTTGGGTTAGGTTAGGTAGAATATGTTAGGTTGGGTTAAATGGATTAACTAGATCATTTTTAGCTGTAATACCATTTTCTTTGCTTGAGTAGTTAAAGTTAAAAGTGCAATTAATGCAATTTCCATTTTATTTTCAATATAAATAAATGCATATTAGAAATCTGTAGAAAGATATTAAGTAGGCATTGCTTATTAATTTTGAGATTTGATAGCATGCTTGCGGTGTTCGTAGTGGTTTCTGATTAGTAGCACTTTTGGGCGTCGTCCGGTCGAATGGGACACTTCAAAACCCCACATTTTCCAAAACCGCCGTTTGTCGAATGGGATTTCGGTCGAATGGCTCTAAACCTTTAAAACAACTCCGTATCAGAAACGTGATGCGTTGCTTATTTATACCTAGCTTAAACATCTTCGCAGAAGGCATTTCTGAATTAAACTCGGAGAAACTAAATTGATTGAAGGTTAAGCAATAAAGCAGTGATGCTGAGAGTTGTGGCGTATTTTTTCATAAAGCAAACACAAATTATACAAAAACCTTGTTTTGTCTCGCCCTTCAAAAAATACATTTATACCCAAGAAATTCATCCCGTGAAGGGACAGAAATTAATTGTTAGAGAAAGAACAATTAAATAATTTTAAAATTATAGTTAGTGGTTTTAGTCTACTACTCCAAAGATTTTATTACGATTAAATATTTTCCAAAAACCGGATAAAGACGACCTAAGAAAAAATTGTTCAAATACATTTATTGTTAAATTTCGAAATTTATTTAAGTAACATGGTAACATTATTAAAATATACATAAATTTACATTAGTATTATATAAGTTATATAAGTAAAAACTTTACTAATTTGTTCCTTCTTCTACGATTATTTTACATTTACATGTCCGAGGTTACTGCTCTTGAATATATGTTTAAGTATATTGAAAAGGTTCACCTTGCCGAATAGAGTAAAAGAAAATTCTATTAAATTTCGCCATCTAATTTAGCGTTTCACGGCGGCATGTACTTGAAAATTACTAAAATTGAAAAATCTTTAAAACATAACCTTGCTCGTGACTTTTGGTATATATGTATACATTAAAGGAACTCCATTCTTAGCTAGTTTCATTAGTGATACTGGAACAATTGAGAATTAACATCAAAAAGAGAACGGTTTCCTAGTCTTTATCCGGTTTTTGGAAAATATTTAATCATAATAAAATCTTTGGAGTAGTAGACTAAATCTACGAACAATAATTTTAAAGGTATGAAATTGCTCTTTCACTAACAATAAATATCTGTCCTTTCACGGGTTTGAATTATTTCTGTCCCTTCACGGGTTTGAATTTCTAGGATATAAATGGACTTTTTTGTAGTGCGAAGCAAAACAAGGATTTTGTATAATTAATTTTGACGTCATTAATATTGTGACGTCATTAATATTAATTGTGACGTCATTAATATTAATTGTGACGTCATTAATATTAATTGTGACGTCATTAATATTAATTGTGACGTCAATAATTAATATTAATAGAACCTGCAATTTATATTATTAAGAAACCTGACTTTCAGCATAGCGATATGTGTGAATCAAGAAAGACTCAATAAATATATTATTAAATACTTTTATTAAAAAACCATATTGATATATATATCAACGTTGTAGATTTTTTTGATCAGGCGTTGAATAATAATTAATATTATAACGTTGGTTCGGATGTTAACAAAAAAGTTTTTTATGATTTTCATTATTAAACAATTTTTTCATTTCTTTACAAAAAGGAACCAAACAAATGTGCTGTGAGTAATTGTGGCAGAAACGGAGGAGTTACTTAATTGAAGTAAGCAGATATTGAAACTGATTGCTGTTGAGTCTTTTCATATTTTCCCCTCTAACTTTGGAGATTATTATCGACTAGAGCGAAATTTCGGTTATTTATCTCCCATAGGGTTGCGGTTTCTTATTGACGCTCAAAGAAAGGTTTTAATATTTCATTAATGTTTACTCTCCAATTTCTGACTATTTTGTTGAACAACGAGATCCACCTTATAAAGCATCAAATAACGCATCCGTTTCTAGTAGTGGTAATAATTAAACACGCTACGAAAATCATATATTAAAGGAAAACATTTTATCTCGATCCTCTCTATCTCCAGCTGCAAGACTAGAATTTGCACAGTAATACACTTTAGTTTTAAAACATTAAAATGATTAAACAATATTAATAGTAGTAGATATAATCGTAATAATACAAAAGTCAGATGGGCTTTTTTTAAGTGAAAAACTCTTCTCCATACATACACGTTCTATTTACACATAATGCTTCGCGAAATATTTATATTCAAGTTTTAAAAGTTTTGAAAGCCAGTTTTAGCGACCCAAAATAATTTTATTATCGTCGGAAGACGCTCTGTTCGTCGTAGTTATTGTAAATGGATATGACAAATTCATTTTTGCATTTTTATTAAAAGGTGACGCAAAGATAAATCCAATTAACTGAGATTTTCTGCTCCAAGGATTAAGCAGAAAAAATGGAAGGTTTCATCCTGTTCTGATATTAGTACAGACGAACTCTTTTTCTATCCACAAAATGTCCAAACCAAAAATATTGCAAATCGAATGCTCTGTGAAATTCTATGAGCGGTCTTTTTGCAAACGGATAAAAATCAGAAATGTATCGTGATTTTTGGGGCGCTTTTGTAAAAATTAATGTAATTGAGATTGGCGCACGCCGAAATTCCGGTGGTCATTAGAAATCACTCGAATATTCGGCCATTCTAGAAAAAACCGGGTAAATTCACAAATTGATTTTTGTTAGAAAAAGGGTTGTATATTTTTGATTGAAATTTGGTATAGACGCTTTTTATACCGAACTACAATTCAAGTGACTTGGACGAAATTTATTTAGCTTCGTGTCACCCATTAAAAAATTTAAAATAGAGTCGTGGGTTTGGACAAGATAATCCGTGGATAATTTCTAATTATGAATTTAGTGAAATAATCAAAAATATCTTGTTTAAACCTCGACCTCTATTTTAATATACTGAGCTACCAAAAGTTTGTTAGGCAATTTTTTTTCCTATTATCGTAAGAAATCAACTCTTGAATGAATTAAATTCACAGTATAAAAATAGCTCGATTATATACCACGATGTACAAAAATTCGATATAAATTGATAGAAAATTATTTCGTTATAGTTTGAATTATACAAATACCAGAAGGCACCAGTGGATAGTCATCGAGGGAAAGAAATTATAACTGGGTTTTTTTTTTTTTTTCATTAAGGTCGGAATTGATCTACATTTATGTAAATTTTCTAGATGTTATTAACACGTATTTCTAGTAAATATTAGTCAAAAACGAGATATCCGCGAGTGATATAATAGCAATGTTTGGGAAACTTTATATATATCAAGAGATTAATTAAATTCCAAAGGCACGTTAATGCTAATATGGAGGAAGATTGCGTGAAAGATACCCGAGTTTAAGGTAGAAATTAAAAGAGCCTGATATAAAATAAAATCTTCCAGCAATTTTTAATATAAAATTAAAATGAGGCTGTCACCATTTTTATCGAATGCCTATGGACTATATTTTTAGTTTTATCATAATATTAAAACGAGATATTCAAAATTCTAAACCTATTGGTTAAAGCGTTCGACAGTCACACCTTAATTTAAATCTTTTGAATAAATTAGTATCACCGCATCGCTAATATATCACTTTTGGTTTTATCATGTAAATCTATAGAAAAACTTGGAAACAGTTATCAATTTGACTTTGTTCAAATATTTGGCAAATTTGCGTTACATATGTGGAAGTTTAAAAAAATTCGTTGGGTGTTTTAGCCTATAACTTTTCAATTATCTTTCAGGAAAAAAAGATCGTACACATAATATATCTTTACAATACACTTATAATTTAGCTCACCAAAACATATATCCATTCTTCCACTAATCTTCACTAATTACGCCTTTAATTTTAATTCGTTTCTTCAATTTTTTACATAGGCAGATAAGTTTTGATATTTTCCGAAAAAGTTCAAGACACTTTACATATACTATAGGCCATAGGTTGTTATAATAAATACGCTTTGACTTAGACAATTTCCTTCGTATTGAAGGGATTTGGGTCCACACGCGCAGTTGCCCAATTGCGCAGTTTTCCGTTAATTTATTTGTAGGCAAGTGCAAATGCGTTTATGGGAACTGCGCAATCGGTACAATTACCACTAAGGGGACCCGTGGCACGCAGGGGGCTTGATTTATATTAAGGGTATATTTTTTTCCTCAAGGGGAAAAACGTTTCGCGACTTTCAATTGTCATTAAATAATTATATTGAGAGAGCTATTTTATTTTTATATCACAAGGTTTGGGGGAGGAAAAAACCAAAACAGTTCCGAATAGACTGGTCCCATTTTCCATCGAAGTCTTCGTCCAAAATTACGTTGACTGGGTTATAAGTCCTCCGGTGTTTGAAAGCAAGGAACAGCTCTCGTAATATCATCGCGTTCAACTGGCGAACTAACTTCGCTCGAATCGCCGGAAGACGTGGGAGATGATGGTTCGCTGTCCAGCGAAGACTGTTGTTGAATCGCACCGTCGTTCATCGGAGTTTTAAGGGGTTTAAGAGATTGTTCCAACTCCATCAATTGACCCATAAAGTTGAAATTGGGCGAAATAATGGGTCTTTTTCTTTTAACCATCCTGTAAGCGTCGCCTAAGGACGTTCGGGTGTGATGCATTAAGTACGCGATTGTAATCGTCGCTGAACGTGAAATGCCCGCTTGACAATGAACCAGAACTCGACCGCCAAGTCGTTTAGCTTCATCTACCGAAAAAAAGAAAGAAAAAAAAATCGACGGTTAAAATAAAAGAAAAGTTGAAAAACCAGAATATTAAATGTTAATCATAGACTCAAGGTTGCTCGAAAGTGGCATTGTAGGCACGTGTATAGGCATCGTGCCTAACAGGAAAGTAATTTAAAACAAGATTGTGTGCCACAGTAGTTACGCAAGATGACGACATATTTTCGCGTACTTAATTAAAACCCCAGCCGAAGTTAATTTGTTGAAAGATTTTTGAAATTAAAGGAAAGGTGAAGAGAAAATAAAGCGATTTTTTTGTCGATTCTCTTTCGAATTATAAAACATCCGCGTTGTTAATCATTCGGAAAATATATCCCAATGATTTTAAAAATCAAAATAGATCCAGATTTCACTGCTCTTTCAAATTGACCCCAACCAACCAATCGCGTAACGTCTCGCCTTCAAGCGAACAAAACACAAATCTGGATATATTTTGATTTTTAAAATCATTGGGAAATATTTCCCAAATGATTAATTACACGGATATGTCTTATAGTAGAAGAATCGATAAAAAACACTCGCTTTTCCTCTTCACCCTCCCTTTAAGTGGTTTTTACGTAAAGCTTTTCGAGTTAAATGTTTTTAGCTCTAATTCGACGTCAAGCTTAATTAATGCCGCGGGAGTTTTGTATCTAAAAATCTAGTTAGCCACGCCGCAACGAATCAATACCTACACCATACCGTGGGGCTAGGGGGTAGACACTCGCGAACTGCCGTGGGGGGGGGAGTTGTAGATAAAAATCGGCCCTCTCTCAGGTACCAGGCTTTAATTATAATGTAGTACAATAAGTTTGTACATCGGAGCTCTGATCTTTTTAGGCCAGCTCTATTCTTTCATTGTGTGATCTTAACACCAGAAATCACCGAGTAAATCATAATTTCCGTTTCTCGCCCTCGATAGAATTACTTCCAATCAAGCTTTGAGTTTCTATCAATCGATGGGATTTATTTTTGGTTATACACTACTTCTCAGGAAGGTAGATTTAACAAGGACGGGGGTGAAAGAGACTTAACGATTTTTCACGAAGCTTCTTTCTCTTGGGAGCGTGAAAAATCAGTCGTCAGGTGAACTCGTGAAGCGGGAAGGGAGAAAAGGAATAAAAGTAACCCACTCGGTTCATGATTCATCGACATTTTTTTCTCCGCGCTCTAAATGAGGTTATAATATTAACAAAAGTCTATAACTTTACTACGTAAAAGTAAACTATGCCCCGTAGCTTAATACTATCAGCGAAGATCCTGGTAAATGTATCGGCAGATTCTGATTCGAGACACTCTAGTGGCAGCAATAGTAAATAGTGAACGGAGGAAGCGCCACTCTTTGGAGCAACTCCGGATTTGGGAGGGAAGACAATATAGCCAAACGCGGCCCCCCTAAACTCCGTCCTTTTCCAGACTCAAAATATCAACAAAGAATCCTAACCACTCGAGCCAGACAGGAATGATGGCTTTTTTGGCTATTTATAAGTGAATGGTTATGACGTAAAACTGAATCTTTGCTGATATACCTTTCTATACCTCAAGAAAACGGTTATTTTCGGTTCTGGGATATGATTGTGCAGCTTAAAACTTTTGTATTGTTCATGAGCCATTTAAAAAATATATATATATTTTTATTTTTCAGTGGTAAATTACTCGCGTAATCAAGTGTACAAGTTTGCCAATAAGCCCTTAAAAAAAACGCAAATTATCTTCACAATCATTGAAGTTTTCGAAAATAATCAGTATTAAGGTGTATGTTATTTTCACTAGTGGTCATACAAATAGGGTAAAACTGTCTATAGAAACGCCGGCCTAGTTTGGGTAATATTAGGTAAATGCGACCCAGTTTTTGTGAATGGTTTCCCTTGCTCAGCAGCCATTAAGAGAAGCGTGAGCTGACAATTCAAGTTTGACGATGATACTTAGTTCGGGTAGCTATAGGGGGTTTGGAGGAGAGAATTCAAAAGTTGTTTAAGAGATGTCAAACTAGAAATTTGATATAAAATATTATTTCAAAAACAGCAGAGTAAATACATCGAAACGTTGAAATCGCCGATGACTCACTTCATTTTAGGTTAGATTGAGAAAATAATTAGGCTTCTATGGCGAAATTGAAATAAGAAATATTGTATTTATAATAATAGGGGCGTTACTGGAATTTTTTACTAATTACTTATAAACACTGACGCCCGGGCATTAATTTAGGAGATGATATTAAATATCAAAATATTTGGCGAATATAAAAATGATTGTATTTAAATGTTGGTTTATAAGAAAAAGCCTAGCTTTAGGAATTTTCGTTATTAGAAACCTTAATTATAAGAAACGATTTTAAAAATAAGAGTCTGGGGTTAAAATGGCGTCGATTTAGAGCCAAATATGTTTCGAAATGACTCATTTTCTCACGTGACACGGTGCCGTGATGAACAAGAAGGACAAATTCCATATTTCCATACTCATAAACCAACTTCCAGGTTGTACGGCTATTGAGGTATCAAAAGTTAAATAAAAATCTGATATAGAATGATGAATAGATGACGCGGTCTGCGCCTCTCTCTCTCTGCTGTAAGTTGAAAATACAAATATAACTATACATGTATCACCCCCGTTGCTATGGGAAACACGTTGAGCCTAGTCGGGGCAAGATATAGCGCAAGGGGGAGTTTACCGAAGAGATTGTCTCTCTCTCGTCATATCTTAGCCAATCATAATTTGAACTACGAAAGTGCTGCGCAAAGTTATTGCAATGGCGCGCTGCCCAGATGGAAGTTTGTCTATCCAAGATGAATAAATTCTGTATATATTCTATGGTGAAAATTGGTATTTGCTCAAAATTTTTATGTAAACAGTGGCGATTTTACATACGAAACATTATTTACCATGGTTAAGAAATTGTATTTTTAGAAACGTAACTGTATTTATAAGAGAAAACTTCTACCATGTCGCTTTCTCTATAAAAATACATAAATTCTACGATAGGGATTTTGTTATTTATTGTGATATCTGAATGATTTGTTTGTTAGAAATTAACAGAGCCTCGATTTGTACTTGCTAACACAGGTAAATGATGGTTGAAGTTTACAACAAGGCATATTACGATTGGTACGTGATTCTGAAAGATTTTTCGTCAGAGCTTTCGCCCGAGGAAAGAGGAAACAACAGGTATCCAGACAGAAGGAGCGTGTCTCGCGATTTCAAGTCTGATTTACTCTAGAAAGAATATACTGGGCGGGGCCGCCTTTCCGTACAAATTTCGGAATACTTAGGGTGAAACCATGCTCTCACTTCATCGTCACCAGCAGTATGTCGTTCTATAAACTTGGGGATGATTTACTTGTGTTGTTACGAATTCAAGATGGAGAATATTACAAGCGCAACAACCCGAAAATTTCCAGAAGTATATATTTATGTTTTACTGATATTAAAATGGGTAAATGAAAATTAAATTACATCCTTTGCCCGTTTGTTTTTCGGTTCATTATTGTTTTCTCATTCAAATCAAACCGAAGGAAATGACTCGATTAAAATTTATTGTCACGTACGTGCCGAGTTCTAAAACAATTGAATTTGGTAGATATTTCCAAAGCTTTTGGTTTGATTCTGAAGTTTTTAAGAGGAAGAGGGAAGGTGTACGCATTAAGACTGTAATGAGTCAACCGCCAATAAATAGGCGTTTCAAATCCATGTCAAACTGCGTTTAATTACAAGGGAAGGCTAGAAAATTAGATAATTTACGTAAAAAAGGTTTTAATATTTTTTTTAATTTACAAAGCATTTTTCGGTATTTAAAGCTCGCACTCCGATGGCGTTTTAATAATAATGTGGAATTCCAGAGCGCCTATCAATATTTAACACTTTCTTGGAAGAATGGCCTTAAATTAACTATAGATATTAACAGAATTTTATTAACCAACTCCTTATTGTGATTCATATTGTTCCGTAGTCTAACAAATTGCACGCCTTATAAAGTCGTAATTTCATCATTATGAAACTAACTATGCACTGGCGCAGTCCACCGAGTTTATTTAAAATCAAATAATTTAAAACCGATCCCGTTATTGTCGTAGACATAATTATGTATGTATCAAAATATAATATTCAGCTTATTTAAAATGTGTAATTCTCTAGCGTGGGGAAGGCTAAAATGTACACGCGTAATTAGATACACTATTTTGAACTTCATTGAAAACTCCGCTTAAATTTGGGTTTTTATTTTAAAACACGCGGTGAGATTTTATTTCAAAAACGCACGGTTCATCATATCGCGAGAATCAAGTCATGGGCCTCATTTCAAACGTCGATAAAGCCTTATTTCAAACGACGATTAAGCCTAATTTCAAACGACGACTGAGCCTTACAAGATTAAAACGTTTTTGCGATGTTTGGTTGGAACAAAGGAAGAGAAATTTTAGTAATTTTAATATATTACGTATATGATTAAGTGACATAACTAGTTATTAATTAATATAACGAAAATTGTTATGAATTTTTGCCTATATGTCGGGTAATAGCTATTAAAATTTCATATTTGGCGCACAAATCTATGTTCCAAAATATCTTACGCAAGCCGCGATACAAAAATAAGTAGTTTTATTTTTTTATTCCATCTGCTCGATTTTCCAAAGCAGCCGGCGCGGCCTTTTAAAGAAAAGAGAGCTGAAGCGTGAGAAGAGCCTGAAGGAGTCTCTGTTGAGTCACCTTCTCTAAAAATTGTTTACACCCCCCTCTCGACGTTTCCCTCCAACCGTCTCCACTCTAGCTATACCCTAACGGTGTCTCTCTCGAAGATATCTGCGTTTCACTAAAGGAACCGCGGAAACAAGTGGTGACCCCAAAAAGCAAAAGACTTATCTCCCTTCTTTACTTCTTTCCTCCTTCGTTACTATAAGCGCAAACCCGCCAACATTGTGATTACGTCGTGCTTTAACTCTAGAGAACACTACGCCCTCTATTTATATCTCGGATGAAATAAAACAAAAAAATGAGTTCGCTGAGTTCTCGCAATCTTTTCTCTATTTACAATATTTAGAGTGATATAATGATAAAACTACAATTCTAAAAAAAACCATCTTTCGTGATATAAAAAGCTATTTCTAGTTTTAAAAAGTTAATTTCAAAATCAGGATTAGTACAAATTTTTGGAAGTTAATTTCCCTGACTATTTCTTAATAATTTTCTAGACCAATTTTAAATTTATTTTTCAAGATTGAATTTCTCTCCTGGCAATTCTCAAATTTGCTTGACATCGTTTATCAATCAGGGTCGATAGTTTACTCGGAATATTAGAAAAAAAATTATCTTTAGCAAATATTTTGAGTTTATAATAATCATGAAGGTCAATCATTGTCCTAGCTTGACAAGTACCAAATTATTTAACTTCTCTGACCTTTTGGGGGTCAATTTCCAAATTCCGTGACTTTTCACTGACCTTTGGACAATTTTCAAATTCCCTGCCTTTTCCCGAACCTTATTGTACAATTTTCAAATTCCCTTTTTTTTCTCTTCAGACCTTTTTGGCCAATTTTAAATTCCCTCACTTTTTCCTTCAGACCTTTTTGGCCAATTTTAAAATCCCTGACTTTTCCAGGTCTTGCACAAACCCTGAAAATTTCCAAAAAATTTGAAATCGGTTTCAAAGTGCATTTCGTGAACGTAAGTTTACTGTCATAGTGAACGGTGCAAACCTTAACGAATATTAATTTGGTAGATAAAACAGTTTAAATCTAGCGTCACACAACGCAGTTGCAACGGTAACTGAAATATATCATTTAGTCTCTCCATTTTTGTAATATTTGTGAACAATGAGCGTTATTTTAATTGTATTATCTAAAAGCCCTGATCCTGAGGTGTCCAAAAAAAAAAACTATCACAGGGGGCCCAGGACGCGACGATTACTCACGACACAGAGAGAGAGAGACCTCACGCGAATGACGTGTTCCGACTCGATAGCTTTTATAAGAGAGTTGACTAATAGTGTGGGAAGCCCTTTTTGGTACCAGGTATGATTCCGACGACGCGTCACCAGACCGCGCGCCCGTGTCTCGAGAGGCAGATGCCTGTCCGTCACACCAACCACCGGTCCGTCCCGTTTCGGAATATGACTGAATCACCATAGAAGCTGACGGGACTTCGTACCCGTTCCGTATAAAAACACAATAGCTTAAAAATTCTTCCCCCGATCGTGGCCGTATTAGAATGACACACCGACTTTTAATCCACGCAACTCGACTCTACATAAGGGTCACGATAGATAGTTCTCGATAATGGGGGGAGGACAAAATTAGGGGCGTCGTGATTTCGTAAGATTAAAAGCAGTTTTCTATACAGGCAAAGCGACAAACCTAATATCTCATAATATTTTATCACGATAGAGAGAGACGATAATAAAGAAAAGCTACTCTTTCGCGCGCTGATATTTCAAGTCGTCTTTTCTGTATGATTATTCCCAATTCTGTTTTAACTTCGGGGAGGGAAAAAGGCGCCTTTTTTACGGGTCACGGAACCTTTTTCGGCGCGCGTTTCTATCCACGTGCTGAGCGTGAATCACGCTCGCGTACACGTGCGCCTGTCCTTTTCAGCTCCAAACAAAAAAGGGATATACAAACGGAATAAAAAGAATGTTTATAACACCGTTGTCCGCACGATGCGTTCTAATATTTCAAGAACCCCGCGGGATGGACTAACAGCCCCCTTATACTCCTTCGTGATCAGGACGCTATTAATTTGAGCGACAGTTCGTGGTTCGGAGGAACCAAATGGTTTAGAAGCTACTGAACACGAGTCGCGGGGTGATGACGGAAGAGAGGTTTCGCTTGACCCCCGTTTCGAGAGATATAAAGAGGGAGTGGAGTCAGGGTTCTTGGGAGTGAACAAACGCTCCGAGGATAAACTAATATAAAATCGAGAGGAGGGGGAGTGTTTTTACGCGGGAATGAGTGTAACGGTTTAAACTAATACGTGACCCCTGAGGACCTTACAGATATCCCTCGGCGATGATACGATATGGACAAAAACTTTCTGGTATAATTGCTCTTATCATTCATAGCTTAAAAATACCGATGATTTAGAAAATTTGATGAGGTTCGGCTACTCAAAGCTATAAGGTTTCACCCTATTCATGGATTAGTCTTAAAAGAACATAATTAGAAATTTGGGGATTCATTTTCTAAAAATATTCTACGCGGTGCTTTTAACCGTGCCATGGCGTTTTACCGGCCATAAACAAATGAATACAGATTTATATTAATTAGTATTAATTTCTTTATGGCCGGTAATACCTCGATAAAGCGTTTCGTAGAATATTTACAGGAGCTTATTTTAAAAGTTAATCCTTAGAACTCTAATGCTATTCAATAAGACTAGCTAATTCATGAATAGGGTTAAATATTAATTTTCGCGACCTTTATTGAATTTTATTTTCATTTTAGCCCTTTACCACGAAAATGCCTCAGAGAAAATTAACCATTCGTATCGACGGTTTAGCATTTAAATTTTAATCTGGGAAACTTATAAAATACCTTGACGACTTGGCAGATGGGTGGAGTATATTTTCCGAGTTAAATTTAATTATTCCCTCATAACGAATCTTTTCTATTTGTAACCCTTTTCCGCCTCAAAATTTGTCGGTTTTGGCTAAATCGGCTACTGTTTAGGTATAGAATGGAAAGAATTCAAATTTAATCATCTCAATAAATTTATTTTTCCTTCAAATATTTTTTATTTTTTTTATTCTATCAAATCTAATATTAGAACTAATATTATTAATTTAAAATTATTCAATTGCAAATTATTGGCATAATTTGCGATATTATCCCATTTTCAAGAAACTAACCAATGACGTCACGGTTTAAGACAAATTTAAGAACGAATTGGTACGCGCTTTTCAGAATGAAGAAAATAATTTGACACGCGTCTCCGAGATCCGTCAAGCTTATCGAGAAACAAAACCGCACCAAACAAAGCGCCTTAACTAAAAAAATGTCTAGTGTCGAAGGAAGCTTGTACAATCATTAGAAAAAAATCCCACTCTTTAATAACCCTTTCCATTCGAAAGATCTTTCAACCCACACTAATACGTAGTCGAGCATTCCTATTTACGTCAAAAATTACGTCATAGAAAATCGCGTTATAAACTACGTCAGTCCGGTTTTCCCGTCAGATTATCTTTTAAAGCCTATATATATTTCGCACGTCTTCTGAAGGAAATTTACAAAATTTTCTCTCCGGCTATACTTTTTTTAAGGGGAGTTACAATTATCCCTATACAGTTTAACCTAAGGTCTCTCCATTACCCAACTTGATCCCAATGTTAATATTTAGGGAAGTAAATTAAAAGTTCACCCTTTAAGTATTTAAGTATAAAGAAGAAATAAAAAAGGTTTTGTAGTTGTAATGTTATTTAATGGATTTTTGTGTTTTTTCGGAACTGTACGTTACTAGAGCACTATTTTTGTCAAACGGGGACTGTAAATTGTAAATATGTTTATTTTCTAAATATTTGTAGTACCCTCTTTTCTTTGTAAAATTTTATCTCTTAGCGGAGCTCAAAAAGGAGCCGCCCTGCTATCAAAGGGTGTATTTCTTTGTAAATACGGCTTACAATAAACCTATAAATCTAGATAGCGTACCTCCTTTTTTGAATGTAAAGGGAGAATTAAACCTAATAACAAGTGATTTTTAAACCATTCCTATTCCTTATCGTTTAAATAGGCCTAATCCGCCATTAAAAAACATTACAAAACAAATATTTAATTAGAAATAAATCCAATGGAGATCTGCAGCTGAATTTCTTGGCATTAATGGGATATAGACCAATGAGCAAAGGCCCATATAGTTAAGGCGAGAAATAACATTTGATTGGTCGCTGACCCTTCAATGCGAAAAAATTCAGGATCTCCATGCATTATTTAAATTAGCTAGTTTAAATGTAAATAGTTTTAAATTTATTTCTAGTTTAATATTTCTTTGTATATTTTTTACTGGTGGATTTGGCTTAATTAAACGATAGAGAATCGATAAAAAAATCACTTGTTTTTAGGTTGTATTCTCCCTTTAAAAGAAAAAAAGGTAAATATGAAATTTATTTTATCATTTTTCATCTAATAATTAAGGTTATTTGCGTAATACAATATCCTCTAAGCGTCTCTTGAATAGATAATATCGATTAATTAAACTCTAGCTTAAACTATGTACACCGACTACGCCATTACGTAACTTATTACAGCTTGACTTTTCCCTGACCATTTGGGCCAATTTTAAAATTACTAGACTTTTCTCTGACTTTTTGAAAAGGTCAATTTCTAAACTCCCTGACTTTTGCAGGTTTTCCGGGACATTAAATAGCTTGTTTCACGTTAAGCATGGGCCCGGGACCCAAGGTGGGTCCGTACTTTATTCGGGTTTTGGAAACGAGAAAGAGTTTCGAAAATATCCACGCTACTTCAACATCAGTGTAAAAATATTTGCAGTTATTTTTACACTGGAAATTTACTCTCCCTTCAAATATGTTTAGTAGAAACATCATAGATTTTGAAAATGGTAAAATTTCTCACCAATTAGTAAAATAAAAACGACAAAAAAAAGCAACGTTACCTATGAATGTAAAAGCCTCTTCGAAGAACTGCTTCAAGTTCTGTTGACAAGTATCGGCAGCTGGCAATCTCTTGTATCGAACCCCTTGTTCTTCGTGATAGCCGGGTAAATGATTCGTGACGTTGAGGACGTAAGTGATTCCTAAATCTCTAAGGGCTCGCAGATCGGAGGCGTCGTGTTCGTTGCCCAGATAAAGAAAAGGTAGAATTGCCGTTGCGGGTAAATCGTGGTTGGTCAAATGGTCATCGTTCGCCCGGCAATCAACCGTGTCAGATTGCTGCACCGAGACTCGTAATCTCTCGTTGTCCACGATGAACTTGGGGGCTAAAGGGCTGATGACGGCTGGAGGAGGATGATGGAGAGAGCTGGACATGCAGAGTTCTTCGTACGAGCGCTGAAATTCACGGAATCCACCTGCGTAATCAAACAACAACATACCATTAAAAATATATCTTAGCGTTATAAAAACAAAACATTAGGGTTCGTACAAAATTTTGAAAGTTAACTTCCCACTTTTCCAGGTTTTCCCTGACCAATTTTAATCTTTTTTCGCGGTCTCATAGCAAGTCCCAATTTTTATTTAGCATAGTTTATTAATCAAGGATATATAGTTTACTCAGAATAAGAGAAAAAAAATATCTTAAGGTAAATATTTTCAGTTCATAATAAGTTACAAATAATTGACCAACCAATCATAAACAGTTACTTGACACCTTCCAAAATATTAAACTTCTGTAACCCTTTGGGCTCATTTTCAAATTCCCTGACTTTTCTCTGACCTATTGGGCCAATTTCCATCTTCCCTGACTTTTCCATGTTTCCCAGGAACCCTGGCAAAGCTTCTATCAATTCATATATATAAGGAGAAGGGGTTGGCCATACGTTATAAAACCTGTCGTCAGACGCTAAGTACTGTTTAAGATGCCAAGCGAATAAAGCGAAAGAATGTAAACGTGATAAAGATGCGTGTGTTTTGCTTTTACTCATTAAAAACTAAATCCATCGCCACGCCATGCCACTAGACTCGGAGTCTCTAGCAGAAGGGAAAAAGTAAGAGTTACGTTTACTTTGGTAGCGGTGTCGGGTGACCAAAACACACCAGTATAGGTTTTGAACACGGCTGACGAAAAGCTTAGCCGATCAAACGCAGCTGATAAATAATGCCGAAAAATAGAAAACATCAAATTGTTTCCCGACAGAGCTGGGCTTTTTTCGCGTCCGATCGCTTTTATACATTTTCCTTAGCTCGATGGCATTTGCCAGATTCCAGATGCTAAAGCTATACGGATAAATTGTTTAGGACTCACCCCTAATACCGAGGGATGGGATCTATACCCTTTAAAGACCTAGCAAAAATAATAATTTTGTATAGTATTCAAGCTTATTTCGTAACGTTTCAACCCCAGTTTCGACAGAAAAGACTCGCGTAAAAATCTAAATACAAAACTAAACGGGAAAAATTTCCCCCTTTTCAACTACGTCGTTACATCTCCATTACGTTGGGGTATACTACTAATCTAGTCTAAAGCAAAAGATAGCATCAATCACGACTAACGGGAGCCAAAACATAAAAGCCTCGTAATGGGAATATACGTTGGTAAAAAGGTTTTCAATCGCTGCAGCTATATAGCCCGGCATTCCTGCGGGATCCGACAGAATTTCGGGGATTTCAGGCGTGTAGCCCCCCCCCCCCTTACGGGCATCCTCGCAAGCACCCCACCATCACTAATTTTATTCCCTTCTGATTTAGTATGCACGCTCGCCGAATGAATCCCTATAGCTCTCGTTTCGATGAAGGAAAGCGGTCGACCCCTCAATGTATATTGATAGAAACAGATTGAAGAGAAGGTCCCTCTATTCCTCCGAGCACCAACGAGCGTGACTGGGATTAACTTTAAACGACTCAAAATAGACTATTCAATTGGACATCTCGTAAAATGAATTTGACTATCAAAGATGTTTCACGGACTCCAAATCTAAATTGAGTAATATTTTCGCAAACGTCGTTAAAAAATGATTAAAATTTATATACATATATCATAGAACAAAATTTCCGCAATAGTAAAAATACATATTTTATAATCGCCATTTTCGAAATTTTTTAAATAAACATCCCCCGCAATACTACGTCATCACACTATGGTCGCCTCGCTATTGAAGAGCCTACAAATAATTCTCACGGGGTCTTTTTCGGAAAAGTCATATTTTTAACATTTTAATTTTTAAGTTTCTTTAGAACGACTCAATCCCAAAGGTATAAAAATTTTAATAATATAATAAAACTAAATATATAATCCTTAGTCATTTGATAAACTAGGTGACAGCCCCACTTTGCCGGAGCTAGAATATAGTCATTTAGTCGCTGTTCCTTTTAATTTAGATTTAAATATAATTAACATATTTAAATATACGCGGATTTCGAGAAACGTCGTATTTTTATAT
This sequence comes from Odiellus spinosus, assembly GCA_963920705.1. Taxonomy (NCBI): domain Eukaryota; kingdom Metazoa; phylum Arthropoda; class Arachnida; order Opiliones; family Phalangiidae; genus Odiellus; species Odiellus spinosus. Next base: position 4,134,216 of record OY987234.1, read on the forward strand.
TCGCATTATCCGTTTGAATAAAGGCGTAATTTGTTTATTAATCAGGCTTAAAATTCTATCTCCGGATAATTTGTATCCATTTTATACACGCATGTTTATATAATTGTATCCGAGATTAAAATATCTAAAAAAAGCCTAGTTATCAATGGATATCCGAAGTTGTTCATTATCCACAAGGGTGGTTTTTGTCGCTAAAACTAAATTAATCTCCCGGTTAAAATAAGCTTTAATTTACCTGAGCAAATTGTCGCAAACGATTGCAAAAGTTTGGTGGAATAGCGAAGTTACCACATTGATTGTCTGGCAATTATTTTCTAAGTTATATTGCGTCGATAGCAAGTTTTGAATAAATAGTAGTAATCGGAAAGTGAGAGCGGAACTGAGATCTCGAGAAAAATCAACTTAGCCGAGAAAGTGAAATTAGTCATCATTTTAGCCCCGTTTGTAAGTAGGGAGCTGTAGCGCAAAGCCGCCGCTATGCACCGCTCGTCCTAATATAACCTCTCCTTTTCTGGGTCCGAACCCACACCCCACTCATTAATTAGCCATCCATTTAGCTCCGGAGAAACATTGTGGCGAGTATCTTCCCCCCATGCAGATCTCTTGGCACTATATCTACAGTACGTTATAGAACCCTTAAAGAGAAACTACCAACTAAAAATGGAACATCGTTTCAATTTATTAATAGAATATACACACCCTAAAAAAGTGTACGACATTTTAGTGTTTAATTTAACTTTTCCATTTTGCTTACGTAACAGCGGCATACTAAGAATTTTGAACTCAACAAAAAACAGGACGGAAGAAACTCGAGTTTCAAATTTATCTATCGAATAACTCGTATATCAATTTCCTATAACGATGAGTACGAATAAAAAGTTTGCCTTACATTCGGATACGTTAACTCGAATATGAAATGGATATTTTCACGAACGAGTAATATCTGATTGACATTCACGAGGATCCTTCTTCAAATAACAAAACTTATGAATTCCGAGCTCTAGAATCAAGCCATGCGCTCCATTTCAAACGTCGGTGAAGCCCAACCAGCCTAAGTTAATTATTCTATGGTTTTAGAGCCTAGGGTTATGGAGATTTTTGCGATGTTTAACAAAGAAAGAACGAAGAGTAATTTCAATATATTACTTATATGATTATGCCATATATCTCACAATTACTAATTAATATAAAAAAACGATTTTTTTTTTTATCATTTTTGACAGTGAAAGGAAAATCGGACCAAAGATAATGCCGAGTTAAACAATGCGTTCCACATGGAAAGAAACTGTCCCGTTGAAGCCGTAGAACGTTTGTTAAAATTTGTGTTAAAATATTAGAACGCCAATACTGAAAATAAATGAAAAATATAGATTTTTCGGATTATATTTTCCCTTTAAGACTAAAAGAGAGTTAACCTCTGTATTTATAAAAATATATTTAGATCTATTCCGCTATATATAGAATAGGAGGCGAGAGACGAAAGAGAGCTAGGCCTAGGATGATTCACGACACGCGCACTCCATCTATACAACGTTGACTCACGTTGAGCTACAGCTTTACAACGCCGCTTTTATATACTGCTGTATAAACTTAATACAGCTTTGATCCTTTCCTTTTTTAACTCCCCGTTCGCGACTTGGAGGTATTTCGTCGTTCACCCAAGATATTACTTCTTGACAAGTCGTCTTTACCAATTGGCCTAAAAGGTCCGAGCTAATCTCATCCCACCGTCAATACCGCGCGTTTTGGTTCCAAGTTAATCTTCACCACAGAGTCATCCACTCGTATCTTAAGAACTTTATCAATTAGTATTTGTCCCGTCCCATAGATATCCACTGGTGTCTAGTTAACTATACCAATTAGTTCCGAATCTACTTCCACCGTTAACTTATACCACAGAAGTTAATATTACCAATTACTATTGGTAGAAGTCAATGCCTCGATGATGAGTTGGAAGACGTGATGAACGTTAATCGAGCTAAGCCAATTCCGCAATAAGAAGATACACGTATTGTGTAAAAACGCAAAAGAAATGTATAAACCGAGTGGTGAAAAGCACGTGTTTGGTACGTCATCATCAATAGCTAAAATCATCGGACAGCGACAGAGTAGAGAAAAGAATATCCTAAAATACTCAAAAATTAACAGTGACTAACTAGCATATAATAAATATTAAGTCTATTCAAAGGTTTCTTACAAGCGCATCATCAGGTGTCAAAATGCGGAATATACCTGATGATGCGCCTGTAAGACGCGAAAGTAGTCGTCACTAAACGCTAATGTACTAATTTTTATTGCGTTTTTAATATTTTATTGCATTGTTGAACCCTTTGAATAGGCTAGTATCCTAAAATATATTTTATTTTGAGTCGGCAACGCGTATTAAGATAAGTTTTTTTTTTTTTTTTGTTATAACTACGATTTGTTTAGGGACACCTCATATAACAGTCAATCTCAATCCATTACAGTCATTTTCAAAATACCGGTATTATTCCGGGGATGTTTCCCCTTCGTAATCGAGAGAAGAGCGAATGAATTAAGGATTTTACTCTCGCATGACTACGAATGGCTACGAAGTCCATCTGGAGAGGGTGGAAGAAGGGCCCGTTAACGGATACGTGTAACTGGCACTATATGTTCCGAAGCCCAATGGCCAAACAGTTTATAGCATATTATATATATATTATATTATTATACAAAACACCAATTATTACCCTAAACTGTTTGCAAATTACTTGCTTAAAAGGAAGCGACCTCGTCACCTCTCTTGATTTTGTATTTTAGGGTTCAAATCCTGACCTTTTCACAATATTTTATTGCCAAAATAAGGCTATTAATCTGTTATAATACGTACTTTCCTTATCAAAATCAAATTCATATGTTACAAAGTTAAACCCCTTTTTTAAACATTAGTCAAACTATAAATAGGCATTGCCCTAATCCTTAAATGGGCTGCGTGGTAATTTTGTGAAAATGTATGCAATTAACAGGTTGTACATACCCTCAAAAAAATAAAGAATTAAAAGCAATTAACTAAGCGCCACGGGGCCCTGTGTTGAAGCTTACAATTGTTAGTGAGCACTATATTGAAACTAAACTGAAAAGAAAGCTTACTATCCTTCCTTTTACCAAATTTCTCTCTCTCTATCGTTTGGGTAATCAAAAAGTATTTTATGATAGAACTATAAAATTTCTATCGAATAAACTCACCTTTGACTAGGACTGGTGTGGCACCGTTTTCACAGAGAGCCGTGAGAACAAGCACCAATGGATGACAAGGAGGTAATTTTTCAATATCGCTCGTGGAATCGTCGTAGATTACAATTTCTTTTTGCATACTCTTCTTCAAGAGTTCTTTGCCTTCTTTGGTAGTAACTAGTTCCCAAAGAGGTACGCGTCCTTGTTGCAATCGCCGTCGAGTAATCCGATCGGCGCAATTAACATTCCACGCACCCGCGACATGTCCGGCATTGTAACTCATGAAGGGCCGACAGTCCAAAAGGACGGTTCCGTTATCACCGCCGCGAGATGTCCTACGCTTTACGCGGTCGGCCAATTCAGCCACGTTCATAAAACGAACCATCTTGAAGATGTTGCCGTTCAACTGATTGTTATTATTAGAGTTGGCGTTGGTCGGAGATCGAGGGTGCAGGAGGGTCTGACTAAGATTGTTGTTGGCCTGTTGCTGTTGCTCCAATCGGCACTTCTTTTGGAGTGGGGGAGAATTATTAACGCGGCAGCTCGGAGCCATTGGTAGAGTTGGTGAGACGTGGTGATTCGAAGAAGACGAACAAGAAGCCCATAAACGGCGATCCAGAGATAAGTGCAATTTGCTTGGTCGGCGTTGATCGCCGCCCAAATGCAACATACCGGAAACGTCAATGAGTTGCGCTGCTCCGGACATCGAGGTAGTTGAAAATGGAATACTAAAAATCTTCCTTTACAATTTCATGGATCGACGTCTTGTAAATATGACGCGAAAAGTACTGCAAAATATTAAAATAGGTATGATTAATATTACATTAAACGATGGGAAATTAAAGTTATTTGTTTTAACGGCACTGTAATTGAAGCTAAACAAAACTGTTTCGGATAGGAAATTGCAAGCAAGTATTCTACATTTTTTCTAAGGATGACAATTATAGCCATAAAAGCTAAGGTTACGAAATCAAAGACTCATCGCCAAACAATGGCAACGTCGAAGAAGGAATAAGATTAGAATGGCAAATAAACAAGTTTTACGACACACTTTCCGATTTTTTTTTTTAAATAAAGCCTTCAAAATCATTGAAAATCCCCGAAATTTAGTTCAAGTACGAATGAGAGTATTTTAAAAATAAAACTATGACAGCTTAGAAATTTATTTTTAAAACAAGTCTCATATGTAGCGTTGGAAATTAACTATATTAAAGGGAGAAAGCAACGTATTAACAAGTAATGTTTTATCGATTCATTATCAATTAAATAGGCCTAATCCACCGGTAAAAAGATTTACAAGCAAATATTAAACAAGAAATCAATTTAAAAGTTACCCGGGGTTTTCGTTGTAAACTAACATGTAAGCGCCGTTTTAACTAGCTATAGATAGTGAGCTAGAGCTAAATTACAAACCAAAAATATTTTTAGTTTTCGGAACGATAATTGTTAAAACAAGTTACAAGTGTAAAAAACGTATCAAAAGTTACCAAAGGTTTCGAGGTAATTTACAATTAATCATTAATGTCGCGAACTAGACATAAGCCAAAATTATTTTTGAAGATATATTAGAACGATAAACGTTTCGATTTACTAATGCCAATGAAAGCTGGCGCTATTTCTAACAAATTTTCGGCTCAAGCAATATGCCATTTCAAAGACCAACTCTCGGTTTAACGTCAGCAATTGGATCCTTTGAAAAAAATTCTTCGAGCTTAATATCGTAATTTTAATGACTATCCGCGAATTACTACATGGACTTGGTTGCGAATTTTGATAATGCTTTTAGGCGTATTTGAATGGCCTAAATGGGGAGATTTCCGTTAACCGACCCCCCACTAAATAACGATGGTTATAGACTATTTAGAAGCTGGGGAGTTCAGAAAAAATAATAAAAAAAAATCTCCGACCACCGGAAGTTTGAGAAAAACGTATTTGAAAATTTGAAATTCCCATGCTAAAATCCCATAGAAAGCGCCATAGGTTAGGTTGGGTTGGGTTAGGTTAGGTTGGGTTAGGTTAGGTTAGATTGGGTATATTTTAGGTTGGGTTGGGTTAGAATCTATGGGATTTAACATGCAAACTTCAAATTTTGAAATGCGTTTTTCTCAAACTTCCGATGGTTGAAGATTTTTTTAAGTATTTTTCTGAACTCCCCAGGTCCTAATTAGTTCAAAACCATCGTTATATGGTAGGGGGTCGGTTATCGGAAACCTTGCCGTCTAAATCTATTTAAAATAACTTGTTTCCATCGTCTAATCAATCCCTTTATTTCGTTTTCTGCCTAGTGAAAATTTGTCTTAGCCTCTATTAAACTATCTTACGCCGCTCTAAAAGAATTCTTTAGTCAACGATGAGACTTGAAGTTTCACTTTTCAGTTAAAAAGAATCTATAATAATATTTTATGGAATTCTAGTTAGAAAAAAAATTATTCCATGGCTCAAGAAATACTGAAACCAAAAAAATGTATCACATAAGTCTATACGTTTGAAGTTTTTTCCTCCTACATTCTATCGTAATTGTAAAAGAAGTGTTTGTAACGAAATAATAAAGTCAAAAGTTCCGAATGAGTCACGCGCTGCCAAAAATTAATGGTGCATATTAACATTGTTTTTTAATAGCTTCCACTTCGCGGTTTTAATTCGTCATGGCCTCGAGCGCAACTTCAAGGATTTCTAAAAGGTATATTCCTATTCGACAGACAACCGTCACAACCCCATTCGATGCCGACACGCGATCTTTTCTAATCGAACCAATTAGGAGATTGAAATGTAATTCGTCAATAAAAAACTAAATTTGCGTTTTAACATCAAAATCAAAAAGTATAATAACCCTTGGATTGAGATTAACAAAGATATAAAAGAAAAATATATTTTGTAGACGTTACTCGGTGTCAAAATATTGCAGAACGTGGCTGAAATCTAAAAGCCTTTAACGGAAATTCGTCGGAACTAAAATCTCCCGCAAGGATTCGCGACCGTGACTCTGGCGTGTTTGATGGCTTTTGCTAACCGCTCCTCTATCCCAACCACCCACCCCCTATTAGCACCCTTTAGAGGGTGACGTAGTCCATGATGTCATCGTGTCAAGGGCTATTCGGAAAAAACCAAGTTCGGAATTTTTTTCCAATGAGTACGACATGTCATATGTGGAGGTGTGGTATAATCGTATTCCAGAAAATTACTTTTTATAGACTTGGTTTTTTTTTTAATTGCGTATCAATATCCTTTCGTTAGAGAAAATGATTCCCATACTCTTTGAAATTAAAATATATAATTTTCTAGTTACGTCTGTCTGTCTGATTGTGGGGAACGCTAAAATATACACTATTTTAAACTTCATTGCAAACTCCGATTGAGTTTGAGTTTTAATTTCAAAACACACGAGCTTCCTGTCAAACGTCGATTAAGCCTAATTCCGACGTTGATTAAGTCAAATTCCGACGTTGATTAAGTCTAATTCCGACGTTGATTAAGTCTAATTCCGAAGTTGATTAAGCCTAATTTCTAACGTCGATTAAGCCTTTTTTCAAACGTCGATTAAGCCTTTTTTCAAACGTCGATATAAATAATTATTTGAGATAATAATTAGAGGTATAAATAATAATTAGAGGTATAAATAATAATTAGAGGTATAAATAATAATTAGAGGTATAAATAATAATTAGAGGTATAAATAATAATTAGAGGTATAAATAATAATTAGAGGTATAAATAATAGAGGTATAAATAATAATTAGAGGTATAAATAATAATTAGAGGTATAAATAATAATTAGAGGTATAAATAATAATTAGAGGTATAAATAATAATAAGAGGTATAAATAATAATTATTTTGAGGTATAAATAATTAATAAATAATTATTAAAGGCATAAGTAATTATTACAGATATAATAATTAGAGGTATAACTAATCATTACAAATATAATAATTAAAAGTATAACTAATTATTATAGGCATAAATAACTATTAAAAAGGTACAAATAATTATTAAAGGTATAAATAATTATTTGATATAAAACTAATTATTAAAGGTACAAAAAATATTTGATATAAAAATAATTATTCGATAAAAAATAATTATTAGATATATAAAAAAATGCATTCCTAAGGACACGGGAAATAAGTTTTCTATTACCTAAATGAACCTTAATGAGTAACAATATTTCATTCTGTTAAAAAGGAAATATTAAATTCACAAGTAAAATTAAATATTTAGCTAAAGATCAACCTGACTGACTAAATATCAGAGCCAAATAAGATTAAAAAAAAAAAATTCTGATAGACGGAGTGTTCAAGAGAAAAAAAGCAAGTTTGTCAAACAATTTTGAACCATTTTTATTATCGGGTTGATTCCATAATTTGGCTAAAGAGCCAAAAAGTTGAAAACTAAATTTTATATTTGAAAGGAAATTAAAGAGATCATTCTGTACGGGGTTTGAACATGTCTGATTAGTTCTTAACTATAATAAAATGAAATACGCGCGATTCTAATTACTTCTCGACATATTTTCAGTGAATAGCCCTAATTATCGGCCCCTAAAAAACTGTTAATATAAACCGGAAACTCGCTATTCCGATTTCCATCCGGTCGAATCATTCACGTATATAAAATATATAATAATAGGAACCTGCTTTTCTAGCCAGCAGGAAAGGTTGGATCATTTTATAAAATATATTTGGCTCTATCCGTGGGAAACTCAGGGGCACAAAATGTTTCGCCTCCCTTAACCAATCAGAACTAAGAAAAAGTTTCAAATCTGGTGACCAAATGATCCCGTCTCTCTCGACAATGAATTACTTCCTTCCGGTAAATCCCGAAATTTTTGACAACAATAAAAAAAAAATAAGGCCCCAATCGCAAATTTCCGTAATTCAAATTATGAAACACTAAACTGAAAAACTAACAAGCTTCTCAAGATGAGCTTCTGTTTCTGATACATGGTATATGAAATAATCAAAATCACCTTCAAGGGATAATAAAAGCTAATAACAAGTGATTTTTAATCGATAATTTATCGTTTAAATAGGCCTAATTCCACCAGTAAAACAATTTAATTAGAAATTAATTTAAAACTTACCCGAAAAATAGGCTTAACTGCGGATTTACGGAGATCATGAATTTCTTCGTATTTAAGGGTCAGCGACCAATGAGAAAAGGCTTGTCGTTAAGGCACGATCTCCATGAGACTTCCAATAATATTCGATTGGTTGAGGACCCATCAATGTGAAGAAATTCCGGAGCTCCATAAATCAAGCTAAGCCTTTTTCCGGGTAAGTTTTATATTTAATATTTGTTTGTGAATTTTTTTTTAGCATTGGATTATGCCTAATTAGACATCGATAAAAAAATCACTTGTTATTAGATTGCATTCTCCCTTTATAACTTTTTCAATAGAAATTGGGTATTTTTGCAACTTTCTTCAATTTCTAGGTTCGTAATTTTTATGGAGAAAAGGGCAATGCAAAATTCTTGTTATAAACTTGATTAATAAGCGATATGACGGAGGGGTGGGTGGGAACGAAAACTTCTGCAGAATTAAGTATGACGTTACGTAAAGACCACCCCCACTGCTTAAAACCTTGAGAGAACACCTTTCCCACGACTAACTAGTTTAGATTTCATATTTCCAAATTCGCTAAATCCACACGGCTCTCAGATTTTTTTAATCGTTGAAAATATACGCTTATTTGTGAAAAGAGTTATACAGGCACTCAATTTTTATTCTTCTTACACTTAAAATTGTAGTCGTAATATGCGAAATTCTGGGTGATTAAGGATAAACGAATGATCTAATCGGCAATGATTCACGCGACAATTCTGAATTGAGTAACCGCGTCTTTTGGTTTGTATTTTTCGACATTTCCGTTAGGCCTAGTCATAACACAGCGCCATACCTACATTGTCGTGTCCTAAATTCTCTAACTAGTTTCAAAAGGCATACGTAAAATAACAATTGAAAAAACTTACCTCAATATATAAGAATCAATCGTTCTCTCAAGATCCAATATTTTGGTGGGTAAAATAAACTTTGGAATATATGGAAGGGTACGAAGAATTCCAATCCTATTATTGTTATTATAATTATTAATATATACTGTATTTTAATCAAAGGCGTATAGCCTTGTTACTATTGAAAAGTTTATTTATAAAACTGAAGCCGACACTCGTTCTAATAGTGGCTTACGCCGCGCTACTAAAATCGCTGCCAACCGCTATCCTATCTCGAGCAAAACTGCGGTAGTTTTGCTAGAGGGAAACTCGCCATCGTTTTTCTCTCTATGAGTCATTTCGATGACGTCGTCTACGCGTCACGATCTACCAGTAAAAATTAGTTTGTGGGGGTTAGCAAACGGGGTCCGAAAAAATCTGCTATGTACGAAGACTCGAGGAGAAACTCTCGCTATGAATGAGGTCATCTAGGGCCTTGGAACGCCGCGCCGCGTGTGTTTTTATAACTTATCAAAAGACTTTGGCTTTGTTTACATTTTTTTACGCCATCAATGTGGAATTTTCGTCGAGAAGCGTAGTCTGAAAATAGTTGTTCCCTTTAAAAGATCTTATATTTACGGTTTTCTAAATGAATTAAAATGTAAATTGGATTTTTAATTTAATACTTGCTATTACTTATGTGCCATAATAATATACGTAATATATTAAAAACACTTAAATTTAACCTACGTTGTTCCTGTTCTTTCAAAAAAAGCTATAATATTGTAAGGCTTAATCGATGTTTGAATTTAGGCTTAATCTACAATTAAAAATAGGCTTAATCGACGTTTGAAATTAGGCTTAATCGACGTTTGATATTAGGCGTAATCGACGTTTGAAATTAGGCTTAATCGACGTTTGATATTAGGCTTAATCGACGTTTGAAATTAGGCTTAATCAACTTTGGAAGTTAGGCTTAATCGACTTTTGAAATTAGGCCTAATCCACCTTTGAAATTAGGCTTAATTAACGTTTGAAACTAGTCTTAATCCACCTTTGAAATTAGACTCAATCCTCCTTTGAAATAAGCTTAATCTGTGTTTGAAAGTAGACTTACTAGACGTTTGAAATTAGGCTTAATCCACCTTTGAAATTAGGCTTAATCGACTTTGGAAATTTGCTTGATCGATGCTTTAATTAAGATTAATCAAGGTTTGAAATTAGGCTTAATCGACGTTCGAAATTATTCTTAATCGACGTTTGAAATGAAGCTCGTGACTTGATTCTCACGATATGATGAACCATGTGTTTTTGAAAAAAATGTCTGAAATTAAAACTCAAAACTCCTAGAAAATGATATATTATAAATATGATTAGTTATATGGACTACTAAGTATGCTTTAAACACAAAATTTGCCTCTACATTAATATGAAGGCAAAATTTATAAAGGAAAGATAAGAGTAAATACTTTTAGATTGGAGATTTCATCTCATGGTATAAAACTTATTTTACTTTTATATTATTACCTTGGTGTATATTATTATCTTGGTGTATATTATTACCTTGGTGTATATTATTACCTTGATATGTAATGTTTGAATTGCGAAAGATTTAATGTGTATGAAGAGGGATTTTAGTAGGGTTTGAAACTGTATTTGATAACAGTTTTTAGGCACACCCCCTTAGGGGTGCAGGCTCACATGTTATACTTGGCTGTAGTATGTATGTAGTTTGTATGTGTTATTATTATGTGTGTGGAAAATGACTATAGATTTTCGTCGTCGCGAACGAGATTATGAGTGTTCTTGGTTCTAGACTGTCAATAATGAAAGGTTTGTGGAAAAGGAAGAAAAAGGTCAAGTCTCACAAAACTTCATTAAAACTAAATAATCTGTAAAAAGACAAAAAGGTCAAGTGTCGCAAAACATTACAAAAACTAATCTGGAAAGGTCAGTATGTGAAAAAGGTCGAAAAAGGTCAAGTCTCACAAAAATCTCGAAAAATTTAAAAAGGTTAAGTCTTACAAAATTTTTTTTTTCGAAAACTTGATAATATTAAAGGTGGATATCAAATGCACATTTAGGAGGTTAAAATAGTGACGTCATTGGTAACAATGTAAAGTTATTTTGATCCTGATATTTTAATTCTCTTTCCAAAAATTTTATAAAATTAATTAGTGGCTTTAACTAAATAATGAGAAGGTTCAGTGTAAAGTGATAATGAACATGATATTTTTTATCAAAAACTTGATAAAATGTATAGTGTTTATTAAATATAAAATGAAGTGGTTAAGTAGTATAATTTCTACTTAAATGTCAATTCTCACAAAACCGATCTTGGCATCTATTAGTGATAACACTTAGCGTCACAATGGGCTCTCGGAGTGTGGCTTTATGGACTAAACCATCTTGTTCGTATTATAATCCAAAATTTGAAAACTAAAATTTTAATGAAACTAACTATGGAAAAATGGAAGAAATCCTTCCTTTATTATTACACAAATATTTAACAGCTATAACGCTCTACAACTTGCTTAGGGTAAAATTAAAGAAAAATTATAACCTAGAAGCAAAGAGATAATGAAGTGAGGGCCTTATTTTGTTGATAAAATATTAAAACAGGAATAGAAAAGTAGCTTTCTCCACTCGGATATTTAATTTCTCCGCTTTATTTCGAGGGGCAAACCACTCTAGAAAAATCTGTACACCTGATTCCAGATTCATTTGATTCTCAGGGATTCCGAATCAATTCTCGTGATTCCGAATCAATTATCGTGATTCCGAATCGATTCGCGTGATTCCGAATCAATTCGCGTGATTCCGAATCCATTCGCGTGATTCCGAATCGATTCTCGTGATTTCGAATAGATTCGCGATTCATTGATTCGCGTGATTCCGAATCAATTCTAGTGATTCCGAATCAATTCGCGTGATTCCGAATCAATTCTCGTGATTCCGAATCAATTCTCGTGATTCTGAATCAATTTTCGTGATTCCGAATCGATTCTGGTGATTCCGAATCGATTCTCGTGATTCCGAATCGATTCGCGTGATTCCAAATCAATTCTCATGATTCCGAATCGATTCTCGTGATTCCGAATCGATTCGCGTGATTCCATCTCAATTCTCATGATTCCGAATCAATTCTCATGATTCTCGTGATTCCGAATCGATCCGTGATTCCGAATCAATTCTCGTGATTCCGAATCAATTCTCGTGATTCCGAATCAATTCTCGTGATTCTGAATCAATTTTCGTGATTCCGAATCGATTCTGGTGATTCCGAATCGATTCTGGTGATTCGGAATCGATTCTCGTGATTCCGAATCGATTCGCGATTCATTGGATTCGCGTGATTCCGAATCGATTCGCGATTCATTTGATTCGCGTGATTCCGAATCAATTCACGTGATTCCGAATCAATTCACGTGATTCCGAATCACTTTGCGTGATTCCGATTCAATTCGCATGATTCCGAATCAATTCTCATGATTCTCGTGATTCCGAATCGATCCGTGATTCCGAATCAATTCTCGTGATTCCGAATCACTTCTCGTGATTCTGAATCAATTTTCGTGATTCCGAATCGATTCTGGTGATTCCGAATCGATTCTCGTGATTCCGAATCGATTCGTGTGATTCCGAATCTTCTCTTGATTCACATTGATTCGCGTGATTCCGAATTGATTCCATTTAGTTTTTGTACACCTGATTCCAAGAGTAGTTTGCCCCTCGCTTTATTACGCCACAATTACGGTTTTACCCACCCGACTTATATAAATCGTTGTTCCATGTAGAAAAGGGGACACTAGCCAATCAGAATTTTGCTTTAGGAAAGTCTAAGGTGTTATGTTAGTTGGCGTCTTAGTCTCCGAATACTTTTTGATCGATTGTTCTACGGTAAATCTGGTGCCACCTTTTGTGGGCTTGCCGCTTGTATATATATAATAGTGGAATAAAAAGACGAGATTAGATTGGCTCGTATCCCCTTCTTTCCGAGTAGGATTCAAAATGGTGGTAGAACCGTAAGTTCCAAATTTAAAAATACTTATTTAAATACCTTTGTTCACAATTAAACTAAGATCCTTTAAACTATAACCTAACTATCCTACTAAAATTCTAAACGTATTTGGACCAGAATGTATTACTTTACAGAACCCCAACTATTATTGGGGGTTGTATTTGTTCTTCAAACATAAATAAACAAAAAATTTAATTTAAATATGTTATAGAAAAGTCAATAAAGCTAAGTTCACACTTAACACTTTTCCCATTTATTATGCAAAACATTTTTGTTTTGCAATCTAAAACAAGTGAATTTCTCTAATTCGTGTCAAATTCGTATTAAAGGAAAATAATTTATATATTAGCTACGGTCACACTAGCATTCTTGATTGATTTGAAAATAAAACCGATATTCAAATCGCCAGGAATCGTTTATAAATCATTTATTGTAGCTTGAACCCGAAACGGTATGAAACTGGTTCTCGAAGTAATTTCTAAAGTTTGTTAAAGTTTGAATGTAAATGAAATATAAAATCGAACCAATAAGATGAACCCACTAGCTTACGCCTTCAACATAAGATACAGATATCCTATTTATTCCGAAGGCGTCGCTTTTGCCATCTGGCGACGTTTTTAACAGACTCTATCGTTATAGCGCCATTGAAACTGTCTATAATATGATTGACCTGAATTTATACTTCACTTACATTCCAACTTTAACCAAACTTTAGAATTTGATTTAAACACCAAAAACGATTCTAATAAATGTTTTATAAAATAATTTTCACAAGGAATCACTGCAAGTAATTATCAATAAATAAAAACTTATTTGGACGACCCCGATTCAGAGCTACTACTTCATCATCAGGCCTACTATCACTAGAATTTCTTCAATGCAGTTATATCAAAAGTCTATCACTTTACTCCATAAATGTAAAGAGAGTCCCGTAGCTTAATACTATCAGGAAAGGAATATGCAACATACTCTAAAAACTAGCCAAAAAGTCATCACCCCTGTCTGGCTCGAGTGATTTAAACTCTTCCTCGATAGTTTGAGTCGTAGAGAAGGTCGGAATTTAGGCGGGCCGCTCTTGGCTTTATTGTCTTCCCTCAACTAAGAAATCTCTCTAGGAATTCTCTACGGAAAATTGGAAATTCTCTCTCTCTCTCTCTCTCTCCACAAACGACGACGTTTTTTTGACGAACTCCAAGGCTGCTAGAGATATTCGCTCGACGAACTCCCGCTCCGAAAATATCTACCGTTAGGAGGCGTACGAATCGCGCTTTTTGAAACTAACTCATACAGAGAGGGGTAGACAAGACCTGGGAGTAATAGACTTCAAAGGAGGGTTTCATCGGCTTCTGCTTTTATCTATTGCAGATCTAGTTTCCATTTTTTTTTTTTTTTTATAGCTACCTATTATATTTATACTAATTTTACTGACCATCGGGCATAATATATAATATTATTGAATTGATAAATGAGACTGCTACTTCATGGTGTTAAAAATCACGTATTAAAAAAAATTAATTAAACTTAATTTAACAATATTATAACACTATAAATCTCGCTTTTTCAACGACCTTTTATTTTTAATGCTTCTTCGAAATTCCAATCCCCCTTTAAACTTTATCCTATCTTTCTTTTCCAATAATCTTTCTCTGTTTATAAAACTAATCGAATCTAGGCATATGTCATTTATTCACTATTATCAACACCCCGTAGTGGGAGGGTGTAGCTATTGTATTCATGGAGTAGGTGTTACGTAGTAGTTGGAGTAACCATACCGAGACGACGAAAATAGGAAAAGTCAAGTAACTAAAGAGCAGAAATGAAATATTTCGCTTTACTTGTAAAACATAATTTTTTTAACTTTATTTGAACTTATTTTAACTTTATTTAAATTTTTCATATTTTAATTTAAACTTTTCATATTTTAATTTAAACTTTTCATATTTTATATAAACTTTTTATTTTTTTATATTAACTATTTATATTTTTATTTAAACTTTTTTAACTTTTTAAAACATTTGTTTAACTTCATTTAGAATTTTTTAACTTTATTTAAACACTTATAATTTTATTCAAACGTTTTAACTTTATTTAAACTTCTATTTCAACATGTTAACCATTATTTAACTTGAACGTTTTACGGGAATTTGAAGGAAAGTGAAATCTTTATGAAATAAATATGAAATCCTAAGGAAATTTGAAGCAAAATTTAAGTTCATTGTTTTGTGGTTTTTGTAACTGCTATATACTCAAGATCTACGGTTTGTAATTAACTTCAAGTTTATTTATAATAGATATAAAAGCAAGCAATATCGTTACATGTACACTATAGTTCTTATCAAACAGAAAACTGATTAGTTTATTCACTTAAAGTTCTAATAATAACCTTGGTTGTGTAATCTCGTCATAATTTATTACACACCAATTTTCCGAGAAATACGCGACGAGTGGTTCATTATCAGATGTTAGCTCTTGGGCTCTACTTATTTTGTGAAGTGGGCTATTAATATGCCTGGTATCAGAAGCCAATTAAACCCTTCTTTGAAGTCTATTAATATGTTTCATGTAGCGCACCTCTTTGCTGGGCTAAAAGTTCCTAGTTACTAGCTCGGAGGGGACTTATTTCATACCGCCATTTTACGTAAAATTAGAAATTCTCTTTTCTGAGTGGGGGGCTTCAAAACATGTAGGATGAACGTGATTTATTTCCAGCCAATCCTGTTATTAGTGTTTCGCGAAAAGCGAAACACTGGCTATTTGTGATAGTGCCAAAATCTAAGCAAAGTTTGTCTCTCTTAGAGATTGAGTTTTGGGAGAGGAGGAGAATCAGGAGGAGAATTCTATTCTGTTCATCATTTTCCAAGTGACGAATCACGTACCGAGGTGACGCCCTCTCATTACATCTCTGGTAGCGTGAAAGGCGCCGACACTCAAGGAACCTCCTACTCTTCAATAACCCACCATTACTACGGGAGCCTACCTCCTACAAACCGTCCCGAAAAACCGAGACGGTAACTTTGTACGCATTGAAATTTCACGTGGCTCTAACAAAAACGAATCACAGCCGGGCTAAACAAGCAGATTGAAACTACACTGCGCGCTGAAAGACGACCTCCGCTCCCTACATTTATTCTGGGATGGGGAAAAAAACACCCCTTTAGCTTTATACCCACTGAATTTAGTAAGTGGAATAAGCCAGAGAGCCGCGGAAAGCTATCGTCCTGACGC
This sequence comes from Odiellus spinosus, assembly GCA_963920705.1. NCBI lineage: Eukaryota > Metazoa > Arthropoda > Arachnida > Opiliones > Phalangiidae > Odiellus > Odiellus spinosus. Next base: position 4,150,591 of record OY987234.1, read on the forward strand.
CATCATTTTTCTCGCCTTTCCTACTTTAAATTATAATATCTTTACCAAAATACCTAAGTAAGGGTGTTATTTTTGTTTGTTTCCATTTTAAAATGTGGGAATTGTGCATTTTACAAGTTATTTTTTCCATTTGGCCTTTAATATACCGTAACATCACGTTTAATTTTGTTATACAAAGGCTTAGTGGAACAAACTCGATACTACCGCTATCACGCACAGCCAGCGCCCAGCGGCGTTAAGCAAATGTTTTACTATATTTGTTTTACCATATTTTTTTTTTAACTCTAATTATTGTTTAAATAAATTATATAATAAAATATTATTCGTCTTCGAATATTATAATATGTTATTTAAATAAAATTATAAATTCAAAATAAATTTAATTATTTAAATTACGACTAAAGTTAGAAGGCGCCACTCAATGCTCGGAGAAGGAAGAGGGCAAGAGGCCCAAGGTTTCTAAAAGCCTTGAAAAGGGATAAGGAAGCGCATGTTTTAAAGGGATATGAAAGTGGATTTTTTTAATATTTTAAATTTGTAACAATCTTATTTTAAGAAGATATCCGCGCTTTTTGAATAGATAATGAAACTGATATTTGAATTTGGTGCGCATGCAAACATCGTTCAATATTTTTTGAATGCTTTTTATCACACGAGTTTCTTTAGAGGGACAGATTATAGATATAAACCAGTTGGGCAGCCGCCCACCTAGAAGGGAGGGCTATTTGTGACAGATATTACAACTCAGAATGGACAGATATTAAATTACATCTGGCAATGGACAGATATATAAGTTTTATTACAACTCAAAATGGGCAGATATTAAATTACATCTTTCGATGGACAAATATAATTTTTTATTACAACTTGGAATGGCCAGATATTAAATTTTCAAATCAGTGCAATTCAGCCAAACCTTTCACAAATAACTCTGCCCTTTGAAATAAATATTTTCTGTTTCATATCGTAGTATGTCACAAGATGATTTAAATTTTTATTTCATAGTTCCTTTCACCAAAAAAATGTTTGTTACAAAAGACAGTACAACAAATTCAGAATGACTAAAATAAAGGGCAGAGTTATTTGTGAAAGGTTTGGCTGAATTGCACTGATTTGAAAATTTAATATCTGGCCATTCCAAGTTGTAATAAAAAATTATATTTGTCCATCGAAAGATGTAATTTAATATCTGCCCATTCTGAGTTGTAATAAAACTTATATATCTGTCCATTGCCAGATGTAATTTAATATCTGTCCATTCTGAGTTGTAATATCTGTCACAAATAGCCCTCCCTTCTAGGTGGGCGGCTGCCCAACTGGTTTATATCTAATATAAGAAGGATCCCGAGCTCTAACGTACGATACAAGCGTGACTCTTTGAGTATCAATATAACCTATCCAACCGCCTCAGGTTTTTCCTTTTTTGCAAACTGCTCGTGAACTTAGAAACGCCAAACAGCGAGAACCACCTGCCAAATTTTTACCCTCCGAAAAAGATAATAATAAAAAGAAAGTAAGACATTGTATTCACTTTACACAGAATCGAAAGAAATAAACCAAGGCCAAGGAACTTCGCGAACAAACTTTTTTCCCTAGATGGCTACTTTTAGCGTGGCAGTCGAACCTAGACTCCCGCTCCGTTAGGACTCGTACAAATCGGGTTTTTTGAAACTCATCCGTTTGAACAGATATCAACGGATTAACCGATACTCAAACGGATAACTGTCAATATAAATTCTAATTCTATTATTTTTTGCGAAATAATGCGCAATAGTTCTAATTCATTCGTTTAAAAAAGCATTTCGCAGTTGGCTGGCAGATAGAACGTGAGGTTAAAAGACAAAAACTAACGTAAATAACTTTTCTTCAGATAAGAGATTAACGGATATCCCTTTCTTCTTGCCTTCAGATTAAAAATCCGTTTATCCGATTTAGCACCAGTTAAAATACTATCGGCTTTATCAGAAGCCGATAAAGTCTATTACTCCCGGGTCCTTGTTTTGAAGGGGTAAGTTTCAAAAATCCAAATTTATAAGCCTCCTAACGGTAGATATTTCGACTGTCAGGAAAAAAGTAGTCCTATAGGGAAAAATATTTGTAGTTGGAGTTTATTTCATTCGATTCCGTGAAAAAATAATACGACTTTTTATTATGACTTTTTTTGGTTGCTAAAGAAACGACAAGTTGTTCTCAGTGTCTCACCAGCGGCGCGTTCCTAACATCAAGAGAAGTTCGCAAAAAAGGAAAAGCTGAGGCGGTTGGATAGGTTATGTTTATACTCAAAGAGTCACGCAAATTCCGCTTGCATGGTAAGCGTGGGAAGGCTAGAGCTCGGGATCCATCTTACATACAGGATTTTCGGGGAATAAATCACGCGCGTCCTACATGTTTCGAAGCCCCTCCCCCATAAAAGAGAGAGAATTTCGATGTTACGTAGAGACGGGGTATTAAGTAGGTTCCCTACGAGCGATTTGGGTCGAAATGATCGAATTTCATATGATCGATTGAGTTAAAAAACTAACCTAACCTAACCTAACCTAACCTAAATATTTCGATCATTTAATCCAAAAAACTGGTTTCGATCACTTAAAAGTCGATCAATTGGGACGATACCCCTACGAGCTAGTAAAACATAGAAATTTACCCCTCAGAAAGGTGCGCTATATGGAACATTAGGGGGGGTCATCTGCTTCTGGTTTTATCTGTTGACCGAACCGATATCTGGCCGCAGTTAGGACCCCTACATAGAACTCACCCATGAATTTGCGTCACACCTTTACGTAACACCCTGTACGAATATAGTAATATTTTTTAAAACACTAACATTCCCTCGCAACATCTCTGATATCTAATTTATGAGTCACGTTATGAGGTGGCCTCGATTCAGTCACCCAGACTATGATAGTCGAGCGGACCTTTTTGACCTAAGCCGAAAGAAGTATACCTGATAAAAAGATTCCAACCAATAATTCTTTTTTTTTTTCGGAGGATATAAAATTTACGTTAATATTCTTAAATGACTGTACTATGAAGATATATAAAAGCTTAGAGGAAGATAAGGATTGGAAATGTCGACTAAAGAGATGACTCGTTAGGCTTAATGTTATAAAACGAAGGGTCGGGAGTGCCGCGACGTAAGAGGGGTGCATGTTTTAAGTCTATTCGGGTCATTCTGCATGGAGACGAAACGGGGAACCGATTTTTATGAAATATGGGTTGTAAAATATGCCCGCTTGTCTCTCGTGGAGTACCTCTTTATTATCCCAGTAATGTTTTGCCTTATTTAATAACCAGCCACTCCGTTCTGCACTCGCACGACACGCAAATCGAGCATCTATTTTTTAAATAGTGTAGCTGTAAAGCTCACTATTTATTTGTGTGATAGCGGGACGTCCGTTACTCTGGGATCGGGAACGCGAATATGACAAAGGCCGCACACCATCCTGTTTTCTCGTAGACCATTAGTACAATCAAAGACACGGTGATGCAATTACCCTATTTATTTAAAGGCTTTGAAATTTGAAGCGAAAGCAGGGGTAAGGAGGCACACGCTTCATTGGCTTTTAAAAAGTAGGCGGTGCGAACGAAAGATTAATAACGTATTAAATCTACGGGATGCCTGTAGAAGTGTTTCAACTCTCGTATAACCATGTAAAAGCTCGAATTCAGAGGCAAACGAGATAATGGATTTTATTTAGCCGCGGTTTCACTAGGCCTTTGAATCGATTCAAACCGTTTGCAAACGGCGAACTGAAAAGCGTCTTTTCTCGAAAATGATTCGCGAACCAAGTTTCAAACCAATTTGGCTTTAACAGCAGTAATGAATCGGTTTATGGAGGTGATGTGTGAACATATGAGGCTTAAAACGATTCCCGGCGTTTGAATATCGGTTTGATTTAACAGTTTTAAAAAAATTAAGAATTACTAGCGTGACCGTAGCTGAAGGGACGCCGGAAGAAAGTGTTTCAACATCCGTTATTTCCTTCAATGCTTTCTTCCTAGCAGCTTAGCGGAATTTCGCTCTGCCATGGTTCCTGTTAAGTTTTATTACGTTACTTAAACAGCTACACTACTTACCATGAAAATTCATTTTTACTCTTGTTCCTTTATACGTTGAAAACGCAGTTAAGTTAATATTTCTGCCTCGTAATTTAAGAAAATTGCGCAATTGCTTCGGCTTGACTAAAAACGATATTACAATTAACTTAAAATTAAATCCTAAACTAATATTAATTTCAGCTTGAAATGAATTAATGAGAATTCGCTGTTCATGGCTAGTTAAACAAGACAAAAGGTAGTAAAGGCTCAACTATATCCGGCTACTGGGTATCCAAAAAAAATATAAAAAATCACACAGGCACGCAAATTAAAAATTGTTAGAGAAATCGCAATTTTGAATTTATTTTGAATGGTTATTTTCGACGTTTTAAATAAATTTTCATTAAAAAACGTTGTAAAAATATTTTAAATGATTGATTTGGTAAAATGTTAAATAAATCGGGTTTTGTTTTTCTCCGTGTCCCGGACCCAGACTCCGGTTACAATCTTACTCAGTACAGTCCCTTCAAAAACTAATTAAGTATTTAATTGGATCTATTTTATACATCACTTACATTCAAACTTAACCAAAACTTTAGAAAGTAATTTAAACAAAAAACTTGTCTAATAATAGTTTTAAAATTCTCGAATACGTTTTTTTAGCATCCGGTGATTTCGAAAATAATTCAAAAGCTGGTCCATTTTCCTTTCCAGTCTTGCAGGCTGAAAATTAAAGCACATATTATTTATTCAAATCTTTTTATATACATATATAATCCTTTTTAGCTTGAAATCTTTCTCCCCCATTCAATTGGAAAGCGGTAGATTTCGTAGAGTGCTTAGAAGTCCTGAATATATAGAGGGCATAGAATGGGGTAACTTTAGAGGTCTTTTTAAATACAATTATCAACCATTGGCGTTCTCGCTGAAATTATCGGCTTTGCTGACTAATCGTAGCGTGCGTGTTTGAGTCACTCCTCACCGGTATAGCTATATATTGGAGTCTTCTCGAAAACCGGCGCTTTTGGAGTAATGGCTGATGAAATAACGCGGTGAAACACAGACACGAGCGTGCATGGGCCAGAGATCTTACAACGCTGCGCTATACAGATATGCCTCTTCGGGTAAAAGTGGCTTCTAGAGACGGGTGGTGCCATCCGCGGCACGGGGATAATCGGTGGAAAGACCCAGAATTCCATACAAAGGTTCTATCTTGGAGGCGAGACGGTTCTGGAATGGTATAGACGAATTCGAAATTGAAGAGGAACTTGCAGGGGCAGCGCGCCATTGGGGTACACTCTTTACGCACCGATCTGTTAAGAGATGTCGTTATCGTAGTTTCCATTCTGATCCTATTCTCACTGGCTAAGCTATAACGAGAAAGACAAACTAGGCGGTAACCCCTCCCCTCACGCTTCGAGACTCGACATATTTCCAAAAGCAACGGGTGTAATATGTGGATTTGCGCGCTAGTCACCGGAACAAATTCCCTGTGTTAGAGGTATGGTGTTTACTACTCCATTAACGTCTCTCCTCCAAGGTTCTATCACTCTGACAGTTTATTATTCGCGACGCTGGCGCCATTTACCAAAATTGGTAACCGTCTACATATACGCGTTTTTCAAGGCTTAAGCGATTTCAAATATGAGCGAAACACGTCATATTTTGGCAAATTAGATGAGTTTGCGTATTTTTTAAACCAAATACGCATGCCGTCACACACGTCGTGACCTCCAGTCTTGAGGAGGGGTGGAAAGGGGGAGGGGTGTCAGCGCTACGTATTATCCCCGACGACTCGGAGATGGCGCTATGATCAACCTGTGGTTTGTCGACGACATAGAGGGAAGATGGGAAGAGAGATATTTCTATAGCACAGCGTTGAAAGATCTATGACATGCGCTCGTTTCTACCACGAAGCCTGTTGAAGAACCTGAAGCTATATCAAAACTTAAAAATCAACCGAAAATCTTCATCGGTGTAATAAAATGATCGGTTTTGGGGCCCAAAACAATATCGACTAACATAATGAAATTAATCAAATAATCACGTAAAAATCAAATAATCACGAAAAATCAAATAATCACGAAAAAATCAAATAATCAGAAAAAAAAATCAAATTATCAGGTGTATATAATTTTGGCGAGTGACTAGCCCCTCGGTCGGCAGAGGAAAAATTACAGCAACTATAGACATACACGATATAGATGAGGTAACCTTTATATTAGACGTCTTCGTCCATATCATAGTCGGTCAGAGTTAATCCAGTTAAAAGAAAAGGCAAGCTGTATATCACTGTAGTGAAAAAAGCATTGATACGGATTCTTGTAAGCCTATTTGTTTATACAAGTCGAAAACTTGCATGGAATCTTTTGTTAATCAATTTCGATCCAATTTCCGGGCTTCAACGATGTTATAAACCAAGTGGGGTGCCTTTGATATACGTATATTGTAAGCGTGTGATACTTTTTAGGCAGCCTTATCACCCCTCTCCAGTTCACCCCCCAAAAAAACTCAATTCTTCTGGAGATTTTTCAATGAGAGGGAGAGAGAGGCGCCCTCAGTCATTCAAATTCTTTCCCCCTTTTTTCCGATCCTCTAGTAACTATTCACCACCAAATTTAATGACTAATGCATTGAAAGTCGGGGCTTCATTTCCACACTATAGTTGACCAGCGTTAGGTCACTATTTTAGAATAGAAAAATCAAGGGGCGGGATGGGGAGGTGGGAAAGCTGGTACGATTTATATAGCGAGTCCTCTGGCAGATGGGTGTCTAACCGTTCGTTATTGTAGTTTAGATATCGAGGCGTGATTCATTCGTTCAGCTCCCTATCAACACCAGACCTATATCGCGTTCGCATTTAATTAATAATGGGCAAAAAATCGGAGAAGAATATAGTTTCGGATTAGTTTTACTTTTAAAATAAATGGTTTGTAGCTTAATAAATATTACATCAACAACAACAAAAAAAATTAAATATGGTGTGTACATGATACAATAGTCCTGGTCGATTTGCCGGAAATGGGCGCTTGTCTCATAGCCGCGCCGCCATCTTTTTGTAGTAACAGGCTGCCAGACTATTTCTAATTTTATTTCCCACAAACCAAATTCAAGTTGTTAGTCCAACGCCTCCTATATGATAAAATATGGGAGGCGTTGGTTAGTCTGTCGCTATTTTCACACTACAAAAAGATGGCGGACGATCACGTGACAAAAGTGTTACCCGCCAAAATTTTCGCGAGGGTCTCTAGACTTCCGGTTTTGGAAATCGACCAGGACTATTTTAACATTATTCTAAATTAGGATAAACACGTTCGTGTTTATCCCTTTATCTAAACTCGAATTTCATCAGAAAACGTAATGTCTTTTCCAATGGACCCGCGGCGCTTGATAACTGAAATCGTCGTCGTCGTCGTCGTCGTCGTTTCCCTCTTCCCACCGTCCACTGAATTCGAATTAATACAGACAAAGGTACTTTTGAAAAAATTTGATAAGACTTCGATCAAGTACAAGAGTATCTCTAGTTAAACACAGATTTCAATAATGAAATGTTGATTAAGTATATGAAGTAATAGAAAGTAAGGTGCCTGAATGGGTTACAAAAGGGTGAAATCTTAAGCTTAGCCGAGCTTTACTAATTGCTTCAAAATGATAAACAAAAATTTTATTTCTTAAACAGTAGAATGATAAGGAATATCCATCGAATTCGAGTTAATAGAAAGTAAGGTGCCTGAATGGGTTACAAAAGGGTGAAATCATAAGCTTAGCCGAGCTTTATTAATTGCTTCAAAATGGTAAACAAAATTTTATTTCTTAAACAGTAGAATGATAATGAATATCCATCGAATTCGAGTTAATAGAGAGACAGATGCTTGTATGGGTGACGAAAAGGGTAAAACATATAACTAGCCGAGCTTTATTAATTGGCTTTAAATTGATAAACAAAAATTGATTTTATTAAACAGTTGATAAGTTTTTTTTAATGGCATTTTTTATCGTTAACGGAAAATTGCATATATTGGGTTCTTTTACTGGGGTAGCCCTCTTCAGCCGTCTAATTTTGACTATTATGTCATATCATGAGTATCCCATTATATTCACCCTAATTCACCGTAATTAAATAGTTGGCATGATTTTCTTATCATTTGATTTTTTAACTTTAATAATATATCTCTTCTCGGCCAATATAAACGAGATTTGCAGATTCAGTACTCACAGATGCACTGTACCAATGAGTGGTTTACGTTAGCGTTTAAAATTGTGGTGAGCCCTCTCGTTTGTGCAATGGTGACGTCTTCGATTGTTTAGGCAATCGTTTCTCACCCATATTTCGCTGTTAAGAGACTCATTTCTCACGATCTTTTGGGTTGAGTACTCGAATAAACCGAGGCGATTGAATGTTAATCGCCTTACCTAGAAATGTGGCCAATATAATATTGGTCACTGTAAAAATATTTCATCATGAGAGTTCTAGGGATTAAATATCACTCGAGTTGGACTTCATATCCTGCCAAGTGCTCGATTACACATGAAATTTATAGGTTAACGTTCTCAATCTCTACTCTATTTTTTAAAATACTTGAGTTTTGCGACTAGGATGTGCTTTAGATCCAATAGCTTCGTCATTACCGCTACGTAATAACGTTGCTATTAAGTAGTTGGCCAATTATTGAAGTCTGTATCTAAAGCGCGTCTAACTTAAGTATAATAAAAAATAAAGATTTAGAATGTTAAATAGGATATACGAAACGGAAATTGATGTCGGCGAGTTAAATAAACGGCCACATACTTCTGGTCTCCAGAATTATGTTCTCATGCTGCTTTAAAGAATTGTTTCGCTTTCCATGCTCATTTTTTTGTCGATGCGATTCAATATTATAAATTTAATCTCTAGCTCGGTCTAGCCCGTCCCTCTTGTAATATTTAAGGTAAGGCTAGGTTAGTTAATCCCTCGACCTCCCCCGTCCATCTGGTAATCTTTAAGGTGAGGTTAGGTTAGTTAATCCCTCTAATTAGCCAATCCCTCCAACTAGTTAATCCTTAGCTCGGGCTATTTGTAATATTTTAGGTAAGGCTAGGTTAGGTTAGTTAATTCCTCGAATTAGCCCATCGTTCCAACTAGTTAATCCCTCGGGTTACCCATTCCATCAAGTAATCTTTAAGGTTAAATTAGGTTAATTAAACCCTGGAAATAGCCCATCCCTCCAACTAGGTAATCCCTATAACTCGGGCTAACCCGTTCCTCTTGAAGCATTTTGGTATATGCTCTTTCGACCGAATTCCCATATGAACGAAATCCCATTCGGCCGAATTACTGCAATTTCTAGCCCATTGGGCTGGGAAAAAGGTTTCTTCCCATTCGACCGAATGGGCTAATAAATTCAAAAATTTAATTCAATCGAATAGAAGCATACGCATAATTATATATGTAATACGTTGAATGGAACTTTTGTTAAGCTAGGTTTTTCGTACGTAAACGGTAGTAAAAAAAAGTACAATAATGCAGTTTTAAATAATATTTATTTGAAAGGTTAGGTTAGGTTAGGTTATACCTTGGAAATACCCCAAAAATTTCAAAAACCGCCAAAGCGCGGGTTTTTCGGTCGAATGGGATTGGGTTCGGTCGAAAGGACCCAAAGCAGTATTTTAGGTAAGATTAGTTTAGGTTAGTTAATCAATTGAACTAGCCCATCCCTGTTTTTCAACTTAGGTATGGTTAGGTTAGTTAATCTCTGTCTTTCGAGATTTGTACCAAGGTCTCAATTACGAATAGATTGAAGCCTCAATTAAACGCTTTAATTTTTATTCAGCATTAGTAAGAATTAAGGTTCAATAAACCTATAAAGCAAAATAGTGAAATGTGGAAAAGGTGTATATTTTTGGAGAAAAAAGGACAGAAATTATACAAAAAAGAGGTTGCTTCGCACCCTTAAAAAAACTCTTTATCTAACTCGAATCAAACCCGCGAAAGGACAGAAATTATTTGTTAGAGAAAGAGCAATTTCATATCTTTAAAATTATAGTTAGTAGATTTAGTCTACTACTTCAAAGATTTTATTACTATTATATATTTTCCAAAAAACGGATAAAGACGACCTAGTTAACCGTCCTCTCCCATTGATGTTTATTTTAAATTCTATCAGTATCACTAATAAAATTAGCTAAAGATGGAGTTCCTTTAATGTATATATATTTATCATTAGTCCTAGGTCGTCTTTATCCGTTTTTTGGAAAATATATAATAGTAATAAAATCTTTGAAGTAGTAGACTAAATCTACTAACTATAATTTTAAAGATATGAAATTGCTCTTTCTCTAACAAATAATTTCTGTCCCTTCGCGGGTTTGATTCGAGTTAGATAAAGAGTTTTTTTAAGGGTGCGAAGCAACCTCTTTTTTGTATAATATATAATTATCTAGGCACGTCTGTCTGACTATCTGCCAGTGAGGGACGCTAAACTGTACACGCAAAGTTAGATGCTCTATGGGAAAGGGAGAATGCAACCTAACAACAAGTGATTTCTTATCAAATCTTTATTGTTTATGCCTAATCCATAATGAAAAAAATAACAAACAAATATTAAACTACAAATAAATTTAAAACTTATCTGAAAAATAGGCTTAGCGGGATTCGTGGAAATCCTAATTTCCTCGCGTATAAGGTCTAGCGACCAATTGAACGCGATTGTAAGTCTAGTGGAGATCCGGCATGAACGACGGGCCTTTCCTCATTGGTCGCTAGATAGACCTTACACAGAGGCAATTCAGGATCTCCACGAATCCCGCTAAGCCTATTTTCCGGGTAAGTTTTAAATTTATTTCTAGTTTAATATTTGTTTTATAAACTTTTTATTGGTGGATTAGGCCGATTTAAACGATAAGGAATCGATAAAAAATCACTCGTTATTATGTTCCATTCTCCCTTTAAAGAGAGCCTGAAGAAAAAATCGAAATGACTCAAATATATTTTACTCCGATTAAATATAAATACTCCAAAATTAAGGTTTAAGTCAGCGTTTTAACCCCCCACACCTCCTCGGACTTCTTTAAATCGTCCTCCATATTGTTCAACGTGGAAAATGGACACCAGCCAGTCATAATTTTACTTTGGGAAAGTCTTGCCTGTTTCGTTAGATGACGCTTGTCATATACATATATATATACATTATTTTAATTATTATCGCTAACAATGGTAAATGTTATTCACATCTCATTGTAGTCTGACCCATCATCATTTCCTTACTCGTTTTCTTTAAAGGCATTGTGACAACCAATCCCGTTACATTCACTGCAAATGGCCGAACAATTCATGCCATATTTACGACATGTATAAGATTTGGTACAATTACTCGCTTTGCATCCACAGAATATTATATTAATATCTTAAAAGAGCAGGCGCAAGCGCTTTTTCACAACGAATGTGTTCCGAAATTTGTCCGCTTCATTTCCAACCCCACAACTCGGGTTTTAAATGGTTTCCTAGCCAATCTTGCGTTTGGTAGTATACCCTTTCAATATGATGTTTTGAGGCTCGCGATGTTGGAGGAAATGAAGCTAGTTCAAATGAGTTTTTCAGAAGTTGTTTCGAAGCGAATTTGTACGTAAAATATCGGTGCTCGTAAAGAGTTTTGGTTCGTGCATTTGCACCATAAAGTGTAAGTGTAATTCTTTCCCCAGCTTTAATAAGCCTTTGACGATCAGATTTACTTTTGTTGAATAGCATTGCTGTTTCAATCAAATCTGGATGAGCAATAAAAGCTTCAAGGCGGTGTTCTTCCCTTTCTTGTAGAAATATGACGTAGTGTCACCACCCGAAAAGGCGTGGATAAAAGGCAATATTTTAGCCCTATTCGCAAGTCTTTTCTTCCTATAAGATATATCAGTGATTTTGACACACGAGGAACCTTTCCCGGGTCGAGCCATGAAGATGCCTTCTTATTTACTATGGTAAATTAGCAAAACCATCATGTCGAAGTATCAGCAACGACAAATACAAAGTTGTTCTTTCGTTACATTTTCAAACTAGTGCTCACTACTAGAGTATCCGCGTCAGAGGGCGCACGGACAACACGTATATTGCCCATATCCAATAATTCAGAGAGTTCTTTCACGAGTGACCTTTTGTTTTTCAAATTAGAGTGAAAATCGCTTTGAGGAACCTAGCACAAAAATCTTGGTTGTATAACTATATCTGAAATATTTTTAGCTCTCTTAAAATGCTCTTCCGACTTAATACTTGTGTATACAATGATGATCGTATTCTATCCATAGTGATGTTTCAGCTGTTGAATATATTGATCAAAAATATTTTAATAAATGGAAAGTCGGTGCCATATAACTTTGTACAATAAATGTCCACCTTCGATTTCGTTCTTGACGTTCACGTCAACTTTGTTAATTCAACTTTTTTAAGCTTTTTCTTACGCTTTTTAAGGAGAAGCTTACATCAAATTAATTTTAACATCGTCTTCTTGGTGATTTGAAGCCCTAAAACGAAAGCTTGAGCTTTGTTTTCCCGTAAAAGCTTGGAAAGCTTGATTCTCATCCCAATAAAAAACCTTGATTGAAAACGCGGCTTAAGCATGGACTAATTATAGTATACACAGGGACGAGTGGCAGAAGTAATTTTCTGGCTAACGATTGTTAAATGCGCGCTGCAGCGGCATTTCTGGGAACTAACGACAAACCGAGTCAAAAGGGGGTAGGAACGCGCGGAACAATACTAGCACAAGATTTATAAAGTTAGGCCTTTACGCACGTGTTTAGATTTATCGCGAATTCGCGATGAATTTTAGTGCTCAAACGTTTGAGACATTGTTTGGAGATTTTACACATTCTCCAGAGAAGAAAAAAAGTAAAAGTGTATTAAGAGATTCAGATGATGGTAAGTTTTGGCTTTTTTTTAAAAAAAAAAAAATAACTTTTAACAAACTTAAAATCGACCTTACCTTGAAGCAGTATTTAAGGGCTTGATCCTCATAATTAAGCTCTAAAACGTAAGACTAACCAACTAATACTATAATTAGTCCATGGCTTAAGTATATAAACTGTTACTGCTTTATGAGGGAAAGCCCCACTACGCGTTAATTGCAAAAATGTTGTTTTTATATCTAGAAAAATGTAAATTGCACAGAGTTTTATACTTCGAAACGTTTTCTAAATTTTCTGTCCTGACGACCTATGGTGCATATATGCACGCAAGGCGTTGCTCAAGCCATTCTAATCTATGATACATCAAATGATAGGAAATCGAATGCTTAATAACTCTTCCAGGGGTACTATAGACGTACCTAGTGCCGTTTTACCGAAATTGGCAAAAACGTGAAAATAGACAAAATGTCGGCCATTTTTAGACATGTTGCCCTTCGCAAAAAGTGGCAAACTTTTTTTTGCTCATTCAGTACCCCTAACAGACCCCAAAACCGTTGAGAGTTGCTTGTACCTAATTAGTTCCGGGTTTGGCCCATTTTTTTTTTAATTTGACTTCAAATAAAAAAATGGTTAGATCTTGCATTATGTAAGTTAATTCAAAGAGATTCCGTGATTTTAATTATACGCTTTGAAGTTAAAACCATGAAGTGTATTAGTCTATATAAATTAACCTGAAATATAATATCATGATTATTAAATTATTATTGTTCTCCTGTTCCTCCCCCTCTCCAAAAAGATTTAGAGTAGAAACTGTATAAAAATTGGGCTGTTGTTTCGCCCTCGAAATACACGGCATCATGGTATAAAAAATTAAACGAAATAGTATTTGGGAGCGGGGATTACAAATGTTTTTGATGGGAAAGTCTGGATCTCGAAATTTATTATCTTTCAAAACAAGTGCTATCCAGTACCAGCTTTAGAAGTTTAACAGCTAACAGCTTCACCCAAAACAGAGAAATTTTCCGCTCCGCTTGAAGAGTTTTGTTATACTAGCATCGAATTTAGTCACCTGCTTAAAGGGAGAATGCAATCTAGTAACAAGTGATTTTTAATCGATTCCTTATCTTTTATATAATCCACCAGTAAAAATATTATAAAAAATATTAAATTATAAATAAATATAAAACGGAAAATAGGCTTAGCTGGATTGACATGGAGATCCTGAATTTCTTCGCATTGATGGTCGAGCCGCGAACAGTCGAATGTAAGAAATTCAGCTGATCTCCATGAATCGAGCTAAGCCTACTTTCCGGGTAAGTTTTAACTTAATTTCTAGTTGTCTAAGTATTAATAGTAAACTTTTTTACTTTTGGATTAGGCCTATTAAAACGATAAAGAATAGATTAAAAATCATTTGTTATTAGGGTGCATTCTGCACTTAAAGTTATTTCCTGATCTAAAAAACTAAAAAATTTATATATTTATTATATCTTGGTGTGAATGAAACCTCTATTCGACTAAAAAAACTTTCGTTTTAAGCGTTTTTTGCCCATTTTTTCCTTAATAAGATTCACTTCCTCTCCCGCGCTAATATTCGGATATACCTCCTTCCCTCTTAGTCAGGCTTCCTCCGCTATCTTTAGCTCTATCCTCTCCTATCCCAAATCTTCCTTGTTAAAAAAATTTCCGGCTCAAGGATCGGCGGGTGTTTTTGGTTACTCGAAACCTTGTTTCTGAGTCACTATAGCGATCATGCGTGTTGGCCACCGACAGTGGCCTAAGTTTCAGTTTGTTAACAGAATAAGTGTCAGAGGCACGGTGCATTGTAGAGAGTGGAGGTTCTTTACGCGAAGATTTCAGAGCCTACCAGAGATTACGGGAATATTCATGGAATTGAATAATAAGAAAGGGAGAGCCAGACGTAAAATCATGGAGTATAATAAAGGGATAAACATACGAAAAAACATGGATTAGGGGTAATAAATGGAGAGCCAGACGTAAAATCGTGGCCTTTGGGTCGATTTGATCGAATCTTAGGTGATCGAACGCTGTCCGAAATGATCGAATCTTATTTGATCGAATCTGTCTAGATCGAATGGATTCTGATCGTTTTTCATTTGATCGAGATTTTGTCGTTCAAAATAACTAAGGTAATAATTTGTGACACTAATCTAACCTAACCTAACCTAACCTAACCTTAGGAAAAATAATCTTGAAATTAAAGCTATTACGTAATATTATGTGAAACATTAAGTGAAAAGAATTCGATCACATTGAACCTTTTTTTTTTCGTTCAGAATAACTTTCGACCAATAATGATGAAATGCGGCCCCAGGCAAAATTATTATCGCTCCATGAAAATTCGAACAAATTGGACATTTTTCGATCACTAATTTTTCGCTCATTAAGTTATAACCCAAATCGTGGATTAGGGCTAATAAAAGGAGAACCAGACGTAAATTCATGGAGTAATAATAAAAGGAGGTCCAGACGTAAAATCATGGATTAGGGATAATAAAAGGAGAACCAGACGTAAATTCATGGAGTAATAATGAAGGGTGATCCAAACATCAGTTCATGGAGAAGTATTAAAGGGAGAGCCAGACGTCAATTCATGGAGTAATAATAAAGGAGAGCCAGACATCAAATCACGGAGGAATAATAAAGGGAGAGCCAGACGTCAATTCATGGAGTAATAATAAAGGGTAGCCATTCATCAAATCAAGGAGTAATAATAAACGGAAAGATAGACTTCAATTCACAGAGTAATAATAAAGGGAAGCCAGACGTAAAATCATGGTGTAATAATAAAGGGAGAGCCAGACTTTAATTCATGGAATAATAATAAAGGGGAGCAAGACATCAAGTCATGGAGTAATAATTAAGTTAAACAATTCGTCATGTTGCGTAATTACTGTGGCCACCGGACAATCTTGTTTCAACTCTCCGCACGCGCTGGTAGAGTTTTAGCGCTGCAAACTAGCGAGTACGGTATTTGTAAAGCCGCACGGAAAACTTTAGAGTGAAGGGCGAATATATGTATATGGTTCTCGTTTTGACGCGTTCGTTCGTTTATTAGTCATCGACGGAAGGTTTTCCCTCTATACATTGACGTTTGAATTGACTGTCATAAGGCCCCCCTTTCATAGTATGAGCTGTTATAGAAGGCAGTGTACATATTTTTAAAGGTTGATTGAAAAGAAAACATAATTTAAGTTATTGCAGTCGAACCATTCCCGTAAAACTACAAGTAAACAAAGCTGATTAAAATTATATATTATATAATTAATTTTTTAAATAACGTATTAAATAAATTTATATAGTTTGGTTAAATTTGAAATTCTGTGAGAGGAAAATTATTAATAAGATAAATTTTTAAACCTTCAAATCTTTAAACTTAACGTTAGAAATAAAATTAATATCTGTCAGATATGTATACATATATAAATAATTTAGTCAAAAGTAAAATTATAATGCGAATAGATGGCGCTTGCTCCTTTCTCTATCTCTCTTTGGTATATAGTGAAAATACAAGCATTCCTATACATGTATCACATGAGAAACGAGTTGAGCCTAAGAGGGGCAAGATAGCTCGAGGAGGAGGGCTGGGGTTACCGCCGAGTTTCTTTCTCGTCATAGCTTAGCCAATCAGAATGGGAACTACGAAAAAGGCACAAGTCTCTTAAGGGGGAAGTAAAAGGTTTTGTGTTTTGAGAAAAAATCCTGGATGGCGTTGAAATTGGTCTCTTAAAAAATATTTTAATTTTTTTTTTTTTTTTTCGCTAAACAAATATAAAGTGGAAGATAGGGAGTAAAAAACACGCGAGATGACGTCAATAAACCTAAAAACGGCCGAATTATTTCTTTTTTCCGTTGCCCGTATCACAAACAGGACGTCGTTTTCGCGAAATCGCGATTTTCGATAGGTAGCGACATCTTTGACTTTTCCTCGTAACTACCGAAAAATCCGCTTTCTTCTAATTATAAAATAGTTCAACTAGTCGATCCGTCATCTTTTATAAACATTCATTACGTACTTCATTCGCGTCGCTATTAATTAAAATCCAAACGATAGATATCGGACCAGGAGTTATCGCGTAACAACGACAAAAAGAGTCGAACCTTTAAAGATTAGTATTTTTTTAATTTCCGTTTAGAATTTCGGTTAAATAATAATTCATCAAGTAATTCAATTATTCTATTTTTGAATAGTGTTTACCGTTTATTTTTACGGGCTTTAGTTTTTCCGTAACAAGTTCACAAAAACACCAGGATTTCAGAATTAACCGCTTACTTCCCCCTTAACCGATCCGCGTGTAACTAGTTATCTCAATGGAGCGCTCAGCGCTGGAAGTTCTTTTAATTGAGAATTCGTTATTAAGTCTAAACTTGCTTCGGATAATATTTTACAGAGATATCCAAGGAGTGTTGAATATCTCAGTCTGAAATTAAATCGTCCCTTTCATATTATAACAATATTTTTTACCTAATTATTATATCGGTTCTGCTTCTTTCTGGCACCATAGCTAACAAATGTAGAATATTATATTTTCTGTGATGAAACAATTCTAGACTATTGAAACTATTCTTTTTCTTTTTGACCCTCCCATTATTTGAATAAAGAACGGAGAAGCCGTATTTGTAAAGCGCGAAGGGGAGATTTGGGTTTTTTCTGTCAAGAGTTTGTTCAAACCCCTTGGGGTCATTTCCCCCTACGTTTTGCTACGCCTACTTTGTTTATTAAGTGGGTAAATGTATGAGTAATTTTCTTGGTTATATCAATAATCATTAATGTGGCCAAAAGGACTCGGCGTTTGGATAAAATTATCTGCTAATTTTGCGATTATTTAAGATTAACCCTAAATAATATGTTAATTTTAGTTTCATCATTTTATACTTTATCTTTAAAAACAATTAATCTAAAAAAAATTACACCGTTTTCATTAAAGGTTAAACGTTAAAAGGTGGTGTGTTTTCGGTTAACCGTCTATAACATTGGACAAACGCGAGAAGATAGAATAAATAATATGTTTGGGGATATTTCGCTTCGAATTATTTTGAACAATACGATGGCGGTCATCTATTATTCGGACTAAGGGTGAAATATTAATTTCACGAATATCTTCAAAAATTCATGTGAGGTAAATTACGCAAATAAGTGTTAGAAACAATATTTATGCTATATTTTGCACCATTAAAACATTTAAAAAGTTATTTTTATCGAAAACACGCTTATGAGTTTGGTAATTAATCAGAGATAAACCGGAATAAGCGGTTAATCGTGGATAATCGATTATTCGGCCTAAAATTATGTATAAACAAAATTTAAACGGAGAGACGCGGTTAGATTAGTACAATTATATTCTTTATTGATAAATTTATCTGATTTTTCGCGATAACAGTTATATTGACGACTTTCCTTTCAAAATAATCGAAAATAATTATTTTATCGCATCTCTTAATGATGTTTTTTTTTTTAATTTTTGCTTCACCTTATCAAATGATAATTTGTTTTCGAAACGTCGAGCCCTAATTTCAATCTATATTTACAGCAGAATCTTCAATTCTTTATTTATTATAATAAATGAATGGAAATCGGTAGTTAAAAAACGATAACATCAAGGTGCCAAATGTAAAAAAAAAAAAAAAAAAAAAAAAAACTTTTCTGTTTACATTTTTATATTGCTTTTGGAGAGTTTAGCTTTCCCCGCTCTTTCCGAAGTGGATGACGTTAACTCGAGACTGAGTCAGGAGAAACGCTGGCCCTGCTCCACGTGGCTGGCTTCGCACGCGATCTCTCGCACACGCGGGGCTAGCGACGGCCGTTCAAAATATAAATCCCAACTCCTAGAGATTTTGAACGTATATATCGTATCTCAGTGGGAGGCGTGTTAGATCCTCGTTGAAGTCCGAGCAAATTGGTATCGTGACGCCATTGGCACCAACCCACACGCCCGTGTTCCAGGCTTTTATTTATGACTGGTCAAATTATATTTAGTGGCTCTGTTGAATGTCTAAAAAGCGATGCCCTCTCACCTGACGTGTTGGGAAACCGATAACGCTTCCTTATATCGTATTAATGTAGTACAAAATACTTTTACGGGGACTGCATGGTTTATTTATTTTGAGTTTTTCTTAATAGTAGTACGAAAGTGAGCCATTCCGTCTCCAAGGGCTCGGTGATTAGTTAAATTTTCAAGTTTGATAAAGTGGTGCAAAATGTATAAAACAATTGCATTAAAGGGAGAATGCAACCTAATAACAAGTGACTTTTTATGGATTCCTTATCGTTTAAATAGCCCTAATCCACCAATAAAAAGTTTACAAAACAAATATTAAATTAGAACTAAATTTAAAATTTACGTGGAAAATAGGATTAGCCGGATTCATGGAGATACTCAATTGCGTGTATAAGGTCTAGCGGCCAATGAGCAAAGGCTCGTGATCTCCACGAGACTTACAATATCATTCGATTAGTCGCTACACCATGTACGCCAGATAAACAGGATCTCCATGAATCCCACTAAGCCTATTTTCCGGGTAAGTTTTAAATTTATTTCTAGTTTAATATTTGTTCGTAAACCTTTTCATTAGTGGCCTATTTAAACAATAAGGAATTATATGAATATCCAAATTTCATTTTTTCGTTACAATCAATTTATCCGAAAATAAAATATCTGAAAATATACGAACAGAAAATAATGGATATCCGATTCCGAGCTCTATTCAGAAGTGCAACGAATGTCTTTTTTCCTATATAGTCAGTAAATTAAAAAGTAATTTATGCCTAACATCAATCAGGACAGTTTTATACGGCCGTCACGTTGGAACGCCTTATTTACTGTATTTATCTATTCACCTTCACTTTCATAATATATTTTTATTCTCTCGGTAATTCATTTTTCCCATCCCCTTATTTTACTATTATTACGTATGGGAAAAGATGGGTACCATAAGGTCCTCGCACCCCGTATATATATTAAGCGTGACAGCTGCGTGGCCCTTTACCACGAAGTGACACATTATTCCGATGGTCCGTTTAGCTCCATTTTTAGTTACGCGAAAACTTGATTTTGAGTTCCTTATGTGTCAGCGTGTAGTCCGACGAAGCCCCCCGCCCGTCAAAGGCAGGGAGGCCTTTGTGGATACGATTTCACTGAAATTTCTAGGTTTTTCCACAAATATTTCCCTGAATAAATATTTCTCTGAAATTTCCAGGTTTTCACAAATATTTCCCTGAAATTGCCACGTTTTTCACAAATATTTCCCTGAAAATTCCAGGTTTTTCCAAAAATATTTCCCTTAAATTTCTAGGTTTCTCCACAAATATTTCCCTGAAATCTTCAGGTTTTTCCACAAATATTTCCCTGGAATTTTCAGGTTTTTCCACAAGTATTTCCCTGAAATTTTCAGGTGTTTCCACAAATATTTCCCTGAAATTTTCAGGTGTTTCCACAAATATTTCCCTGAAATTTTCAGACTTTTCCATAAATATTTAAATGGAATTTCCAGATCCAAGACCAAACAACCCACTTCTGTCAATTAAATGGAGTATTAACATTTTGAAAAACTTTAAATTGCTGGACACCATTATATTAATACAAATAAATTCCTTATTGATATTTTTTTGTTTAGTTATTGCCAACATTCGATTCCAAAATAATATAAACGGAGGTATCATGTTATCATATCTTAAATGCAATTATTTTAAAAAAAATTGCATAACTTTTTTCAAACGGTAAAATTTTGTCCTATCGCCGAGCCATAAGGCGCGTGGGGCTTTCAAGGCATCCCAAATGGAAAATATTTTGCAAAGAGACAGGGGTGAATAGGCCCTCTGCAGTATTTTGGTTCGACCGTTTTTAACCTTTCACCTCAACCTACTCAGCATCGTCATCCGTCTTCGTCATCGTGGCGCGCACGGGTTGAGAAGAAAGGGGACGTGTTCTCTCCCTCGTCACTATGAACGGCTATAATACGCAAACGTGTACCGCGGATATGCTTCCTTCTAGTCAACCGATCCAAGTGTCGAAAAAACGTCAATTAGCTTTTAGAAAGACTCGTCGGTTACGCTCGTTTTATTTTATATACCCGCGCTTACGGCACCCGTTTCGTTTACTCAACCTTTGATAATGTCAGGATGACAAGCCTTCGACCTGCCTAGGGCTCAGTGTTTGATAAAATTATCTGCTAATTTTGCGATTATTTACGAATAACCATAAATGTTTTTTTTTAAGTTTTACAGTTTTTTATTTTTATACTTTATCTTTAAAAACAATCATCTAAAAAAAATCACACCGTTTTCACTAACAGTTAAACGTTAAAAAATAAAAAGTATGGTTTGTTTTAGGTTAACCGTTTATCCATCGGAAAAAACGCTCCAATTTAGAATGAATAATATTTTCGAGAAATTTCGCTTCGAATTTTTTCATTTTTTTTAACAATACGATGGCGGTAATCGATTATTCGGACTAAAGATTACTTTCACGAATATCTTTTCGAAATAATTACGCAAATATGCGTTAGAAACGATATTTATCTTTTTTTTTTTTTTTTTTTTTTTAATTACATCGCTCAAGTATTTAAAAAAGTTCATTAATTTAATCGAAAATTCTCGTACGAGTTTGGTAATTAACGATTCCGGTTAATCATGCATAATGGGATCTACCCATTCGACCGAATCGCAGTGGACCGAATCTCATTCGGCCGAAAAATTCTAGCTAATATATTAAAAATCTAGCCCAACGGCGGGTTTCGATTGAATGGGAATATTATCCCATTCGATTGAAAAAATATTTTTACTTTATATATGCAGCATTATTTTCTAAGCTGATATAAATATGTTATATTTCGATGGGGTTTTCGTCTCACCGTGGTCTAGTGATAAAGCGTTGGTCTGTCACGCAGCAAATCTTGGTTCGAGTCCTGGTCGGTAAAGGTAAGTTACCATAATATATAATTTAAACTTTGTTTGTAAACAAGCCACATTAATTCTTTAATAATATCTTACAGCTGCGCCATGGAGATATTCGTCTTTGGGAAAGCGTGAAATCTAGAGACGGGAACATTGCACTAGATTTACTATCATTGAACCTTAGCGTCGTCTGTAAATGTTTATAATTTGTTTAATTTAAAATAATTTTTATTATGGTTTTTCTGAAATATATTTTATATAATTTTTAAAATTAAATTAGATTAGGTTAAGTATGGTTAGGTTAGGTTAGGTTACAATTAGTTTCAATATTAACTCGTTCAATAATGCTATTATTTTATTGGTTTCTTTCGATTGAAACCAACTGTGATATTACATAGTTGGGATTTATATACTAAATATTTGGGAACAAATAGGTATTTTAAGGGTTATTGTTGAATATCTAAAAAACAAATATTCGCAGAAAAATTGACCTACCCGAGAAAATGCATCGAAATAAAAATCGCACAATTTGGCTGGATCGGTCGAATGGGATTCGGTCGAATGGGAAAATTCGGTCGAACGCGATTCGGTCCAATGGGGCAGAGCCTGAATAATCGATCAATTTGGACTAAAATTCTATATAAACAGATATGGTTATATCAATAATCCTTATTGAAAAATTTATCTGATTTGTTTCGTGATGGTAAATTTATTGACGACCTTCATTTCAAAATAATTGAAAACGGTTATTTTTATCGCTACTAGGGTACGATTATTATTATATATCTCTTGATGTTGTTTGCACCACCTTATCAAATGCCGACCCCTAGCTTTGAAACATTACACCAACGTACTATAATTTGTTTCCATCATAATTTATACACTGCATAATTTAAAACAGCCCTCCACAAGCTTGCTTATTGTCAAATTTAACGTATATAAAACCTGTTCTTTACTGATATTTTCCTGTAAATAGGTTGCACACTCTTATACTCTAGCTCCAGTAATATTTCCAGTTGTTGGAGTGAGTATCAAAGGTCAACATTGTTTGTCTACTCATTATCTGGATAAGAAACGTGTTGACCTTTGATCGAACGTAACCGATAAGGAGACTAGAAGTCTACGGCAGGTGAAAATGAAGAAGTGGTACGACAAAGGTACCCGCGAACTACCGACTCTGGAAAAGGGACAAAAAGTCAAAATTGATCCAAGAAGACGACATACACCTTGGGTAGCAGCCACGTGCGAATCTGCGGTTGGGCCCAGATCCTATCTTTTACGAACTGATCAAGGGAGTCTACTAATACGAAATCGTCAAGATATCCGGGTCGAAAAATCGCTTGGTCAAACAACATTAGCCCAATATAGAGACACTGTAACCAAAGCGTGGCAAATACAAAATCGTTGGTCAGTAATTAACGAAGTTCCATCAAGATCGGTAATAGAACATAACGATACACCTGCAGAAGACGTGCAAAGCACCGAATTTGCTAGTGCACGAGCCAGCGAACCTAAAGATGTTGCCGGCGAATCTGAAGTTCGAGTTGAAGATCTGCACCTCCAAACCCGTATCCCAAGAAATAGGACCTTCAACATACACAATAACCAATGCAGTCTAGAAATGCAGAGGAAAGACTTAAGCGAAAACAATCTGAGTCGGCTTCGCCCCCGTGATAAAATCAAGGGGACACAAATATTTCAAGGAGGTTTCTAACAAGTGAACTCTAAATATATATCATAGTTACGTTAATCATTTTTGTTCGAAAAAAAAAAAATAATAATAATAATAATGTATATTTATGTACTGCTTAAATTTAATTTTGTTAATTATTGGATGTTAATTATTGTGAAAGGGGAGATGTTGGAGTGAGTATCAAAAGTCAACATTGTTTGTCTACTCATTATCTCGATAAGAAACGTGTTGACCATTGATCGAACGTAACCGATAAGGAGACTAGAAGTCTACGATACAGGCAGTCAGTTTGCGGACTCCAGCCGAAAATGTAGAGACTTCCAAATGCTCAATAAAGAACCAGTTATAGTACACGGACTTGTTTAAATTTGCTCTGTTAGCTTGCTCAAAATTATAGTTTATTTTTCTTTAATATTATTAGAGTTTATTTTAGTAGTTCATATAAACATGACGCTTTACGGTTGACAGTGATATACACTGCGAGATTGGAATTTGAAACCAAAAAACTTGATCGGCTTCGTGCGAATGCACTGTAGTTACGCGACGTCACAACTTGTTTTCGCAGCTTATAATTAAATTGCCAAAAAATGTACTCCATCATGACGTCTGTCTCTCTATTCGTTATTACTCTCTGATATTCCGTCTGACACTCCCTTAATTTTACTCCATGATTTGACGTCTGGCTCTATACTTTATTATTACTCCATGTTTTTTACTTCTGGTTCTCTCTTTATTATCCCCACTCCAAGATTTTACTCCAGGGTCTCCCTTTATTACTACGCCATGATTTGACGTCTGGCTCTCCCTTTATTAGTACTCCCTGATTTTAAGTCTAGCTTACACAGCCTCTTCCTATATTTACTCCAGGGCAGAACGAAGATCGAAATAGTGGCTCAAAAACAGATTTTCGCCTTATAAAATTGACCAATCAATGAAAATTTCCAAAATATATAGTTCATTTCAGGTGACCTGGAACGTATTTAACGATAACTTTCATAAAAAAAGGTATTTGATTTGATCTGGATGAAAAAGACCGCGCAAAAGCGACCTTATTACTCGTGCCAGAACAGTATATATAGAATCTACAATAGCACAGGTAAATCATACTTCAAGTTTCAATCTAGGCATATTATGATTGTTTGTAGTTCTGCAAGTTTTGTCGTCAGAGCTTTCGCCTGAGAAGAGAGGAAACAAGATGGTCAAGGCCATAGATATTGCTAGACCCATGACATTGTAAAAGAGGCTGAAATCATGTTTTTCAAATCGTGTTTTTCAAATCGGGTTTTTCAAATCGTTTTTCAAATCGGGTTTTTCAAATCGTGTTTTTCAAATCGTGTTTTTAAAATCGTGTTTTTCAAATCGTGTTTTTCAAATCGTGTTTTTCAAATCGTGTTTTTCAAATCGTGTTTTTCAAATCGTGTTTTTCAAATCGTGTTTTTCAAATCAAATATTTTATTTCTGACATACTCAAACGGAAACATTCATAAGCTACCTTTTTATCTCGTTCGCGACGACCTCTTATTAACGGCGACTTGTTTACTGTATTGTATATCTATGAAGATATAAGGAGTTTTTCGCCAAAGTATAACCATGTACCAGTGGTAACGGGGATGAGCATCTAACACTCGATCGGAAAGCTATGCAGCGGCGAGCGCAACTCCGTAATTTCAGATTTTCGGGAGACCACTTGGATGGAAAACCGATATTGAAAAAAAAAAAAATTGAAATTTTAAATTTGTCTCGGACATCACGTCGTGACGTCTGGTGGAAAAGAGACGAAGGTTATATATATATATATATATATTTGAGACGGAGTTTTTTCGATTCGATGACGTATTTCGTCTTCTTGCACGACGCCAACGCCAACGCCGCAGTGAATACAGTAGCTAGGCCTAGACTTGGGTCTAGCTAAAAATTCAAAAATTTTAAACGGTCGAGATACGGAATTCGAAATAGCCCTCTTTAGCTGTTGAGATCGGAACTAAGTAGGCGGTGCTAATATCGCGCTGAACTTTCTAAAAGTTTACCGGGGGGATGTATAGACGGAAAACGACTACCCCCTGTCTCTCGCAAACGCGTACGAGAAATATTGTTTATTATATCTGAAAGGATAAGATATCTGGAATGATACATATATTACCAAGCAAAATGATAATATCTGAATATAATATTCCGTAGATCTAACCAATAGCCGATTCCATAAAGTCTGACTATGTCCCAGCCTTGAAAAATACTAACATCTTCCGTAGAAACGGGTTCTATTTAACGGCTATTTTTGTTAGTTTCAAGGTTGGCAAACGTATAGAAAATGCTATACTTTGAACCAGCCTTGGAAAAAAGCTAAATTTTCAATATAAACGGGTGCTTTTTAACGGCTATTTTATCTGTTTCTACATTATTGTATATGTTACTTTATAAAACCATCTATTTATAAAATTTCTACAAACTTCGAGCCCTACATTCAATTGTTATTCAAGCAAATGACGATATATTCCATACTGGAAACATTTGGCCAACGACATGTACGACGTCCGAAGTTGAAGAGTATGACAAATAGGCTGCCAATCAGGCCTTATATGTCCCCTTTCTTCTATATTTTTACAAGGGATTAACGTAAACGGATAAGTCAGTTGACGTGTTCCTCTATACTACTGCCACGCTACGACTCTATGTCTATCTATATGCCCTAATTTTACTCACCCTCGAATCCTGCGAAAAACCTTAGCCATCACCGTGACTACTCTCAATTTCGGTTGCTCACGCGGACATTCAATTTAATTATTAGTCCAAGAGGGCTTATTCACTTTGGCGAAAAACACCCAACCACCCTTGGCCCAACAGCGAAAATATAGAGGAGTAGAAATAGAATGCGCGACGATCTAGGTGACGGTCACTCCCATCATGATAGATCAAACGATAATTTAAATGAAACAACAAGATGGTGGGGCTCACATTTTTCGACCACATTTTTTCATTCACTTTGTCTTTGACCTTTTGACGTGGACTTTGTCTTTGACCTGATTTTAAGTCTAGCTCACAGTCTCTCCCTTTGTATTTATTCCAGGGCAGAAACTGTTCGCGATATCGTATCGCAACGCTCCAAAATTTGTCGTTTTTTGTCGCGCGTTGCCACTTACGCGCTATTATGCTCGCTAATGGAAATTAAGTTTTAGTTATAAGAAGAATAGACTTAACACAAGAATATGGAAGAGCTATACCTTTGTCTGCGCGCTAGTCATAATCGGGAGGTGCCTATGGGGGTCCTACGCCGCGTCTCATGTCACGTGTATAGGAAGCGGTTAACGGTTTTCTACTATAAGTGCGGTGGATATCAGGCTGTGGCAGAGCTTGCTGACTGTCGCGGACAGTCGCTGGTAATATGGTTAAAATCATAACAAATATTACGTCAAATCTAGCAAGCTCCTCCCGTTCATGACTAGCGTTATACTAGAGCTATAGCGTACGGTTCAGTATTCTTGTGTTAAATCTATTCTTGGTTATAAGCATTGCGTCATCGTTTTAGCGAAGGATTAGAAAAAAGTATCAGAATTGGGAATTTTTCTTTCGCTTCTGACCTTTTAGACATTTCATTCTCTTATCTATTTCGTAGTTATTAGTTATAGAAGAATATGTTTTCTGCAATTAAAGATTTGTTAGAGATTTCAAGGTATTTTTTCTATGAGATATTTTTCTCTTGAGAATTTTAAGGTTTAAAGATTGATTTCGGTATTTTAAAACCTTGTGACTGATTTTCAAGATTTTTTGGGAATTTTTAACTTTGATTTATTTCCAAGATATTTCGGAATTTGAAAAATTTGCGATTGATTTCAAAGATTTTTTTGGCAATTTGAAAACTGTGTGATTTATTTCCCAGATTTGTTGAGAATTTGAAATCTTTGATTGATATCAAAGATTTTTTTCGGAATTTGAGTACTTTTGTAATTTGAAATCTTTGTGGTTGATTTCAAAGATGTGTTCCTGATTTCTGAAAAAATATTTGTTCAAGAGCTTCGTGAAGCAAATTTTGGCTTGCACGCGAAGGACTTAATTTCGTTTTTCGGAGCCTTGCGCAAGTTGTAATCTTTAGGAAGAGGGTTAGGTATAGTTTTCTCTACAATACTACTCTCGCTGTGCCTACCACCAATTATACAATAGGATAGCCCTGATACCTGGTTTCCCTCTAGTAAGTTATATGGCGTGCAGCAATTGCAACTTGTTAATTTCTGTAAGACCATACGAAGTATATTTGGTGTAAACGGGCGTGTGGGAGACGGCTTATAGCAGGGGAAGGTCGTGAGTCACTGCGAGCGCGCGGGCTTCGAAAGATCGGGGATTGAATCACTCCGATAAATCCCTTCCCTATTAGAACACTGTCCGACAAAGTTTGGCTGCAGTCGCGTAACTCGAGATTGCCTTTATTGGGAGATTAATATATTACGTGGCGGTTTTGGCTCCAGATATTTATTTCCCTCTTATATCCCTAAACACGTATCCCGGATTACGATTAAATTACCGTTAAAATGAAAAATTAAGTTTAAAAAAATCGCTTCTAGATAGGGCTCGGCGTTTCGATAAAATTTGACCGTTTGATAAGGTGTTGCAAAAATTAAAAAACAATTAACAGCATTAGAGATAATAATCGTTCCCCAAAAATAAACATTTTCGATTATTTTGAAATGAAAGTCGGCAATATAGCTGTTATCACGAAACTAATCATATAAATTTATCAATAATATATTTTATTAATATAACCGTATATCCATTTAAAGTTGATTTATAAAGAATTTTAGATCGATTTAATCGATTATCCTTTATCCACGATTAACCGCTTATTCCGGTTTATCCGTGGGCATAATTCCCAAACTCGTAAGCGAGTTTTCAATTATTTTAACGAAGCGATTAACAAAAAATTCGATAAATATTGCTTCTAACTAGTATTTGCGTAATAGCATTTTGAAGATATTCGTGAAAGTAATAATTTCACCCTTATTCCGAATAATCGATTGTTCCGCCATCGTATTGTTCAAAATAATTCAAAGTTAGTTTTCCCGAAAAATATTATTAATTCTTTCTTCTCGCGTTTGTTCAAGAGATAAACGGTTAACCTAAAACATACCACCTTTTTAACGTATAACCGTTAGTGAAAACCATTTTTTTAGATAATGGGTTTAAAGATAAAGTATAAAATTATGAAACCGTAAAATTAACAAAAACGTTTAGGGTTAATCATAAATAATAGCAAAATTAGCAGATAATTTGATCCAAATGCCTAGCCCTAACCCTGAGTAGTATTCGCTAGAAAGTCTTAGAATCTCTCCTAAACGACGCATTACTCTTAATTCCGAATCTAAAAGTAAGATTAACAGCAGTACCGCAAAAACAGTTTCTTCTATAAAAAGACTCACCTAGCTGACCACTAATTATTACCAATTTAGCCACGAAACTAGTTTATAGCGCGTGATTTTTATGTTCAAGGGTTGATAACCTGGAGGGTGATTTGTAAATTCGACGATTAATAAAGTATGAGAGACCAATCTCAGTATTCTCACTATTAAAGTGAGGATGGCCTCAAAATGGAAATTGAGTAGAATTTTCAATTTTCGGAAAAATCATTAAAAAGGCATTCAAAATATATATACATATGTCAAAGAACCAAATTACCGCGCGACAGAAAAAAATATTTATTTTAAAATCGCCATCATATTCAAAATTTTAAATACATTGCGCTAATGTAAAGCATACAGTTGATTCTTGGACGTTCTTCCACGAGTGATAAGGCCGCTTTTTAGTAAAAGTAAATATAATCACATTATTTCAGCTTTCAACAGCGCATGTAAAGTAAATAATAGGCCTGCGTCAAACGCCCGAATATTACAAGCGCCGTTGAAGGCTGAAATAATATGATTGGCCCGATTTTATATTTACTTTATTCCAACTTAACCAAATTTTAGAAATTAACTTAACGCCAAAAACGTGTATAATAATTGTTTGAAAAAAATCTCAAATACGTTTTTTGGCACCGGTGATTCCGAAAATAAATTAAAAAGCTGTAAGTTTCCCTAAATATTTTGGATCAAGAAATAAGGGTGTTTTAACCCTTTTAAACGGCTTCCCATTCTCGGGACGAGAAAGGGTTAAGCAAGCTCGATTGTTATTCTACATTTAGTTTAACCCTTTGGCACCGAAAAGGGAGAATATAGGGATCAGAAGTCGTACAAATAAGAATTGCAGTAACGTTATCCGCCTTATATATACACCCCTTCACCCTCTGGCTGCGCTACGAGACCCCACGATTTCGGCCAACCACTATAATTAGGATCGTTAGACTAGAACCCCCCGTTGAGTTTTCGCGCGCCGATTGACGCGGTCATCTCATATTCCCCGCTTCGCTGATTAATCCGTTACGTAGTGACGTCAGAGGGGGTCGGTTTTTGCTAGACCCGATACGGGCCTAGGGGCATCTCTTTTCCCGATCTGTGATTCACTGTAGAATACTGGTTCCCGGACAACTAACCGACATGATACTGAGTAATACGGACATCTGCTAAATAGGCTAAAAAGTTGGTATATACACGCACCCAATGACCAGATTTCTAAGTCGAGTTTACATAAGGGAGACTGAAGGAAATCGTGTGTAATGCGCGATAACTTAATTTTAACATTTTATAGACACCATAAAATATGTTATTTAGGACAAAAAAAAAGTATTAAAATAAGTATTTTTAAATTTTGAACTTACGGGCTGACCACCATTTTGAATCCTGCTCGGAGAGAGCTAGGCATACGAACCAATCAAATCTCGTTTTTTTATTACAATACTTTATATACAAGCGGCAAGCCTCCACATTTCCCATAAAAATCCATATTAATTCAAACACAAGTATGTTTTCGGAGGCCCTTTGGATACCCTAGCGCCATCTAACATAACACATAATAACATTTTCCAAAAGTAAAATTCTGATTGGTTGGGGTCTCCTTTTCTACATGGAACAAGATGGTGGGCGATTTAAATAAATCGGGGGGGGGGGGCTAAAAAATTATTGATTTGAAAATTATTTAATAAAATCGCGTACCTGACCCAGACTAAACTCCCATCCCGTACGATCCCTTCTCTCCAGGTAACTGATTTTTATTTCTCGTCGGTAAAGATTCTAGGCATTATGATTATAGTTTGTGTGTAGTACCTCAGGTTCTTTAGGCTCGCATATTGATTAATACTATACCAAAAAACAAACGAGGGGTGTAGCCTATGAAGTGGATTGTAACTGTCTCCACAAATATGTTTGAGCGTAAATCTTTGACACGCACTTGGCCTAGGTGCGAATTTACGCTATTTGGACGATGTTCACGAGCGTTACGTAACGATCAAACAAAGTAGTCTGGACGTACTTTAACTCTTCACGCGACTTTAGACAAAGTAGCTAATGAAAACGTAGCTTTTGGAGAACGACGACACTCCGCGAGGTTTTCATTCTTCAGTTTTCAGTTTTTGGTAGTATAGAAAAAACCGGGGCACTTTGGCGGGGATTATAAAGCTACTGAATTCGTATGATGACTGTCTAGAAAAAAGTATTTTTATTCCTACTCTGCTCTATGGAATACTTTCCGATCGAGGGTCCCCTCTCTTTGGGACGGCGGCCGGAACGTTTTTGCATTCCGATTTGTCAGCGCTTGCAAAACTACGCTACCCCTTATCTCTATGATTTGTACATTTATATTTTAACGAGCATAGGCTTCGCTCGTTCTGTTAAAATTACGTGAAATATCACCGATCTGATGTCTCCTATTATTTAGGAACACTTAACCCGCCAAAGAATGAGATCATCTTTATTGGTCATGTCATGAATCAACCGTAAAGACTCACTCATACTTGGCTTATGCTTAAAACAGATATTAAATTAAAAAATATCATTGGGATATTTAAAGTTAAATGGATAAATGAAGGAAATCGTGTAGTACGCGATAACTTCATTTATAGATTTCTTACACCATAAAATAAATATGTTATGTAAAATTGCGAAAAAATGTTATTTAAATTAGTACATTTAAATTTCGAACTTACCGGTCGACCACCATTTTGAGTCCCACTCTGGAGAGAAGGGGATACGAACCAATCAAATCTCGTCTTTTTATTCCAATATTCTATATACTAGCGGAAAACCCCAAAAATGTGGCGCTATATTTCCCATTAAAACATTGATATCAATTCGAGCAAAAGTATCTTTTTCCGAACCACGTTGGAGACTGTGGCGCCATCTAACAAAACACGTAATAAGATTTGGTCAAAGTCGAATTCTGATTCTCTGGTATGCCCTTTTCTACA
The DNA here is from genome assembly GCA_963920705.1 of Odiellus spinosus. NCBI lineage: Eukaryota > Metazoa > Arthropoda > Arachnida > Opiliones > Phalangiidae > Odiellus > Odiellus spinosus. The sequence continues at coordinate 4,182,430 of OY987234.1, forward strand.
TGGAACAAAATGTTGGACGACAAATAAGTCGGAGCGGAGGTTAAACCTTTAACCTTAATTTTGGAGCTATTAAGCGGAGTAATTGAATATTTGTGTGGAGGAAGTGACTTTTATATTATTGCATTATTGTATTTTTTGTATCAACAAAATAGGGCTTTCGATTTTTTCCTTCAGGCTCCCTTTAAGAATGTGAATTAAGGCGAGTTCGGATTTCTGGCAGCACGAATAAAGACATTCCCAATTCCGTTACTGTTTATTCTCTAAGATTAATATCCAGTTAAACGTAGAATGCAACCTAAAAACAAGTGATTTTTTATCGATTCCTTATAGTTTAAATAGGCATAATCTAAAAGTAAAATTTTTTAAAAACAAATAAATTTCAAACTTACCCGGAAAATAGGCTTAGCTGGATTCATGGAGATCACCTCTTGTATTATAAGGATTGGCAACCAATGGCATTGATCGATGGCTCTTATATGGGGAATGCAGGATCTACATGATCAATGTCATTGGTCACCAGTCCTTATACGGGGAGTTCAGGATATCTCCACTATTCTAGCTAAGCCAATTTTGATGGTAAGTTTTAAATTTATTTCAAGTTTAATATTTGTTTGTAAATTTTTTTATTGATGTATTAGGCATATTTAAAAGATATGTAATTCCTTTAATGAAAAATTTACATAAAATATATTTACTGATAAGCCTAATTCATCCGCCCATGCAAAGAGCTATGTTATACGTTTTAGCCTAATCCGAGTACAAACTAAATTCATTTAACAATTATATCTGTATTTACATAATAAATTTGTTTATTCACAAACAATCAAGTCGAAAATAAAATATCTGAAAAAACAAAATGAATAAAAGAAGAAAATGGTTATAAGATTCTGAACATTATATTTATAAAGACTTGAAAGGAACATTTTGATCTAAAAATGCAAAAGCTTCTGAATTTATTTTTTGAATTACCGTATGCCAAAAAAACGTATTTGAGACAATTATTGGACAGGTTTTTGGTGTTTAAATTAATTTCCGAAGTTTCGTTAAGTTTCAATAAAAGTAAATATAAATTCGGGCCAATCATATTATTTCAGCGTTCATCAGCGCTTCTAATGTCTTAACATTAAAAGACTAGACCGTCGTTTGATGCCTAAGACCTTGGGTATCAAACGTCAGCCTATCTTTTAGTTAGGACATTACAAGCCCTGATTAACGCTGGAATAATATGATTGACCCAAATTTATACTTTAAATTTATACTTTAATTAAATTATAAAGCTGTTTCAATTATAGCTCCAAGTTTCCCTTTAACATCAAAAGCTTTTGATTTCATAAACTTTCGAAGCAAACATTATTATATACATAACACGCTATCATGCCTTCCCGATTTCTCTCACCGGCCGGGCTTAACCCGCGCTCTTCTATATAAAACCGTGTTTGAATATTTATTCCCTCATTTCTTACGGCAGTTAGGGATAGGGAGAGTAAAAAAAAGTTGGTTTACACGTATGGGGAAATACCCGTGAATCATATGAATGACGATATTAAGTTTCGATCATTTTTTATAACCAGCAAAACGCTTTCATAAATACAGGATTACTATATACCCTGATAACAAGTTAATTTTTAATTGATTTTGCCTGCTAAAATATGAGTAGAAGCCATACCAAAATTTACCAAACGTTTTTGTACTAATTTTACGTAATAACGAGGAGCTAGACACTTGCCAAAATAATGTACGCCTGATTTGGGTTATTTTTATGATATCTGTTTTCTTAGAATTACGCGATTTTTCTTTTAGATTGTGTTTGATTATTTCGTGATTATTTGATTGTTTTCTTGATTTGATTATTTCGCGATTATTTGATTTTTTCGCAATAATTGATTTTTCGTGATTTCTTGATTTTTTCGTGATTACTTGATTTTTTTGTGATTATTTAATTTTTGCGTGATTATTTGTGTTAAATTTGTATCGGCCATCACGTCGTGACGTCTGGTGGATAGAGATGAAGTTTTTTCGATTCGATGACGTATTTCGTCTTCTTGCACAATGCCGACGCCAACGCCGACGTCGCAGAGAATACAGTATCTAGACCCCACTAGGGTTGGGACTAGCTAAAAAACAACATGATTAAGAAATGTTATTTTGAAATGAAAGTCGTTATTAAAACTGATGTTATCACGAAAAATATTAGATCAATTTATCTATAAGGAATATATTTGTATTAGTAGTCTGGCCATTTAACGTTGGTTTAGAATTTTAATTAGAAATAAATCGATTATCCACGATTAACAGTTTATTCCAGTTTATTCGTGGTTAATTACCAAATTCGTAACAGAGTTTTTGATTAAATTAAAGAACATTTTAAAATAGTTTACCAAAAATACGATAAATATTGTTTCTAACGCGTATTTGCGTAATACTTTCACAGAATTTTGAAGATATTCGCGAAAATAATATTTTCACCTTTAGTCCGAATAATCGATGACCGCCATCGTATTGTTCAAAATAATTCGAAGCGATATTTCCCGTAAAATATAAATTATTCTATATTCTCGCATTTGTCCATTTGGTAAACGGTTAAACAAAAACAACGCATTTTTTAACGTTTAACCGTTAGTGAATACGATGTGAGTTTTCAGATAATTGTTTTAGAAGATAAAGTTTAAATTGGTAAAATTAACAAAAACATCGGGGTTAATCGGATATAATCGCAAAATTAGCAGATATTTTTATCTTTGAAGAAATAGTGACAGCCTCATTTTAATAAAAAATAAAGTTAAAAAGATATGATTTATTGTTTCATTTACTTTCTTCAAAAAAATGGTGGCGGTTTCACTTTTAAATTAATGTACATGGTTTGGGCCGGAACCTCAAATGGAAAGCTAGTTTGAAAGTTTGTGTATTATGACTAAATTATTCGTGTGTCACTTAGTTACGAGATCTTTTTTGCTAGAATAGTATTGCGCTTCTCCACCCAATAAATTATCGTGAAGTTCAACGTTCTAAGAATTAGCGTAATTTCAAATTTCGATTGGTAAGAGAAATAGTTTATAACTTAGTAATGCTTATAAATGGATGATATACAAGAATTTTTAAAGATGAGTAATTCATAATGTGAAAAATTTTATACATTAGAGTATTGATTTCATCTTGAAATTTTAAAGGGAGACTTCGAGCTAAAAATGGAATAGTTTTTGAAATTATTCTAAAGTTTGATTAAGTTTGAATGTTTAGTTAAGTATAAATTCGGTGTAATACCTTGTATTATAAATTTAATAGGTGTAATACCTTGTATTATATGTGTAATATCTCGTATTATAGGTGGAATATCTTTTATTATAGGTGTAAAACCTTGTATTTTAGGTGTCGTACCTTGTGTTATAGGTAGTATACCTTGTAATAGGATAATACCATTAAATACGCGTAAAACCATGAAATACGCGTAAAGCCTTGTATTACGCGTAAAGCCTTGTATTACGCGTAAAGCCTTGTATTACGCGTAAAACTTTGTAATACGCGTAAAACCTTGTAATACGCGTAAAACCTTGTAATATGCGTAAAACCTTGTAATACGCGTAAAACCTTGTAATATGCGAAAAACCTTGTAATACGCGTAAAACCTTGTAATACGCGTAAAACCTTGTAATACGCGAAAAACCTTGTAATACGCGAAAAACCTTGTAATACGCGTAAAACCTTGTAATACGCGTAATAACTTTTAATACTCCAGTACCTTGTAATAGCTGGTAGTACTGTATACTATTGTGCAATTCCTTGTAGTATTTGTATTACGGTGTAAAACCTGTAATTTGTAATACGGTGTAAAACCTGTAATTTGTTGTAATACGGTGTAAAACCTGTAATTTGTTGTAATACGGTGTAAAACCTGTAATTCATTGTAATATGGTGTAAAACCTGTAATCCATTGTAATAAGGTGTAAAACCTGTAATTGTAATACGATCTAAAACCTATAATTCATTGTAATAAGATGTAATAATACGCTCCGATGTAATAAGCTCCAATTCTTTGCAATACCGTGTAATATGCTATTGGTAATACGTTAAATTTCGTGGTAGTTACCCCTCCGCTATTGCCTAGAGAGTGGAAATACAGTTCACCTTCTTTAACAGCGGACCAAACAGCTTAGTGAGCTAAGTCTAAACTCTAAATGTTCCATTTAATAAGAGGTCATGTATTCATTATTGAATTTATTATAGAATCAAGTACTTTCGGTGGCGTAGCGTATCCCTAAATCAGGGTACCAGCTCGCGCATTCCCTTTCCCATCCATACCTCGTTAATCATTTTTGTCAGATTTGGAACCCCTTAGCCAATTCCAACTTCTACCGCTGCACGCTACCAGCTATGTTGCACCGCCGCCCTGGTCATTACGATGACGAACTCTCTATGTTAAAAGAGTGGTGCTTTTTTCCGTGATTTTCTATTCAACCCTCAATACACTTTGACGCGATTTTACTATGGGAATTTGGACAAGCTGTTAATAATAAATGTTAGGTTTCACCCGAAGGGTCATACATTCCAAAAAAAAAAAAAAAAAAAAAAAAAAACTTACGAGATTTCGTGATTTCATAGTTTCGCCAAAGATTACCCGATTTAGTCTGAGATTACGTAATTTCGGGATTTCCTTTAAGATTTTGAAATTTTCATGATTTCTTAGAAGATTTTGAAATTTTCATGATTTCTTTTGATTTCATAATTTCTCTTCAAAGATTTCGAGATTTATTCAGAGATTTCGTGATTACTCCTAAGATTTTCGTGATTACTCCTAAGATTTTCGTGATTTATTCAGATATTTCATCAGATATTTCGTGATTTCTTCAAAAATTTAATGAATTTGTGTGAAAGATTTCGTGATTTCACCAACAATTTCGTGATTTTGCGTGATGACTGTAAATAATTAGCATCGTTAAAGTGCGCTTCTTCGATTGAATTGGATTTAAATTTCTGTTAATTGGCATCGTTGAAGTTTGATACTTCGGTCGCATGGGTTTAAATTTTTGTTAATTGGGATTTTTATGTTTGGTATTTCTATCAAATGGGATTTTAAATTTCTGTTCGATAGTTGGGACTAATTTGTATTTTTTTCATGTCGATCGAATGAGATTCTGTCGAATGGGACATGAACAACTACAATTTTTATGTTCCTTGTAATTTATTACGTTAAATATTCGTGACACATTCGTGTCAAGAGAAGCCTAGGGGCTGCCATTTCATAGCGTTCCCGTTTTTAACGCAATATACACGAGTAGTTTCTCCATAAACCAGTGTAGCTCTTTTCAAACGAGCCTGCAACTTCGCTCCCCATTTGCCTTCTTCTCACTTGGCTAAATCAATAAGGACGATTCATAGGCCGACGGAATGTTCCGGCTAGTTTTTGAATTGATCTCTATTACAGCATCCCCGTCTCGTCCGTAGAGCCTATATGTACCGAGCTAAATATACTCATATTTCCTTCATCAAATCATCCTTTTCTCTTCCGCTCTCATCCCGCGCTCTTTCGCGCCGATTCCTCATTACTTAAGTGCGGAAAAGGCTTAACTACAAATATCAACTTTTCGCAAAAACGCATTTGGGATATAAGTTTAATTTAAATTATTTCTCTCTCTTACATTCTATAATGGAATTAAAGCTCGAAAACCAATAAAGGATGACTAAGGTAATACAATTGAGTTTCCTTCTAAAGGCGCGTTTTGAAATCAATATGTTTTGGGCCAAAAAAGTAACTTTTTCGCCATAACTAAGGTAAATTTCTATAGTTACTTTTTTGGCCCAAATCTTGAATGAAAACGGGGCTTAATTAAAATATAAGACATGAAACGGAAGCGTGGGAGAATGCAATAAAACTACAAGTGATTTTTTTATCGATAACTTATCGTTTAATAGGCCTAATCCATCAGTAAAAAAAATTGCAAACAAATATTAAACTAGAAATAAATTTAAACCCTACCCCGAAAAATAGGCTTAGATGGAGATCCTTGATTTCTTCAAATTGATGAGTCAACAAAGACCTGTCGTAAAGGCGAGATCTCAAAAGAATTCTATTGGTCGCTAACTCATCAATGCGAATAAATTCAGTATCTCAATGCCAATCCAACTAAGCCTATTTTCAGGGTAAGTTTAATATTTGTTTGTAAATTTTCATTACTAGTGAATTAGGCCTATTTAAACGATAAGGGATCGATAAAAAATCACTTGTTAGTTTGCATTCTACCTTCACTGCGTAAATGATTTGGTTAAACTTGTAAAGTATAAATATTATTTAACTCCATTTTAATTAAAGGAACATTTCAGTTACATCAGTGATTTGTAAATGGGTTAGATTCTTCTTCCTCTTCAAAATATCGACGTCAACCCATAATCCATCATCCGGCTACAAATTTCTTCGATAAAAATCATTTGTTTTTTAGGTTGCATTCGTTTTTTCATGAGTACAATGATTTGGTAAAACTTGTAAAATCTAAATAGTATTTAACTCAATTTTAAGGAACATTTCAGTTGCAGTGATTTGTAACTGGGATAGTTCCTTCCCTCTTCTCCTCAAAAACTCGCCATCATCCCGTAGTCCAACATCCGGTAACAAACTTCTCCCGTCTGTACCAAAATGTACGGGTGATTAGTCATCGTGCGGCTTCCTCCCTTATCTTTCTGCCGTTAGGTATATACCCGGGAGCTACGGGATGAACCGCTTTTGCGCGAACTTGCTTTTATTCTATCAGATCGTTCCCCGCCTCGCCTGTTCTCCTATGATTCTATTGTATATAAGCTAGTGACTAGGCTTCTAAAGGAAAGATGAAATTCGAAAAAATATATGGTCCGCAGGGGCCCGAAATTATAGCTTCGTGTGCTTAATGCATGCCGGCATTTCACAAAATATCCGAACTAATCTAACCCAATCCAACCTGTTAACTTGTTAGAAAAAAAGTAAATAAGCATTAATAACTAAACAATCAGCGAAATAATATAATTACCACTCAATTAATTTTTCTCTTGCGAACAATTGACTAAAAATATTAAGTTATCTCTAGCGAACTATAAATTCTCTCTGGCGAATTCTAAATGCTCTCTGCCGAACTCGAAATTCTATCTGCGAACTATAAATTCTATCTGGCGAACTATAAAATCACTCTATCGAATTTTAATTCCTCTCTACCGAACTCAAATTCTATCTGTCGAGCTCTAAATTCTCTCTGGCAAAATCTAAATTCTCTCTGGTGAAATCTAAATGCTCTCTGGCGAAAGCTAAAATTCTTTCTGGCGAATACTAAATTCTCTGCCGAACGCTAAGTTCTCTCTGGCGAACTATAAATTCTCTTTGGCGAACTCTAAATTCTCTCTGTCGAATTCTAAATGCTCTCTGGTGAGCTCAAAATTCTCACTGGCGAACTCTAAATTCTCTCTGGCGAACTATAAATTCTCTCTGTCGAATTCTAAATGCTCTCTGGCGAGCTCAAAATTCTCACTGGCGAACTCTAAATTCTCTCTGGCGAACTATAAATTCTCTCTGGCGAAAGATTAAATTATCGGTGGTGAACGCTAAAATTCTCTCTAACATAATCTAACCCAAACTAACCAAACAAAACCCTTGTTAATTGCAACAATTTTTCCGGGTACCAACGTTTTAACACTGATGTCAACCAACTTGGAACAGTGCGGTTGGTTAGAGTTTTTGAGTTGTTTGTTAAGCCATATTTACCTTTTTTCTTTTTAATGTATGATATTTTTAGAACGTAAGTTATGCTTACGATCATCGCTTCCTTCTCACTTTAGGGAAAATTGGCATTTATTTTACCGCGCATGTGTTTTAGAAAAAAAAAAAAAAAAAAAAAGGATCGTGTTTATTCATCACCTAGGAATAGAGAGAAGAATTGAAAGAATGACTGTCCTATTGGTTCTCGCTTTGAAGTTTTGCTGTAAAAGAGTAACGAGTATAGTTTCACAGATTTTTTCCTTTTTCTCTCCTCTTCCGAGCAACTGGGAGCGAGTGAAAGTGCACGGATGAAAAGAAAAATCATCGTAGACGCTCTGGGGAGAATATGATGCCCGCGCAGGGAATGAATCAGTGCGTTCCGTATGCTTTTTTCCTTTAAAGGCAGTATGAAGAAGAAACCCTAACCAAAAATTAAGTTGTAAACTGGAAAGCGATCATTTGCTTGAGCAACCACAGAGCGACCACTTAGTTGCGCAACGAAAGAGCGACCAATTGGTTGCTCAACGAAAGAGCGACTAAATGGTTGCGCAATGAAAGAGAGATCAATTGGATGAGCAACCAAAGAGCGACCAATTGCATGAGCAACCAAAGAGCAACCAATGGGATAAGCATCCAAAGAGCGACCAATTTATTGTGCAACCAAAGAGCAACTAGTTGGTTGAAGACTAAAGAAAGAGCAAAGGTTGAGAAACGTAAGAGCAAGCTATTGGTTGAGCAACGTAAGAGCGACCAATTGGTTGTGGAACGTAAGAGCGACCAATTGGTTGAGCAAAGAAAGAGCGACCAATGGATTGCGCAACGGACAAGCGACAAATTGATTGAGCAATGGACAAGACACTAATTCTATGCACAACGAAAGAGCGACCAATTAGTTGCGCAATGAAAGAGAGACCAATTGGTTGCCCAACGAAAGAGCGACCAATTGCTTGCGCAACGAAGAGCGATCAATGATTGCGCAACGAAAGAGCCACTAATGATTTCGCAACGGAAGAGCAACCAATTGGTTGTGAAACAAAACATAGAGCAATTGGTTGCGCAAAATTCTTTCTCCGCTTTTTTCTGTTGCGAAGATGAGGCAAAAGATCATGCAACGTCATCATCTAACGTCCTAGCGTAAAGTTAAAATCCTTTGATTTTTCACTTCTTCCACCCTTTAAAACGATGGGCCCTATTCTTCTATTCACACGCGGGCGCGAGCAATTTTCTTCTCCTTTTTTCCCGACCGCACGCTTGATTCGAGGAGAAAAAATAACATTGGGGCTCAAATTCGTTGAATATTTATTTATCTTCTATAGTGATAGCACTCTGATCATAGCTATTCTCCCGAGACGATGATAGTGATGAGGGAGTGATCTATCCTCCAGAGATTTAAAGGATATACGTCAAATATCGTCATCCACTACTAAATATCTTACGGTTTTGGTTGAAGGATATAGGCCTATTTATGCCGATTATATCCGAGAATGGCAGGTAACAGGAATTCAAAGAATATTGCCTTTAATATTGAAAAAAAAATATATATATATGGGCCTAACCATTCAATTTTAAGTTTTATTAAAAAAAATTATATCTGTTCATTTCAGGATGTAATTTAATATCTGCCCATGATTTCTTAGTAATATCTGTCACAAATAGCCTTCCTTCCTAGTGGGACAGCCCAACTGGATTTTTAAAATTTAAAAAGCTAGAGTTCTCAGCTAACTATACTATCGGATTTCGAATTTTCACTTTTCATAGCGTTACATAATTTTCATTATAATACCGCCAGAAGCTTATTAAACCATCCTTTGCAGTCAATTAATCTAATTTTTCAACTCTCTGATAGGTGAATTTTCCTCTTTTACTAGCTCATAGGAGAACTACTTCATACCCCATCTCCCCATGGAAAACTGGAAATTCTCTCTCTCTTTTCTGGGGGAGGGGCTTCTAGACATATTGGATACTTAAGATTTATTCCCAGACAATCCTGTATATAAGAAAGATCCCGAACTCTAGCGGTCCCATGCATGCCCCATGTTTCAATACAAGGCGAATTTACGTGACTCTTTAAAGGGAGAATGCAACCTAATTACAAGTGATTTTTTTATAGATTCCTTATCGTTTAAACTAGAAATAAAAAAACTTACATGGAAAAAACTGAATGGCCTCCATGTAAGGTCTAGCGACCAATGAGCAAAGGCCCGTCTTTCACACGAGATCTCCACGAGACTTAAAATCGCGCTCTATTGGTCGCTAGACATTACACGCGAGGAAATCAGTATCTCCATTTCGTCTTTTCCGGATAAGTTTTAAAATTATTTCTAGTTTAATAGAAAGTCATAGTATCCACTTTTTACGGAATCGAATGAAATAAACCTTGGCCAAGGAACTCTACCCACAAATATTTTGTCCATATAGGGTTACTTTTGGCGTGACAGTCAAACCGAAACTCCCGCTTCAAAAATATCTACCGTTAGGAGGCGTACTAATCGTAATTTTGCAGCCTTACCCCATCAGACACGGGTAAAGAAACCACGATAATAATAGACTTTAAGGAAGGATTTCATAGGCTTCTGATATCATCATTGCAGTTTGAAAATAATGGAAAGGGTCGGCCTCTCTCCCAACTTCCGACAAATGTTTGAAGTTTCAATTAAAAAAGGCTCGATTTTAACCAAAACCGAGATAAAATCGTAAAAGCGGATCCTAATGGGAGTCGAAGTTGAAAATTGAGGCTGGAAACGGAGAACGGATAAAAAGGGTGGGTTGAATCCAACAGTCACCGTCGAATAAGATTGGGGTTTTCTCTACTATTTTGCGGCTAGCTCCCACAAACTCCATATACATGTATAAAAAGATAACTAGAAGAGAAAGGGTAGATAACTGGAGCTAAGTTTTTCTTATCTTAAGCTAAAATCTCCCAACGCGGTTATTTCGTTTTGTAAGCCTTGTACTGCTATTGGATTTAATCGAGCCGCGGCAGATGGCTTGTACAGTTTTGAAGCCCACCGTATGAGCGATAAGGGAAACGCCACTTAATCACGTCAATAGTCATTGGATTTTGGACGCCCGCATTACGAAACGGTAAATAATAATGAGGAGGAAATGAGATACACTAGGCGGGTAATTGTATACTCAAAATTAAAGGGAAGTGGGAAAAATACGCGTGTTATAGATAGGGCTTGGAAGTTTGAATAAATTATTTTCTAATATTGCGATTATTTAAATTTACCGTTTTATCATTTATCTTTAAATCTAGAAAAAAACACACCGTTTTAACCAACGGTTAATTGTTAAAAAAGAAAGTATGTTTTTGGTCAAACGTTTATCCATTGGACAAAGACGAGAAGATTGAACGAAAATTTCACTTCGAATAATTTTGACCAATACGATGGCGGTCATCTATTATTTGGACTAAAGGTGAAAATATTATTTCGGAAAGTTCTGAAAAATTCCGGAAAGCTCTCAAAAATTTCGTAGAATTCTGGAAAATACTAGAACATTCTGGAAACTTAATTTAAAAAAAAATATTTTCTGTTTAAATAATGAATTTTCAGCTCTATGTCCCGTCATTTTCCGCGGGGTTTTGCTAGTGGAAAAATATTAGTATATTGGAAGTTGTAGAAAATACTGCCACTTCGCCTAAATTATGCTATGCACAACTCGTTGGCCCACGTCACGTGTGTGGATGGAAGAGAAACTTGCAGGGGCAGCGCGCCATTGGGTTACACTCTTTACGCGCCGATCTGTTAAGAGATGTAGCTATCGTAGCTCCCACTCTGAGCCTATTCTGATTGGCTAAGCTATGACGAGAGAGACAAACTAGGCGGTAACCCCGCCCCTCATGCTTCGAGACTTGACGCGTTTCGCATAGCAACGGCTGCAATACGTGGATAGGTACGAGAGCGAGCTAGAGTGAGGCGCAGGCGCGCCAGCTATAGTGATAATTCATCATTATATTTGTACCCCAATGGCGTAGCCTCTGGAAGTTGGTTTATGAGTATGGAAATTTCGAATTCGTCAATTGGAAGCTGTAAAAACAACTGGCACTTCGCCTAAATTATGCTTTACAACTCGTTGGCCCGTGTGTGTGGATTGGAGAAAGGTATAGTTGCCATAGAGCTTTCTCGGTCTCTCACTGATAAGATCCCAAAAATTATCCTCTGAGTCACATCCCAGCTTTCGCTCCTAATCTCGGCGTACTATGTTACTTCTCTCTCTAAGCCTGGGTAAAGTTTCTTCGATCTCAATATCCCTACGGTCTGGGTATATTTCCGATGCTTGAACAGCCCACTCTCGCTACCTAGGTAGTGCGTTCGAAAAATAGTCTTTTCTTCCCCTCGAAGCGTATCGTTGTCCCGGTTGCGATTCAACGTGACTAAGACAATATAACTAAGCACTGGTTAACTCTTAAGGCCCATTTACAAAAGAGTGGAAAGCTGAAGCGTAATCTGATTCATGGAGCAATAACAACAAGAGGCATAGGTCCATACATCGTTTAAAAATGAGATTTTGGAACCTATGCCTCCTCTTGTTATTGTTCCATGCATCGGCTTACGCTTAAGCTTGCCGCTCTTTTGTAAACGGGCCTTTACGAATACTGATAATGTAAGCTTTAATATAAAGGTTATTTAAGAAAGAAAAATCTTAAAAAAAAAAAATCTTGGATATAGATTATTTTTTTAACTTTATTAAATAAAGGTTTGAAATATGAAATATAGGTTCGGAATTTGACATAAATTATTTACAAAATTTGCGATTAATTTCTTAGGGCTAAATATGGAACAGGTTTGAATTTATTTTCGGAAACGTATTCCAGAATGTTTTCGGAATTTTTAAACACGTTTTTGGTGTTTAAATTAATTTCTGAAGTTTGGTAAAATTTCAAAAAATTTAATTTAAATTTGGGTCAATCAATTTATTTCAGCCTTCAACAGCGCTTGAAACGTTTTAACATTAAAAGAATAGGCCGGCATTTTATGGCCAAACGCCGGCCTATTCTTTTAATGTTAGAAGAAATTACAAACGCTGTTAAAGTACACATGCAACATCACTCAATTCGAGCCTCGTCTAATTGTTCTCGCAATTCCTTTTCAAGAATTGAAACAAAATACACTCGCATGACGTAAGTTTTACGATTGAATTTACTCTCGCTATAGAAAATAACGCTAAAAAGTCCGTTTTGATTCGTGGCTCCTGGTAAAAGTTTAAACGAAAATGTTTCGCGATATTTTTTATTACTATTAACTAGATCTTATATTATAATATTATCTAACATCTATGGTGTTAAAACAATAATGGCTGAAATACAGCCCTACACGATGAACATGTACAATCGAAAATTGGGATAACTGACACTTTTAGTTAAAGGGAGAATGCAACCTAATTACAAGTGATGTTTTATCGATTCTTTATCGTTTAAATAGGCCTAATCCACCGATAAAAAGTTTACAATACAAATATTAAACTAGAAATAAATTTAAAACTTACCCTGAAAATAGGCTTAGCGGGATTCATGGAGATCCTGAATCGCGTCCGTGTAAGGTCTAGCGACCAATGAGCAAATGCCCGTCGTTCACGCGAGATCTCCACGAAACTTTCGTCGCGCGCGATTGGTCGCTAGACCTCACACGCGAGGAAATCAGGAGCTCCATGAATCCCACTAAGCCTATTTTCAGGGTAAGTTTTAAATTTATTTCTAGTTTAATATTTGTTTGTAAATTTTTTAAATAGTGGATTAGGCCTATTTAAACAATAAGGAATGGATAAAAAAATCACTTGTTGTTAGGTTGCATGCTCCCTTTAAGGCAAATTTTTAGTTTAGGCCAATGCCTACAATTCCTACACAAACACCTATTTATGAGTTTATATTATTATAATGCCTATTTATCTCAAACATACTATGTTTAATAACCATAGTTTATATCCAAAAAGAATACTAATCTACTTAACAATAGATTAGGACTAATTTTGGAGACACGATACGTAGCACTATCATCATCGGATGATTCAACTTCCCATGAAATATAATCTTTTTGATCAGAATTACCATTATTTGTGTCTCTTTCGAGTTCAAACACGTATAGGGCTGTATTTCAGCCAATTTTGTTTTTAACACCTCAAATGGGCTAAAATTATAGTTTAAGATCTAGTTAATATTAATAAAAATACCGCGAAACATTTTCGTGTAAACGTTTCCCAGGAAACGCGAATCAAAACGGACTTTTTAGCATTATTTTCTATGGCGAGAGTAAATTTAATCGTAAAACTGACACAGCTCCTTCGGATTTTTTTCAATTCTTGAAAAGGAAAATCACCTGTTTGGCACGACATGAGGTTCGAATTCAGCCAGGTTGCATGTGTAATTTAATATTTGATCATAACAAGCGCTGTTAAATTACACTTGCAACCTGTTTCAATTCGGGCCTCATCCAATTATACCAAACTTCAGAAATTAATTTATACAATAAAAACCAATAATAGATAAATATATAAAAAGCTCAGTTCGGCTTGATCAACTTGTTAGTTTAGCGGCCGCGTCACTGTAGACGTCACTCATCCCCTAGAGTTCCGGATGTAAATAGAGCGCAGGCGCGGAGAAAGCAGGCGTTAAGCTTGAGAGTGAAACTAGATATCTTTAGAATTTTGTCATTCTGACTGCGGGCGCCGTGCTTCTGCACAAGAAACGTCACAGGTGACGTCGACGCTCAACTTACGAAAAAGGACTCCTCCCTTTTATATATTTATCTATTGTTTGAAAAAATTCTCGAATACGTTTTTTGCCATGGAGATTCCCAAAATAAATTCAAAATCAGTTTCGAATTAACCGTAACCTTTCTCTTAATTTTACCGTTTTATCATTTTATAATTCACGTGACTAAACTCAGCCAATCGGGTACCTTTTTTTCAAGCTTTTTAGCTCTTGGAAAATTTAAACGTTATAATTTTAGGGTCTATTGACCGATTTACAAGGCTTAGTTCATTATTCAGTCCGTCAATTAAGTTAAAATCAAATGCTTTACCATGAGTCAAAACTTATGGAGAATAATATGCAAAATTCTACACCTATGAAGATAAATAGGAAAATCTAGTACCAAAAACAAATCTAGTTCATAAATTATTTAAAATCAAAAATTTACGAGGTGATTTGAAAGAATAATCTCCATAAACCCGGGCTTAACCTCTCGCCCGCTCTATTATCTAAAACGCTATTATGACGCAGCGGTGCTACGAGGAATGACGACTTACGATTCGTTTTAACCAAAAATTTGGAGCTTAAACTAAGTAACTCCAATTTCTACTCATTTCAAGCTCAGAAAATATAGTTTGTAAAGCCAGTAATAATGCTTAAAAAAGCTATCAAATAATACAAAAAATTATAATTTAAAAGGAAACTTGGAGCTAAAAATGGAATAGGCTTTGAATTTATTAACGGAATCACCTGATTTCAAACAAATTTGCCCACGTTTTTGATGTTTAAATTAATTTCTAGAGTTTAGTAAAATTTCTATAAAAGTAAATATAAATTTTAGCCAATCACATTATATCAGCCTTCAACAGAGCTTGTAATGCTGAATATGCCAGCGTATATTCTTTTAATGTTAGCACATTACAAGCGCTGTTGAAGGCTGAAATAATATGATTGGTACGAATTTTTATTTAGAATTTATTTTAAACACCAAAAAACTTGTCTAAAAATGGTTTTGCAAATTGTCGAATACGTTTTTTGGCATCCGGTGATTCCGAGAATAAATTCAAAACCTCTTCCGTTTTTAGCTCCAAGTTTCCCTTTAACTTTTTTAAACGTTTTCAAGAAACTGTTTAAAAAAATTTAAAGTTTTGTTTCGAACGCCTCAATCCAGAGGTATAAAATTTTGAATATGATAAAACTGAAAACTAGAAAAAAAAAAAAAAAAAAAAAAATGGTTATACCCGCCTCAGACGAGACAAAGTTAGCCGATTTAATCAGATTTAACCGATGTTTACATAGCATTCTCAGTTCAATAAACCTCGATTAATTATGCCTCGTCTTCAGAGGGTATAACAGCCTCCTTTTATGCCTTAATGCATTTTTTTTTAATTTATTCTACGATTTTGAAAATTTGTTATTATATATTTTTTCAACTTGATTTTGCCAAAAATGTTAAAAATCTGAATGTTAAACTTACAATTATTTCGCTCTCAGATCGTGAAAATTTTTGCCCTATATAAATGTTGGTGAGATGGGGAGTTTTCCAAAAAGGTGGCGGTGCGGGGTGCGTTTAAAAGGCGAGAAGAATAATCGTTCCTGAGAGACAAATAAACGACTTTAATCTTTAATAAAAAGGATGGACCAAGAGTTTATCACTTTGGAAACAGCGGGAGAGAGTTGCTCGGAATAGAAAGCTTCGAACATAATTCTCGGGATTTTTATTATTATGATCCCCATTTTTGAAACGGAACTCCCGAGTGGACAATACATTTAAAGGTAGAATAAAGTTTGAACTTGATCATTTTTCAAAGGAAAGTTTGAGCTAATATTTTCTTGGGAGCGATTCAAATACTTTCATAAACATAATCCAACAGACAAAAACCTTTCCAAAGATTATAATTTTCTTAATTATACTGAAAAAGGTTTCCAACTACTAGAATCTGCACGCTGCCATGAGGAACACTGGGAATCAGGTTTAAATTTCAGCGCGTAAACAATATTTGGCCCCACAATCAATATTTTATAAATTGTTTTCAGACAGGGCGGACCTTAGTAAAAATATACCAAGTTGTGAAATAAACGTAACCGAAAATAAACAACAGTAGGCATTAAAAGACTGGTTCTATTATACTTAATTGGGATTAACATTAAATACATGTGGGGAAAAGTGTGAAACTAAAACTAGCAGTCATTAAGAAATCCAATCAAGTGACTCTTTTCCCCACTCGGTCTACATTCCACTCTATTGGGTCAACCATATCATATATACCAAATAAAACACGAGCAATTTCAATGTCAATCCGGCTTAAGAAAATTTGTCAATTGTGGCATGAATAACCTGGTTCGATCTGCGCATGCGCACACGCAACAATTTCGCGCGAAATACATTTGCGAAACGAGCGAGAATTCTAAAAACTTAATTTGAAAGCCCGTGCTAGTTATTGAAATCAATTCTTACGCTACTGTTCGCAAGTTTGCCAGAAGATTACAGTATTTCCCCATACATAAAGCCACAAGTAAATCATCATGATTTACCTGTGATAAAGCTGATTCTCCCAAGAATATCAAAATTGCTTTATATTTTGCAAGTGATTTCCGACTTCAAATATAGTAGACTACACATACTCGCGTGCTGGCGAACTCGATTTTACGCGTGTCACAAATGCACTTATCCTCCTTTGATTAAAAGACGTTATTATGCTTAAAACGTTGCAAAATTGAAGCTTAGCGGGTTTTACACGAACTTATTTTTAGACATTCGGAAAAATTAAAAACAAGTCAAAATACACTGTTTCCAACTTCGCTAGAAGGAACAGTTCATCCCGGTACGTATAGCGGATTCTCACCTTTATTTATATTCTTCAATCCACCCCAAGTTTGCAGCAAGCCTAACCCTATACTGCCCCTTATACCTTAGGTTTTGGACTAAATGATATGGAAAATGGCTTAACGCGTGCAGCAAACTAAAGCTGGTATTAAACGGTCACATTTCTTTAAATTTTTTGACAATTTATTAAATATCTTTTAAACTATCTCGAATTTCAATTTGATTTTTCAACTGTATTATTAATTAGATTAAGTGTAACAATTATGATATTTTTAATTATAATATAAATTAATATTGCGTTTCATATATTTACCTATGGTTTTTCCGATTAATTGCGCTTAAGCATATTTATTTCGCTAACTTCGTAAAACTAATTACTCTTACTTTTAGTTAATTACTAAAATAACTTTGTTATCGAAATTTATTCTCACTTTAGAATTCAATTCTGGTCCTTAATTTGCGGCATAACCCTCAAGCGGAAGCGTAATAGATTCTATTTACGTATTGTAAAGTTTTATGTTATAAATTTACGACGATCCACGACGATCGTGAGAAGGGTGACCCACATGAGATTTAAATACCTTGATACAAAAAGGAAATATTACGCAAATATGACAGTCACGGGAGGACGGTTATCATTTACTCGTGATAGGCCTTTACCGAAGTTGAGCTTTCGAATCAAATATAGTTACGAACTAAGCTACGGTCACAGTCATACCGTTATTCAAATAGTCAGAAATCGTTTTAAGCATCGATTAAGGTGCCATAAACCTGCGTCTTAGACCACTCGGCCACTCTACCCGCGAACAAGCCGCGCAAACGAAAAATCTGGGAGCGGGGATTTTTTCTTTTGATGGTTATTTTTTCGTTTGAGAAGAGATTTCACCCGACAAATAATTTTGGGTGATTTTGGCGCCTCCCAAATTTTATATATGTGATATACATGATCAAATTCAAGCCCTTATTTCGTACAGAGTCACTTACGAATAATTGCCCCCGTCAGAAATAATACCGATCCAAGAAAATTCGATCAAATTCGACAATTTTCGATCATTCATTTTTCGCTCAATAAGTAATATCAAGAATCCACTCAGGTTCCATATGAATATGGGAGGGCCACGATTCAATAAACATCCTTCCAAACTTTGAAGCAAAAGTTCGTCCGCTTCGAATCGATTTTTCAAGTAAATCGCTCCTGACATAATATTTTGGGTAATAACAAGTTGGGAAACCAAAATATAACCTCCCCGAGCCCGACGTTAAAGTAATCTAACCTAACCCTACCTAAAATAAAAGATGAAAAGAAATGTAGAGTATTGGATGAATAGAGGAACCAGCGTGCACTCCAATTATTATTCTCTATTTTACGGAATATAAGTATTTTCCCTTAACCTCAAGGATACAGAGAATGCAAAAGTGTGTCATGCGTTACCCATAATTACATGCGACAGGTCGTAGACTCTTTAATATACACACCAATTGAAATGTCCTGCGTTACGCATAATTATATGCGGCATGGCGTAGATTACTTAATAGACACACCAAATGAAATTTATTTTCGAAATAAATATGTAAAATACATTTTCTTATAATATAAATTATCATTAGAGCATAGGCGGTACTGTGTGATTATCTTTGAGATAATCCACTGATTTGATAAAGACGAAGGATTTAGTCTGGGATGGCAATGAAGACAAGGAATTAAAACGACGAAGATTTTGTAGCAAGTTCCTCTTAGACAAACCAAGAAATATTGTAGACTGAATGTTCCATTTACAACCCATTTTCGGTAGATGATCGACAATTACTTCCGGTACAGTTTTCGTCTAAAATTCTTCTTTTGACGTGCTAATAGAGGACCATTACTGATATTTTCATCATGCAAGTGATCCCAGTCATTGGAAGAATCCAAGGATTGAGCTGGTTGAGAGGTTATTTTCCAAACCGGTTACAAGACGTTAGCTTCCACTCCTATGATAAAAAAATATCTTAAAAGACTGAAAGTAGACTAATTTCCATACCGTTAGAATAGCTCCTTTTATGTTTACAATTACGAGGCCGTATGAAGAACTGCCGAGCTTTTACTGACTGTAGATTTCTCATATGTCGAGTCCGAAAACACTAACTGCTTGCACGTTTCAATTCTTCGTAGCCGGGCCGTCTCTTTCTTGTGATAAATGAAAGCCGTGTCGCTGCTCTGTTGATTTCAAATGGTGATAACATTCTATGCTGGTTGATTATCTCCCTTAAGTCATTATAGCTCTCTTTCGTCTGGTCTGGCCTCGTCTCCTCTCGTCTCGAAGATCACTGAACACGGCTTATTTCGATTATGAAAAAAATCGGAAATGTTTCTTGGTTTTATAGTGGAGAAAATCAGAATTAAGACAACTGAAATTAGCAATCTTTGGTAATATGTAAAATAGCCCTTACACGAACAATTTAAGTAAAGCAAATTATCAAAAAAACGCCAAATAAGTCAATTAATTAAAATTAAAAATATTAATCTTACCACTACCAAATAGCGGGCAGAAAACACAGACATCAAGATAACATTAGCAAAATAAATTTTCAACACCGGTAATCCTGAGAACTAGATTCTACAAAATCTTCCTGAATAATAAATTTATTTTAATCTAAAAAATATAAAATCTTAAAAAAAATATCTATTCAAATAACATATTGATAAACCAATTAAAATTAGATGCGAAAAACATTTAATCTCGATATGAGATTAAATACACAAGGTCAAGGTTCTTCTTTTAAAACCATATCAGAATTTTGACGGTTGTAGAGTATTTGTAGACCAAGTAACGTGAAAAGGCAAAATGTTATATCAAATTGAACCTATACATGGCTTCAGTATACAACACAAGTTGTGAAACAAACGTTATTTTACGTGACTACACACTAGCTAAAACGTCACCGAAAATAAACGACAGTAGGCATTAAAAAGCATAGTTCTACTATACTTAATTGGGATAAACATTAATTTCATGTGGGGAAAAGTGTGAAACTAAAACTAGCAGTCATTAAGAGATCCAATCACGTGATTCTTTTCCCCACTCGGTCTACATTTCACTATAGGGTGAACCATATCATATATACCAATTAAAACACAAGAAAATTCAATGTCAATCCGGTTTAAGAATGTTAGTCAACTGTAAATTGTGGTATAAATAACCTGGTTCGATCTGCGCATGCGTACACGCAACAATTTCGCGTGAAATACAATTGGAAACGTGCGAGGCTTATAAAATATTAATTTGAAAACCCGTGCTAGTTATTAAAACCAATTCTTACGCCACTGTTCGAAAATTTGCCAGAAAATTACAGTATTTCCCCATACATTAAACTGATTTTCCCAAGAATATCAGAATCGCTTTGATATTTTGCACGCGTAAAGTGGTTTCGGACTTGAAATTTAGTGGGCTACACATACTCGCGTGCTGATGAACTCGATTTTACGCAAGTCACAAATACACATATGTTCCTTTGCTTAAATGACGTTATTATGCTTTAAAGGTGTGCAAAATTGAAGCTTAGCTTGTTTACACGCACTTATTTACTTTAGACATTCGGAGAAATTGAAAAAAAAAATTAGAACTCTAACGTTTTGGCCATTTAGATCTACCAAACATACCAGCACGCGTTCTTCGTAAATCTATTTATATCTTTACGCTGATGACGTGAATGCACCAATTAATATCCTTAAGAGAGCGCATTAGACGCGATAGATGCAAGGAAGTCGCCTAGACATTAATGGCGTTTTGCGCGAGAAATTGCAAATATTAATGAAGAATTTACTTCAAATCCAGCGTTTCTTGTGAATTATACCCTTGCGTATACGCGGCATTTTCGTGCGAAACAAATTCGTAAATATAGCAAACACGCGAGCAATTGAAAAAATGAAATTGAAAGCGCGTGCTAGAAACTTGTTCTTATAACAAAGTCCCAATACATTGTTTCCAGCTTCGCTAGGAAGTAAGTTTATCCCGGTACATAAAGCTAATTCTCTCAATATTCAGCCGAAAAGAAAAAAATAATACTAGAAGTCTGTTGCAGACTTCCAGTCCCTGTACTCGGCCGGTTATTCTATTAAATACAAGTTTGTGGCAGGTTATTCAACATGTAGACCTCAATTATCATGTCTCCTATCCTACGTGGTAATAGTTGGTTTGTTATTCAATGGCGAATTATTAAAGATTGGGTTTAAAGCACATTTCAGTCACGGAACTCAAGTACATGAAAATCAAAGTAGGTAATGGAGAAGTTTAAGTTAGATATACGGGTACATTCGCTCCAAAAGTCAAGTGCAAATCACCCATAAGACCTTACATTATATGAGGCTTTTACGCAGGCCTTAAGGTTATGTACAAGTACGAAGCCCAAACACACGTGTATTAGCTCTCCTCGACACCGAGGTAAAGGAGGTATCACTCCACGGAGAGAAACGCCAGTCGAAGCAGCTAAGAGCCGCTGTCGAATTACCATCACACTAGTGAATTGGTACGGCGAGCGAAAAGGTAACCAGCTCTTCTCTGACGGCCGAAATAGTATTTCACGCTTTTATATATGCGATAAACAAAATAAAAAAAACACCTACACATTTTAATAACTGAGGCTAAGCTAAAAAAATTAAATCAATCAATTAAAATAGATAAAAAACAAGACTACTTCCATATGCGTAGAAGTTGAACTGAATTAGTTTTCCAATCCACCCTGAGTTTGCAGCAAGCCTAAGCCTACAATACCTTTATACCTATGTTTTTGGACTAAATGGTACATGGAAAATAGCTTAACGCGTGCTGCCAACTCGAGCTGGTATTGAACACACAAATTTCACAAAATTCTTAGACAATTTCTTAAATATCTTCTAAAATAACATTTAATTTTAATTTAATTTTCAGCGAAATTATTAATTAGACTAAGTTAAGTAATTTAAGAAATTTTAATTATAGTTTAAATGAACATTTCGTTTCAATTCACTGAAAGATACCACGCCATAAGGCTACAACGCGTTAGTGTAAAAAAAGTGGTATATAAGGCGATCGAAAAACATTAATAGGTATCTGTAACTTAAAGCTGTGAAGAAAGGGGAACCCACCCCCTGTTCAATGTCTGGAGGTAGTTATTACACCAGGCGCTCAGTGTAGCTACGAACGAAAATCTGACCCGTAGAGGGAGCGAGTTGATGATTGATGTGGACCATATTAGTGAGGGACGCCTCGCTAATATGGCCCGCTGAGATCGGAAACTGGAGGTTGAACCTTGGTGCGTTAGGATGGTCGGAGGTGATTATAACAGTGGGAGACGTCCCATTGTGTATAATCGCCTTCAACTGCCCAGCATCGAGGTTTGATGTGGATGGTGGAAGGCGATAATATGCAATGGGAGACGTCCACGGTTGCATAAAATCGCACGACACCTGAAGCTTATCCATGTGGCAGCCTGATTATAGGAATTCCCGTTGAACGGAATTGAACGATAAGATGGCATGTTTACGTCTTGAGTCCCAAGATTTTTGCTCTACGTGCTAGGATATCCGGTTACACAGGATATCCGCTTACACCGGAAGTGACAGACACACAGACACACAGACACACAGACACACAGACACACAGACACACAGACACGACGAACGTAAAACCTCCCCGTGAACAAGTTCACTCGGGGAGGTAAAAATGGAGCCGACCACTCGGCCACTCTACCCACACACAGCCCACATAAACAAAAAAATCATAGGAAAAATAACAATAATCCTTAAACTCCTAAACTGCATGATAGAGCTGAGATTTGAACCCACGCCTCCGAAGAGACTGGTGCCTAAAACCTACGCCTTAGACCACTCGGCCACTCTATCCACACACAATCCACCCAAACAAAAAAATCATAGGAAAAATAACAATAATATTTAAACTCCTAAAGTTCATAAACAGGGTGGGATTTGAACCCTCGCCTCCGAAGCAACTGGTGCCTAACACCAGCGCCTTAGACCACTCGGCCACTCTGCCCACACACAATCCACCCAAACAAAAAAGTCATAGGAAAAATAACAATAATCTTTAAACTCCTAAAGTTCATGATAGAGGTGGGATTTGAACCCACGCCTCCTAAGAGACTGGTGCCTAAAACCAGCGCCTTAGACCATTCGGCCACTCTACCCATACGATCCACAAAAAACAAAAAAATCATAGGAAAAATAACAATAATCTTTAAGCTCCTAAAGTTCATGATAGAGGTGGGATTTTAACCCACGCCTCCTAAGAGACTGGTGCCTAAAACCACCGCCTTATACCACTCGCCCACTCTACCCACACGATCCACAAAAACAAAAAAATTATAGGAAAAATAACAATAATCTTTAAGCTCCTAAAGTTCATGATAGAGGTGGGATTTGAACCCACGCCTTCGAAGAGACTGGTGCCTAAAACCAGCGCCTTAGACCACTCGGCCACTCTACCCACACACAATACACCCAACCAAAAAAATCATAGGAGAATTAACAATAATCTTTAAACTCCTAAAGTTCATGTTAGAGGTGGGATTTGAACCCACGCCACCGAAGAGACTGGTGCCTAAAACCAGCGCCTTAGACCACTCGGTCACTCTACCCACACGATCCACAAAAACAAAAAAATCATAGCAAAAATAACAATTATCTTTAAAGTCCTAAAGTTCATGATATAGGTGGGATTTGAACCCACGCCTCCGAAGAGACTGGTGCCTAAAACCAGCGCCTTAGACAACTCGGCCACTCTACCCACACACACCCCACCCAAACAAAAAAAAAATCATTGGAGAAATAAAAATAATCTTTAAACTCCTAAACTTCTAGATAGAGGTTGGATTTGAACCCACGCCTCCGAAGAGACTGGCGCCTAAAACCAGCGCCTTAGACAACTCGGCCACTCTACCCACACACACATCCCCCCCCCCCCAAACAAAAAAAAATCATTGGAGAAATAAAAATAATCTTTAAACTCCTAAACTTCATGATAGAGGTTGGATTTGAACCCAAGCCTCCGAAGAGACTGGCGCCTAAAACCAGCGCCTTAGACCACTCGGCCACTCTACCCACACCCAATCCACCCAAACAAAAAAATCATAGGAAAAATAACAATAATCTTTAAACTCCTAAAGTTTATGATAGAGGTGGGATTTGAACATACGCCTACGAAGAGACTGGTGCCTTAAACCAGCGCCATAGACCACTCGGCCACTCTACCCACACACTATCCACCCAATCAAAAAAATCATAGGAAAAATAACAATAATCTTTAAACTCCTAAACTGCATGATAGAGCTGAGATTTGAACCCACGCCTCCGAAGAGACTGGTGCCTAAAACCTACGCCTTAGACCACTCGGCCACTCTATCCACACACAATCCACCCAAACAAAAAAATCATAGGAAAAATAACAATAATATTTAAACTCCTAAAGTTCATAAACAGGGTGGGATTTGAACCCTCGCCTCCGAAGCAACTGGTGCCTAACACCAGCGCCTTAGACCACTCGGCCACTCTGCCCACACACAATCCACCCAAACAAAAAAGTCATAGGAAAAATAACAATAATCTTGAAACTCCTAAAGTTCATGATAGAGGTGGGATTTGAACCCACGCCTCCTAAGAGACTGGTGCCTAAAACCAGCGCCTTAGACCATTCGGCCACTCTACCCATACGATCCACAAAAAACAAAAAAATCATAGGAAAAATAACAATAATCTTTAAGCTCCTAAAGTTCATGATAGAGGTGGGATTTTAACCCACGCCTCCTAAGAGACTGGTGCCTAAAACCACCGCCTTATACCACTCGCCCACTCTACCCACACGATCCACAAAAACAAAAAAATTATAGGAAAAATAACAATAATCTTTAAGCTCCTAAAGTTCATGATAGAGGTGGGATTTGAACCCACGCCTTCGAAGAGACTGGTGCCTAAAACCAGCGCCTTAGACCACTCGGCCACTCTACCCACACACAATACACCCAAACAAAAAAATCATAGGAGAATTAACAATAATCTTTAAACTCCTAAAGTTCATGTTAGAGGTGGGATTTGAACCCACGCCACCGAAGAGACTGGTGCCTAAAACCAGCGCCTTAGACCACTCGGTCACTCTACCCACACGATCCACAAAAACAAAAAAATCATAGCAAAAATAACAATTATCTTTAAAGTCCTAAAGTTCATGATATAGGTGGGATTTGAACCCACGCCTCCGAAGAGACTGGTGCCTAAAACCAGCGCCTTAGACAACTCGGCCACTCTACCCACACACACCCCACCCAAACAAAAAAAAAATCATTGGAGAAATAAAAATAATCTTTAAACTCCTAGATAGAGGTTGGATTTGAACCCACGCCTCCGAAGAGACTGGCGCCTAAAACCAGCGCCTTAGACAACTCGGCCACTCTACCCACACACACATCCCCCCCCCCCCAAACAAAAAAAAATCATTGGAGAAATAAAAATAATCTTTAAACTCCTAAACTTCATGATAGAGGTTGGATTTGAACCCAAGCCTCCGAAGAGACTGGCGCCTAAAACCAGCGCCTTAGACCACTCGGCCACTCTACCCACACCCAATCCACCCAAACAAAAAAATCATAGGAAAAATAACAATAATCTTTAAACTCCTAAAGTTTATGATAGAGGTGGGATTTGAACATACGCCTACGAAGAGACTGGTGCCTTAAACCAGCGCCATAGACCACTCGGCCACTCTACCCACACACTATCCACCCAATCAAAAAAATCATAGGAAAAATAACAATAATCTTTAAACTCCTAAAGTACATGATAGAGGTGGGATTTGAATCCACGCCTCCGAAGAGACTGGTGCCTAAAACCAGCGCCATAGACCACTCGGCCACTCTACCCACACGATCCACACAAACAAAAAAATCATAGGAAAAATAACAATAATCTTTAAACTCCTAATGTTCATGATAGAGGTGGGATTCGAAGCGACGCCTCCAAAGAGACTGGTGCCTAAAACCAGCGCCTTAGACCACTCGGCCACTCTACCCACGCACTATCCACCCAATCAAAAAAATCATAGGAAAAATTACAATAATCTTTAAACTCCTAAGTACATGATAGAGGTGGGATTTGAATCCACGCCTCCGAAGAGACTGGTGCCTAAAACCAGCGCCTTGGACCACTCGGCCACTCTACCCACACACACAATCAAGGAGGATCAGAGAAGGAGAGGAAATGTGGGGCTGCGTTGAGTTAGAGAGAGAAGAGCCAACCTCCCACTCGGGTGGAAAGGGGGATAGGAAATTCTCGAGGTAAACTGTTGTCACGTGGTCGCTAGCTAGCCCGTCTCATAAAGGATTTGTTTTACCCACGCGACAACATCTTACCACGAAACGTCTCTACCCCCGTTCTCCCAGAGTGGGAGTTTAGGCCGACGCAGTAGGAACCGCGCCGTCCCCACATTTCCTCTCCTTCTCTGATCCTCCTTGACACAATACACCCAAACAAAAAAATCATAGGAGAAATAACAATAATCTTTAAACTCCTAAATTTGAACCCACGCCTCCGAAGAGACTGGTGCTTAAAACCAGCGCCTTAGACCACTCGGCCACTCTACCCACACGCAAATCACCCAAACAAAAAAATCATAAGAGAAATAACAATAATTTTTAAACTCCGAAAGTTTATGATAGAGGTGTGATTTGAACCCACGCCTCCGAAGGGTCTGGTGCCTAAAATCAGCGCCTTAGACCACTCGGCCACTCTACCTACACGATCCAGACAAACAAAAAAATCATAGGAAAAATAACAGTAATCTTTAAACTCCTAAAGTTCATTATAGAGGTGGGATTTGAAGCCACGCCTACAAAGAGACTGGTGCCTAAAACCAGGGCCTTAGACCACTCGGCCACTCTACCCACACGATCCACAAAACAAAAAAATCACAGGAAAAATAACAATAATCTTTAAACTAATAAAGTACATGATAGAGGTGGGATTTGAACCCACGCCTCCGAAGAGACTGGTGCCTAAAACCAGCGCCTTAGACCACTCGGCCACTCTACCCACACAATCCACACAAACAAAAAAATCATAGGAAAAATAACAATAACCTTTAAACTCCTAAAGTTCATGATAGAGGTGGGATTTGAAGCCACGCCTCCAAAGAAACTGGTGCCTAAAACCAGCGCCTTAGACCACTCGGCCACTCTACCCACACACAATCCACCCAAACAAAAAAATCATGGGAAAAATAACAATAATCTTTAAACTCCTAAAGTTCATGATAGAGGTGGGATTTGAACCCACGCCTCCGAAGAGACTGGTGCCTTTAACCAGCGCCTTAGACCACTTGGCCACTCTACCAACACACAGCCCACCCAAACAAAAAAATCATAGGAAAAATAACAATAATCTTTAAACTCTTAAAGTTCATGATAGTGGTGGGATTTGAACCCACGCCTCCGAAGAGACTGGTGCCTAAAACCAGCGCCTTAGACCACTCGGCCACTCTACCCACACACTACCCACCCAATCAAAAAAATCATAGGAAAAATAACAATAATCTTTAAACTCCTAAAGTACATGATAGAGGTGGGATTTGAATCCACGCCTCCGAAGAGACTGGTGCCTAAAACCAGCGCCTTAGACCACTCGGCCACTCTGCCACTCTACCCACGCACAATCCACCCAAACAAAAAAATCATAGGAAAAATAACAATAATCTTTAAACTCTTAAAGTTTATGATAGAGGTGGGATTTGAACCCACGCCTCCGAAGAGACTGGTGCCTAAAACCAGCGACTTAGACCACTCGGCCACTCTACCCACACACTACCCACCCAATCAAAAAAATCATAGGAAAAATAACAATAATCTTTAAACTCCTAAAGTATATGATAGAGGTGGGATTTGAACCCACGCCACCGAAGAGACTGGTGCCTAAATCCAGCGCCTTAGACCACTCGGCCACTCTACCCACACACTATCCACCCAATCAAAAAAATCATTGGAAAAATAACAATAATCTTTAAACTCCTAAAGTACGTGATAGAGGTGGGATTTGAACCCACGCCTTCGTAGAGACTGTTGCCCAAAACCAGCGCCTTAGACCACTCGGCCACTTTACCCACACACAATGCACCGAAACCTAAAAATCATAGGAGAAATAACAATAATCTTTAAACTCCTAAAGTTCATGATAGAGATGGGATTTGAACCCACGCCTCCGAAGAGACTGGTGCCTAAAACCAGCGCCTTAGACCACTCGGCCACTCATCCCACACACATTCCACCCAAACAAAAAAATCATGGGAAAAATAACAATAATTCTTAAACTCCTAAAGTTCATGATAGAGGTGGGATTTGAACCCACGCCTTCGTAGAGACTGGTGCCCAAAACCAGCTCCTTAGACCACTCGGCCACTCTACCCACACACAATGCGCCCAAACCAAAAAATCATAGGAGAAATAACAATAATCTTTAAACTCCTAAAGTTTATGATAGAGGTGGGATTTGAACCCACGCCTCCGAAGAGACTGGTGCCTAAAACAGCGCCTTAGACAACTCTGCCACTCTACCCAAACACAATCCACCCAAACAAAAAAATCATGGGAAAAATAACAATAATTCATAAACTCCTAAAGTGCATGATAGAGGTGGGATTTGAACCCACGCCTCCGAAGAGACTGGTGCCTAAAACCAGCGCCTTAGACCACTCGGCCACTCCACCCACACACAATCCACCCAAACAAAAAAATCATGGGAAAAATAACAATAATTCATAAACTCCTAAAGTTCATGATAGAGGTGGGATTTGAACCCACGCCTCCGAAGAGACTGGTGCCTAAAACCAGCGCCTTAGACCACTCGGCCACTCTACCCACACACACAATACACCCAAACAAAAAAATCATAGGAGAAATAACAATAATCTTTAAACTCCTAAAGTTCAT
This sequence comes from Odiellus spinosus, assembly GCA_963920705.1. Lineage (NCBI taxonomy): Eukaryota > Metazoa > Arthropoda > Arachnida > Opiliones > Phalangiidae > Odiellus > Odiellus spinosus. Next base: position 4,211,602 of record OY987234.1, read on the forward strand.
GATAGAGGTGGGATTTTAACCCACGCCTCCGAAGAGACTGGTGCCTAAAACCAGCGCCTTAGACCACTCGGCCACTCTACCCACACGATCCACAAAACAAAAAAATCATGGGAAAAATAATAATAATCTTTAAACTCCTAAAGTTCATGATAGAGGTGGGATTTGAACCCACGCCTCCGAAGAGACTGTTGCCTAAAACCAGCGCCCTAGACCACTCGGCCACTCTACCCGCACACAAATCACCCAAACAAAAAAATCATAAGAGAAATAACAATAATCTTTAAACTACGAAAGTTCATGATAGAGGTGGGATTTGAACTCACGCTTCCGAAGGGACTGGTGCCTAAAACCAGCGCCTTAGACCACTCGGCCACTCTACCCACACGATCCACACAAACAAAAAAATCTTAGGAAAAATAACAATAATCTTTAAACTCCTAAAGTTCATGATAGAGGTGGGATTTGAACCCACGCCTCCGAAGGGACTGGTGCCTAAAACCAGCGCCTTAGACCACTCGGCCACTCTACCCACACACAATCCACCCAAACAAAAAAATCATGGGAAAAATAACAATAATTCATAAACTCCTAAAGTTCATGAAAGAGGTGGGATTTGAACCCACGCCTCCGAAGAGACTGGTGCCTAAAACCAGCGCCTTAGACCACTCGGCCAATCTACCCACACACTATCCACCCAATCAAAAAAATCATTGGAGAAATAACAATAATCTTTAAACTCCAAAAGCTCAAGATAGAGGTGGGATTTGAACCCACGCCTCCGAAGAGACTGGTGCCTAAAACCAGCGCCTTACACCACTCGGCCACTCTACCCACACTATCCACAAAAACAAAAAAATCATAGGAAAAATAACAATAATCTTTAAACTCCTAAAGTTCGTGATAGAGGTGGGATTTGAACCCACGCCTCCGAAGAGACTGGTGCCTAAAACCAGCGCCTTAGACCACTCGGCCACTCTACCCACACGATCCACAAAACAAAAAAATCATAGGAAAAATAATAATAATCTTTAAACTCCTAAAGTTCATGATAGAGGTGGGATTTGAACCCACGCCTCCGAAGAGACTGTTGCCTAAAACCAGCGCCTTAGACCACTCGGCCACTCTACCCGCACACAAATCACCCAAACAAAAAAATCATAAGAGAAATAACAATAATCTTTAAACTACGAAAGTTCATGATAGAGGTGGGATTTGAACCCACGCCTCCGAAGGGACTGGTGCCTAAAACCAGCGCCTTAGACCACTCGGCCACTCTACCCACACGATCCACACAAACAAAAAAATCATAGGAAAAATAACAATAATCTTTAAACTCCTAAAGTTCATGATAGAGGTGGGATTTGAACCCACGCCTCCGAAGGGACTGGTGCCTAAAACCAGCGCCTTAGACCACTCGGCCACTCTACCCACACACAATCCACCCAAACAAAAAAATCATGGGAAAAATAACAATAATTCATAAACTCCTAAAGTTCATGAAAGAGGTGGGATTTGAACCCACGCCTCCGAAGAGACTGGTGCCTAAAACCAGCGCCTTAGACCACTCGGCCAATCTACCCACACACTATCCACCCAATCAAAAAAATCATTGGAGAAATAACAATAATCTTTAAACTCCAAAAGCTCAAGATAGAGGTGGGATTTGAACCAACGCCTCCGAAGAGACTGGTGCCTAAAACCAGCGCCTTAGACCACTCGGCAACTCTACCCACACACTATCCACCCAATCAAAAAAATCATAGGAAAAAAAACAATAATCTTTAAACTCCTTAAGTACATGATAGAGGTGGCATTTGAACCCACGCCTTCGAAGAGACTGGTGCCTAAAACCAGCGTCTTAGACCACTCGGCCACTCTACCCACACACAATGCACCCAAACAAAAAAATCATAGGAGAAATAACAATAATCTTTAAACTCCTAAGTTCATGATAGAGGTGGGATTTGAACCCACGCCACCGAAGAGACTGGTGCCTAAAACCAGCGCCTTAGACCACTCGGCCACTCTACCCACACACTATCCACCCAATCAAAAAAATCATAGGAAAAAAAACAATAATCTTTAAACTCCTTAAGTTCATGATAGAGGTGGGATTTGAACCCACGCCTCCAAAGAGACTGGTGCCTAAAACCAGCGTCTTAGACCACTCGGCCACTCTACCCACACGCAATGCACCCAAACAAAAAAATCATAGGAGAAATAACAATAATCTTTAAACTCCTAAAGTTCATGATAGAGGTGGGATTTGAACCCACGCCACCGAAGAGACTGGTCCCTAAAACCAGCGCCTTAGACCACTCGGCCACTCTACCCACACACTATCCACCCAATCAAAAAAATCATAGGAAAAATAACAATAATTTTTAAACTCCTAAAGTACATGATAGAGGTGGGATTTGAATCCACGCCTCCGAAGAGACTGGTGCCAAAAACCAGCGCCTTAGACCACTCGGCCACTCTACCCACACACAAGTCACCCAAACAAAAAAATCATAAGAGAAATAACAATAATCTTTAAACTCCGAAAGTTCATGATAGAGGTGGGATTTGAACCCACGCCTCCGAAGGAACTGGTGCCTAAAACCAGCGCCTTAGACCACTCAGCCACTCTACCCACACGATCCACACAAACAAAAAAATCATAGGAAAAATAACAATAATCTTTAAACTCCTAAAGTTCATGATAGAGGTGGGATTTGAAGCCACGCCTCCAAAGAAACTGGTGCCTAAAACCAGCGCCTTAGACCACTCGGCCACTCTACCCACACGATTCACACAAACAAAAAAATCATAGGAAAAATAACAATAATCTTTAAATTCCTAAAGTTCATGATAGAGGTGGGATTTGAACCCATGCCTCCGAAGAGACTGGTGCCTAAAACCAGCGCCTTAGACCACTCGGCCACTCTACCCACACGATCCACACAAACAAAAAAATCATAGGAAAAATAACAATAATCTTTAAACTCCTAAAGTACATGATATAGGTGGGATTTGAACCCACGCCTCCGAAGAGACTGGTGCCTAAAACCAGCGCCTTAGACCACTCGGCCACTCTACCCACACAATCCACACAAACAAAAAAATCATAGGAAAAATAACAATAATCTTTAAACTCCTAAAGTTCATGATAGAGGTGGGATTTGAACCCACGCCTCCGAAGAGACTGGTGCCTTAAACCAGCGCCTTAGACCACTTGGCCACTCTACCAACACACAGCCCACCCAAACAAAAAAGTCATAGGAAAAATAACAATAATCTTTAAATTCCTAAAGTTCATGATAGAGGTGGGATTTGAACCCACGCCTCCGAAGAGACTGGTGCCTTAAACCAGCGCCTTAGACCACTTGCCCACTCTACCAACACACAGCCCACCCAAACCAAAAAAATCATGGGAAAAATAACAATAATCTTTAAACTCGCAAAGTTCATGATAGAAGTGGGATTTGAACCCACGCCTCCGAAGAGACTGGTGCCTTAAACCAGCGCCTTAGACCACTTGGCCACTCTACCAACACACAGCCCACCCAAACAAAAAAATCATAGGAAAAATAACAATAATCTTTAAACTCCTAAAGTACATGATAGAGGTGGGATTTGAACCCACGCCTCCGAAGAGACTGGTGCCTAAAACCAGCGCCTTAGACCACTCGGCCACTCTACCTACACACTATCCACCCAATCAAAAAAATCATTGGAAAAATAACAATAATCTTTAAACTCCTAAAGTATATGATAGAGGTGGGATTTGAACCCACGCCTTCGAAGAGACTGGTGCCTACAACCAGCGCCTTAGACCACTCGGCCACTCTACCCACACACAAAGCACCCAAACAAAAAAATCATAGGAGAAATAACAATAATTCATAAACTCCTAAAGTTCAAGATAGAGGTTGGATTTGAACCCACGCCTCCGAAGAGACTGGTGCCTAAAACCAGCGTCTTAGACCACTCGGCCACTCTACCTACACACTATCCACCCAATCAAAAAAATCATTGGAAAAATAACAATAATCTTTAAACTCCTAAAGTTCATGATAGAGGTGGGATTTGAACCTACGCCTCCGAAGAGACTGGTGCCTAAAACCAGCGCCTTAGACCACTCGGCCACTCTACCCACACACAATCCACCCAAACAAAAAAATCATGGGAAAAATAACAATAATTCATAAACTCCTAAAGTTCAAGATAGAGGTTGGATTTGAACCCACGCCTCCGAAGAGACTGGTGCCTAAAACCAGCGCCTTAGACCACTCGGCCACTCTACCCACTCACAATCCACCCAAACAAAAAAATCATGGGAAAAATAACAATAATCTTTAAACTCCTAAAGTTCATGATAGAGGTGGGATTTGAACCTACGCCTCCGAAGAGACTGGTGCCTAAAACCAGCGCCTTAGACCACTCGGCCACTCTACCCACTCACAATCCACCCAAACAAAAAAATCATGGGAAAAATAACAATAATTCATAAACTCCTAAAGTTCATGATAGAGGTGGGATTTGAACCCACGCTACGAAGAGACTGGTGCCTAAAACCAGCGCCTTAGACCACTCGGCCACTCTACCCACACACTATCCACCCAATCAAAAAAATCATTGGAAAAATAACAATAATCTTTACACTCCTTAAGTACATGATAGAGGTGGGATTTGAACCCACGCCTTCGAAGAGACTGGTGCCTAAAACCAGCGCCTTAGACCACTCGGCCACTCTACCCACACACAATGCACACAAACAAAAAAATCATAGGAGAAATAACAATAATCTTTAAACTCCTATAGTTCATGATAGAGGTGGGATTTGAACCCACGCCTCCGAAGAGACTAGTGCCTAAAACCAGCGCCTTAGACCACTCGGATACTCTACCCGCACACAAATCACCCAAACAAAAAAATCATAAGAGAAATAACAATAATCTTTAAACTCCGAAAGTTCATGATAGAGGTGGGATATGAACCCACGCCTCCGAAGGGACTGGTGCCTAAAACAAGCGCCTTAGACCACTCGGCCACTCTACCCACACTATCTACCCAATCAAAAAAATCATATGAAAAAAAAAATAATCTTCAAACTCCTAAAGTTCATGATAGATGTGGGATTTGAACCCACGCCTCCGAAGAGACTGGTGCCTAAAACCAGCGCCTTAGACCACTCGGCCACTCTACCCACACACTATCCACCCAATCAAAAAAACCATAGGAGAAATAACAATAATCTTTAAACTCCTAAAGTACATGATAGAGGTGGGATTTGAACCCATGCCTTCGAAGAGACTGGTGCTTAAAACCAGCGCCTTAGACCACTCGGCCACTCTACCCAAACACATTGCACCCAAACAAAAAAATCATAGGAAAAATAACAATAATCTTTAAACTCCTAAAGTTCATGATAGAGGTTGGATTTGAACCCACGCCTCCGAAGAGACTGGTGCCTAAAACCAGCGCCTTATACCACCCGGCCACTCTACCCACACGCAATACACCCCAACCAAAAAATCATAGGAGAAATAACAATAATCTTTAAACTCCTAAAGTTCATGATAGAGGTGGGATTTGAACCTACGCCTCCGAAGAGACTGGTGCCTAAAACCAGCGCCTTAGACCACTTGGCCACTCTACCAACACACAGCCCACCCAAACAAAAAAATCATAGGAAAAATAACAATAATCTTTAAACTCCAAAAGTTCATGATAGAGGTGGGATTTGAACCCACGCCTCCGAAGAGACTGCTGCCTAAAACCAGCGCCTTAGACCACTCGGCCACTCTACCCGCACACAAATCACCCAAACAAAAAAATCATAAGAGAAATAACAATAATCTTTAAACTCCGAAAGTTCATGATAGAGGTGGGATATGAACCCACGCCTCCGAAGGGACTGGTGCCTAAAACCAGCGCCTTAGACCACTCGGCCACTCTACCCACACTATCTACCCAATCAAAAAAATCATATGAAAAAAAAAATAATCTTCAAACTCCTAAAGTTCATGATAGAGGTGGGATTTGAACCCACGCCTCCGAAGAGACTGGTGCCTAAAACAAGCGCCTTATACCACTCGGCCACTCTACCCACACACTATCCACCCAATCAAAAAAACCATAGGAGAAATAACAATAATCTTTAAACTCCTAAAGTACATGATAGAGGTGGGATTTGAACCCATGCCTTCGAAGAGACTGGTGCCTAAAACCAGCGCCTTAGACCACTCGGCCACTCTACCCAAACACATTGCACCCAAACAAAAAAATCATAGGAAAAATAACAATAATCTTTAAACTCCTAAAGTTCATGATAGAGGTTGGATTTGAACCCACGCCTCCGAAGAGACTGGTGCCTAAAACCAGCGCCATATACCACCCGGCCACTCTACCCACACGCAATACACCCCAACCAAAAAATCATAGGAGAAAAACCATAATCTTTAAACTCCTAAAGTTCATGATAGAGGTTGGATTTGAACCCACGCCTTCTAAGAAACTGGTGCCTAAAACCAACGCCTTAGACCATTCGGCCACTCTACCCATACGATTCACAAAAAACATAAAAATCATAGGAAAAATAACAATAATCTTTAAGCTCCTAAAGTTCATGATAGAGGTGGGATTTTAACCCACGCCTCCTAAGAGACTGGTGCCTAAAACCACCGCCTTATACCACTCGCCCACTCTACCCACACGATCCACAAAAACAAAAAAATTATAGGAAAAATAACAATAATCTTTAAGCTCCTAAAGTTCATGATAGAGGTGGGATTTGAACCCACGCCTTCGAAGAGACTGGTGCCTAAAGCCAGCGCCTTAGACCACTCGGCCACTCTACCCAAACACAATGCACCAAAACAAAAAAATCATAGGAGAAATAACAATAAACTTTAAACTCCTAAAGTTCATGCTAGAGGTGGGATTTGAACCCACGCCTCCGAAGAGACTGGTGCCTAAAACCAGCGCCTTAGACCACTCGGCCACTCTACCCACACGATCCACTAAAACAAAAAAATCATAGGAAAAATAACAATAATCTTTAAACTCATAAAGTTTATGATAGAGGTGGGATTTGAACCCACGCCTCCGAAGGGACTGGTGCCTTAAACCAGGGCCTTAGACAACTCGGCCACTCTACCCACACACACCTGACCCAAACAAAAAAAAATCATTGGAGAAATAAAAATAATCTTTAAACTCCGAAAGTTCATGATAGAGGTGGGATTTGAACCCACGCCTCCGAAGGGACTGGTGCCTAAAACCAGCGCCTTAGACCACTCGGCCACTCTACCCACACGATCCACACAAACAAAAAAATCATAGGAAAAATAACAATAATCTTTTAACTCCGGAAGTTCATGATAGAGGTGGGATTTGAACATACGCCTACGAAGAGACTGGTGCCTTAAACCAGCGCCATAGACCACGCGGCCACTCTACCCACACACTGTCCACCCAATCAAAAAAATCATAGGAAAAATAACAATAATCTTTAAACTCCTAAAGTTCATGATAGAGGTGGGATTTGAACCCACGCCTCCGAAGAGACTGGTGCCTAAAACCAGCGCCTTAGACCACTCGGCCACTCTACCCACACACTATCCACCCAATCAAAAAAATCATAGGAAAAATAACAATAATCTTTAAACTCCTAATGTACATGATAGAGGTGGGATTTGAACCCACGCCTCCGAAGAGACTGGTGCCTAAAACCAGCGCCTTAGACCACTCGGCCACTCTACCTACACACTAACCACCCAATCAAAAAAATCATTGGAAAAATAACAATAATCTTTAAACTCCTAAAGTATATGATAGAGGTGGGATTTGAACCCACGCCTTCGAAGAGACTGGTGCCTAAAACCAGCGCCTTAGACCACTCGGCCACTCTACCCACACACAATGCACCCAAACAAAAAAATCATAGGAGAAATAACAATAATCTTTAAACTCCTAAAGTTCATGATAGAGGTGGGATTTGAACCCACGCCTCCGAAGAGACTGGTGCCTAAAACCAGCGCCTTAGACCACTCGGCCACTCTACCCACACACTATCCACCCAATCAAAAAAATCATAGGAAAAATAACAATAATCTTTAAACTCCTAAAGTGCATGATAGAGGTGGGATATGAACCCACGCCTCCGAAGAGACTGGTGCCTAAAACCAGCGCCTTAGAACACTCGGCCACTCTACCTACACACTAACCACCCAATCAAAAAAATCATTGGAAAAATAACAATAATCTTTAAACTCCTAAAGTACATGATAGAGGTGGGATTCGAAGCCACGCCTTCGAAGAGACTGGTGCCTAAAACCAGCGCCTTAGACCACTCGGCCACTCTACCCACACACAATCCACCCAAACAAAAAAATCATGGGAAAAATAACAATAATTCATAAACTCCTAAAGTTCAAGATAGAGGTGGGATTTGAACCCACGCCTCCGAAGAGACTGGTGCCTAAAACCAGCGCCTTAGACCACTCGGCCACTCTACTCACTCACAATCCACCCAAACAAAAAAATCATGGGAAAAATAACAATAATTCACAAACTCCTAAAGTTCATGATAGAGGTGGGATTTGAACCCACGCCTCCGAAGAGACTGGTGCCTAAAACCAGCGCCTTAGACCACTCGGCCACTCTACCCACACACTATCCACCCAATCAAAAAAATCATTGGAAAAATAACAATAATCTTTACACTCCTTAAGTACATGATAGAGGTGGGATTTGAACCCACGCCTTCGAAGAGACTGGTGCCTAAAACCAGCGCCTTAGACCACTCGGCCACTCTACCCACACACAATGCACACAAACAAAAAAATCATAGGAGAAATAACAATAATCTTTAAACTCCTATAGTTCATGATAGAGGTTGGATTTGAACCCACGCCTTCTAAGAGACTGGTGCCTAAAACCAGCGCCTTAGACCATTCGGCCACTCTACCCATACGATTCACAAAAAACATAAAAATCATAGGAAAAATAACAATAATCTTTAAGCTCCTAAAGTTCATGATAGAGGTGGGATTTGAACCCACGCCTTCTAAGAGACTGGTGCCTAAAGCCAGCGCCTTAGACCACTCGGCCACTCTACCCACACGATCCACTAAAACAAAAAAATCATAGGAAAAATAACAATAATCTTTAAACTCATAAAGTTCATGATAGAGGTGGGATTTGAACCCACGCCTCCGAAGGGACTGGTGACTTAAACCAGGGCCTTAGACAACTCGGCCACTCTACCCACACACACCCCACCCAAACAAAAAAAAATCATTGGAGAAATAAAAATAATCTTTAAACTCCGAAAGTTCATGATAGAGGTGGGATTTGAACCCACGCCTCCGAAGGGACTGGTGCCTAAAACCAGCGCCTTAGACCACTCGGCCACTCTGCCCACACGATCCACACAAACAAAAAAATCATAGGAAAAATAACAATAATCTTTAAACTCCTAAAGTTCATGATAGAGGTGGGATTTGAACATACGCCTACGAAGAGACTGGTGCCTTAAACCAGCGCCATAGACCACTCGGCCACTCTACCCACACACTGTCCACCCAATCAAAAAAATCATGGGAAAAATAACAATAATCTTTAAACTCCTAAAGTTCATGATAGAGGTGGGATTTGAACCCACGCCTCCGAAGAGACTGGTGCCTAAAACCAGCGCCTTAGACCACTCGGCCACTCTACCTACACACTATCCACCCAATCAAAAAAATCATTGGAAAAATAACAATAATCTTTAAACTCCTAAAGTACATGATAGAGGTGGGATTTGAAGCCACGCCTTCGAAGAGACTGGTGCCTAAAACCAGCGCCTTAGACCACTCGGCCACTCTACCCACACACAATGCACCCAAACAAAAAAATCATAATAGAAATAACAATAATCTTTAAACTCCTAAAGTTCATGATAGAGGTGGGATTTGAACCTACGCCTCCGAAGAGACTGGTGCCTAAAACCAGCGCCTTAGACCACTCGGCCACTCTACCCACACACAATCTACCCAAACAAAAAAATCATGGGAAAAATAACAATAATTCATAAACTCCTAAAGTTCAAGATAGAGGTGGGATTTGAACCCACGCCTCCGAAGAGACTGGTGCCTAAAACCAGCGCCTTAGACCACTCGGCCACCCTACCCACTCACAATCCACCCAAACAAAAAAATCATGGGAAAAATAACAATAATTCATAAACTCCTAAAGTTCATGATAGAGGTGGGATTTGAACCCACGCCTCCGAAGAGACTGGTGCCTAAAACCAGCGCCTTAGACCACTCGGCCACTCTACCCACACACTATCCACCCAATCAAAAAAATCATTGGAAAAATAACAATAATCTTTACACTCCTTAAGTACATGATAGAGGTGGGATTTGAACCCACGCCTTCGAAGAGACTGGTGCCTAAAACCAGCGCCTTAGACCACTCGGCCACTCTACCCACCCACAAGGCACACAAAAAAAAATTCATAGGAGAAATAACAATAATCTTTAAACTCCTATAGTTCATGGTAGAGGTGGGATTTGAACCCACGCCTCCGAAGAGACTGGTGCCTAAAACCAGCGCCTTAGACCACTCGGCCACTCTACCCACACACAATCCACCCAAACAAAAAAATCATAGGAAAAATAACAATAATCTTTAAACTCCTAAAGTTCATGATAGAGGTGGGATTTGAATCCACGCCTCCGAAGAGACTGGTGCCTAAAACCAGCGTCTTAGACCACTCGGCCACTCTACCCACACGATCCACAAAAACAAAAAAATCATAGGAAAAATAACAATAATCTTTAAACTCCTAAAGTTCGTGATACAAGTGGAATTTGAACCCACGCCTCCGAAGAGACTGGTGCCTAAAACCAGCGCCTTAGACCACTCGGCCACTCTACCCGCACACAAATCACCCAAACAAAAAAATCATAAGAGAAATAACAATAATCTATAAACTCCGAAAGTTCATGATAGAGGTGGGATATGAACCCACGCCTCCGAAGGGACTGGTGCCTAAAACCAGCGCCTTAGACCACTCGGCCACTCTACCCACACTATCTACCCAATCAAAAAAATCATAGAGAAAAAAAAATAATCTTTAAACTCCTAAAGTTCATGATAGAGGTGGGATTTGAACCCACGCCTCCAAAGAGACTGGTGCCTAAAACCAGCGCCTTACACCACTCGGCCACTCTACCCACACACAATCCACCCAAACAAAAAAATCATAGGAAAAATAACAATAATCTTTAAACTCCTAAAGTTCATGATAGAGGTGGGATTTGAACCCACGCCTCCGAAGAGACTGGTGCCTAAAACCAGCGCCTTAGACCACTCGGCCACTCTACCCACACACTATCCACCCAATCAAAAAAACCATAGGAAAAATAACAATAATTTTTAAGCTCCTAAAGCACATGATAGAGGTGGGATTTGAATCCACGCCTCCGAAGAGACTGGTGCCTAAAACCAGCGCCTTAGACCACTCGGCCACTCTACCCACACACAATCCACCCAAACAAAAAAATCATGGGAAAAATAACAATAATTCATAAACTCCTAAAGTTCAAGATAGAGGTGGGATTTGAACCCACGCCTCCGAAGAGACTGGTGCCTAAAACCAGCGCCTTAGACCACTCGGCCACTCTACTCACTCACAATCCACCCAAACAAAAAAATCATGGGAAAAATAACAATAATTCACAAACTCCTAAAGTTCATGATAGAGGTGGGATTTGAACCCACGCCTCCGAAGAGACTGGTGCCTAAAACCAGCGCCTTAGACCACTCGGCCACTCTACCCACACACTATCCACCCAATCAAAAAAATCATTGGAAAAATAACAATAATCTTTACACTCCTTAAGTACATGATAGAGGTGGGATTTGAACCCACGCCTTCGAAGAGACTGGTGCCTAAAACCAGCGCCTTAGACCACTCGGCCACTCTACCCACACACAATGCACACAAACAAAAAAATCATAGGAGAAATAACAATAATCTTTAAACTCCTATAGTTCATGATAGAGGTTGGATTTGAACCCACGCCTTCTAAGAGACTGGTGCCTAAAACCAGCGCCTTAGACCATTCGGCCACTCTACCCATACGATTCACAAAAAACATAAAAATCATAGGAAAAATAACAATAATCTTTAAGCTCCTAAAGTTCATGATAGAGGTGGGATTTGAACCCACGCCTTCTAAGAGACTGGTGCCTAAAGCCAGCGCCTTAGACCACTCGGCCACTCTACCCACACGATCCACTAAAACAAAAAAATCATAGGAAAAATAACAATAATCTTTAAACTCATAAAGTTCATGATAGAGGTGGGATTTGAACCCACGCCTCCGAAGGGACTGGTGACTTAAACCAGGGCCTTAGACAACTCGGCCACTCTACCCACACACACCCCACCCAAACAAAAAAAAATCATTGGAGAAATAAAAATAATCTTTAAACTCCGAAAGTTCATGATAGAGGTGGGATTTGAACCCACGCCTCCGAAGGGACTGGTGCCTAAAACCAGCGCCTTAGACCACTCGGCCACTCTGCCCACACGATCCACACAAACAAAAAAATCATAGGAAAAATAACAATAATCTTTAAACTCCTAAAGTTCATGATAGAGGTGGGATTTGAACATACGCCTACGAAGAGACTGGTGCCTTAAACCAGCGCCATAGACCACTCGGCCACTCTACCCACACACTGTCCACCCAATCAAAAAAATCATGGGAAAAATAACAATAATCTTTAAACTCCTAAAGTTCATGATAGAGGTGGGATTTGAACCCACGCCTCCGAAGAGACTGGTGCCTAAAACCAGCGCCTTAGACCACTCGGCCACTCTACCTACACACTATCCACCCAATCAAAAAAATCATTGGAAAAATAACAATAATCTTTAAACTCCTAAAGTACATGATAGAGGTGGGATTTGAAGCCACGCCTTCGAAGAGACTGGTGCCTAAAACCAGCGCCTTAGACCACTCGGCCACTCTACCCACACACAATGCACCCAAACAAAAAAATCATAATAGAAATAACAATAATCTTTAAACTCCTAAAGTTCATGATAGAGGTGGGATTTGAACCTACGCCTCCGAAGAGACTGGTGCCTAAAACCAGCGCCTTAGACCACTCGGCCACTCTACCCACAGACAATCTACCCAAACAAAAAAATCATGGGAAAAATAACAATAATTCATAAACTCCTAAAGTTCAAGATAGAGGTGGGATTTGAACCCACGCCTCCGAAGAGACTGGTGCCTAAAACCAGCGCCTTAGACCACTCGGCCACCCTACCCACTCACAATCCACCCAAACAAAAAAATCATGGGAAAAATAACAATAATTCATAAACTCCTAAAGTTCATGATAGAGGTGGGATTTGAACCCACGCCTCCGAAGAGACTGGTGCCTAAAACCAGCGCCTTAGACCACTCGGCCACTCTACCCACACACTATCCACCCAATCAAAAAAATCATTGGAAAAATAACAATAATCTTTACACTCCTTAAGTACATGATAGAGGTGGGATTTGAACCCACGCCTTCGAAGAGACTGGTGCCTAAAACCAGCGCCTTAGACCACTCGGCCACTCTACCCACCCACAAGGCACACAAAAAAAAATTCATAGGAGAAATAACAATAATCTTTAAACTCCTATAGTTCATGGTAGAGGTGGGATTTGAACCCACGCCTCCGAAGAGACTGGTGCCTAAAACCAGCGCCTTAGACCACTCGGCCACTCTACCCACACACAATCCACCCAAACAAAAAAATCATAGGAAAAATAACAATAATCTTTAAACTCCTAAAGTTCATGATAGAGGTGGGATTTGAATCCACGCCTCCGAAGAGACTGGTGCCTAAAACCAGCGTCTTAGACCACTCGGCCACTCTACCCACACGATCCACAAAAACAAAAAAATCATAGGAAAAATAACAATAATCTTTAAACTCCTAAAGTTCGTGATACAAGTGGAATTTGAACCCACGCCTCCGAAGAGACTGGTGCCTAAAACCAGCGCCTTAGACCACTCGGCCACTCTACCCGCACACAAATCACCCAAACAAAAAAATCATAAGAGAAATAACAATAATCTATAAACTCCGAAAGTTCATGATAGAGGTGGGATATGAACCCACGCCTCCGAAGGGACTGGTGCCTAAAACCAGCGCCTTAGACCACTCGGCCACTCTACCCACACTATCTACCCAATCAAAAAAATCATAGAGAAAAAAAAATAATCTTTAAACTCCTAAAGTTCATGATAGAGGTGGGATTTGAACCCACGCCTCCAAAGAGACTGGTGCCTAAAACCAGCGCCTTACACCACTCGGCCACTCTACCCACACACAATCCACCCAAACAAAAAAATCATAGGAAAAATAACAATAATCTTTAAACTCCTAAAGTTCATGATAGAGGTGGGATTTGAACCCACGCCTCCGAAGAGACTGGTGCCTAAAACCAGCGCCTTAGACCACTCGGCCACTCTACCCACACACTATCCACCCAATCAAAAAAACCATAGGAAAAATAACAATAATTTTTAAGCTCCTAAAGCACATGATAGAGGTGGGATTTGAATCCACGCCTCCGAAGAGACTGGTGCCTAAAACCAGCGCCTTAGACCACTCGGCCACTCTACCCACACACACAATACACCCAAACAAAAAAATAATAGGAGAAATAACAATAATCTTTAATCTTCTAAAGTTCATGATAGAGGTGGGATTTGAACCCACGCCTCCGAAGAGACTGGTGCCTAAAACCAGCGCCTTAGACCACTCGGCCACTCTACCCACACGATCCACAAAAACAAAAAAATCATAGGAAAAATAACAATAATCTTTAAACTCCTAAAGTTCGTGATAGAGGTGGGATTTGAACCCACGCCTCCGAAGAGACTGGTGCCTAAAACCAGCGCCTTAGACCACTTGGCCACTCTACCCAAACACAATGCACCCAAACAAAAAAATCATAGGAGAAATAACAATAATCTTTAAACTCCTAAAGTACATGATAGAGGTGGGATTTGAACCCATGCCTTCGAAGAGACTGGTGCCCCAAACCAGCGCCTTAGACCACTCGGCCACTCTACCCAAACACAATGCACCCAAACAAAAAAATCATAGGAAAAATAACAATAATCTTTAAACTCCTAAAGTTCATGATAGAGGTGGGATTTGAACCCACGCCTCCGAAGAGACTGGTGCCTAAAACCAGCGCCTTAGACCACTCGGCCACTCTACCCACACACTATCCACCCAATCAAAAAAACCATAGGAAAAATAACAATAATTTTTAAGCTCCTAAAGCACATGATAGAGGTGGGATTTGAATCCACGCCTCCGAAGAGACTGGTGCCTAAAACCAGCGCCTTAGACCACTCGGCCACTCTACCCACACACACAATACACCCAAACAAAAAAATCATAGGAGAAGTAACAATAATCTTTAATCTCCTAAAGTTCATGATAGAGGTGGGATTTGAACCCACGCCTCCGAAGAGACTGGTGCCTAAAACCAGCGCCTTAGACCACTCGGCCACTCTACCCACACGATCCACAAAAACAAAAAAATCATAGGAAAAATAACAATAATCTTTAAACTCCTAAAGTTCGTGATAGAGGTGGGATTTGAACCCACGCCTCCGAAGAGACTGGTGCCTAAAACCAGCGCCTTAGACCACTCGGCCACTCTACCCAAACACAATGCACCAAAACAAAAAAATCATAGGAAAAATAACAATAATCTTTAAAATCCTAAAGTTCATGATAGAGGTTGGATTTGAACCCACGCCTCCGAAGAGACTGGTGCCTAAAACCAGCGCCTTATACCACCCGGCCACTCTACCCACACGCAATACACCCCAACCAAAAAATCATAGGAGAAAAACAATAATCTTTACACTCCTAAAGTTTATGATAGAGGTTAGATTTGAACCCACGCCTTCTAAGAGACTGGTGCCTAAAACCAGCGCCTTAGACCCATCGGCCACTCTACCCATACGATTCACAAAAAACATAAAAATCATAGGAAAAATAACAATAATCTTTAAGCTCCTAAAGTTCATGATAGAGGTGGGATTTGAACATACGCCTACGAAGAGACTGGTGCCTTAAACCAGCGCCATAGACCACTCGGCCACTCTACCCACACACTGTCCACCCAATCAAAAAAATCATAGGAAAAATAACAATAATCTTTAAACTCCTAAAGTTCATGATAGAGGTGGGATTTGAACCCACGCCTCCGAAGAGACTGGTGCCTAAAACCAGCGCCTTAGACCACTCGGCCACTCTACCCACACACAATCCACCCAAACAAAAAAATCATAGGAAAAATAACAATAATCTTTAAACTCCTAAAGTTCATGATAGAGGTGGGATTTGAATCCACGCCTCCGAAGAGACTGGTGCCTAAAACCAGCGTCTTAGACCACTCGGCCACTCTACCCACACGATCCACAAAAACAAAAAAATCATAGGAAAAATAACAATAATCTTTAAACTCCTAAAGTTCGTGATACAAGTGGAATTTGAACCCACGCCTCCGAAGAGACTGGTGCCTAAAACCAGCGCCTTAGACCACTCGGCCACTCTACCCGCACACAAATCACCCAAACAAAAAAATCATAAGAGAAATAACAATAATCTATAAACTCCGAAAGTTCATGATAGAGGTGGGATATGAACCCACGCCTCCGAAGGGACTGGTGCCTAAAACCAGCGCCTTAGACCACTCGGCCACTCTACCCACACTAGCTACCCAATCAAAAAAATCATAGGGAAAAAAAAATAATCTTTAAACTCCTAAAGTTCATGATAGAGGTGGGATTTGAACCCACGCCTCCAAAGAGACTGGTGCCTAAAACCAGCGCCTTACACCACTCGGCCACTATACCCACACACAATCCACCCAAACAAAAAAATCATAGGAAAAATAACAATAATCTTTAAACTCCTAAAGTTCATGATAGAGGTGGGATTTGAACCCACGCCTCCGAAGAGACTGGTGCCTAAAACCAGCGCCTTAGACCACTCGGCCACTCTACCCACACACTATCCACCCAATCAAAAAAACCATAGGAAAAATAACAATAATTTTTAAGCTCCTAAAGCACATGATAGAGGTGGGATTTGAATCCACGCCTCCGAAGAGACTGGTGCCTAAAACCATCGCCTTAGACCACTCGGCCACTCTACCTACACACTATCCACCCAATCAAAAAAATCATTGGAAAAATAACAATAATCTTTAAACTCCTAAAGTACATGATAGAGGTGGGATTTGAACCCACGCCTTCGAAGAGACTGGTGCCTAAAACCAGCGCCTTAGACCACTCGGCCACTCTACCCACACACAATGCACCCAAACAAAAAAATCATAGGAGAAATAACAATAATCTTTAAACTCCTAAAGTTCATGATAGAGGTGGGATTTGAACCTACGCCTCCGAAGAGACTGGTGCCTAAAACCAGCGCCTTAGACCACTCGGCCACTCTACCCACACACAATCCACCCAAACAAAAAAATCATGGGAAAAATAACAATAATTCATAAACTCCTAAAGTTCATGATAGAGGTGGGATTTGAACCCACGCCTTCGAAGAGACTGGTGCCTAAAACCAGCGCCTTAGACCACTCGGCCACTCTACCCACACACTATCCACCCAATCAAAAAAATCATAGGAAAAAAAACAATAATCTTTAAACTCCTAAAGTTCATGATAGAGGTGGGATTTGAACCCACGCCTCCAAAGGGACTGGTGCCTAAAACCAGCGCCTTAGACCACTCGGCCACTCTACCAACACACAATCCACCCAAACAAAAAAATCATAGGAAAAATAACAATAATCTTTAAATTCCTAAAGTTCATGATAGAGGTGGGATTTGAACCCACGCCTCCGAAGAGACTGGTGCCTATAACCAGCGCCTTAGACCACTCGGCC
The DNA here is from genome assembly GCA_963920705.1 of Odiellus spinosus. Taxonomy (NCBI): domain Eukaryota; kingdom Metazoa; phylum Arthropoda; class Arachnida; order Opiliones; family Phalangiidae; genus Odiellus; species Odiellus spinosus. The sequence continues at coordinate 4,229,586 of OY987234.1, forward strand.
ACTCTACCCACACGATCCACAAAAACAAAAAAATCATAGGAAAAATAACAATAATCTTTAAACTCCTAAAGTTCGTGATACAAGTGGGATTAGAACCCACGCCTCCGAAGAGACTGGTGCCTAAAACCAGCGCCTTAGACCACTCGGCCACTCTACCCACACACAATACATCCAAACAAAAAAATCATAGGAAAAATAACAATAATCTTTAAACTCCTAAAGTTCATGATAGAGGTTGGATTAGAACCCACGCCTCCGAAGAGAATGGTGCCTAAAACCAGCGCCTTAGACCACCCGGCCACTCTACCCACACGCAATACACCCCAACCAAAAAATCATAGGAGAAAAACAATAATCTTTAAACTCCCTAAGTTCATGATAGAAGTTGGATTTGAACCCACGCCTCCGAAGAGACTGGTGCCTAAAACCAGCGCCTTAGACCACTCGGCCACTCTACCCACACGATCCACAAAAACAAAAAAATCATAGGAAAAATAACAATAATCTTTAAGCTCCTAAAGTTCATGATAGAGGTGGGATTTGAACCCACGCCTCCTAAGAGACTGGTGCCTAAAACCAGCGCCTTAGACCATTCGGCCACTCTACCCATACGATCCACAAAAAACATAAAAATCATAGGAAAAATAACAATAATCTTTAAGCTCCTAAAGTTCATGATAGAGGTGGGATTTTAACCCACGCCTCCTAAGAGACTGGTGCCTAAAACCACCGCCTTATACCACTCACCCACTCTACCCACACGATCCACAAAAACAAAAAAATTATAGGAAAAATAACAATAATCTTTAAGCTCCTAAAGTTCATGATAGAGTTGGGATTTGAACCCACGCCTTCGAAGAGCCTGGTGCCTAAAGCCAGCGCCTTAGACGACTCGGCCACTCTACCCACACACAATACACCCAAACAAAAAAATCATAGGAGAAATAACAATAATCTTTAAACTCCTAAAGTTCATGTTAGAAGTGGAATTTGAACCCACGCCTCCGAAGAGACTGGTGCCTAAAACCAGCGCCTTAGACCACTCGGTCACTCTACCCACACGATCCACAAAAACAAAAAAATCATAGCAAAAATAACAATTATCTTTAAACTCCTAAAGTTCATGATATAGGTGGGATTTGAACCCACGCCTCCGAAGAGACTGGTGCCTAAAACCAGCGCCTTAGACCACTCGGCCACTCTACCCACACGATCCACTAAAACAAAAAAATCAAGGAAAAATAACAATAATCTTTAAACTCATAAAGTTCATGATAGAGGTGGGATTTGAACCCACGCCTCCGAAGGGACTGGTGACTTAAACCAGGGCCTTAGACAACTCGGCCACTCTACCCACACACACCCCACCCAAACAAAAAAAAATCATTGGAGAAATAAAAATAATCTTTAAACTCCTAAACTTCATGATAGAGGTTGGATTTGAACCCACGCCTCCGAAGAGACTGGTGCCTAAAACCAGCGCCTTAGACCACCCGGCCACTCTACCCACACGCAATACACCCCAACATAAAAATCATAGGAGAAAAACAATAATCTTTAAACTCCTAAAGTTCATGATAGAGGTTGGATTTGAACCCACGCCTCCGAAGAGACTGGTGCCTAAAACCAGCGCCTTAGACCACTCGGCCACTCTACCCACACGATCCACACAAACAAAAAAATCATAGGAAAAATAACAATAATCTTTAAACTCCTAAAGTACATGATATAGGTGGGATTTGAACCCACGCCTCCGAAGAGACTGGTGCCTAAAACCAGCGCCTAAGACCATTCGGCCACTCTACCCATACGATCCACAAAAAACATAAAAATCATAGGAAAAATAACAATAATCTTTAAGCTCCTAAAGTTCATGATAGAGGTGGGATTTTAACCCACGCCTCCTAAGAAACTGGTGCCTAAAACCACCGCCTTATACCACTCGCCCACTCTACCCACACGATCCACAAAAACAAAAAAAATTATAGGAAAAATAACAATAATCTATAAGCTCCTAAAGTTCATGATAGAGGTGGGATTTGAACCCACGCCTTCGAAGAGACTGGTGCCTAAAGCCAGCGCCTTAGACCACTCGGACACTCTACCCACACACAATACACCCAAAAAAAAAATCATAGGAGAAATAACAATAATCTTTAAACTCCTAAAGTTCATGTTAGAGGTGGGATTTGAACCCACGCCTCCGAAGAGACTGGTGCCTAAAACCAGCGCCTTAGACCACTCGGCCACTCTACCCACACACAATACACCCAAACAAAAAAATCATGGGAGAAATAACAATAATCTTTAAACTCCTAAAGTTCTTGATAGAGGTTGGATTTGAACCCACGCCTCCGAAGAGACTGGTGCCTAAAACCAGCGCCTTAGACCACTCGGCCACTCTACCCACACGATCCACTAAAACAAAAAAATCATAGGAAAAATAACAATAATCTTTAAACTCATAAAGTTCATGATAGAGGTGGGATTTGAACCCACGCCTCCGAAGGGACTGGTGCCTTAAACCAGGGCCTTAGACCTCTCGGCCACTCTACCCACACACAATCCACCCAAACAAAAAAATCATGGGAAAAATAAGAATAATTCATAAACTCCTAAAGTTCATGATAGAGGTGGGATTTGAACCCACGCCTCCGAAGAGACTGGTGCCTAAAACCAGCGCCTTAGACCACTCGGCCACTCTACCCACACACTACACACCCAATCAAAAAAATCATAGGAAAAATAACAATAATCTTTAAACTCCTAAAGTACATGATAGAGGTGGGATTTGAATCCACGCCTACGAAGAGACTGGTGCCTAAAACCAGCGCCTTAGACCACTCGGCCACTCTACCCACACACACAATACACCCAAACAAAAAACATAGGAGAAATAACAATAATCTTTAAACTCCTAAAGTACATGATAGAGGTGGGATTTGAACCCACGCCTCCGAAGAGACTGGTGCTTAAAACCAGCGCCTCAGACCACTCGGCCACTCTACCCACACACAATCCACCCAAACAAAAAAATCATGGGAAAAATAACAATAATTCATAAACTCCTAAAGTTCATGATAGAGGTGGGATTTGAACCCACGCCTCCGAAGAGACTGGTGCCTAAACCCAGCGCCTTAGACCACTCGGCCACTCTACCCACACACAATCGACCCAAACAAAAAAATCATGGGAAAAATAACAATAATTCATGAACTCCTAAAGTTCATGATAGAGGTGGGATTTGAACCCACGCCTCCGAAGAGACTGGTGCCTAAAACCAGCGCCTTAGACCTCTCGGCCACTCTACCCACACACAATCCACCCAAACAAAAAAATCATGGGAAAAATAAGAATAATTCATAAACTCCTAAAGTTCATGATAGAGGTGGGATTTGAACCCACGCCTCCGAAGAGACTGGTGCCTAAAACCAGCGCCTTAGACCACTCGGCCACTCTACCCACACACAATGCACCCTAACAAAAAAATCATAGGAAAAATAACAATAATCTTTAAACTCCTAAAGTTCATGATAGAGGTGGGATTTGAACCCACGCCTCCGAAGAGACTGGTGCCTAAAACCAGCGCCTTAGGCCACTCGGCCACTCTACCCACACACTATACACCCAATCAAAAAAATCATAGGAAAAATAACAATAATCTTTAAACTCCTAAACTACATGATAGAGGTGCGATTTGAATCCACGCCTCCGAAGAGACTGGTGCCTAAAACCAGCGCCTTAGACCACTCGGCCACTCTACCCACACACACAATACAGACAAACAAAAAATCATAGGAGAAATAACAATAATCTTTAAACTCCTAAAGTTCATGATAGAGGTGGGATTTGAAGCCACGCCTCCAAAGAGACTGGTGCCTAAAACCAGCGCCTTAGACCACTGGGCCACTCTACCCACACACAATCCACCCAAACAAAAAAATCATGGGAAAAATAACAATCATTCATAAACTCCTAAAGTTCATGATAGAGGTGGGATTTGAACCCACGCCTCCGAAGAGACTGGTGCCTAAAACCATCGCCTTAGACCACTCGGCCACTCTACCCACACACTATTCACCCAATCAAAAAATCATTGGAAAAATAACAATAATCTTTAAACTCCTAAAGGACATGATAGAGGTGGGATTTGAACCCACGCCTTCGTAGAGACTAGTGCCTTAAACCAGCGCCTTAGACCACTCGGCCACTCTACCCAAACACAATGCACCCAAACAAAAAAATCATAGGAAAAATAACAATAATTTTTAAACTCCTAAAGTACATGATAGAGGTGGGATTTAAATCCACGCCTCCGAAGAGACTGGTGCCTAAAACCAGCGCCTTAGACCACTCGGCCACTCTACCCACACACACAATACACCCAAACAAAAAAATCATAGGAGAAATAACAATAATCTTTAAACTCCTAAAGTTCATGATAGAGGTGGGATTTGAAGACACGCCTCCAAAGAGACTGGTGCCTAAAACCAGCACCTTAGACCACTCGGCCACTCTACCCACACACAATCCACCCAAACAAAAAGATCATTGGAAAAATAACAATAATTCATAAACTCCTAAAGTTCATGATAGAGGTGGGATTTGAACCCACGCCTCCGAAGAGACTGGTGCCTAAAACCAGCGCCTTAGACCACTCGGCCACTCTACCCACACACTATCCACCCAATCAAAAAAATCATTGGAAAAATAACAATAATCTTTAAACTCCTAAAGTACATGATAGAGGTGGGATTTGAACCCACGCCTCCGAAGAGACTGGTGCCTAAAACCAGCGCCTTAGACCACACGGCCACTCTACCCACACACAATCCACCCAAACAAAAAAATCATGGGAAAAATAACAATAATTCATAAACTCCTAAAGATCATGATAGAGGTGAGATTTGAACCCACGCCTACGAAGAGACTGGTGCCTAAAACCAGAGCCTTAGACCACTCGGCCACTCTACCCACACACAATCCACCCAATCAAAAAAATCATTGGAAAAATAACAATAATCTTTAAACTCCTAAAGGACATGATAGAGGTGGGATTTGAATCCACGCCTCCGAAGAGACTGGTGCCTAAAACCAGCGCCTTATACCACTCGGCCACTCTACCCACACACACAATACACCCAAACAAAAAAATCATGGAAAAAATAACAATAATTCATAAACTCCTAAAGTTCATGAGAGAGGTGGGATTTGAACCCACGCCTACGAAGAGACTGGTGCCTAAAACCAGCGCCTTAGACCACTCGGCCACTCTACCCACACACAATGCACCCAAACAAAAAAATCATAGGAGAAATAACAATAATCTTTAAACTCCTAAAGTTCATGATAGAGGTGGGATTTGAACCCACGCCTCCGAAGAGACTGGTGCCTAAAACCAGCGCCTTAGATCACTCGGCCACTCTACCCACACGCAATCCACCCAAACAAAAAAATCATGGGAAAAATAACAATAATTCATAAACTCCTTAAGTTTATGATAGAGGTGGGATTTGAACCCACGCCTCCGAAGAGACTGGTGCCTAAAACCAGCGCCTTAGACCACTCGGCCACTCTACCCACACACAATGCACCCAAACAAAAAAATCATAGGAGAAATAACAATAATCTTTAAACTCCTAAAGTTCTTGATAGAGGTGGGATTTGAACCCACGCCTCCGAAGAGACTGATTCCTAAAACCAGCGCCTTAGACCATTCGGCCACTCTACCCACACACTATCCACCCAATCAAAAAAATCATAGGAAAAAAAACAATAATCTTTAAACTCCTAAAGTTCATGATAGCGGTGGGATTTGAACCCACGCCTCCAAAGAGACTGGTGCCTAAAACCAGCGCCTTAGACCACTCGGCCACTCTACCCACACACAAGCCACCCAAACAAAAAAATTATAGGAAAAATAACAATAATCTTTAAACTCCTAAAGTTCATGATAGAGGTGGGGTTTGAACCCACGCCTCCGAAGAGACTGGTGCCTCAAACCAGTGCCTTAGACCACTCGGCCACTCTACCCACACACTATCCACCCAATCAAAAAATCATAGGAAAAATAACAATAATTTTTAAACTCCTAAAGTACATGATAGAGGTGGGTTTTGAATCCACGCCTCCGAAGAGACTGGTGCCTAAAATCAGCGCCTTAGACCACTCGGCCACTCTACCCACACACAATGCACCCAAACAAAAAAATCATAGGAGAAATAACAATAATCTTTAAACTCCTAAAGTTCATGATAGAGGTGGGATTTGAACCCACGCCTCCGAAGAGACTGGTGCCTAAAACCAGCGCCTTAGACCACTCGGCCCCTCTACCCACACGATCCACAAAAACAAAAAAATCATAGGAAAAATAACAATAATCTTTAAACTCCTAAAGTTCGTGATAGAGGTGGGATTTGAACCCACGCCTCCGAAGAGACTGGTGCCTAAAATCAGCGCCTTAGACCACTCGGCCACTCTACCCACACACAATCCACCCAAACAAAAAAATCATGGGAAAAATAACAATAATTCATAAAGTCCTAAAGTTCATGATAGAGGTGGGATTTGAACTCACGCCTCCGAAGAGACTGGTGCCTAAAACCACCGCCTTAGACCACTCGGCCACTCTACCCACACACTATCCACCCAATCAAAAAAATCATTGAAAAAATAACAATAATCTTTAAACTCCTTAAGTACATGATAGAGGTGGGATTTGAACCAACGCCTTCGAAGAGACTGGTGCCTAAAACCAGCGCCTTAGACCACTCGGCGACTCTACCCACACACAATGCACCCAAACAAAAAAATCATAGGAGAAATAACAATAATCTTTAAACTCCTAAAGTTCATGATAGAGGTGGCATTTGAACCCACGCCTCCGAAGAGACTGGTGCCTAAAACCAGCGCCTTAGACCACTCGGCCACTCTACCCACACACTATCCACCCAATCAAAAAAATCATAGGAAAAAAAACAATAATCTTTAAACTCCTAAAGTTCATGATAGAGGTGGGATTTGAACCCACGCCTCCAAATAGACTGGTGCCTAAAATCAGCGCCTTAGACCACTCGGCCACTCTACCCACACACAAACCACCCAAACAAAAAAATCATAAGAAAAATAACAAAAATTTTTAAACTCCTTAAGTACATGATAGAGGTGGGATTTGAATCCACGCATCCGAAGAGACTAGTGCCTAAAACCAGCGCCTTAGACCACTCGGCCACTCTACCCACACACACAATACACCCAAACAAAAAAATCATAGGAGAAATAACAATAATCTTTAAACTCCTAAAGTTCATGATAGAGGTGGGATTTGAACCCACGCCTCCGAAGAGACTGGTGCCTAAAACCACCGCCTTAGACCACTCGGCCACTCTACCCACACACTATCCACCCAATCAAAAAAATCATTGAAAAAATAACAATAATCTTTAAACTCCTTAAGTACATGATAGAGGTGGGATTTGAACCCACGCCTCCGAAGAGACTGGTGTCTAAAACCACCGCCTTAGACCACTCGGCCACTCTACCCACACACTATCCACCCAATCAAAAAAATCATTGAAAAAATAACAATAATCTTTAAACTCCTTAAGTACATGATAGAGGTGGGATTTGAACCAACGCCTTCGAAGAGACTGGTGCCTAAAACCAGCGCCTTAGACCACTCGGCGACTCTACCCACACACAATGCACCCAAACAAAAAAATCATAGGAGAAATAACAATAATCTTTAAACTCCTAAAGTTCATGATAGAGGTGGCATTTGAACCCACGCCTCCGAAGAGACTGGTGCCTAAAATCAGCGCCTTAGACCACTCGGCCACTCTACCCACACACTATCCACCCAATCAAAAAAATCATAGGAAAAAAACAATAATCTTTAAACTCCTAAAGTTCATGATAGAGGTGGGATTTGAACCCACGCCTCCAAAGAGACTGGTGCCTAAAATCAGCGCCTTAGACCACTCGGCCACTCTACCCACACACAAACCACCCAAACAAAAAAATCATAAGAAAAATAACAAAAATTTTTAAACTCCTTAAGTACATGATAGAGGTGGGATTTGAATCCACGCATCCGAAGAGACTGGTGCCTAAAACCAGCGCCTTAGACCACTCGGCCACTCTACCCACACGATCCACAAAAACAAAAAAATCATAGGAAAAATAACAATAACCTTTAAACTCCTTAAGTACATGATAGAGGAGGGATTTGAATCCACGCATCCGAAGAGACTGGTGCCTAAAACCAGCGCCTTAGACCACTCGGCCACTCTACCCACACGATCCACAAAAACAAAAAAATCATAGGAAAAATAACAATAACCTTTAAACTCCTAAAGTTCATGATAGAGGTGGGATTTGAACCCACGCCTCCGAAGAGACAGGTGTCTAAAACCAGCACCTTAGACCACTCGGCCACTCTACCCACACGATCCACAAAAACAAAAAAATCATAGGAAAAATAACAATAATCTTTAAACTCCTAAAGTTCATGATAGAGGTGGGATTTGAACCCACGCCTCCGAAGAGACTGGTGCCTAAAACCAGCGCCTTAGACCACTCGGCCACTCTACCCACACGATCCACAAAACAAAAAAATCATAGGAAAAATAACAATAATCTTTAAACTCCTAAAGTACATGATAGAGGTGGGATTTGAATCCACGCATCCGAAGAGAATGGTGCCTAAAACCAGCGCCTTAGACCACTCGGCCACTCTACCCACACACACAATACACCCAAACAAAAAAATCATAGGAGAAATAACAATAGTCTTTAAACTCTTAAAGTTTATGATAGAGGTGGGATTTGAACCCACGCCTCCGAAGAGACTGGTGCCTGAAACCAGCGCCTTAGACCACTCGGCCACTCTACCCACACGATCCACAAAAACAAAAAAATCATAGGAAAAATAACAATAATCTTTAAACTCCTAAAGTTCATGATAGAGGTGGGATTTGAACCCACGCCTCCGAAGAGACTGGTGCCTAAAACCAGCGCCTTAGGCCACTCGGCCACTCTACCCACGCGATCCACACAAACAAAAAAATCATAGGAAAAATAACAATAATCTTTAAACTCCTAAAGTTCATGATAGAGGTGGGATTTGAACCCACGCCTCCGAAGGGACTGGTGCCTAAAACCAGCGCCTTAGACCACTTGGCCACTCTACCCACACAATCCAAACAAACAAAAAAATCATAGGAAAAATAACAATAATCTTTAAACTCCTAAATTTTATGATAGAGGTGGGATTTGAAGCCACGCTTCCAAAGAGACTGGTGCCTAAAACCAGCGCCTTAGACCACTCGGCCACTCTACCCACTAACAATTCACCCAAACAAAAAAATCATGGGAAAAATAAAAATAATCTTTAAACTCCTAAAGTTCATTATAGAGGTGGGATTTGAACCCACGCCTCCGAAGAGACTGGTGCCTTAAACCAGCGCCTTAGACCACTTGGCCACTCTACCAACACACAGCCAACCCAAACAAAAAAATCATAGGAAAAATAACAATAATCTTTAAACTCCTAAAGTTCATGATGGAGGTGGGATTTGAACCCACGCCTCCGAAGAGACTGCTGCCTTAAACCAGCGCCTGAGACCACTCGGCCACTCTACCCACACACAATCCACCCAAACAAAAAAATCATAGGAAAAAAAACAATAATCTTTAAACTCCTAAAGTTCATGATAGAGGTGGGATTTGAAGCCACGCCTCCAAAGAGACTGGTGCCTAAAACCAGCGCCTTAGACCACTCGGCCACTCTACCCACACACAATCCACCCAAAAAAAAAATCATAGGAAAAATAACAATAATCTTTAAACTCCTAAAGTACATGACAGAGGTGTGATTTGAACCCACGCCTTCGAAGAGACTGGTGCCTAAAACCAGCGCCTTAGACCACTCGGCCACTCTACCCACACACACAATACACCCAAACAAAAAATCATAGGAGAAATAACAATAATCTTTAAACTCCTAAAGTTCATGATAGAGGTGGGATTTGAAGCCACGCCTCCAAAGAGACTGGTGCATAAAACCAGCGCCTTAGACCACTCGGCCACTCTACCCACACACAATCCACCCAAACAAAAAAATCATGGGAAAAATAACAATAATTCATAAACTTCTAAAGTTCATGATAGACGTGGGATTTGAACCCACGCCTCCGAAGAGACTGGTGCCTAAAACCAGCGCCTTAGACTACTCGGCCACTCTACCCACACACTATCCACCCAATCAAAAAAATCATTGGAAAAATAACAATAATCTTTAAACTCCTAAAGTACATGATAGAGGTGGGATTTGAACCCACGGCTTCGTAGAGACTGGTGTCTAAAACCAGCGCCTTAGACCACTCGGCCACTCTACCCACACACAATGCTCCCAAACAAAAAAATCATAATAGAAATAACAATAATCTTTAAACTCCTAAAGTTCATGATAGGGGTGGGATTTGAACCCACGCCTCCGAAGAGACTGGTGCCTAAAACCAGCGCCTTAGACCACTCGGCCACTCTATCCACACACAATGCTCCCAAACAAAAAAATCATAGGAGAAATAACAATAATCTTTAAACTCCTAAAGTTCATGATAGAGGTGGGATTGGAAGCCACGCCTCCAAAGAAACTGGTGCCTAAAACCAGCGCCTTAGACCACTCGGCCACTCTACCCACACACTATCCACCCAAACAAAAAAATCATGGGAAAAATAACAATAATCTTTAAACTCCTAAAGTTCATGATAGAGGTGGGATTTGAACCCACGCCTCCGAAGAGACTGGTGCCTTAAACCAGCGCCTTAGACCACTTGGCCACTCTACCAACACACAGCCTACCCAAACAAAAAAATCATAGGAAAAATAACAATAATCTTTAAACTCCTAAAGTTCATGATAGATGTGGGATTTGAAACCACGCCTCCGAAGAGACTGGTGCCTTAAACCAGCGCCTTAGACCACTTGGCCACTATACCAACACAGCCCACCCAAACAAAAAAATCATAGGAAAAATAACAATAATCTTTAAACTCCTAAAGTTCATGATACAGGTGGGATTTGAACCCACGCCTCCGAAGAGACTGGTGCCTAAAACCAGCGCCTTAGACCACTCGGCCACTCTACCCACACACTATACACCCAATCAAAAAAATCATAGGAAAAATAACAATAATCTTTAAACTCCTAAAGTACATGATAGAGGTGGGATTTGAATCCACGCCTCCGAAGAGACTGGTGCCTAAAACCAGCGCCTTAGACCACTCGGGCACTCTACCCACACACACAATACACCCAAACAAAAAATCATAGGAGAAATAACAATAATCTTTAAACTCCTAAAGTTCATGATAGAGGTGGGATTTGAAGCCACGCCTCCAAAGAGACTGGTGCATAAAACCAGCGCCTTAGACCACTCGGCCACTCTACCCACACACAATCCACCCAAACAAAAAAATCATAGGAGAAATAACAATAATCTTTAAACTCCTAAAGTTCATGATAGAGGTGGGATTTGAACCCACGCCTCCGAAGAGACTGGTGCCTAAAACCAGCGCCTTAGACCACTCGGCCATTCTACCCACACACTATCCACCCAATCAAAAAAATCATAGGAAAAATAACAAGAATCTTTAAACTCCTAAAGTACATGATAGAGGTGGGATTTGAAACCACGCCTTCGTAGAGACTGGTGCCTAAAACCAGCGCCTTAGACCACTCGGCCACTCTACCCACACACAATGCACCCAAACGAAAAAATCATAGTAGAAATAACAATAATCTTTAAACTCCTAAAGTTCATGATAGATGTGGGATTTGAACCCACGCCTCCGAAGAGACTGGTGCCTAAAACCAGCGCCTTAGACCACTCGGCCACTCTACCCACAACTATCCACCCAATCAAAAAAATCATTGGAAAAATAACAATAATCTTTAAACTCCTAAAGTACATGATAGAGGTGGGATTTGAAACCACGCCTTCGTAGAGACTGGTGCCTAAAACCAGCGCCTTAGACCACTCGGCCACTCTACCCACACACAATGCACCCAAACGAAAAAATCATAGTAGAAATAACAATAATCTTTAAACTCCTAAAGTTCATGACAGGGGTGGGATTTGAACCCACGCCTCCGAAGAGACTGGTGCCTAAAACCAGCGCCTTAGACTACTCGGCCACTCTACCCACACACAATCCACCCAAACAAAAAAATCATGGGAAAAATAACAATAATTCATAAACTCCTAAAGTTCATGATAGAGGTGGGATTTGAACCCACGCCTCCGAAGAGACTGGTGCCTAAAACCAGCGCCTTAGACCACTCGGCCACTCTACCCACACACAATCAACCCAAACAAAAAAAATCATGGGAAAAATAACAATAATTCATAAACTCCTAAAGTTCATGATAGAGGTGGGATTTGAACCCACGCCTCCGAAGAGACTGGTGCCTAAAACCACCGCCTTAGACCACTCGGCCACTCTACCCACACACAATCCACCCAATCAAAAAAATCATTGAAAAAAAAACAATAATCTTTAAACTCCTAAAGTACATGATAGAGGTGGGATTTGAACCCACGCCTTCGTAGAGACTGGTGCCTAAAACCAGCGCCTTAGACCACTCGGCCACTCTACCCACACACAATGCACCCAAACAAAAAAATCATAGTAGAAATAACAATAATCTTTAAACTCCTAAAGTTCATGATAGGGGTGGGATTTGAACCCACGCCTCCGAAGAGACTGGTGCCTAAAACCAGCGCCTTAGACCACTCGGCCACTCTACCCACACACAATCCACCCAAACAAAAAAATCATGGGAAAAATAACAATAATTCATAAACTTCTAAAGTTCATGATAGAGGTGGGATTTGAACCCACGCCTCCGAAGAGACTGGTGCCTAAAACCAGCGCCTTAGACCACTCGGCCACTCTATCCACCCACATTCAACCCAAACAAAAAAAATCATGGGAAAAATAACCATAATTCATAACCTCCTAAAGATCATGATAGAGGTGGGGTTTGAACCCACGCCTCCGAAGAGACTGGTGCCTAAAACCAGCGCCTTAGACCACTCGGCCACTCTACCCACACACAATCCACCCAATCAAAAAAATCATTGGAAAAATAACAATAATCTTTAAACTCCTTAAGTACATGATAGAGGTGGGATTTGAATCCACGCCTTCGAAGAGACTAGTGCCTAAAACCAGCGCATTACACCACTCGGCCACTCTACCCACACACTATACACCCAAACAAAAAAATCATAGGAGAAATAACAATAATCTTTAAACTCCTAAAGTACATGACAGAGGTGTGATTTGAACCCACGCCTTCGAAGAGACTGGTGCCTAAAACCAGCGCCTTAGACCACTCGGCCACTCTACCAACACACACAATACACCCTAACAAAAAATCATAGGAGAAATAACAATAATCTTTAAACTCCTAAAGTTCATGATAGAGGTGGGATTTGAAGCCACGCCTCCAAAGAGACTGGTGCATAAAACCAGCGCCTTAGACCGCCTCGGCCACTCTACCCACACACAATCCACCCAAACAAAAAAATCATGGGAAAAATAACAATAATTCATAAACTTCTAAAGTTCATGATAGATGTGGGATTTGAACCCACGCCTCCGAAGAGACTGGTGCCTTAAACCAGCGCCTTAGACCACTTGGCCACTCTACCAACACAGCCCACCCAATCAAAAAAATCATTGGAAAAATAACAATAATCTTTAAACTCCTAAAGTACATGATAGAGGTGGGATTTGAACCCACGCCTTCGTAGAGACTGGTGCCTAAAACCAGCGCCTTAGACCACTCGGCCACTCTACCCAAACACAATGCACCCAAACAAAAAAATCATAGTAGAAATATCAATAATCTTTAAACTCCTAAAGTTCATGATAGGGGTGGGATTTGAACCCACGCCTCCGAAGAGACTGGTGCCTTAAACCAGCGCCTGAGACCACTCGGCCACTCTACCCACACACAATCCACCCAATCAAAAAAATCATAGGAAAAATAACAATAATTTTTAAACTCCTAAAGTACATGATAGAGGTGGGATTTAAATCCACGCCTCCGAAGAGACTGGTGCCTAAAACCAGCGCCTTAGACCACTCGGCCACTCTACCCACACACACAATACACCCAAAAAAAAAAAATCATAGGAGAAATAACAATAATCTTTAAACTCCTAAAGTTCATGATAGAGGTGGGATTTGAAGACACGCCTCCAAAGAGACTGGTGCCTAAAACCAGCACCTTAGACCACTCGGCCACTCTACCCACACACAATCCACCCAAACAAAAAGATCATTGGAAAAATAACAATAATTCATAAACTCCTAAAGTTCATGATAGAGGTGGGATTTGAACCCACGCCTCCGAAGAGACTGGTGCCTAAAACCAGCGCCTTAGACCACTCGGCCACTCTACCCACACACTATCCACCCAATCAAAAAAATCATTGGAAAAATAACAATAATCTTTAAACTCCTAAAGTACATGATAGAGGTGGGATTTGAACCCACGGCTTCGTAGAGACTGGTGCCTAAAACCAGCGCCTTAGACCACTCGGCCACTCTACCCACACACAATGCTCCCAAACAAAAAAATCATAATAGAAATAACAATAATCTTTAAACTCTTAAAGTTCATGATAGGGGTGGGATTTGAACCCACGCCTCCGAAGAGACTGGTGCCTAAAACCAGCGCCTTAGACCACTCGGCCACTCTATCCACACACTATCCACCCAAACAAAAAAATCATGGGAAAAATAACAATAATCTTTAAACTCCTAAAATTCATGATAGAGGTGGGATTTGAACCCACGCCTCCGAAGAGACTGGTGCCTTAAACCAGCGCCTTAGACCACTTGGCCACTCTACCAACACACAGCCTACCCAAACAAAAAAATCATAGGAAAAATAACAATAATCTTTAAACTCCTAAAGTTCATGATAGATGTGGGATTTGAACCCACGCCTCCGAAGAGACTGGTGCCTTAAACCAGCGCCTTAGACCACTTGGCCACTCTACCAACACAGCCCACCCAAACAAAAAAATCATAGGAAAAATAACAATAATCTTTAAACTCCTAAAGTACATGATAGAGGTGGGATTTGAACCCACGCCTCCGAAGAGACTGGTGCCTAAAACCAGCGCCTTAGACCACTCGGCCACTCTACCCACACACAATGCTCCCAAACAAAAAAATCATAATAGAAATAACAATAATCTTTAAACTCCTAAAGTTCATGATAGGGGTGGGATTTGAACCCACGCCTCCGAAGAGACTGGTGCCTAAAACCAGTACCTTAGCCCACTCGGCCAATCTATCCACACACAATGCCCCCAAACAAAAAAATCATATGAGAAATAACAATAATCTTTAAACTCCTAAAGTTCATGATAGAGGTGGGATTTGAAGCCACGCCTCCAAAGAAACTGGTGCCTAAAACCAGCGCCTTAGACCACTCGGCCACTCTACCCACACACTATCCACCCAAACAAAAAAATCATGGGAAAAATAACAATAATCTTTAAACTCCTAAAGTTCATGATAGAGGTGGGATTTGAACCCACGCCTCCGAAGAGACTGGTGCCTTAAACCAGCGCCTTAGACCACTTGGCCACTCTACCAACACACAGCCTACCCAAACAAAAAAATCATAGGAAAAATAACAATAATCTTTAAACTCCTAAAGTTCATGATAGATGTGGGATTTGAACCCACGCCTCCGAAGAGACTGGTGCCTTAAACCAGCGCCTTAGACCACTTGGCCACTCTACCAACACAGCCCACCCAAACAAAAAAATTATAGGAAAAATAACAATAATCTTTAAACTCCTAAAGTTCATGATACAGGTGGGATTTGAACCCACGCCTCCGAAGAGACTGGTGCCTAAAACCAGCGCCTTAGACCACTCGGCCACTCTACCCACACACTATACACCCAATCAAAAAAATCATAGGAAAAATAACAATAATCTTTAAACTCCTAAAGTACATGATAGAGGTGGGATTTGAATCCACGCCTCCGAAGAGACTGGTGCCTAAAACCAGCGCCTTAGACCACTCGGCCACTCTACCCACACACACAATACACCCAAACAAAAAATCATAGGAGAAATAACAATAATCTTTAAACTCCTAAAGTTCATGATAGAGGTGGGATTTGAAGCCACGCCTCCAAAGAGACTGGTGCATAAAACCAGCGCCTTAGACCACTCGGCCACTCTACCCACACACAATCCACCCAAACAAAAAAATCATGGGAAAAATAACAATAATTCATATACTTCTAAAGTTCATGATAGATGTGGGATTTGAACCCACGCCTCCGAAGAGACTGGTGCCTAAAACCAGCGCCTTAGACCACTCGGCCACTCTACCCACACACAATGCACCCAAACGAAAAAATCATAGTAGAAATAACAATAATCTTTAAACTCCTAAAGTTCATGATAGGGGTGGGATTTGAACCCACGCCTCCGAAGAGACTGGTGCCTAAAACCAGCGCCTTAGACCACTCGGCCACTCTAACCACACACAATGCTCCCAAACAAAAAAATCATAATAGAAATAACAATAATCTTTAAACTCCTAAAGTTCATGATAGGGGTGGGATTTGAACCCACGCCTCCGAAGAGACTGGTGCCTAAAACCAGTGCCTTAGCCCACTCGGCCAATCTATCCACACACAATGCCCCCAAACAAAAAAATCATAGGAGAAATAACAATAATCTTTAAACTCCTAAAGTTCATGATAGAGGTGGGATTTGAAGCCACGCCTCCAAAGAAACTGGTGCCTAAAACCAGCGCCTTAGACCACTCGGCCACTCTACCCACACACTATCCACCCAAACAAAAAAATCATGGGAAAAATAACAATAATCTTTAAACTCCTAAAGTTCATGATAGAGGTGGGATTTGAACCCACGCCTCCGAAGAGACTGGTGCCTAAAACCAGCGCCTTAGACCACTCGGCCACTCTATCCACCCACAATCAACCCAAACAAAAAAAATCATGGGAAAAATAACCATAATTCATAAACTCCTAAAGATCATGATAGAGGTGGGGTTTGAACCCACGCCTCCGAAGAGACTGGTGCCTAAAACCAGCGCCTTAGACCACTCGGCCACTCTACCCACACACAATCCACCCAATCAAAAAAATCATTGGAAAAATAACAATAATCTTTAAACTCCTTAAGTACATGATAGAGGTGGGATTTGAACCCACGCCTTCGAAGAGACTAGTGCCTAAAACCAGCGCATTAGACCACTCGGCCACTCTACCCACACACAATACACCCAAACAAAAAAATCATAGGAGAAATAACAATAATCTTTAAACTCCTAAAGTTCATGATAGAGGTGGGATTTGAACCCACGCCTCCGAAGAGACTGGTGCCTAAAACCAGCGCCTTAGACCACTCAGCCACTCTACCCACACACACAATACACCCAAACAAAAAATCATAGGAGAAATAACAATAATCTTTAAACTCCTAAAGTTCATGATAGAGGTGGGATTTGAAGCCACGCCTCCAAAGAGACTGGTGCATAAAACCAGCGCCTTAGACCACTCGACCACTCTACCCACACGCAATCCACCCAAACAAAAAAATCATGGGAAAAATAACAATAATTCATAAACTTCTAAAGTTCATGATAGAAGTGGGATTTGAACCCACGCCTCCGAAGAGACTGGTGCCTAAAACCAGCGCCTTAGACCACTCGGCCACTCTACCCACACACTATCCACCCAATCAAAAAAATCATTGGAAAAATAACAATAATCTTTAAACTCCTAAAGTACATGATAGAGGTGGGATTTGAACCCACGCCTTCGTAGAGACTGGTGCCTAAAACCAGCGCCTTAGACCACTCGGCCACTCTACCCACACACAATGCACCCAAACAAAAAAATCATAGTAGAAATAACAATAATCTTTAAACTCCTAAACTTCATGATAGGGGTGGGATTTGAACCCACGCCTCCGAAGAGACTGGTGCCTAAAACCAGCGCCTTAGACCACTCGGCCACTCTACCCACACACAACCCACCCAAACAAAAAAATCATGGGAAAAATAACAATAATTCATAAACTCCTAAAGTTCATGTTAGAGGTGGGATTTGAACCCACGCCTCCGAAGAGACTGGTGCCTAAAACCAGCGCCTTAGACCACTCGGCCACTCTACCCACACACAACCCACCCAAACAAAAAAATCATGGGAAAAATAACAATAATTCATAAACTCCTAAAGTTCATGATAGAGGTGGGATTTGAACCCACGCCTCCGAAGAGACTGGTGCCTAAAACCAGCGCCTTAGACCACTCGCCCACTCTACCCAAACACAATCAACCCAAACAAAAAAAATCATGGGAAAAATAACAATAATTCATAAACTCCTAAAGTTCAGGATAGAGGTGGGATTTGAACCCACGCCTCCGAAGAGACTGGTGCCTAAAACCAGCGCCTTAGACCACTCGGCCACTCTACCCACACACAATCCACCCAATCAAAATAATCATTGGAAAAATAACAATAATCTTTAAACTCCTAAAGTACATGATAGAGGTGGGATTTGAACCCACGCCTTCGTAGAGACTGGTGCCTAAAACCAGCACCTTAGACCACTCGGCCACTCTACCCACACACAATACACCCAAACAAAAAAATCATAGTATAAATAACAATAATCTTTAAACTCCTAAAGTTCATGATAGGGGTGGGATTTGAACCCACGCCTCCGAAGAGACTGGTGCCTAAAACCAGCGCCTTAGACCACTCGGCCACTCTACCCACACACAATCCACCCAAACAAAAAAATCATGGGAAAAATAACAATAATTCATAAACTCCTAAAGTTCATGATAGAGGTGGGATTTGAACCCACGCCTCCGAAGAGACTGGTGCCTAAAACCAGCGCCTTAGACCACTCGGCCACTCTACCCACACACAACCCACCCAAACAAAAAAATCATGGGAAAAATAACAATAATTCATAAACTCCTAAAGTTCATGATAGAGGTGGGATTTGAACCCACGCCTCCGAAGAGACTGGTGCCTAAAACCAGCGCCTTAGACCACTCGCCCACTCTACCCAAACACAATCAACCCAAACAAAAAAAATCATGGGAAAAATAACAATAATTCATAAACTCCTAAAGTTCAGGATAGAGGTGGGATTTGAACCCACGCCTCCGAAGAGACTGGTGCCTAAAACCAGCGCCTTAGACCACTCGGCCACTCTACCCACACACAATCCACCCAATCAAAATAATCATTGGAAAAATAACAATAATCTTTAAACTCCTAAAGTACATGATAGAGGTGGGATTTGAACCCACGCCTTCGTAGAGACTGGTGCCTAAAACCAGCACCTTAGACCACTCGGCCACTCTACCCACACACAATACACCCAAACAAAAAAATCATAGTATAAATAACAATAATCTTTAAACTCCTAAAGTTCATGATAGGGGTGGGATTTGAACCCACGCCTCCGAAGAGACTGGTGCCTAAAACCAGCGCCTTAGACCACTCGGCCACTCTACCCACACACAATCCACCCAAACAAAAAAATCATGGGAAAAATAACAATAATTCATAAACTCCTAAAGTTCATGATAGAGGTGGGATTTGAACCCACGCCTCCGAAGAGACTGGTGCCTAAAACCAGCGCCTTAGACCACTCGGCCACTCTACCCACACACAATCAACCCAAACAAAAAAAAATCATGGGAAAAATAACAATAATTCATAAACTCCTAAAGTTCATGATAGAGGTGGGATTTGAACCCACGCCTCCGAAGAGACTGGTGCCTAAAACCAGCGCCTTAGACCACTCGGCCACTCTACCCAAACACACAATACACCCAAACAAAAAAATCATAGGAGAAATAACAATAATCTTTAAACTCCTAAAGTTCATGATAGAGGTGGGATTTGAAGCCACGCCTCCAAAGAGATTGGTGCCTAAAACCAGCGCCTTAGACCACTCGGCCACTCTACCCACACACTATCCACCCAAACAAAAAATCATGGGAAAAATAACAATAATTCATAAACTCCTAAAGTTCATGATAGAGGTGGGATTTGAACCCACGCCTCCGAAGAGACTGGTGCCTAAAACCAGCGCCTTAGACCACTCGGCCACTCTACCCACACACTATCCACCCAATCAAAAAAATCATTGGAAAAATAACAATAATCTTTAAACTCCTAAAGTTCATGATAGAGGTGGGATTTGAACCCACGCCTCCGAAGAGACTTTTGCCTTAAACCAGCGCCTTAGAAAACTCGGCCACTCTACCCACACACTATCCACCCAATCAAAAAAATCATTGGAAAAATAACAATAATCTTTAAACTCCTAAAGTTCATGATAGAGGTGGGATTTGAATCCACGCCTCCGAAGAGACTGGTGCCTAAAACCAGCGCCTTAGACCACTCGGCCACTCTACCCAAACACACAATACACCCAAACAAAAAAATCATAGGAGAAATAACAATAATCTTTAAACTCCTAAAGTTCATGATAGAGGTGGGATTTGAAGCCACGCCTCCAAAGAGATTGGTGCCTAAAACCAGCGCCTTAGACCACTCGGCCACTCTACCCACACACAATCCACCCAAACAAAAAATCATGGGAAAAATAACAATAATTCATAAACTCCTAAAGTTCATGATAGAGGTGGGATTTGAACCCACGCCTCCGAAGAGACTTTTGCCTTAAACCAGCGCCTTAGAAAACTCGGCCACTCTACCCACACACTATCCACCCAATCAAAAAAATCATTGGAAAAATAACAATAATCTTTAAACTCCTAAAGTTCATGATAGAGGTGGGATTTGAACCCACGCCTCCGAAGAGACTGGTGCCTAAAACCAGCGCCTTAGGCCACTCGGCCACTCTACCCACACACAATACACCCAATCAAAAAAATCATAGGAAAAATAACAATAATCTTTAAACTCCTAAACTACATGATAGAGGTGGGATTTGAATCCACGCCTCCGAAGAGACTGGTGGATAAAACCAGCGCCTTAGACCACTCGGCCACTCTACCCACATACACAATACACCCAAACAAAAAATCATAGGAGAAATAACAATTTTCTTTAAACTCCTAAAGTTCATGATAGAGGTGGGATTTGAAGCCACGCCTCCAAAAAGACTGGTGCCTAAAACCAGCGCCTTAGACCACTCGGCCACTCTACCCACACACAATCCACCCAAACAAAAAAATCATGGGAAAAATAACAATAATTCATAAACTCCTAAAGTTCATGATAGAGGTGGGATTTGAACCCACGCCTCCGAAGAGACTGGTGCCTAAAACCAGCGCCTTAGACAACTCGGCCAATCTACCCATACACAATCCACCCAATCAAAAAAATCATAGGAAAAAAAACAATAATCTTTAAACTCCTAAAGTTCATGATAGAGGTGGGATTTGAACCCACGCCTCCGAAGAGACTTTTGCCTTAAACCAGCGCCTTAGAAAACTCGGCCACTCTACCCACACACTATCCACCCAATCAAAAAAATCATTGGAAAAATAACAATAATCTTTAAACTCCTAAAGTTCATGATAGAGGTGGGATTTGAACCCACGCCTCCGAAGAGACTGGTGCCTAAAACCAGCGCCTTAGGCCACTCGGCCACTCTACCCACACACAATACACCCAATCAAAAAAATCATAGGAAAAATAACAATAATCTTTAAACTCCTAAACTACATGATAGAGGTGGGATTTGAATCCACGCCTCCGAAGAGACTGGTGGATAAAACCAGCGCCTTAGACCACTCGGCCACTCTACCCACATACACAATACACCCAAACAAAAAATCATAGGAGAAATAACAATTTTCTTTAAACTCCTAAAGTTCATGATAGAGGTGGGATTTGAAGCCACGCCTCCAAAGAGACTGGTGCCTAAAACCAGCGCCTTAGACCACTCGGCCACTCTACCCACACACAATCCACCCAAACAAAAAAATCATGGGAAAAATAACAATAATTCATAAACTCCTAAAGTTCATGATAGAGGTGGGATTTGAACCCACGCCTCCGAAGAGACTGGTGCCTAAAACCAGCGCCTTAGACAACTCGGCCAATCTACCCATACACAATCCACCCAATCAAAAAAATCATAGGAAAAAAAACAATAATCTTTAAACTCCTAAAGTTCATGATAGAGGTGGGATTTGAACCCACGCCTCCGAAGAGACTGGTGCCTAAAACCAGCGCCGTAGACCACTCGGCCACTCTACCCACACACTATCCACCCAATCAAAAAAATCATAGGAAAAATAACAATAATTTTTAAACTCCTAAAGTACATGATAGAGGTGGGATTTGAATCCACGCCTCCGAAGAGACTGGTGCCTAAAACCAGCGCCTTAGACCACTCGGCCACTCTACCCAAACACACAATACACCCAAACAAAAAAATCATAGGAGAAATAACAATAATCTTTAAACTCCTAAAGTTCATGATAGAGGTGGGATTTGAAGCCACGCCTCCAAAGAGATTGGTGCCTAAAACCAGCGCCTTAGACCACTCGGCCACTCTACCCACACACAATCCACACAAACAAAAAATCATGGGAAAAATAACAATAATTCATAAATTCCTAAAGTTCATGATAGAGGTGGGATTTGAACCCACGCCTCCGAAGAGACTGGTGCCTAAAACCAGCGCCTTAGACCACTCGGCCACTCTACCCACACACTATCCACCCAATCAAAAAAATCATTGGAAAAATAACAATAATCTTTAAACTCCTAAAGTTCATGATAGAGGTGGGATTTGAACCCACGCCTCCGAAGAGACTGGTGCCTAAAACCAGCGCCTTAGACCACTCGGCCACTCTACCCACACACAATCCACCCAAACAAAAAAGCATGGGAAAAATAACAATACTTCATACACTCCTAAAGTTCATGATAGAGGTGGGAATTGAACCCACGCCTCCGAAGAGACTGGTGCCTAAAACCAGCGCCTTAGACCACTCGGCCACTCCACCCACACACAATCCACCCAAACAAAAAAATCATGGGAAAAATAACAATAATTCATAAACTCCTAAAGTTCATGATAGAGGTGGGATTTGAACCCACGCCTCCAAAGAGACTGGTGCCTAAAACCAGCGCCTTAGACCACTCGGCCACTCTACCCACACACACAATACACCCAAACAAAAAAATCATAGGAAAAATAACAATAATCTTTAAACTCCTAAAGTTCATGATAGAGGTGGGATTTGAACCCACGCCTCCAAAGAGACTGGTGCCTAAAACTAGCGCCTTAGACCACTCGGCCACTCTACCCACACACACAATACACCAAAACAAAAAAATCATGGGAAAAATAACAATAATTCACAAACTAGTAAAGTTCATGATAGAGGTGGGATTTGAACCCACGCCTCCGAAGAGACTGGTGCCTAAAACCAGCGCCTTAGACCACTCGGCCACTCTACCCACACACTATCCACCCAATCAAAAAAATCATTGGAAAAATAACAATAATCTTTAAACTCCTAAAGTACATGATAGAGGTGGGATATGAACCCACGCCTTCGAAGAGACTGGTGCCTAAAATCAGCGCCTTAGACCACTCGGCCACTCTACCCAAACACAATGCACCCAAACAAAAAAATCATAGGAGAAATTACAATTATCTTTAAACTCCTAAAGTTCATGATAGAGGTGGGATTTGAACCCACGCCTCCAAAGAGACTGGTGCCTAAAACCAGCGCCTTAGACCACTCGGCCACTCTACCCACACACACAATACACCCAAACAAAAAAATCATAGGAAAAATAACAATAATCTTTAAACTCCTAAAGTTCATGATAGAGGTGGGATTTGAACCCACGCCTAAAAAGAGACTGGTGCCTAAAACCGGCGCCTTAGACCACTCGGCCACTCTACCTACACACTATCCACCCAATCAAAAAAATCATAGGAAAAATAACAATAATTTTTAAACTCCTAAAGTACATGATAGAGGTGGGATTTGAATCCACGCCTCCGAAGAGACTTGTGCCTAAAACCAGCGCCTTACACCACTCGGCCACTCTACCCACACGATCCACAAAACAAAAAAATCATAGGAAAAATAACAATAATCTTTAAACTCCTAAAGTTCATGATAGAGGTCGGATTTGAACCCACGCCTCCGAAGGGACTGGTGCCTAAAACCAGCGCCTTAGACCACTCGGCCACTCTACCCACACACAAATCACCCAAACAAAAAAATCATAAGAGAAATAACAATAATCTTTAAACTCCGAAAGTTCATGATAGAGATGGGATTTGAACCCACGCCACTGAAGGAACTGGTGCCTAAAACCAGCGCCTTAGACCACTCGGCCACTCTACCCACACGATCCACACAAACAAAAAAATCATAGGAAAAATAACATTAATCTTTAAACTCCTAAAGTTCATGATAGAGGTGGGATTTGAAGCCACGCCTCCAAAGAGACTAGTGCCTAAAACCAGCGCCTTAGACCACTCGGCCACTCTACCCACACACAATCCACCCAAACAAAAAAATCATGGGAAAAATAACAATAATTTTTAAACTCCTAAAGTACATGATAGAGGTCGGATTTGAATCCACGCCTCCGAAGAGACTGGTGCCTAAAACCAGCGCCTTAGACCACTCTACCCACGCACAATACACCCAAACAAAAAAATCATAGGAGAAATAACAACAATCTTTAAACTCCTAAAGTTCATGATAGAGGTGGGATTTGAACCCACGCCTCCGAAGAGCCTGGTGCCTAAAACCAGCGCCTTAGACCACTCGGCCACTCTACCCACACACAATCCACCCAAACAAAAAAATCATAGGAAAAATAACAATAATCTTTAAACTCCTAAAGTTCATGATAGAGGTGGGATTTGAACCCACGCCTCCAAAGAGACTGGTGCCTAAAACCAGCGCCTTAGACCACTCGGCCACTCTACCCACACACACAATACACCCAAACAAAAAAATCATAGGAGAAATAACAATAATCTTTAAACTCCTAAAGTACATGATAGAGGTGGGATTTGAATCCACGCCTCCGAAGAGACTGGTGCCTAAAACCAGCGCCTTTGACCACTCGGCCACTCTACCCACACACAATCCACCCAAACAAAAAAATCATGGGAAAAATAACAATAATTCATAAACTCCTAAAGTTCATGATAGAGGTGGTATTTGAACCCACGCCTCCGAAGAGACTGGTGCCTAAAACCAGCGCCTTAGACCACTCAGCCACTCTACCCACACGATCCACAAAACAAAAAAATCATAGGAAAAATAACAATAATCTTTAAACTCCTAAAGTTCATGATAGAGGTGGGATTTGAACCCACGCCTCCGAAGAGACGGGTGCCTAAAACCAGCGCCTTAGACCACTCGGCCACTCTACCCACACACAAATCACCCAAACAAAAAAACCATAAGAGAAATAACAATAATCTTTAAACTCCGAAAGTTCATGATAGAGATGGGGTTTGAACCCACGCCTCCGAAGAAACTGGTGCCTAAAACCAGCGACTTAGACCACTCGGCCACTCTACCTACACGTTCCACACAAACAAAAAAATCATAGGAAAAATAACATTAATCTTTAAACTCCTAAAGTTCATGATAGAGGTGGGATTTGAACCCACGCCTAAAAAGAGACTGGTGCCTAAAACCGGCGCCTTAGACCACTCGGCCACTCTACCTACACACTATCCACCCAATCAAAAAAATCATAGGAAAAACAACAATAATTTTTAAACTCCTAAAGTACATGATAGAGGTGGGATTTGAATCCACGCCTCCGAAGAGACTTGTGCCTAAAACCAGCGCCTTAGACCACTCGGCCACTCTACCCACACGATCCACAAAACAAAAAAATCATAGGAAAAATAACAATAATCTTTAAACTCCTAAAGTTCATTATAGAGGTGGAATTTGAAGCCACGCCTCCAAAGAGACTGGTGCCTAAAACCAGCGGCTTAGACCACTCGGCCACTCTACCCACACGATCCACACAAACAACACAAACAAAAAAATCATAGGAAAAATAACAATAATATTTAAACTCCTAAAGTTTATGATAGAGGTGGGATTTGAACCGACGCCTCCGAAGGGACTGGTGCCTAAAACCAGCGCCTTAGACCACTCGGCCACTCTACCCACACGATCCACACAAACAAAAAAATCATAGGAAAAATAACATTAATCTTTAAACTCCTAAAGTTCATGATAGAGGTGGGATTTGAAGCCACGCCTCCAAAGAGACTGGTGCCTAAAACCAGCGCCTTAGACCACTCGGCCACTCTACCCACACACAATCCACCCAAACAAAAAAATCATAGGAAAAATAACAATAATCTTTAAACTCCTAAAGTTCATGATAGAGGTGGGATTTGAACCCACGCCTCCGAAGAGACTGGTGCCTAAAACCAGCGCCTTAGACCACTCGGCCACTCTACCCACACACTATCCACCCAATCAAAAAAATCATAGGAAAAATAACAATAATTTTTAAACTCCTAAAGTACATGATAGAGGTCGGATTTGAATCCACGCCTCCGAAGAGACTGGTGCCTAAAACCAGCGCCTTAGACCACTCGGCCACTCTACCCACGCACAATACACCCAAACAAAAAAATCATAGGAAAAAAAAAAAATCTTTAAACTCCTAAAGTTCATGATAGAGGTGGGATTTGAACCCACGCCTCCGAAGAGCCTGGTGCCTAAAACCAGCGCCTTAGACCACTCGGCCACTCTACCCACACACAATCCACCCAAACAAAAAAATCATAGGAAAAAAACAATAATCTTTAAACTCCTAAAGTTCATTATAGAGGTGGAATTTGAAGCCACGCCTCCAAAGAGACTGGTGCCTAAAACCAGCGGCTTAGACCACTCGGCCACTCTACCCACACGATCCACTCAAACCACACAAACAAAAAAATCATAGGAAAAATAACAATAATCTTTAAACTCCTAAAGTTCATGATAGAGGTGGGATTTGAACCGACGCCTCCGAAGGGACTGGTTCCTAAAACCAGCGCCTTAGACCACTCGGCCACTCTACCCACACGATCCACACAAACAAAAAAATCATAGGAAAAATAACAATAATCTTTAAACTCCTAAAGTACATGATAGTGGTGGGATTTGAATCCACGCCTCCGAAGAGACTTGTGCCTAAAACCAGCGCCTTAGACCACTCAGCCACTCTACCCACACGATCCACAAAACGAAAAAATCATAGGAAAAATAACAATAATCTTTAAACTCCTAAAGTTCATGATAGAGGTGGGATTTGAACCCACGCCTCCGAAGAGACGGGTGCCTAAAACCAGCGCCTTAGACCACTCGGCCACTCTACCCACACACAAATCACCCAAACAAAAAAACCATAAGAGAAATAACAATAATCTTTAAACTCCGAAAGTTTATGATAGAGATGGGGTTTGAACCCACGCCTCCGAAGAAACTGGTGTCTAAAACCAGCGACTTAGACCGCTCGGCCACTCTACCCACACGTTCCACACAAACAAAAAAATCATAGGAAAAATAACATTAATCTTTAAACTCCTAAAGTTCATGATAGAGGTGGGATTTGAACCCACGCCTAAAAAGAGACTGGTGCCTAAAACCGGCGCCTTAGACCACTCGGCCACTCTACCTACACACTATCCACCCAATCAAAAAAATCATAGGAAAAACAACAATAATTTTTAAACTCCTAAAGTACATGATAGAGGTGGGATTTGAATCCACGCCTCCGAAGAGACTTGTGCCTAAAACCAGCGCCTTAGACCACTCGGCCACTCTACCCACACGCTCCACAAAACAAAAAAATCATAGGAAAAATAACAATAATCTTTAAACTCCTAAAGTTCATTATAGAGGTGGAATTTGAAGCCACGCCTCCAAAGAGACTGGTGCCTAAAACCAGCGGCTTAGACCACTCGGCCACTCTACCCACACGATCCACACAAACAACACAAACAAAAAAATCATAGGAAAAATAACAATAATATTTAAACTCCTAAAGTTCATGATAGAGGTGGGATTTGAACCGACGCCTCCGAAGGGACTGGTGCCTAAAACCAGCGCCTTAGACCACTCGGCCACTCTACCCACACGATCCACACAAACAAAAAAATCATAGGAAAAATAACATTAATCTTTAAACTCCTAAAGTTCATGATAGAGGTGGGATTTGAAGCCACGCCTCCAAAGAGACTGGTGCCTAAAACCAGCGCCTTAGACCACTCGGCCACTCTACCCACACACAATCCACCCAAACAAAAAAATCATAGGAAAAATAACAATAATTTTTAAACTCCTAAAGTACATGATAGAGGTCGGATTTGAATCCACGCCTCCGAAGAGACTGGTGCCTAAAACCAGCGCCTTAGACCACTCGGCCACTCTACCCACGCACAATACACCCAAACAAAAAAATCATAGGAAAAAAAAAAATCTTTAAACTCCTAAAGTTCATGATAGAGGTGGGATTTGAACCCACGCCTCCGAAGAGCCTGGTGCCTAAAACCAGCGCCTTAGACCACTCGGCCACTCTACCCACACACAATCCACCCAAACAAAAAAATCATAGGAAAAAAACAATAATCTTTAAACTCCTAAAGTTCATTATAGAGGTGGAATTTGAAGCCACGCCTCCAAAGAGACTGGTGCCTAAAACCAGCGGCTTAGACCACTCGGCCACTCTACCCACACGATCCACTCAAACCACACAAACAAAAAAATCATAGGAAAAATAACAATAATCTTTAAACTCCTAAAGTTCATGATAGAGGTGGGATTTGAACCGACGCCTCCGAAGGGACTGGTGCCTAAAACCAGCGCCTTAGACCACTCGGCCACTCTACCCACACGATCCACACAAACAAAAAAATCATAGGAAAAATAACAATAATCTTTAAACTCCTAAAGTTCATGATAGAGGTGGGATTTGAAGCCACGCCTCCTAAGAGACTGGTGCCTAAAACCAGCGCCTTAGACCACTCGGCCACTCTACCCACACACAATCCACCCAAACAAAAAAATCATGGGAAAAATAACAATAATTCATAAACTCCTAAAGTTCATGATAGAGGTGGGATTTGAACCCACGCCTCCGAAGAGACTGGTGCCTAAAACCAGCGACTTAGACCACTCGGCCACTCTACCCACACACAATCCATCCAAACAAAAAAATCATGGGAAAAATAACAATAATTCATAAACTCCTAAAGTTCATGATAGAGGTGGGGTTTGAACCCACGCCTCCGAAGAGACTGGTGCCTAAAACCAGCGACTTAGACCACTCGGCCACTCTACCCACACACAATCCATCCAAACAAAAAAATCATGGGAAAAATAACAATAATTCATAAACTCCTAAAGTTCAGGATAGAGGTGGGATTTGAACCCACGCCTCCGAAGATACTGGTGCCTAAAACCAGCGCCTTGGACCACTCGGCCACTCTACCCACACACAATCCTCCCAAACAAAAAAATCATGGGAAAAATAACAATAATTCATAAACTCCTAAAGTTCATGATAGAGGTGGGATTTGAACCCACGCCTCCGAAGAGACTGGTGCCTAAAACCAGCGCCTTAGACCACTCGTTCACTCTACCCACACACTATCCACCCAATCAAAAAAATCATTGGAAAAATAACAATAATCTTTAAACTCCTTAAATACATGATAGAGGTGGGATTTGAACCCACGCCTTCGAAGAGACTGGTGCCTAAAACCAGCGCCTTAGACCACTCGGCCACTCTACCCACCCACAATGCACCCAAACAAAAAAATCATAGGAGAAATAACAATAATCTTTAAACTCCTAAAGTACGTGATAGAGGTGGGATTTGAACCCACGCCTCCGAAGAGACTGGTGCCTAAAACCAGCGCCTTAGACCACTCGGCCACTCTACCCACACGATCCACACAAACCACACAAACAAAAAAATCATAGGAAAAATAACAATAATATTTAAACTCCTAAAGTTCATGATAGAGGTGGGATTTGAACCCACGCCTCCGAAGGGACTGGTGCCTAAAACCAGCGCCTTAGACCACTCGGCCACTCTACCCACACGATCCACACAAACAAAAAAATCATAGGAAAAATAACAATAATCTTTAAACTCCTAAAGTTCATGATAGAGGTGGGATTTGAAGCCACGCCTCCGAAGAGACTGGTGCCAAAAACCAGCGCCTTAGACCACTCGGCCACTCTACCCACACACAATCCACAAAAAAAAAAAATCATGGGAAAAATAACAATAATACATAAACTCCTAAAGTTCATGATAGAGGTGGGATTTGAACCCATGCCTCCGAAGAGACTGGTGCCTAAAACCAGCGCCTTAGACCACTCGGCCATTCTACCCACACACTATCCACCCAATCAAAAAAATCATAGGAAAAAAACAATAATCTTTAAACTCCTAAAGTTCATGATAGAGGCATTGAGTTGGGAATATTAGGATAAACACGTTCGTGTTTATCCCTTTATCTGAACTCGAATTTCATCAGAAACCGTAATGTCTTTTCCAATGGACCCGCGGCGCTTGATAACTGAAAGCGTCGTCGTCGTCGTCGTCGTCGTTTCCCTCTTCCCACCGTCCACTGAATTCGAATTAATACAGACAAAGGTACTTTTGAAAAAATTTGATAAGACTTCGATCAGGTACAAGAGTATCTCTAGTTAAACACAGATTTCAATAATGAAATGTTGATTAAGTATACGAAGTAATAGAAAGTAAGGTACCTGAATGGATTACAAAAGGGTGAAATC
This sequence comes from Odiellus spinosus, assembly GCA_963920705.1. NCBI lineage: Eukaryota > Metazoa > Arthropoda > Arachnida > Opiliones > Phalangiidae > Odiellus > Odiellus spinosus. The sequence continues at coordinate 4,260,480 of OY987234.1, forward strand.
TTAAGCTTAGACGAGCTTTACTAATTGCTTCAAAATGAATAAACAAAAATTTTATTTCTTAAACAGTAGAATGATAAGGAATATCCATCGAATTCGAGTTAATAGAAAGTAAGGTGCCTGAATGGGTTACAAAAGGGTGAAATCTTAAGCTTAGCCGAGCTTTATTAATTGCTTCAAAATGGTAAACAAAATTTTATTTCTTAAACAGTAGAATGATAATGAATATCCATCGAATTCGAGTTAATAGAGAGACAGATGCCTGTATGGGTGACGAAAAGGGTAAAACATATAACTAGCCGAGCTTTATTAATTGGCTTTAAATTGATAAACAAAAATTGATTTTATTAAACAGTTGATAAGTTTTTTTTAATGGCATTTTTTATCGTTAACGGAAAATTGCATATATTGGGTTCTTTTACTAGGGTAGCCCTCTTCAGCCGTCTAATTTTGACTATTATGTCATATCATGAGTATCCCATTATATTCACCCTAATTCACCGTAATTAAAAAGTTGGAATGATTTTCTTATCATTTGATTTTTTAACTTTAATAATATATCTCTTCTCGGCCTATATAAAAGAGATTTGCATATTCAGTACTCATAGATGCACTGTACCAATGCGTGGTTTACGTTAGCGTTTAAAATTGTGGCGAGCCCTCTCGTTTGTGCAATGGTGACGTCTTCGATTGTTTAGGCAATCGTTTCTCACCTATATTTCGGTGATAAGAGACTCATTTCTCACGATCTTTTGGGTAGAGTACTCGAATAAACCGAGGCGATTGAATGTAAATCGCCTTACCTAGAAATGTGGCCAATATAATATAGTAAGTCACTGTAAAAACATTTCACATGTTACGTGGAAACTCGGAATCGCGGACTAAAGCCAAAGGGGAAGTCTCACGCCAAATCCAGTTACAATACAAAATAAAATAAAGCCGGGTTGGTCGCCTACCTTTTCACTATTGAGGGGTGGCGTGGAATAGAAAATAAAAGAACAGCAATGCATAGTCTAAGGATATGGGATGTAATTAAAATAATTAAGTCGAGGTATAGAGAGTTACCAGAATCATTTTAATATAAAACTCATATACTGAATTAAATATTAATAAACTAATTAATGAACTACCGTGTCATGACACTAATTACTAACAAACTAAATGAATAAATAATAATAATAAACAAATAATTCGCGACATAATAATAATAATAATAATAAACAAAAATGAAACGTTACGGCTTACGCGGCCACCAAAGTTTTACGATTACAGTCATGTCCCGTTTTGGGGAACGGTGGACTTGTACGTCCTAGCGAACCAGGTCCTTTCGCGACACCACGCGAATGTTTTTCGCAATCGTCCGAGTGGTCATTTCAGCACGGCCTCTTTTAAGAATATCATATTTTATTCTGCATGGCGCGCGTGGGCTATTCGCCTCTTTTCTTATTCTTGAGAATAAGTAAGTTTTCGGTAAAGATTTTACCCGCGCAACACTTTACGTTTTCGCGGAGAGGTTTTAGTTTTCGACCATGTCGAGTTCGCGCCCAGAGTTACTCTCTTTCTTAAGCTCGAAAGCACAAGTCTTTTAGTTTTTCCAGCGCTTCTGGACCGGTGGTCTTCAGAAGCGTCGAGATGAGGGGAGGGGGTTAAATTGGCTTGCTAAGACGCTTGGCCCGTTTTAGGGAACCATTAATTGTCGAACGACGGGCAAATGGAACCATCGGGGTCGATGAAAGCAAAGGGCGCACTTTTAAGTTTTTGACTTTTAAGTTCGAGTCAAGTCGCCGGCTCGTAAACTATCTTTCATGTTTCGCGCTATAGCAAGGTCACCCCCTCGCGCACGAAATGTTTCTCATGTTTTCCGCAACGTATGCCATAAATTACACTTGCGAACAATAAATATATACAGTAGATAACGTTATAAAAAGAATACGAACTAAAAATATAACATCTTGAATCTATCTGGTAACTCTCCTTCGTAGGGGTTAAAGCGTAGGGAAGGGTAATAAATCGAACGGGACAATCGCCACTCCCAAAAGGGAAAAAGTAAACTACCGAATTTTATTTTATAATTGGGGCTTTTAGAATTGGAATCTATAACTTCGACCTCGCGCGGCCAGGCCTAGCTACGCGGGTCGGAAAGATGCAAGAGAAGCGACACCACCCGAAAGCTCTTATCCCAACGGCCAGCGTTAGGACTGCGATCGGAGGGGGTCTCCTTCTTTTGTAAATGAACATGTTCTAAGAATTAAATTTAAGGGTACTGGTGAAATAATTTAAAGGTTATAGGGAAATATTAAAAGGGTCCGGATTTTGCGTTACACACAATGAGAGTTCTAGGGATTAAATATCACTCGAGTTGGACTTCATATCCTGCCAAGTGCTCGCTTACACATGAAATTATGTAAAAACATTTCACAATGAGAGTTCTAGGGATTAAATATCACTCGAGTTGGACTTCATATCCTGCCAAGTGCTCGATTACACATGAAATTTATAGTTTAACGTTTTCAATCTCTACTTTATTTTTTAAAATACTTGAGTTTTGCGACTAGGATGTGCTTTAGATCCAATAGCTTCGTCATTACAACTACGTAATAACGTTGCTATTAAGTAGTTGACCAATTATTGAAGTCTGTATCTAAATCACGTCTAACTCAATTATAATAAAAAATAAAGATTTAGAATTTTAAATAGGATATACGAAACGGAAATTGATGTCGGCGAGTTAAATAAACGGCCACATACTTCTGGTCTCCAGAATTATGTTCTCATGCTGCTTTAAAGAATTGTTTCGCTTTCCATGCTCATTTTTTGTCGATGCGATTCAATATTATAAATTTAATCTCTAGCTCGGTCTAGCACGTCCCTCTTGTAATATTTTAGGTAAGGCTAGGTTAGTTAATCCCTCGACCTCCCCCGTCCATCTGGTAATCTTTAAGGTAAGGTTAGGTTAGTTAATCCCTCTAATTAGCCAATCCTTCCAACTAGTTAATCCTTAGCTCGGGCTATTTGTAATATTTTAGGTAAGGCTAGGTTAGGTTAGTTAATTCCTCGAATTAGCCCATCGTTCCAACTAGTTAATCCCTCGGGTTACCCATTCCATCAAGTAATCTTTAAGGTTAAATTAGGTTAATTAAACCCTGGAAATAGCCCATCCCTCCAACTAGGTAATCCCTATAACTCGGGCTAACCCGTTCCTCTTGTAGTATTTTAGGTAAGATTAGTTTAGGTTAGTTAATCAATTGAACTAGCCCATCCCTGTTTTACAACTTAGGTAAGGTTAGGTTAGTTAATCTCTGCCTTTCGAGATTTGTACCAGGGTCTCAATTACGAATAGATTGAAGCCTCAATTAAACGCTTTAATTTTTATTCAGCATTAGTAAGAATTAAAGTTCAATAAACCTATAAAGCAAAATAGTGAAATGTGGAAAAGGTGTATATTTTTGGAGAAAAAAGGACAGAAATTATACAAAAAAGAGGTTGCTTCGCACCCTTAAAAAAACTCTTTATCTAACTCGAATCAAACCCGTGAAGGGACAGAAATTATTTGTTAGAGAAAGAGCAATTTCATATCTTTAAAATTATAGTTAGTAGATTTAGTCTACTACTTCAAAGATTTTATTACTATTATATATTTTCCAAAAAACGGATAAAGACGACCTAGTTAACCATCCTCTCCCATTGATGTTTATTTTAAATTCTATCAGTATCACTAATAAAATTAGCTAAAGATGGAGTTCCTTTAATGTATATATATTTATCATTAGTCCTAGGTCGTCTTTATCCGTTTTTTGGAAAATATATAATAGTAATAAAATCTTTGAAGTAGTAGACTAAATCTACTAACTATAATTTTAAAGATATGAAATTGCTCTTTCTCTAACAAATAATTTCTGTCCCTTCACGGGTTTGATTCGAGTTAGATAAAGAGTTTTTTTAAGGGTGCGAAGCAACCTCTTTTTTGTATAATATATATGTCTTCTAGAGTTCTTGTTCCAATCTGCGCATCGCGGGGCCACTTTTTTCAATTACAATAGTTTATCATTAGGCGGTGGCGCCATCTACCTCTAGCGACGTGAACTAGATAGTTCCCGCCGCTAGAGGTAGATGGCGCTAGCCATAATTTTTGGGTGGAATTAAGGCGGGGAATTTGATTGATTCTCAAACTAATATGTGAAACCTGGTGAAGCACGTTTAGAATTGGCAGGTTTTTTGAAGTTAGGTCGTGTGTAAACTGAAAATAAAGTGACACTACGAGAAAAAAAATTTTTTACGCGAATCGAAAATGAACATAATTAGCTATTTATATTGATTCGACTTAAAAATAGAAAGCACAATGGGCAATTGCATAAATTCGTGTAGAAACAAAAACGCCTGGTGCCATAAGTACGGCCACAATACCAATTGTGAAGCATAAATTAAGGTATTTCTAAACAAATGTTAATCAAGATTCCCATTTTAAAATTTTACGTAATTTGCGGGGAATCATTTTAATCACTCGGACAATCAGGCTGTTGCGAAAATATATTTGCAATGGGGAAATGCGATTTCTACTTTGCTTTTATCACAAACCTTAAACCTTAAAGTACATATTTAAATCGGTAAATTTTAAATTTAATTATTTACAGAAAACGTTCATTCGAGTTAACTTTGATCACAATCAGATTTAATTGCTGGGGAAGAACAAAATGTAAATGATAATATGATTAGAATCTAATAGCGAAATAATTGAGAGACAAGTAGGGCTAATTTATCGATCAAATAATAATAATAAAAGGCTTTATTGTAGAAGGAAACTTACCCAATTGATTCTGTTCAAATGTTAAAATGTTACGAAATTTTCCTTTTTGGATTGTTTTAACATAAAATTTTAATGTGTAAGGGAAAATTCAGAATATTTAAAACATTAGAACTAATCTTAAAACGTATTCCATGTGAGAGACTCATTTGTGCAGGTAAGCTTTGAATGCAAAGATTATATTGTTTAAGAATCAATCAATTTCCCGCCAAAAAAGACACTCTAAAGCTGCTGAAAGCGCCATCTGACTCTAGCGGTGGGAACTATAAAGTTCCCGCGGCCAAATGTAGATGGCGCCACCGACTAATGATAAAGATGTCCGTCCGTATTATGTTTTCAGAGCAGGCCCCGCAAAACCTCCTTTGCCGAACGGCAAATGATAACTCTAGAAGACATATATATATTCCCAACTCAATGGATAGAGGTGGGATTTGAACCCATGCCTCCAAAGAGACTGGTGCCTAAAACCAGCGCCTTAGACCACTCGGCCACTCTACCCACACACAATCCACCCAAACAAAAAAATCATAGGAAAAATAACAATAATCTTTAAACTCCTAAAGTTCATGATAGAGGTGGGATTTGAACCCACGCCTCCAAAGAGACTGGTGCCTAAAACCAGCGCCTTAGACCACTCGGCCAATCTACCCACACACACAATACACCCAAACAAAAAAATCATAGGAGAAATAACAATAATCTTAAACTCCTAAAGTTCAAGATAGAGGTGGGATTTGAAGCCACGCCTCCAAAGAGACTGTTGCCTAAAACCAGCGCCTTAGACCACTCGGCCACTCTACCCACACACAATCCACCAAAACAAAAAAATCATGGGAAAAATAACAATAATTCTTAAACTAGTAAAGTTCATGATAGAGGTGGGATTTGAACCCACGCCTCCGAAGAGACTGGTGCCTAAAACCAGCGCCTTAGACCACCCGGCCACTCTACCCACACACTATCCACCCAATCAAAAAAATCATTGGAAAAATAACAATACTCTTTAAACTCCTAAAGTTCATGATAGAGGTGGGATTTGAACCCACGCCTCCAAAGAGACTGGTGCCTAAAACCAGCGCCTTAGACCACTCGGCCACTCTACCCACACACACAATACACCCAAACAAAAAAATCATAGGAGAAATAACAATAATCTTTAAACTCCTAAAGTACATGATAGAGGTGGGATTTGAATCCACGCCTCCGAAGAGACTGGTGCCTAAAACCAGCGCCTTTGACCACTCGGCCACTCTACCCACACACAATCCACCCAAACAAAAAAATCATGGGAAAAATAACAATAATTCATAAACTCCTAAAGTTCATGATAGAGGTGGGATTTGAACCCACGCCTCCGAAGAGACTGGTGCCTAAAACCAGCGTCTTAGACCACGCGGCCACTCTACCCACACACAATCCACCCAAACAAAAAAATCATGGGAAAAATAACAATAATTCATAAACTCCTAAAGTTCAGGATAGAGGTGGGATTTGAACCCACGCCTCCGAAGAGACTGGTGCCTAAAACCAGCGCCTTAGACCACGCGGCCACTCTACCCACACACACAATACACCCAAACAAAAAAATCATAGGAGAAATAACAATAATCTTTAAACTCCTAAAGTACATGATAGAGGTGGGATTTGAATCCACGCCTCCGAAGAGACTGGTGCCTAAAACCAGCGCCTTTGACCACTCGGCCACTCTACCCACACACAATCCACCCAAACAAAAAAATCATGGGAAAAATAAGAATAATTCATAAACTCCTGAAGTTCATGATAGAGGTGGGATTTGAATCCACGCCTCCGAAGAGACTGGTGCCTAAAACCAGCGCCTTTGACCACTCGGGCACTCTACCCACACACAATCCACCCAAACAAAAAAATCATGGGAAAAATAACAATAAATCATAAACTCCTAAAGTTCATGATAGAGGTGGGATTTGAACCCACGCCTCCGAAGAGACTGGTGCCTAAAACCAGCGTCTTAGACCACGCGGCCACTCTACCCACACACAATACACCCAAACAAAAAAATCATGGGAAAAATAACAATAATTCATAAACTCCTAAAGTTCAGGATAGAGGTGGGATTTGAACCCACGCCTCCGAAGAGACTGGTGCCTAAAACCAGCGCCTTAGACCACGCGGCCACTCTACCCACACACAATCCACCCAAACAAAAAAATCATGGGAAAAATAAGAATAATTCATAAACTCCTAAAGTTCATGATAGAGGTGGGATTTGAACCAACGCCTCCGAAGAGACTGGTGCCTAAAACCAGCGCCTTAGACCACTCGGCCACTCCACCCACACACTATCCACCCAATCAAAAAAATCATAGGAAAAAAACAATAATCTTTAAACTCCTAAAGTTCATGATAGAGGTGGGATTTGAACCCACGCCTCCAAAGAGACTGGTGCCTAAAACCAGCGCCTTAGACCACTCGGCCATTCTACCCACACACACAATACACCCAAACAAAAAAATCATAGGAAAAATAACAATAATCTTTAAACTCCTAAAGTTCATGATAGAGGTGGGATTTGAACCCACGCCTCCAAAGAGACTGGTGCCTAAAACCAGCGCCTTAGACCACTCGGCCACTCTACCCACACACACAATACACCCAAACAAAAAAATCATAGGAGAAATAACAATAATCTTTAAACTCCTAAAGTACATGATAGAGGTGGGATTTGAATCCACGCCTCCGAAGAGACTGGTGCCTAAAACCAGCGCCTTTGACCACTCGGCCACTCTACCCACACACAATCCACCCAAACAAAAAAATCATGGGAAAAATAACAATAATTCATAAACTCCTAAAGTTCATGATAGAGGTGGGATTTGAACCCACGCCTCCGAAGAGACTGGTGCCTAAAACCAGCGTCTTAGACCACGCGGCCACTCTACCCACACACAATCCACCCAAACAAAAAAATCATGGGAAAAATAACAATAATTCATAAACTCCTAAAGTTCATGATAGAGGTGGGATTTGAACCCACGCCTCCGAAGAGACTGGTGCCTAAAACCAGCGCCTTAGACCACGCGGCCACTCTACCCACACACAATCCACCCAAATAAAAAAATCATGGGAAAAATAACAATAATTCATAAACTCCTAAAGTTCATGATAGAGGTGGGATTTGAACCCACGCCTCCGAAGAGACTGGTGCCTAAAACCAGCGCCTTAGACCACTCGGCCACTCTACCCAAACACTATCCACCCAATCAAAAAAATCATAGGAAAAAAACAATAATCTTTAAACTCCTAAAGTTCATGATAGAGGTGGGATTTGAACCCACGCCTCCAAAGAGACTGGTGCCTAAAACCAGCGCCTTAGACCACTCGGCCACTCTACCCACAACCCAAACAAAAACATCATAGGAGAAATAACAATAATCTTTAAACTCATAAAGCTCATGAAGGAGGTGGGATTTGACCCCACGCCTCCGAAGAGACTGGTGCCTAAAACAGCGCCTTAGACCACTCGGCCACTCTACCCACACACAATCCTCCCAAACAAAAAAATCATGGGAAAAATAACAATAATTCATAAACTCCTAAAGCTCATGATAGAGGTGGGATTTGAACCCACGCCTCCGAAGAGACTGGTGCCTAAAACCAGCGCCTTAGACCACTCGGCCACTCTACCCACACAATGCACCCAAACAAAAAAATCATAGGAGAAATAACAATAATCTTTAATTTCCTAAAGTTCATGATAGAGGTGGGATTTGAACCCACGCCTCCGAAGAGACTGGTGCCTAAAACCAGCGCCTTAGACCACTCGGCCATTCTACCCACACACTATCCACCCAATCAAAAAAATCATAGGAAAAAAACAATAATCTTTAAACTCCTAAAGTTCATGATAGAGGTGGGATTTGAACCCACGCCTTCGAAGAGACTGGTGCCTAAAATCAGCGCCTTAGACCACTCGGCCACTCTACCCAAACACAATGCGCCCAAACAATAAAATCATAGGAGAAATAACAATAATCTTTAAACTCCTAAAGTTCATGATAGAGGTGGGATTTGAACCCACGCCGCCGAAGAGACTGGTGCCTAAAACCAGCACCTTAGACCACTCGGCCATTCTACCCACACACTATCCACCCAATCAAAAAAATCATAGGAAAAAAAACAATAATTCATAAACTCCTAAAGTTCAGGATAGAGGTGGGATTTGAACCCACGCCTCCAAAGAGAATGGTGCCTAAAACCAGCGCCTTAGACCACTCGGCCATTCTACCCAAATACTATCCACCCAAACAAAAAAATCATAGGAAAAATAACAATAATCTTTAAACTCCTAAAGTACATGGTAGAGGTGGGATTTAAATCCACGCCTCCGAAGAGACTGGTGCCTAAAACCAGCGCCTTAGACCACTCGGCCACTCTACCCACACACACAATACACCCAAACAAAAAAATCATAGGAGAAATAACAATAATCTTTAAACTCCTAAAGTTCATGATAGAGGTGGGATTTGAAGACACGCCTCCAAAGAGACTGGTGCCTAAAACCACCGCCTTAGACCACTCGGCCACTCTACCCACACACAATGCACCCAAAAAAAAAATCATAGGAGAAATAACAATAATTTTTAAACTCCTAAAGTACATAATAGAGGTGGGATTTGAATAAACGCCTCCGAAGAGACTGGTGCCTAAAACCAGCGCCTTAGACTACTCGGCCATTCTACCCACACACTATCCACCCAATCAAAAAAATCATAGGAAAAAAAACAATAATCTTTAAACTCCTAAAGTTCATGATAGAGGTGGGATTTGAACCCACGCCTCCGAAGAGACTGGTGCCTAAAACCAGCGCCTTAGACCACTCGGCCATTCTACCCACACACTATCCACCCAATCAAAAAAATCATAGGAAAAAAACAATAATCTTTAAACTCCTAAAGTTCATGATAGAGGTGGGATTTGAACCCACGCCTCCGAAGAGACTGGTGCCTAAAACCAGCGCCTTAGACCACTCGGCCACTCTACCCACACACTATCCACCCAATCAAAAAAATCATAGGAAAAATAACAATAATTTTTAAACTCCTAAAGGACATGATAGAGGTGGGATTTGAACCCACGCCTCCAAAGAGACTGGTGCCTAAAACCAGCGCCTTAGACCACTCGGCCACTCTACCCACACACACAATACACCCAAACAAAAAAATCATAGGAAAAATAACAATAATCTTTAAACTCCTAAAGTTCATGATAGAGGTGGGATTTGAACCCACGCCTCCAAAGAGACTGGTGCCTAAAACCAGCGCCTTAGACCACTCGGCCACTCTACCCACACACAATGCACCCAAACAAAAAAATCATAGGAGAAATAACAATAATCTTTAAACTCCTAAAGTTCATGATAGAGGTGGGATTTGAACCCACGCCGCCGAAGAGACTGGTGCCTAAAACCAGCACCTTAGACCACTCGGCCATTCTACCCACACACTATCCACCCAATCAAAAAAAACAATAATCTTTAAACTCCTAAAGTTCATGATAGAGGTGGGATTTGAACCCACGCCTCCAAAGAGACTGGTGCCTAAAACCAGCGCCTTAGACCACTCGGCCACTCTACCCACACACTATCCACCCAAACAAAAAAATCATAGGAAAAATAACAATAATCTTTAAACTCCTAAAGTTCATGATAGAGGTGGGATTTGAACCCACGCCTCCGAAGAGACTGGTGCCTAAAACCAGCGCCTTAGACCACTCGGCCACTCTACCCACACACTATCCACCCAATCAAAAAAATCATAGGAAAAATAACAATAATTTTTAAACTCCTAAAGTACATGATAGAGGTGGGATTTGAATAAACGCCTCCGAAGAGACTGGTGCCTAAAACCAGCGCCTTAGACCACTCGGCCACTCTACCCACACACACAATACACCCAAACAAAAAAACATAGGATAAATAACAATAATCTTTAAACTCCTAAAGTTCATGATAGAGGTGGGATTTGAAGCCACGCCTCCAAAGAGACTGGTGCCTAAAACCAGCGCCTTAGACCACTCGGCCACTCTACCCACACAATCCACCCAAACAAAAAAATCATGGGAAAAATAACGATAATTCATAAACTCCTAAAGTTCATGATAGAGGTGGGATTTGAACCCACGCCTCCGAAGAGACTGGTGCCTAAAACCAGCGCCTTAGACCACTCGGCCACTCTACCCACACACTATCCACCCAATCAAAAAAATCATTGGAAAAATAACAATAATCTTTAAACTCCTAAAGTACATGATAGAGGTGTGATTTGAACCCACGCCTTTGAAGAGACTGGTGCCTAAAACCAGCGCCTTAGACCACTCGGCCACTCTACCCACACACAATGCACCCAAACAAAAAAATCATAGGAGAAATAACAATAATCTTTAAACTCCTAAAGTTCATGATAGAGGTGGGATTTGAACCCACGCCTCCATAGAGACTGGTGCCTAAAACCAGCGCCTTAGACACCTCGGCCACTCTACCCACACATAATCCACCCAAACAAAAAAATCATAGGAAAAATAACAATAATCTTTAAACTCTAAAAATTCATGATAGAGGTGGGATTTGAACCCACGCCTCCGAAGAGACTGGTGCCTAAAACCAGCGCCATAGACCACTCGGCCACTCTACCCACACACTATCCACCCAATCAAAAAAAATCATAGGAAAAATAACAATAATTTTTTAACTCCTAAAATACATGATAGAGGTTGGATTTGAACCCACGCCTCCGAAGAGACTGGTGCCTAAAACCAGCGCCTTAGACCACTCGCCCATTCTACCCACACACTATCCACCCAATCAAAAAAATCATAGGAAAAAAACAATAATCTTTAAACTCCTAAAGTTCATGATAGAGGTGGGATTTGAACCCACGCCTCCAAAGAGACTGGTGCCTAAAACCAGCGCCTTAGACCACTCGGCCACTCTACCCACAACCCAAACAAAAAAATCATAGGAGAAATAACAATAATCTTTAAACTCATAAAGCTCATGAAAGAGGTGGGATTTGAACCCACGCCTCCGAAGAGACTGGTGCCTAAAACAGCGCCTTAGACCACTCGGCCACTCTACCCACACACAATCCTCCCAAACAAAAAAATCATGGGAAAAATAACAATAATTCATAAACTCCTAAAGCTCATGATAGAGGTGGGATTTGAACCCACGCCTCCAAAGAGAGTGGTGCCTAAAACCAGCGCCTTAGACCACTCGGCCACTCGGCCACTCTACCCACACACAATACACCCAAACAAAAAAATCATAGGAGAAATAACAATAATCTTCAACTCCTAAAGTTCAAGATAGAGGTGGGATTTGAAGCCACGCCTCCAAAGAGACTGTTGCCTAAAACCAGCGCCTTAGACCACTCGGCCACTCTACCCACACACAATCCACCAAAACAAAAAAATCATGGGAAAAATAACAATAATTCATAAACTAGTAAAGTTCATGATAGAGGTGGGATTTGAACCCACGCCTCCGAAGAGACTGGTGCCTAAAACCAGCGCCTTAGACCACTCGGCCACTCTACCCAAACACAATGTACCCAAACAAAAAAATCATAGGAGAAATAACAATAATCTTTAAACTCCTAAAGTTCATGATAGAGGTGGGATTTGAACCCACGCCTTCAAAGAGACTGGTGCCTAAAACCAGCGCCTTAGACCACTCGGCCACTCTACCCACACACAAAATACACCCAAAGAAAAAAATCATAGGAAAAATAACAATAATCTTTAAACTCCTAAAGTACATGATAGAGGTGGGATTTGAATCCACGCCTCCGAAGAGACTGGTGCCTAAAACCAGCGCCTTTGACCACTCGGCCACTCTACCCACACACAATCCACCCAAACAAAAAAATCATGGGAAAAATAACAATAATTCATAAACTCCTAAAGTTCATGATAGAGGTGGGATTTGAACCCACGCCTCCGAAGAGACTGGTGCCTAAAACCAGCGCCTTAGACCACGCGGCCACTCTACCCACACGATCCACAAAAACAAAAAAATCATAGGAAAAATAACAATAATCTTTAAACTCCTAATGTTCATGATAGAGGTGGGATTTGAACCCACGCCTCCGAAGAGACTGTTGCCTAAAACCAGCGCCTTAGACCACTCGGCCACTCTACCCACACGATCCACAAAACAAAAAAATCATAGGAAAAATAACAATAATCTTTAAACTCCTAAAGTTCATGATAGAGGTGGGATTTGAACCGACGCCTCCGAAGGGACTGGTGCCTAAAACCAGCGCCTTAGACCACTCGGCCACCCTACCCACACGATCCACACAAACAAAAAAATCATAGGAAAAATAACAATAATCTTTAAACTCCTAAAGTTCATGATAGAGGTGGGATTTGAAGCCACGCCTCCTAAGAGACTGGTGCCTAAAACCAGCGCCTTAGACCACGCGGCCACTCTACCCACACACTATCCACCCAAACAAAAAAATCATGGGAAAAATAACAATAATTCATAAACTCCTAAAGTTCATGATAGAGGTGGGATTTGAACCCACGCCTCCGAAGAGACTGGTGCCTAAAACCAGCGCCTTAGACCACTCGGCCACTCTACCCACACACTATCCACCCAATCAAAAAAATCATAGGAAAAAAACAATAATCTTTAAACTCCTAAAGTTCATGATAGAGGTGGGATTTGAACCCACGCCTCCAAAGAGACTGGTGCCTAAAACCAGCGCCTTAGACCACTCGGCCATTCTACCCACACACTATCCACCCAAACAAAAAAATCATAGGAAAAATAACAATAATCTTTAAACTCCTAAAGTTCACGATAGGGGTGGGATTTGAACCCACGCCTCCGAAGAGACTGGTGCCCAAAACCAGCGCCTTAGACCACTCGGCCACTCTACCCACACACTATCCACCCAATCAAAAAAATCATAGGAAAAATAACAATAATTTTTAAACTCCTAAAGTACATAATAGAGGTGGGATTTGAATAAACGCCTCCGAAGAGACTGGTGCCTAAAACCAGCGCCTTAGACCACTCGGCCACTCTACCCACACACAATCCACCCAAACAAAAAAATCATAGGAAAAATAACAATAATCTTTAAACTCCTAAAGTTCATGATAGAGGTGGGATTTGAACCCACGCCTCCGAAGAGACTGGTGCCTAAAACCAGCGCCTTAGACCACTCGGCCACTCTACCCACACACTATCCACCCAATCAAAAAAATCATAGGAAAAATAACAATAATTTTTAAACTCCTAAAGTACATGATAGAGGTGGGATTTGAATAAACGCCTCCGAAGAGACTGGTGCCTAAAACCAGCGCCTTAGACCACTCGGCCACTCTACCCACACACACAATACACCCAAACAAAAAAACATAGGAGAAATAACAATAATCTTTAAACTCATAAAGTTCATGATAGAGGTGGGATTTGAACCCACGCCTTCGAAGAGACTGGTGCCTAAAACCAGCGCCTTAGACCACTCGGCCACTCTACCCACACTCAATGCACCCAAACAAAAAAATCATAGGAGAAATAACAATAATCTTTAAACTCATAAAGCTCATGAAAGAGGTGGGATTTGAACCCACGCCTCCAAAGAGACTGGTGCCTAAAACCACCGCCTTAGACCACTCGGCCACTCTACCCACACAAAATCCACCCAAACAAAAAAATCATGGGAAAAATAACAATAATTCATAAACTCCTAAAGTTCATGATAGAGGTGGGATTTGAACCCACGCCTCCGAAGAGACTGGTGCCTAAAACCAGCGCCTTAGACCACTCGGCCACTCTACCCACACACACTCCACCCAAACAAAAAAATCATGGGAAAAATAACAATAATTCATAAACTCCTAAAGTTCATGATAGAGGTGGGATTTGAACCCACGCCTCCGAAGAGACTGGTGCCTAAAACCAGCGCCTTAGACCACTCGGCCACTCTACCCACACACTATCCACCCAATCAAAAAAATCATTGGAAAAATAACAATAATCTTTAAACTCCTTAAGTACATGATAGAGGTGGGATTTGAACCCACGCCTTCGAAGAGACTGGTGCCTAAATCCAGCGCCTTAGACCACTCGGCCACTCTACCCACACACAATCCACCCAAACAAAAAAATCATGGAAAAAATAACAATAATTCATAAACTCCTAAAGTTCATGATAGAGGTGGGATTTGAACCCACGCCTCCGAAGAGACTGGTGCCTAAAACCAGCGCCTTAGACCACTCGGCCACTCTACCCACACACTACCCACCCAATCAAAAAAATCATAGGAAAAATAACAATAATTTTTAAACTCCTAAAGGACATGATAGAGGTGGGATTTGAATAAACGCCTCCGAAGAGACTGGTGCCTAAAACCAGCGCCTTAGACCACTCGGCCACTCTACCCACACACAATGCACCCAAACAAAAAAATCATAGGAGAAATAACAATAATCTTTAAACTCCTAAAGTTCATGATAGAGGTGGGATTTGAACCCACGCCTCCGAAGAGACTGGTGCCTAAAACCAGCGCCTTAGACCACTCGGCCATTCTATCCACACACAATCCACCCAAACAAAAAAATCATAGGAAAAATAACAATAATCTTTAAACTCCTAAAGTTCATGATAGAGGTGGGATTTGAACCCACGCCTCCGAAGAGACTGGTGCCTAAAACCAGCGCCTTAGACCACTCGGCCACTCTACCCACACACTATCCACCCAATCAAAAAAATCATAGGAAAAATAACAATAATTTTTAAACTCCTAAAGTACATGATAGAGGTGGGATTTGAATAAACGCCTCCGAAGAGACTGGTGCCTAAAACCAGCGCCTTAGACCACTCGGCCACTCTACCCACACACACAATACACCCAAACAAAAAAACATAGGAGAAATAACAATAATCTTTAAACTCCTAAAGTTCATGATAGAGGTGGGATTTGAACCCACGCCTTCGAAGAGACTGGTGCCTAAAACCAGCGCCTTAGACCACTCGGCCACTCTACCCACACTCAATGCACCCAAACAAAAAAATCATAGGAGAAATAACAATAATCTTTAAACTCATAAAGCTCATGAAAGAGGTGGGATTTGAACCCACGCCTCCAAAGAGACTGGTGCCTAAAACCACCGCCTTAGACCACTCGGCCACTCTACCCACACAAAATCCACCCAAACAAAAAAATCATGGGAAAAATAACAATAATTCATAAACTCCTAAAGTTCATGATAGAGGTGGGATTTGAACCCACGCCTCCGAAGAGACTGGTGCCTAAAACCAGCGCCTTAGACCACTCGGCCACTCTACCCACACACACTCCACCCAAACAAAAAAATCATGGGAAAAATAATAATAATTCATAAACTCCTAAAGTTCATGATAGAGGTGGGATTTGAACCCACGCCTCCGAAGAGACTGGTGCCTAAAACCAGCGCCTTAGACCACTCGGCCACTCTACCCACACACTATCCACCCAATCAAAAAAATCATTGGAAAAATAACAATAATCTTTAAACTCCTTAAGTACATGATAGAGGTGGGATTTGAACCCACGCCTTCGAAGAGACTGGTGCCTAAATCCAGCGCCTTAGACCACTCGGCCACTCTACCCACACACAATCCACCCAAACAAAAAAATCATGGAAAAAATAACAATAATTCATAAACTCCTAAAGTTCATGATAGAGGTGGGATTTGAACCCACGCCTCCGAAGAGACTGGTGCCTAAAACCAGCGCCTTAGACCACTCGGCCACTCTACCCACACACTACCCACCCAATCAAAAAAATCATAGGAAAAATAACAATAATTTTTAAACTCCTAAAGGACATGATAGAGGTGGGATTTGAATAAACGCCTCCGAAGAGACTGGTGCCTAAAACCAGCGCCTTAGACCACTCGGCCACTCTACCCACACACAATGCACCCAAACAAAAAAATCATAGGAGAAATAACAATAATCTTTAAACTCCTAAAGTTCATGATAGAGGTGGGATTTGAACCCACGCCTCCGAAGAGACTGGTGCCTAAAACCAGCGCCTTAGACCACTCGGCCATTCTATCCACACACAATCCACCCAAACAAAAAAATCATAGGAAAAATAACAATAATCTTTAAACTCCTAAAGTTCATGATAGAGGTGGGATTTGAACCCACGCCTCCGAAGAGACTGGTGCCTAAAACCAGCGCCTTAGACCACTCGGCCACTCTACCCACACACTATCCACCCAATCAAAAAAATCATAGGAAAAATAACAATAATTTTTAAACTCCTAAAGTACATGATAGAGGTGGGATTTGAACCCACGCCTCCGAAGAGACTGGTGCCTAAAACCAGCGCCTTAGACCACTCGGCCACTCTACCCACGCACTATCCACCCAATCAAAAAAATCATAGGAAAAAAACAATAATCTTTAAACTCCTAAAGTTCATGATAGAGGTGGGATTTGAATCCACGCATCCGAAGAGACTGGTGCCTAAAACCAGCGCCTTAGACCACTCGGCCACTCTACCCACACACACAATACACCCAAACAAAACAAGTTGGGAAACCAAAATATAACCTCCCCGACCCCGACGTTTAGGTAATCTAACCTAACCTAACCCTACCTAAAATAAAAGATGAAAAGAAATGTAGAGTATTGGATGAGTAGAGGAAACAGCGTGCATTTCAATCATTATTCTCTATTTTACGGAGTATAAGTATTTTCCCTTAACCTCAAGGATACAGAGAATGCAAAAGAATGTCATGCGTTACCCATAATTATATGCGGCAGGTCGTAGACTCTAATATACACACCAAATGAAATGTCCTGCGTTACCCATAATTATATGCGGCATGGCGTAGAGTTCATAATTGACACACCAAATGAAATTTATTTTCTAAATAAATATGTAAAATACATGTTCTTATAATATAAATTATCATTAGAGCATAGGCTGTACTGTGTGATTATCTTTGAGATAATCCACTGATTTGATAAAGACGAAGGATTTAGTCTGGGATGGCAATGGTGACAAGGAATTAAAACGACGAATATTTTGTAGCAAGTTCCTCTTAGACAAACCAAGAAATATTGTAGACTGAATGTTCCATTTACAACCCATTTTCGGTAGATGATCGGCAATTACTTCCGGTACAGTTTTCGTCTAAAATTCTTGTTTTGACGTGCTAATAGAGGACCATTACTGATATTTTCATCATGCAAGTGATCCCAGTCATTGGAAGAATCAAAGGATTGAGCTGGTCGAGAGGTTATTTTCCAAACCGGCTGACAAGACGTTAGCTTCCACTCCTATGATAAAAAAAATATCTTGAATACTGAAATAGACTAATTTCCATACCGTTAATATTTATACTTGAATAGCTCCTTTTATGTTTAGAATAACGAGGCCGTATGAAGAACTGTTGAGCTTTTACTGACTGTAAGAATCTCATATGTCGAGTCCGAAAACACTCACTGCTTGCGTGTTTCAATTCTTCGTAGCCAGGCCGTCTCTTTCTGGTGATAAATGAAAGCCGTGTCGCTGCTCTGTTGACTTCAAATGGTGATGACATTCTGCGCTGGTTGATTTTCTCACTTAAGTCACTATAGGTCTCTTTCGTCTGGTCTCACTCTTCACGGCTTCTTTTGATTATGAAAATAATCGGAAATGTTTCTTGGTTTTATAGTGGAGAAATCTGAAGCCTATTTTTTTCCAACATCAGATAACCATTTTTACCTCCCCGACTGAACTTTAGTTCAGGGGGAGGTTTTACACTGGTCGTGTCTGTCTGTGTGTGTGTGTATGTGTGTGTGTGTGTGTCCCTTCCTGTGTAACCGGATATCACGTGACCTAGCTCGTGGAGCAAAAATCTTGGGTAACAAGACGTAATCATGCCGTCATATCGTTCAATTCCGTTCAACGGGAATTCCTATAATCAGGCTGCCACATTAATGAGCTTCAAGTGTCGTGCAATATTATGCAACCGGACGTCTCCCATTGCATATTATCGCCTTCCACCATCAGCATCATGGTCGAAACTCGATGCTGGACAGTTGAAGGCGATTATAGCCAATGGGACGTCTCCCACTGTTATAATCCCCTCCGACCATCCTCACGCGCCAAGGTCCAACCTCCAGTTTCCGATCTCAGCGGGCCATACTAGCGAGGCGTCCCTCACTAATATGGTCCACATCAACCTTCCACTCTCCAAACATCGCCCCCCAAGGGTAAATTGGCCGACAGTGGCACCCAGGGTTACGAGAAACGTCTGAGCATTTATCAGGTGAGAACTTCACAAGATTGTATCACAATCGGTTACTATATAATGCTAGTCGAACCCCTGATATAACCCTTTTTGGAAGTGTAGTATCATTTGGCGTTATGGCGTGATATCTTTTAGTAAATTTAAACGTAATAATTATTTAAGGTATAATTAAAAATATTCAAATTGTTTCACTTAATCTAATTAAAAATGTAGCTGAAAATTAAATTTGAAATTGGAAATAGTTTAGAAGATATTTAAGAAATTGTCTAAGAATTTTGAGAAATTTGACTGTTTAATACCAGCTAGAGTTGGCAGGACGCGCTAAGCTATTTTCCATACATCATTTATTCAAAAAAGCAAAGGTATCACTGGCCGTATATGCTTAGGCTTGCTGCAAACTCGGGGTGGATTGAAGAATCTTAATAACAGTTCTACGCCAATTTCTATAAACTTGTTTTTTATCTATTTTAATTGATTGATTTAATTTTTTTAGCTTAGCCTCAGTTATTAAAATGTGTAGGTGTTTTTTTTTTATTTTGTTTATCGCATATATAAAAGCGTGAAATACTATTTCGGCCGTCAGTGAAAAAGCTGGGATCGAAGAGCTGGTTACTTTTTAGCTCGCCGTACCAATTCACTAGTGTGATGGTAATTCGACAGCGGCTCTTAGCTGCTTCGACTGGCGTTTCTCTCCGTGGAGTGATACCTCCTTTACCTCGGTGTCGAGGAGAGCTAATACACGTGTGTTTGGGCTTCGTACTTGTACATAACCTTGAGGCCTGCGTAAAAGCCTCATATAATGTAAGGTCTTATGGGTGATTTGCACTTGACTTTTGGAGCGAATGTACCCGTATATCTAACTTAAACTTCTCCATTACCTACTTTGATTTCCGTGACTGGAATGTGCTTTAAACCCAATCTTTAATAATTCGCCATTGAATAACAAACCAACTATTACCACGTAGGATAGGAGACATGATAATTGAGGTCTACATGTTGAATAACCTGCCACAAACTTGTTAATGCCTACTGTCGTTTATTTTCGGTGACGTTTTAGCTAGTGTGTAGTCACGTAAAATAACGTTTGTTTCACAACTTGTGTTGTACACTAAAGCCATGTATAGGTTCAATTTGATATAACATTTTGCCTTTTCACGTTACTTGGTCTACAAATACTCTACAACCGTCAAAATTCTGATATGGTTTTAAAAGAAGAACCTTGACCTTGTGTATTTAATCTCATATCGAGATTAAATGTTTTTCGCATCTAATTTTAATTGGTTTATCAATATGTTATTTGTATAGATATTTTTTTAAGATTTTATATTTTTTAGATTAAAATAAATTTATTATTCAGGAAGATTTTGTAGAATCTAGTTCTCAGGATTACCGGTGTTGAAAATTTATTTTGCTAATGTTATCTTGATGTCTGTGTTTTCTGCCCGCTATTTGGTAGTGGTAAGATTAATATTTTTCATTTTAATTAATTGACTTATTTGGCGTTTATTTGATAATTTGCTTTACTTAAATTGTTCGTGTAAGGGCTATTTTACATATTACCAAAGATTGCTAATTTCAGTTGTCTTAATTCTGATTTTTTTGTTTTAATACTGAATTATGGACTGGATTATTTATCTTGAAATCTATGTGGTTATATCTTATTTATTTTCCTTTTTTTCTCTAGTTAGGTTTGGTTTTAAGTAGAGAATTATTTAGGGTTTTGTTGGTATACTGAAGAAATGCATATAGGTTCAATGTGATATAATATTTTGCCTATTGGCGTTACTTGGTCTGCAAATACTCTAGAGCCTTCAAAATTATTATATGGTTTTAAAAGAAGAACCTTGACCTTGCTTATTTTACTCGATACGCATTTATATTAAAATTAATTCATTATTCAGCAAATTTTTTTTCCGACTCTGGTTCTCAAAATTTTATTTTGAATTAAGTTTGATTCTTTTGCATTCAAATTTATCTTGATAAGAAGTATATTTTTGATCTGAATTATTGGTTTAATATATTTAGTGTTTAATTGAGATATTATTTCTTTTAGCTTTCAATCTTCGTCTTCCACAAATGCCATAAATTTTAATATTTTAGGTAAGGTTAGGTTAGTTAACATCACGTGGTTGTCGGGGAGGTATTATTTTGGTTTCTCAACTTGTTTATTCAAAACTGATGTTTTTTTATACACGGGAAACCTACTGTACTTCTGTCCAAGGGGAGTTTTCACGACTATAATTTTTCTTAAGAGGTTTAACATTTTGTATCAATCCGCCTCAGCTTTAAATCTTATGTCGTTTCTATCTTGGATGCCCGTGTAAACGTACCTTTATTTAGATTCTCCAATCCACCCCAAGTTTGCAGCAAGCCTTAGCTTATACTGCCCGTTATACCTTTGCTTTTTGGACTAAATGATATATGGAAAACAGCTAAGCGCGTGTTGCCAACTCCAGCTGGTATTAAATGGTCACATTTCATTAAATTTTTGGGAAATTTCTTAAATATCTTCTAAACTATCTCGAATTTTTAATTGATTTTTCAGCTTCTTTATTAATTAGATTCAGTTTAACAATATTATTATATTAAATTAAAATTTAAATGAATTATACGCTTCAATTCACTAAAAGATATCGCGGCATAAGGCCAAAATAGTTAGGGCATGGAAAAGGGGTATATATAGCTTTCGCTAACCTTTATTCACCGAGCGAGTAACCGAGAAGAGTTGGGGAAAACCCCCCCTTCTCAACGTCTAGACGTTTATCGTAACCCTAGGCATTCGGTAACTGCACCACAAAGACCCGTAGAGGGAGGAGATGACTGGAGTGGAAGGTTGATGTGGACTATATTAGTGAGGGACGCCTCGCTAATATGGCCCGCTGAGATCGGACACTAGAGGTTGGACCTTGGTGTGAGGATGGTCGGAGGTGATTATAACAGTGGGAGACGTCCCATTGCGTATAATCGCCTTCAACTGTCCAGCATCGAGGTTTGACCGTAAAGTGGATGGTGGCATGCGATAATATACAATTGGAGACGTCCTGTTGTATATAATTGCACGACACCTGAAACTCATTGTGGCAGCCACGCTTAAAGGAGGTATTTCCCGTTAAACGGAATTGAACGATAAGCTGGTATGATAATGTCTCTAGACTTTTGGCTCCACGAGCTAGGTCACGTGATTTCCGCTTACACAGGAAGTGAGACACACACACACACAGACACGACCAGTATAAAACCTCCCCCTGAACTAATGTTCAGTCGGGGAGGTAAAAACATAGGAGAAATAACAATAATCTTTAAACTCCTAAAGTTCATGATAGAGGTGGGATTTGAAGCCACGCCTCCAAAGAGACTGGTGCCTAAAACCAGCGCCTTAGACCACTCGGCCACTCTACCCACACAATCCACCCTAACAAAAAAATCATGGGAAAAATAACGATAATTCATAAACTCCTAAAGTTCATGATAGAGGTGGGATTTGAACCCACGCCTCCGAAGAGACTGGTGCCTAAAACCAGCGCCTTAGACCACTCGGCCACTCTACCCACACACTATCCGCCCAATCAAAAAAATCATTGGAAAAATAACAATAATCTTTAAACTCCTAAAGTACATGATAGAGGTGTGATTTGAACCCACGCCTTTGAAGAGACTGGTGCCTAAAACCAGCGCCTTAGACCACTAGGCCACTCTACCCACACACAATGCACCCAAACAAAAAAATCATAGGAGAAATAACAATAATCTTTAAACTCCTAAAGTTCATGATAGAGGTGGGATTTGAACCCACGCCTCCATAGAGACAGGTGCCTAAAACCAGCGCCTTAGACCACTCGGCCACTCTACCCACACACAATCCACCCAAACAAAAAAATCATAGGAAAAATAACAATAATCTTTAAACTCCTAAAATTCATGATAGAGGTGGGATTTGAACCCACGCCTCCGAAGAGACTGGTGCCTAAAACCAGCGCCTTAGACCACTCGGCCACTCTACCCACACACTATCCACCCAATCAAAAAAAAATCATAGGAAAAATAACAATAATTTTTTAACTCCTAAAGTACATGATAGAGGTGGGACTTGAACCCACGCCTCCGAAGAGACTGGTGCCTAAAACCAGCGCCTTAGACCACTCGGCCATTCTACCCACACACTATCCACCCAATCAAAAAAATCATAGGAAAAAAACAATAATCTTTAAACTCCTAAAGTTCATGATAGAGGTGGGATTTGAACCCACGCCTCCAAAGAGACTGGTGCCTAAAACCAGCGCCTTAGACCACTCGGCCACTCTACCCACACTCACTGAACCCAAACAAAAAAATCATAGGAGAAATAACAATAATCTTTAAACTCATAAAGCTCATGAAAGAGGTGGGATTTGAACCCACGCCTCCGAAGAGACTGGTGCCTAAAACCAGCGCCTTAGACCACTCGGCCACTCTACCCACACACAATCCTCCCAAACAAAAAAATCATGGGAAAAATAACAATAATTCATAAACTCCTAAAGCTCATGATAGAGGTGGGATTTGAACCCACGCCTCCGAAGAGACTGGTGCCTAAAACCAGCGCCTTAGACCACTCGGCCACTCTACCCACACGCTATCCACCCAATCAAAAAAATCATTGGAAAAATAACAATAATCTTTAAACTCCTTAAGTACATGATAGAGGTGGGATTTGAACCCACGCCTTGGAAGAGACTGGTGCCTAAAACCAGCGCCTTAGACCACTCGGCCACTCTACCCACACAATGCACCCAAACAAAAAAATCATAGGAGAAATAACAATAATCTTTAATTTCCTAAAGTGCATGATAGAGGTGGGATTTGAACCCACGCCTCCGAAGAGACTGGTGCCTAAAACCAGCGCCTTAGACCACTAGGCCATTCTACCCACACACTATCCACCCAATCAAAAAAATCATAGGAAAAAAACAATAATCTTTAAACTCCTAAAGTTCATGATAGAGGTAGGATTTGAACCCACGCCTCCAAAGAGACTGGTGCCTAAAACCAGCGCCTTAGACCACTCGGCCACTCTACCCCCACACAATCCACCCAAACAAAAAAATCATAGGAAAAATAACAATAATCTTTAAACTCCTAAAGTTCATGATAGAGGTGGGATTTGAACCCACGCCTCCAAAGAGACTGGTGCCTAAAACCAGCGCCTTAGACCACTCGGCCACTCTACCCACACACAATCCACCAAAACAAAAAAATCATGGGAAAAATAACAATAATTCATAAACTAGTAAAGTTCATGATAGAGGTGGGATTTGAACCCACGCCTCCGAAGAGACTGGTGCCTAAAACCAGCGCCTTAGACCACTCGGCCACTCTACCCACACGATCCACACAAACAAAAAAATCATAGGAAAAATAACAATAATCTTTAAACTCCTAAAGTTCATGATAGAGGTGGGATTTGAACCCACGCCTCCGAAGAGACTGGTGCCTAAAACCAGCGTCTTAGACCACGCGGCCACTCTACCCACACACAATCCACCCAAACAAAAAAATCATGGGAAAAATAACAATAATTCATAAACTCCTAAAGTTCATGATAGAGGTGGGATTTGAACCCACGCCTCCGAAGAGACTGGTGCCTAAAACCAGCGCCTTAGACCACGCGGCCACTCTACCCACACACAATCCACCCAAATAAAAAAATCATGGGAAAAATAACAATAATTCATAAACTCCTAAAGTTCATGATAGAGGTGGGATTTGAACCCACGCCTCCGAAGAGACTGGTGCCTAAAACCAGCGCCTTAGACCACTCGGCCACTCTACCCAAACACTATCCACCCAAACAAAAAAATCATGGGAAAAATAACAATAATTCATAAACTCCTAAAGTTCATGATAGAGGTGGGATTTGAACCCACTCCTCCGAAGAGACTGGTGCCTAAAACCAGCGCCTTAGACCACTCGGCCACTCTACCCACACACTATCCACCCAATCAAAAAAATCATAGGAAAAAAACAATAATCTTTAAACTCCTAAAGTTCATGATAGAGGTGGGATTTGAACCCACGCCTCCGAAGAGACTGGTGCCTAAAACCAGCGCCTTAGACCACTCGGCCACTCTACCCACACACTACCCACCCAATCAAAAAAATCATAGGAAAAATAACAATAATTTTTAAACTCCTAAAGTACATAATAGAGGTGGGATTTGAATAAACGCCTCCGAAGAGACTGGTGCCTAAAACCAGCGCCTTAGACCACTCGGCCACTCTACCCACACACAATGCACCCAAACAAAAAAATCATAGGAGAAATAACAATAATCTTTAAACTCCTAAAGTTCATGATAGAGGTGGGATTTGAATAAACGCCTCCGAAGCGACTGGTGCCTAAAACCAGCGCCTTAGACCACTCGGCCACTCTACCCACACACAATGCACCCAAACAAAAAAATTATAGGAAAAATAACAATAATCTTTAAACTCCTAAAGTTCATGATAGAGGTGGGATTTGAACCCACGCCTCCGAAGAGACTGGTGCCTAAAACCAGCGCCTTAGACCACGCGGCCACTCTACCCACACGATCCACAAAAACAAAAAAATCATAGGAAAAATAACAATAATCTTTAAACTCCTAAAGTTCATGATAGAGGTGGGATTTGAACCCACGCCTCCGAAGAGACTGTTGCCTAAAACCAGCGCTTTAGACCACTCGGCCACTCTACCCACACGATCCACAAAACAAAAAAATCATAGGAAAAATAACAATAATCTTTAAACTCCTAAAGTTCATGATAGAGGTGGGATTTGATGCCATGCCTCCTAAGAGACTGGTGCCTAAAACCAGCGCCTTAGACCACGCGGCCACTCTACCCACACACAATCCACCCAAACAAAAAAATCATGGGAAAAATAACAATAATTCATAAACTCCTAAAGTTCATGATAGAGGTGGGATTTGAACCCACGCCTCCGAAGAGACTGGTGCCTAAAACCAGCGCCTTAGACCACTCGGCCACTCTACCCACACACTATCCACCCAATCAAAAAAATCATAGGAAAAAAACAATAATCTTTAAACTCCTAAAGTTCATGATAGAGGTGGGATTTGAACCCACGCCTCCAAAGAGACTGGTGCCTAAAACCAGCGCCTTAGACCACTCGGCCATTCTACCCACACACTATCCACCCAAACAAAAATATTATAGGAAAAATAACAATAATCTTTAAACTCCTAAAGTTCATGATAGAGGTGGGATTTGAATAAACGCCTCCGAAGCGACTGGTGCCTAAAACCAGCGCCTTAGACCACTCGGCCACTCTACCCACACACAATGCACCCAAACAAAAAAATTATAGGAGAAATAACAATAATCTTTAAACTCTTAAAGTTCATGATAGAGGTGGGATTTGAACCCACGCCTCCGAAGACACTGGTGCCTAAAACCAGCGCCTTAGACCACTCGGCCATTCTACCCACACACTATCCACCCAATCAAAAAAATCATAGGAAAAAAAACAATAATCTTTAAACTCCTAAAGTTCATGATAGAGGTGGGATTTGAACCCACGCCTCCAAAGAGACTGGTGCCTAAAACCAGCGCCTTAGACCACTCGGCCATTCTACTCACACACTATCCACCCAAACAAAAAAATCATAGGAAAAAAACAATAATCTTTAAACTCCTAAAGTTCATGATAGACGTGGGATTTGAACCCACGCCTCCAAAGAGACTGGTGCCTAAAACCAGCGCCTTAGACCACTCGGCCATTCTACCCACACACTATCCACCCAATCAAAAAAATCATAGGAAAAAAACAATAATCTTTAAACTCCTAAAGTTCATGATAGAGGTGGGATATGAACCCACGCCTCCAAAGAGACTGGTGCCTAAAACCAGCGCCTTAGACCACTCGGCCATTCTACCCACACACTATCCACCCAAACAAAAAAATCATAGGAAAAATAACAATAATCTTTGAACTCCTAAAGTTCATGATAGATGTGGGATTTGAACCCACGCCTCCGAAGAGACTGGTGCCTAAAACCAGCGCCTTAGACCACTCGGCCATTCTACACACACACTATCCACCCAAACAAAAAAATTATAGGAAAAATAACAATAATCTTTAAACTCCTAAAGTTCATGATAGAGGTGGGATTTGAACCCACGCCTCCGAAGAGACTGGTGCCTAAAACCAGCGCCTTAGACCACTCGGCCACTCTACCCACACACTATCCACCCAATCAAAAAAATCATAGGAAAAATAACAATAATTTTTAAACTCCTAAAGTACATAATAGAGGTGGGATTTGAATAAACGCCTCCGAAGCAACTGGTGCCTAAAACCAGCGCCTTAGACCACTCGGCCACTCTACCCACACACAATGCACCCAAACAAAAAAATTATAGGAAAAATAACAATAATCTTTAAACTCCTAAAGTTCATGATAGAGGTGGGATTTGAACCCACGCCTCCGAAGAGACTGGTGCCTAAAACCAGCGCCTTAGACCACGCGGCCACTCTACCCACACGATCCACAAAAACAAAAAAATCATAGGAAAAATAACAATAATCTTTAAACTCCTAAAGTTCATGATAGAGGTGGGATTTGAACCCACGCCTCCGAAGAGACTGTTGCCTAAAACCAGCGCTTTAGACCACTCGGCCACTCTACCCACACGATCCACAAAACAAAAAAATCATAGGAAAAATAACAATAATCTTTAAACTCCTAAAGTTCATGATAGAGGTGGGATTTGATGCCATGCCTCCTAAGAGACTGGTGCCTAAAACCAGCGCCTTAGACCACGCGGCCACTCTACCCACACACAATCCACCCAAACAAAAAAATCATGGGAAAAATAACAATAATTCATAAACTCCTAAAGTTCATGATAGAGGTGGGATTTGAACCCACGCCTCCGAAGAGACTGGTGCTTAAAACCAGCGCCTTAGACCACTCGGCCACTCTACCCACACACTATCCACCCAATCAAAAAAATCATAGGAAAAAAACAATAATCTTTAAACTCCTAAAGTTCATGATAGAGGTGGGATTTGAACCCACGCCTCCAAAGAGACTGGTGCCTAAAACCAGCGCCTTAGACCACTCGGCCATTCTACCCACACACTATCCACCCAAACAAAAATATTATAGGAAAAATAACAATAATCTTTAAACTCCTAAAGTTCATGATAGAGGTGGGATTTGAATAAACGCCTCCGAAGCGACTGGTGCCTAAAACCAGCGCCTTAGACCACTCGGCCACTCTACCCACACACAATGCACCCAAACAAAAAAATTATAGGAGAAATAACAATAATCTTTAAACTCTTAAAGTTCATGATAGAGGTGGGATTTGAACCCACGCCTCCGAAGACACTGGTGCCTAAAACCAGCGCCTTAGACCACTCGGCCATTCTACCCACACACTATCCACCCAATCAAAAAAATCATAGGAAAAAAAACAATAATCTTTAAACTCCTAAAGTTCATGATAGAGGTGGGATTTGAGCCCACGCCTCCAAAGAGACTGGTGCCTAAAACCAGCGCCTTAGACCACTCGGCCATTCTACTCACACACTATCCACCCAAACAAAAAAATCATAGGAAAAAAACAATAATCTTTAAACTCCTAAAGTTCATGATAGACGTGGGATTTGAACCCACGCCTCCAAAGAGACTGGTGCCTAAAACCAGCGCCTTAGACCACTCGGCCATTCTACCCACACACTATCCACCCAATCAAAAAAATCATAGGAAAAAAACAATAATCTTTCAACTCCTAAAGTTCATGATAGAGGTGGGATTTGAACCCACGCCTCCAAAGAGACTGGTGCCTAAAA
Source organism: Odiellus spinosus (assembly GCA_963920705.1). Taxonomy (NCBI): domain Eukaryota; kingdom Metazoa; phylum Arthropoda; class Arachnida; order Opiliones; family Phalangiidae; genus Odiellus; species Odiellus spinosus. The sequence continues at coordinate 4,289,407 of OY987234.1, forward strand.
CCAGCGCCTTAGACCACTCGGCCATTCTACCCACACACTATCCACCCAAACAAAAAAATCATAGGAAAAATAACAATAATCTTTAAACTCCTAAAGTTCATGATAGATGTGGGATTTGAACCCACGCCTCCGAAGAGACTGGTGCCTAAAACCAGCGCCTTAGACCACTCGGCCATTCTACACACACACTATCCACCCAAACAAAAAAATTATAGGAAAAATAACAATAATCTTTAAACTCCTAAAGTTCATGATAGAGGTGGGATTTGAACCCACGCCTCCGAAGAGACTGGTGCCTAAAACCAGCGCCTTAGACCACTCGGCCACTCTACCCACACACTATCCACCCAATCAAAAAAATCATAGGAAAAATAACAATAATTTTTAAACTCCTAAAGTACATAATAGAGGTGGGATTTGAATAAACGCCTCCGAAGCAACTGGTGCCTAAAACCAGCGCCTTAGACCACTCGGCCACTCTAACCACACACAATGCACCCAAACAAAAAAATCATAGGAGAAATAACAATAATCTTTAAACTCTTAAAGTTCATGATAGAGGTGGGATTTGAACCCACGCCTCCGAAGAGACTGGTGCCTAAAACCAGCGCCTTAGACCACTCGGCCATTCTACCCACACACTATCCACCCAATCAAAAAAATCATAGGAAAAAAAACAATAATCTTTAAATTCCTAAAGTTCATGATAGAGGTTGGATTTGAACCCACGCCTCCGAAGAGACTGGTGCCTAAAACCAGCGCCTTAGACCACTCGGCCATTCTACCCACATACTCCACCCAATCAAAAAAATCATAGGAAAAAAACAATAATCTTTAAACTCCTAAAGTTCATGATAGAGGTGGGATTTGAACACACGCCGCCAAAGAGACTGGTGCCTAAAACCAGCGCCTTAGACCACTCGGCCATTCTACCCACACACTATCCACCCAAACAAAAAAATCATAGGAAAAAAACAATAATCTTTAAACTCCTAAAGTTCATGATAGAGGTGGGATTTGAACCCACGCCTCCAAAGAGACTGGTGCCTATAACCAGCGCCTTAGACAACTCGGCCATTCTACCCACACACTATCCACCCAAACAAAAAAATCATAGGAAAAATAACAATAATCTTTAAACTCCTAAAGTTCATGATAGAGGTGTGATTTGAACCCACGCCTCCGAAGAGACTGGTGCCTAAAACCAGCGCCTTAGACCACTCGGCCACTCTACCCACACTCTATCCAACCAATCAAAAAAATCATAGGAAAAATAACAATAATTTTTAAACTCCTAAAGTACATGATAGAGGTGGGATTTGAATAAACACCTCCGAAGAGACTGGTGCCTAAAACCAGCGCCTTAGACCACTCGGCCACTCTACCCACACACAATGCACCCAAACAAAAAAATCATAGGAGAAATAACAATAATCTTTAAACTCCTAAAGTTTATGATAGAGGTGGGATTTGAACCCACGCCTCCATAGAGACTGGTGCCTAAAACCAGCGCCTTAGACCACTCGGCCACTCTACCCACACACTATCCACCCAATCAAAAAAATCATAGGAAAAATAACAATAATTTTTAAACTCCTAAAGTACATGATAGAGGTGGGATTTGAATAAACGCCTCCGAAGAGACTGGTGCCTAAAACCAGCGCCTTAGACCACTCGGCCACTCTACCCACACACACAATACACCCAAACAAAAAAACATAGGAGAAATAACAATAATCTTTAAACTCCTAAAGTTCATGATAGAGGTGGGATTTGAAGCCACGCCTCCAAAGAGACTGGTGCCTACAACCAGCGCCTTAGACCACTCGGCCACTCTACCCACACACAATCCACCCAAACAAAAAAATCATGGGAAAAATAACAATAATTCATAAACTCCAAAAGTTCATGATAGAGGTGGGATTTGAACCCACGCCTCCGAAGAGACTGGTGCCTAAAACCAGCGCCTTAGACCACTCGGCCACTCTACCCAAACACTCCACCCAAACAAAAAAATCATGGGAAAAATAACAATAATTCATAAACTCCTAAAGTTCATGATAGAGGTGGGATTTGAACCCACGCCTCCGAAGAGACTGGTGCCTAAAACCAGCGCCTTAGACCACTCGGCCACTCTACCCACACACTATCCACCCAATCAAAAAAATCATTGGAAAAATAACAATAATCTTTAAACTCCTTAAGTACATGATAGAGGTGGGATTTGAACCCACGCCTTCGAAGAGACTGGTGCCTAAAACCAGCGCCTTAGACCACTCGGCCACTCTACCCACACACAATCCACCCAAACAAAAAAATCATGGGAAAAATAACAATAATTCATAAACTCCTAAAGTTCATGATAGAGGTGGGATTTGAACCCACGCCTCCGAAGAGACTGGTGCCTAAAACCAGCGCCTTAGACCACTCGGCCACTCTACCCACTCGATCCACAAAAACAAAAAAATCATAGGAAAAATAACAATAATCTTTAAACTCCTAAAGTTCGTGATAGAGGTGGGATTTGAACCCACGCCTCCGAAGAGACTGGTGCCTAAAACCAGCGCCTTAGACCACTCGGCCACTCTACCCACACACAATCCACCCAAACAAAAAAATCATGGGAAAAATAACAATAATTCATAAACTCCCAAAGTTCATGATAGAGGTGGGATTTGAACCCACGCCTCCGAAGAGACTGGTGCCTAAAACCAGCGCCTTAGACCACTCGGCCACTCTACCCACACACAATCCACCCAAACAAAAAAATCATGGGAAAAATAACAATAATTCATAAACTCCTAAAGTTCATGATAGAGGTGGGATTTGAACCCACGCCTCCGAAGAGACTGGTGCCTAAAACCAGCGCCTTAGACCACTCGGCCACTCTACCCACACACTATCCACCCAATCAAAAAAATCATTGGAAAAATAACAATAATCTTTAAACTCCTTAAGTACATGATAGAGGTGGGATTTGAACCCACGCCTTCGAAGAGACTGGTGCCTAAATCCAGCGCCTTAGACCACTCGGCCACTCTACCCACACACAATCCACCCAAACAAAAAAATCATGGGAAAAATAACAATAATTTATAAACTCCTAAAGTTCATGATAGCGGTGTGATTTGAACCCACGCCTCCGAAGAGACTGGTGCCTAAAACCAGCGCCTTAGACCACTCGGCCACTCTACCCACACACAATCCACCCAAACAAAAAAATCATGGGAAAAATAACAATAATTCATAAACTCCTAAAGTTTATGATAGAGGTGGAATTTGAACCCACGCCTCCGAAGAGACTGGTGCCTAAAACCAGCGCCTTAGACCACTCGGCCACTCTACCCACACACACTCCACCCAAACAAAAAAATCATGGGAAAAATAACAATAATTCATAAACTCCTAAAGTTTATGATAGAGGTGGGATTTGAACCCACGCCTCCGAAGAGACTGGTGCCTAAAACCAGCGCCTTAGACCACTCGGCCACTCTACCCACACACTATCCACCCAATCAAAAAAATCATTGGAAAAATAACAATAATCTTTAAACTCCTTAAGTACATGATAGAGGTGGGATTTGAACCCACGCCTTCGAAGAGACTGGTGCCTAAAACCAGCGCCTTAGACCACTCGGCCACTCTACCCACACACAATCCACCCAAACAAAAAAATCATGGGAAAAATAACAATAATTCATAAACTCCTAAAGTTCATGATAGAGGTGGGATTTGAACCCACGCCTCCGAAGAGACTGGTGCCTAAAACCAGCGCCTTAGACCACTCGGCCACTCTACCCACTCGATCCACAAAAACAAAAAAATCATAGGAAAAATAACAATAATCTTTAAACTCCTAAAGTTCGTGATAGAGGTGGGATTTGAACCCACGCCTCCGAAGAGACTGGTGCCTAAAACCAGCGCCTTAGACCACTCGGCCACTCTACCCACACACACTCCACCCAAACAAAAAAATCATGGGAAAAATAACAATAATTCATAAACTCCTAAAGTTCATGATAGAGGTGGGATTTGAACACACGCCTCCGAAGAGACTGGTGCCTAAAACCAGCGCCTTAGACCACTCGGCCACTCTACCCACACACAATCCACCCAAACAAAAAAATCATGGGAAAAATAACAATAATTCATAAACTCCTAAAGTTCATGATAGAGGTGGGATTTGAACCCACGCCTCCGAAGAGACTGGTGCCTAAAACCAGCGCCTTAGACCACTCGGCCACTCTACCCACTCGATCAACAAAAACAAAAAAATCATAGGAAAAATAACAATAATCTTTAAACTCCTAAAGTTCGTGATAGAGGTGGGATATGAACCCACGCCTCCGAAGAGACTGGTGCCTAAAACCAGCGCCTTAGACCACTCGGCCACTCTACCCACGCGATCCACAAAACAAAAAAATCATAGGAAAAATAACAATAATCTTTAAACTCCTCAAGTACATGATAGAGGTGGGATTTGAATCCACGCCTCCGAAGAGACTGGTGCCTAAAACCAGCGCCTTAGACCACTCGGCCACTCTACCCACACGATCCACAAAACAAAAAAATCATAGGAAAAATAATAATCTTTAAACTCCTGAAGTTTATGATAGAGGTGGGATTTGAACCCACGCCTCCGAAAAGACTTGTGCCTAAAACCAGCGCCTTAGACCACTCGGCCACTCTACCCACACACAATCCACCCAAACAAAAAAATCATGGGAAAAATAACAATAATTCATAAACTCCTAAAGTTCATGATAGAGGTGGGATTTGAACCCACGCCTCCGAAGAGACTGGTGCCTAAAACCAGCGCCTTAGACCACTCGGCCACTCTACCCACTCGATCCACAAAAACAAAAAAATCATAGGAAAAATAACAATAATCTTTAAACTCCTAAAGTTCGTGATAGAGGTGGGATTTGAACCCACGCCTCCGAAGAGACTGGTGCCTAAAACCAGCGCCTTAGACCACTCGGCCACTCTACCCACACACAATCCACCCAAACAAAAAAATCATGGGAAAAATAACAATAATTCATAAACTCCCAAAGTTCATGATAGAGGTGGGATTTGAACCCATGCCTCCGAAGAGACTGGTGCCTAAAACCAGCGCCTTAGACCACTCGGCCACTCTACCCACACACAATCCACCCAAACAAAAAAATCATGGGAAAAATAACAATAATTCATAAACTCCTAAAGTTCATGATAGAGGTGGGATTTGAACCCACGCCTCCGAAGAGACTGGTGCCTAAAACCAGCGCCTTAGACCACTCGGCCACTCTACCCACACACTATCCACCCAATCAAAAAAATCATTGGAAAAATAACAATAATCTTTAAACTCCTTAAGTACATGATAGAGGTGGGATTTGAACCCACGCCTTCGAAGAGACTGGTGCCTAAATCCAGCGCCTTAGACCACTCGGCCACTCTACCCACACACAATCCACCCAAACAAAAAAATCATGGGAAAAATAACAATAATTTATAAACTCCTAAAGTTCATGATAGCGGTGGGATTTGAACCCACGCCTCCGAAGAGACTGGTGCCTAAAACCAGCGCCTTAGACCACTCGGCCACTCTACCCACACACAATCCACCCAAACAAAAAAATCATGGGAAAAATAACAATAATTCATAAACTCCTAAAGTTTATGATAGAGGTGGAATTTGAACCCACGCCTCCGAAGAGACTGGTGCCTAAAACCAGCGCCTTAGACCACTCGGCCACTCTACCCACACACACTCCACCCAAACAAAAAAATCATGGGAAAAATAACAATAATTCATAAACTCCTAAAGTTTATGATAGAGGTGGGATTTGAACCCACGCCTCCGAAGAGACTGGTGCCTAAAACCAGCGCCTTAGACCACTCGGCCACTCTACCCACACACTATCCACCCAATCAAAAAAATCATTGGAAAAATAACAATAATCTTTAAACTCCTTAAGTACATGATAGAGGTGGGATTTGAACCCACGCCTTCGAAGAGACTGGTGCCTAAAACCAGCGCCTAAGACCACTCGGCCACTCTACCCACACACAATCCACCCAAACAAAAAAATCATGGGAAAAATAACAATAATTCATAAACTCCTAAAGTTCATGATAGAGGTGGGATTTGAACCCACGCCTCCGAAGAGACTGGTGCCTAAAACCAGCGCCTTAGACCACTCGGCCACTCTACCCACTCGATCCACAAAAACAAAAAAATCATAGGAAAAATAACAATAATCTTTAAACTCCTAAAGTTCGTGATAGAGGTGGGATTTGAACCCACGCCTCCGAAGAGACTGGTGCCTAAAACCAGCGCCTTAGACCACTCGGCCACTCTACCCACACACACTCCACCCAAACAAAAAAATCATGGGAAAAATAACAATAATTCATAAACTCCTAAAGTTCATGATAGAGGTGGGATTTGAACACACGCCTCCGAAGAGACTGGTGCCTAAAACCAGCGCCTTAGACCACTCGGCCACTCTACCCACACACAATCCACCCAAACAAAAAAATCATGGGAAAAATAACAATAATTCATAAACTCCTAAAGTTCATGATAGAGGTGGGATTTGAACCCACGCCTCCGAAGAGACTGGTGCCTAAAACCAGCGCCTTAGACCACTCGGCCACTCTACCCACTCGATCAACAAAAACAAAAAAATCATAGGAAAAATAACAATAATCTTTAAACTCCTAAAGTTCGTGATAGAGGTGGGATATGAACCCACGCCTCCGAAGAGACTGGTGCCTAAAACCAGCGCCTTAGACCACTCGGCCACTCTACCCACGCGATCCACAAAACAAAAAAATCATAGGAAAAATAACAATAATCTTTAAACTCCTCAAGTACATGATAGAGGTGGGATTTGAATCCACGCCTCCGAAGAGACTGGTGCCTAAAACCAGCGCCTTAGACCACTCGGCCACTCTACCCACACGATCCACAAAACAAAAAAATCATAGGAAAAATAATAATCTTTAAACTCCTGAAGTTTATGATAGAGGTGGGATTTGAACCCACGCCTCCGAAAAGACTTGTGCCTAAAACCAGCGCCATAGACCACTCGGCCACTCTACCCACACATAAATCACCCAAACAAAAAAATCATAAGAGAAATAACAATAATCTTTAAACTCCGATAGTTCATGATAGAGGTGGGATTTGAACCCACGCCTCCGAAGGAACTGGTGCCTAAAACCAGCGCCTTAGACCACTCGGCCACTCTACCCACACGTTCCACACAAACAAAAAAATCATAGCAAAAATAACATTAATCGTTAAACTCCTAAAGTTCATGATGAGGTGGGATTTGAACCCACGCCTCCGAAGGGACTGGTGCCTAAAACCAGCGCCTTAGACCACTCGGCCACCCCACCCACACGATCCACACAAACAAAAAAATCATAGGAAAAATAACAATAATCTATAAACTCCTAAAGTTCATGATAGAGGTGGGATTTGAAGCCACGCCTCCGAAGAGACTGGTGCCTAAAACCAGCGCCTTAGACCACTCGGCCACTCTACCCACACACTATCCACCCAATCAAAAAAATCATTGGAAAAATAACAATAATCTTTAAACTCCTAAAGTACATGACAGAGGTGGGATTTGAACCCACGCCTTCGAAGAGACTGGTGCCTAAAACCAGCGCCTTAGACCACTCGCCACTCTACCCACACACAATGCACCCAAACAAAAAAATCATAGGAGAAATAACAATAATCTTTAAACTCCTAAAGTTCATGATAGAGGTGGGATTTGAACCCACGCCTCCGAAGAGACTGGTGCCTAAAACCAGCGCCTTAGACCACTCGGCCATTCTACCCACACACTATCCACCCAATCAAAAAAATCATAGGAAAAAAAACAATAATCTTTAAACTCCTAAAGTTCATGATAGAGGTGGGATTTGAACCCACGCCTCCAAAGAGACTGGTGCCTAAAACCAGCGCCTTAGACCACTCGGCCACTCTACCCACACACAATCCACCCAAACAAAAAAATCATAGGAAAAATAACAATAATCTTTAAACTCCTAAAGTTCATGATAGAGGTGGGATTTGAACCCACGCCTCCGAAGAGACTGGTGCCTAAAACCGGCGCCTTAGACCACTCGGCCACTCTACCCACACACTATCCACCCAATCAAAAAAATCATTGGAAAAATAACAATAATTTTTAAACTCCTAAAGTACATGATAGAGGTGGGATTTGAATAAACGCCTCCGAAGAGACTGGTGCCTAAAACCAGCGCCTTAGACCACTCGGCCACTCTACCCACACACACAATACACCCAAACAAAAAAACATAGGAGAAATAACAATAATCTTTAAACTCCTAAAGTTCATGATAGAGGTGGGATTTGAACCCACGCCTTCGAAGAGACTGGTGCCTAAAACCAGCGCCTTAGACCACTCGGCCACTCTACCCACACTCAATGCACCCAAACAAAAAAATCATAGCAGAAATAACAATAATCTTTAAACTCATTAAGCTCATGAAAGAGGTGGGATTTGAACACACGCCTCCAAAGAGACTGGTGCCTAAAACCAGCGCCTTAGACCACTCGGCCACTCTACCCACACAAAATCCACCCAAACAAAAAAATCATGGGAAAAATAACAATAATTCATAAACTCCTAAAGTTCATGATAGAGGTGGGATTTGAACCCACGCCTCCGAAGAGACTGGTACCTAAAACCAGCGCCTTAGACCACTCGGCCACTCTACCCACACACACTCCACCCAAACAAAAAATCATGGGAAAAATAACAATAATTCATAAACTCCTAAAGTTCATGATAGAGGTGGGATTTGAACCCACGCCTCCGAAGAGACTGGTGCCTAAAACCAGCGCCTTAGACCACTCGGCCACTCTACCCACACACTATCCACCCAATCAAAAAAATCATTGGAAAAATAACAATAATCTTTAAACTCCTTAAGTACATGATAGAGGTGGGATTTGAACCCACGCCTTCGAAGAGACTGGTGCCTAAATCCAGCGCCTTAGACCACTCGGCCACTCTACCCACACACAATCCACCCAAACAAAAAAAATCATGGGAAAAATAACAATAATTCATAAACTCCTAAAGTTCATGATAGAGGTGGGATTTGAACCCACGCCTCCGAAGAGACTGGTGCCTAAAACCAGCGCCTTAGACCACTCGGCCACTCTACCCACACACAATCCACCCAAACAAAAAAATCATGGGAAAAATAACAATAATTCATAAACTCCTAAAGTTTATGATAGAGGTGGGATTTGAACCCACGCCTCCGAAGAGACTGGTGCCTAAAACCAGCGCCTTAGACCACTCATCCATTCTACCCACACACTATCCACCCAAACAAAAAAATCATAGGAAAAATAACAATAATCTTTAAACTCCTAAAGTTCATGATAGAGGTGGGATTTGAACCCACGCCTCCGAAGAGACTGGTGCCTAAAACCAGCGCCTTAGACCACTCGGCCACTCTACCCACACACTATCCACCCAATCAAAAAAATCATAGGAAAAATAACAATAATCTTTAAACTCATAAAGCTCATGTAAGAGGTGGGATTTGAACCCACGCCTCCAAAGAGACTGGTGCCTAAAACCAGCGCCTTAGACCACTCGGCCACTCTACCCACACAAAATCCACCCAAACAAAAAAATCATGGGAAAAATAACAATAATTCATAAACTCCTAAAGTTCATGATAGAGGTGGGATTTGAACCCACGCCTCCGAAGAGACTGGTGCCTAAACCAGCGCCTTAGACCACTCGGCCACTCTACCCACACACTCTACCCAAACAAAAAAATCATGGGAAAAATAACAATAATTCATAAACTCCTAAAGTTCATGATAAAGGTGGGATTTGAACCCACGCCTCCGAAGAGACTGGTGCCTAAAACCAGCGCCTTAGACCACTCGGCCACCCTACCCACACACTATCCACCCAATCAAAAAAATCATTGGAAAAATAACAATAATCTTTAAACTCCTTAAGTACATGATAGAGGTGGGATTTGAACCCACGCCTTCGAAGAGACTGGTGCCTAAATCCAGCGCCTTAGACCACTCGGCCACTCTACCCACACACAATCCACCCAAACAAAAAAATCATGGGAAAAATAACAATAATTCATAAACTCCTAAAGTTCATGATAGAGGTGGGATTTGAACCCTCGCCTCCGAAGAGACTGGTGCCTAAAACCAGCGCCTTAGACCACTCGGCCACTCTACCCACACACAATCCACCCAAACAAAAAAATCATGGGAAAAATAACAATAATTCATAAACTCCTAAAGTTCATGATAGAGGTGGGATTTGAACCCACGCCTCCGAAGAGACTGGTGCCTAAAACCAGCGCCTTAGACCACTCGGCCATTTTACCCACACACTATCCACCCAAACAAAAAAATCATAGGAAAAATAACAATAATCTTTAAACTCCTAAAGTTCATGATAGAGGTGGGATTTGAACCCACGCCTCCGAAGAGACTAGTGCCTAAAACCAGCGCCTTAGACCACTCGGCCACTCTACCCACACACTATCCACCCAATCAAAAAAATCATAGGAAAAATAACAATAATTTTTAAACTCCTAAAGTACATGATAGAGGTGGGATTTGAATAAACGCCTCCGAAGAGACTGGTGCCTAAAACCAGCGCCTTAGACCACTCGGCCACTCTACCCACACACAATGCACCCAAACAAAAAAATCATAGGAGAAATAACAATAACCTTTAAACTCCTAAAGTTCATGATAGAGGTGGGATTTAAACCCACGCCTCCGAAGAGACTGGTGCCTAAAACCAGCGCCTTAGACCACTTGGCCATTCTACCCACACACTATCCACCCAATCAAAAAAATCATAGGAAAAAAAAACAATAATCTTTAAACTCCTAAAGTTCATGATAGAGGTGGGATTTGAACCCACGCCTCCGAAGAGACTGGTGCCTAAAACCAGCGCCTTAGACCACTCGGCCACTCTACCCACACACTATCCACCCAATCAAAAAAATCATAGGAAAAATAACAATAATTTTTAAACTCCGAAAGTTCATGATAGAGGTGGGATTTGAACCCACGCCTTCAAAGATACTGGTGCCTAAAACCAGCGCCTTAGACCACTCGGCCACTCTACCCACACTCAATACACCCAAACAAAAAAATCATAGGAGAAATAACAATAATCTTTAAACTCATAAAGCTCATGAAAGAGGTGGGATTTGAACCCACGCCTCCAAAGAGACTGGTGCCTAAAACCAGCGCCTTAGACCACTCGGCCACTCTACCAACACAAAATCCACCCAAACAAAAAAATCATGGGAAAAATAACAATAATTCATAAACTCCTAAAGCTTATGATAGAGGTGGGATTTGAACCCACGCCTCCGAAGAGACTGGTGCCTAAAACCAGCGCCTTAGACCACTCGGCCACTCTACCCACACACACTCCACCCAAACAAAAAAATCATGGGAAAAATAACAATAATTCATAAACTCCTAAAGTTCATGATAGAGGTGGGATTTGAACCCACGCCTCCGAAGAGACTGGTGATTAAAACCAGCGCCTTAGACCACTCGGCCACTCTACCCACACACTATCCACCCAATCAAAAAAATCATTGGAAAAATAACAATAATCTTTAAACTCCTAAAGCTCATGAAAGAGGTGGGATTTGAACCCACGCCTGCGAAGAGACTGGTGCCTAAATCCAGCGCCTTAGACCACTCGGCCACTCTACCCACACACAATCCACCCAAACAAAAAAATAATGGGAAAAATAACAATAATTCATAAACTCCTAAAGTTCATGATAGAGGTGGGATTTGAACCCACGCCTCCGAAGAGACTGGTGCCTAAAACCAGCGCCTTAGACCACTCGGCCACTCTACCCACACACAATCCACCCAAACAAAAAAATCATGGGAAAAATAACAATAATTCATAAACTCCTAAAGTTCATGATAGAGGTGGGATTTGAACCCACGCCTCCGAAGAGACTGGTGCCTAAAACCAGCGCCTTAGACCACTCGTCCACTCTACCCACTCGATCCACAAAAACAAAAAAATCATAGGAAAAATAACAATAATCTTTAAACTCCTAAAGTTCGTGATAGAGGTGGGATTTGAACCCACGCCTCCGAAGAGACTGGTGCCTAAAACCAGCGCCTTAGACCACTCGGCCACTCTACCCACGCGATCCACAAAACAAAAAAATCATAGGAAAAATAACAATAATCTTTAAACTCCTCAAGTACATGATAGAGGTGGGATTTGAATCCACGCCTCCGAAGAGACTGGTGCCTAAAACCAGCGCCTTAGACCACTCGGCCACTCTACCCACACTATCCACCCAATCAAGAATATCATTGGAAAAATAACAATAATCTTTAAACTCCTTAATTATATGATAGAGGTGGGATTTGAACCCACGCCTTCGAAGAGACTGGTGCCTAAATCCAGCGCCTTAGACCACTCGGCCACTCTACCCACACACAATCCACCCAAACAAAAAAATCATGGGAAAAATAACAATAATTCATAAACTCCTAAAGTCCATGATAGAGGTGGGATTTGAACCCACGCCTCCGAAGAGACTGGTGCCTAAAACCAGCGCCTTAGACCACTCGGCCACTCTACCCACACACTATCCACCCAATCAAAAAAATCATTGGAAAAATAACAATAATCTTTAAACTCCTTAAGTACATGATAGAGGTGGGATTTGAACCCACGCCTTCGAAGAGACTGGTGCCTAAAACCAGCGCCTTAGACCACTCGGCCACTCTACCCACACACAATCCACCCAAACAAAAAAATCATGGGAAAAATAACAATAATTCATAAACCCCTAAAGTTCATGATAGAGGTGGGATTTGAACCCACGCCTCCGAAGAGACTGGTGCCTAAAACCAGCGCCTTAGACCACTCGGCCACTCTACCCACTCGATCCACAAAAACAAAAAAATCATAGGAAAAATAACAATAATCTTTAAACTCCTAAAGTTCGTGATAGAGGTGGGATTTGAACCCACGCCTCCGAAGAGACTGGTGCTTAAAACCAGCGCCTTAGACCACTCGGCCACTCTACCCACACACAATCCACCCAAACAAAAAAATCATGGGAAAAATAACAATAATTCATAAACTCCTAAAGTTCATGATAGAGGTGGGATTTGAACCCACGCCTCCGAAGAGACTGGTGCCTAAAACCAGCGCCTTAGACCACTCGGCCACTCTACCCACACGCAATCCACCCAAACAAAAAAATCATGGGAAAAATAACAATAATTCATAAACTCCTAAAGTTCATGATAGAGGTGGGATTTGAACCCACGCCTCCGAAGAGACTGGTGCCTAAAACCAGCGCCTTAGACCACTCGGCCACTCTACCCACTCGATCCACAAAAACAAAAAAATCATAGGAAAAATAACAATAATCTTTAAACTCCTAAAGTTCGTGATAGAGGTGGGATTTGAACCCACGCCTCCGAAGAGACTGGTGCCTAAAACCAGCGCCTTAGACCACTCGGCCACTCTACCCACGCGATCCACAAAACAAAAAAATCATAGGAAAAATAACAATAATCTTTAAACTCCTCAAGTACATGATAGAGGTGGGATTTGAATCCACGCCTCCGAAGAGACTGGTGCCTAAAACCAGCGCCTTAGACCACTCGGCCACTCTACCCACACGATCCACAAAACAAAAAAATCATAGGAAAAATAATAATCTTTAAACTCCTAAAGTTCATGATAGAGGTGGGATTTGAACACACGCCTCCGAAAAGACTTGTGCCTAAAACCAGCGCCTTAGACCACTCGGCCACTCTACCCACACACAAATCACCCAAACAAAAAAATCATAAGAGAAATAACAATAATCTTTAAACTCCGAAAGTTCATGATAGAGGTGGGATTTGAACCCACGCCTCCGAAGGAACTGGTGCCTAAAACCAGCGCCTTAGACCACTCGGCCACTCTACCCACACGTTCCACACAAACAAAAAAATCATAGCAAAAATAACATTAATCGTTAAACTCCTAAAGTTCATGATGAGGTGGGATTTGAACCCACGCCTCCGAAGGGACTGGTGCCTAAAACCAGCGCCTTAGACCACTCGGCCACCCTACCCACACGATCCACACAAACAAAAAAATCATAGGAAAAATAACAATAATCTATAAACTCCTAAAGTTCATGATAGAGGTGGGATTTGAAGCCACGCCTCCGAAGAGACTGGTGCCTAAAACCAGCGCCTTAGACCACTCGGCCACTCTACCCACACGATCCACAAAACAAAAAAATCATAGGAAAAATAATAATCTTTAAACTCCTAAAGTTCATGATAGAGGTGGGATTTGAACCCACGCCTCCGAAAAGACTTGTGCCTAAAACCAGCGCCTTAGACCACTCGGCCACTCTACCCACACACAAATCACCCAAACAAAAAAATCATAAGAGAAATAACAATAATCTTTAAACTCCGAAAGTTCATGATAGAGGTGGGATTTGAACCCACGCCTCCGAAGGAACTGGTGCCTAAAACCAGCGCCTTAGACCACTCGGCCACTCTACCCACACGTTCCACACAAACAAAAAAATCATAGCAAAAATAACATTAATCGTTAAACTCCTAAAGTTCATGATGAGGTGGGATTTGAACCCACGCCTCCGAAGGGACTGGTGCCTAAAACCAGCGCCTTAGACCACTCGGCCACCCTACCCACACGATCCACACAAACAAAAAAATCATAGGAAAAATAACAATTAATCTATAAACTCCTAAAGTTCATGATAGAGGTGGGATTTGAAGCCACGCCTCCGAAGAGACTGGTGCCTAAAACCAGCGCCTTAGACCACTCGGCCACTCTACCCACACACTATCCACCCAATCAAAAAAATCATTGGAAAAATAACAATAATCTTTAAACTCCTAAAGTTCATGATAGAGGTGGGATTTGAACCCACGCCTCCGAAGAGACTGGTGCCTAAAACCAGCGCCTTAGACCACGCGGCCACTCTACCCACATACAATCCACCCAAACCAAAAAATCATGGGAAAAATAACAATAAATCATAAACTCCTAAAGTTCATGATAGAGGTGGGATTTGAACCCACGCCTCCGAAGAGACTGGTGCCTTAAACCAGCGCCTTAGACCACTCGGCCACTCTACCCGCACACAATCCACCCAAACAAAAAAATCATGGGAAAAATAACAATAATTCATAAACTCCTAAAGTACATGATAGAGGTGGGATTTGAAACCACGCCTTCGTAGAGACTGGTGCCTAAAACCAGCGCCTTAGACTACTCGGCCACTCTACCTACACACAATCCACCCAAACCAAAAAATCATGGGAAAAATAACAATAAATCATAAACTCCTAAAGTTCATGATAGAGGTGGGATTTGAACCCACGCCTCCGAAGAGACTGGTGCCTTAAACCAGCGCCTTAGACCACTCGGCCACTCTACCCACACACAATCCACCCAAACAAAAAAATCATGGGAAAAATAACAATAATTCATAAACTCCTAAAGTTCATGATAGAGGTGGGATTTGAACCCACGCCTCCGTAGAGACTGGTGCCTAAAACCAGCGCCTTAGACCACTCGGCCACTCTGCCCACACACAATCCTCCCAAACAAAAAAATCATGGGAAAAATAACAATAATTCATAAACTCCTAAAGTTCATGATAGAGGTGGGATTTGAACCCACGCCTCCGAAGAGACTGGTGCCTAAAACCAGCGCCTTAGACCACTCGGCCACTCTACCCACACACTGTCCACCCAATCAAAAAAATCATAGGAAAAATAACAATAAACTTTAAACTCCTAAAGTACATGATAGAGGTGGGATTTGAACCCACGCCATCGAAGAGACTGGTGCCTATAACCAGCGCCTTAGACCACTCGGCCACTCTATCCACACACAATGCACCCAAACAAAAAAATCATAGGAGAAATAACAATAATTCATAAACTCCTAAAGTTCATGATAGAGGTGGGATTTGAACCCACGCCTCCGTAGAGACTGGTGCCTAAAACCAGCGCCTTAGACCACTCGGCCACTCTGCCCACACACAATTCTCCCAAACAAAAAAAATCATGGGAAAAATAACAATAATTCATAAACTCTTAAAGTTCATGATAGAGGTGGGATTTGAACCCACGCCTCCGAAGAGACTGGTGCCTAAAACCAGCGCCTTAGACCACTCGGCCACTCTACCCACACACTATCCACCCAATCAAAAAAAGCATAGGAAAAATAACAATAAACTTTAAACTCCTAAAGTACATGATAGAGGTGGGATTTGAACCCACGCCATCGAAGAGACTGGTGCCTATAACCAGCGCCTTAGACCACTCGGCCACTCTATCCACACACAATGCACCCAAACAAAAAAATCATAGGAGAAATAACAATAATCTTTAAACTCCTAAAGTTCATGATAGAGGTGGGATTTGAACCCACGCCTCCGAAGAGACTGGTGCCTTAAACCAGTACCTGAGACCACTAGGCCACTCTAGCCACACACAATACACCCAAACAAAAAAATCATAGGAAAAAAAACAATAATCTTTAAACTCCTAAAGTTCATGATAGAGGTGGGATTTGAAGCCACGCCTCCAAAGAGACTGGTGCCTAAAACCAGCGCCTTAGACCACTCGGCCACTCTACCCACACACTATCCACCCAATCAAAAAAATCATGGGAAAAATAACAATAATTCATAAACTCCTAAAGTTCATGATAGAGGTGGGATTTGAACCCACGCCTCCGAAGAGACTGGTGCCTAAAACCAGCGCCTTAGCCCACTCGGCCACTCTACCCACACACTATCCACCCAATCAAAAAAATCATAGGAAAAATAACAATAAACTTTAAACTCCTAAAGTACATGATAGAGGTGGGATTTGAACCCACGCCATCGAAGAGACTGGTGCCTATAACCAGCGCCTTAGACCACTCGGCCACTCTATCCACACACTATCCACCCAATCAAAAAAATCATGGGAAAAATAACAATAATTCATAAACTCCTAAAGTTCATGATAGAGGTGGGATTTGAACCCACGCCTCCGAAGAGACTGGTGCCTAAAACCAGCGCCTTAGACCACTCGGCCACTCTACCCACACACTATCCACCCAATCAAAAAAATCATAGGAAAAATAACAATAAACTTTAAACTCCTAAAGTACATGATAGAGGTGGGATTTGAACCCACGCCATCGAAGAGACTGGTGCCTATAACCAGCGCCTTAGACCACTCGGCCACTCTATCCACACACAATGCACCCAAACAAAAAAATCATAGGAGAAATAACAATAATCTTTAAACTCCTAAAGTTCATGATAGAGGTGGGATTTGAACCCACGCCTCCGAAGAGACTGGTGCCTTAAACCAGCGCCTGAGACCACTAGGCCACTCTAGCCACACACAATACACCCAAACAAAAAAATCATAGGAAAAAAAACAATAATCTTTAAACTCCTAAAGTTCATGATAGAGGTGGGATTTGAAGCCACACCTCCAAAGAGACTGGTGCCTAAAACCAGCGCCTTAGACCACTCGGCCACTCTACCCACACACTATCCACCCAATCAAAAAAATCATAGGAAAAAAAACAATAATCTTTAAACTCCTAAAGTTCATGATAGAGGTGGGATTTGAACTAACGCCTCCGAAGAGACTGGTGCCTAAAACCAGCGCCCTAGACCACGCGGCCACTCTACCCACACACAATCCACCCAAACCAAAAAATCATGGGAAAAATAACAATAAATCATAAACTCCTAAAGTTCATGATAGAGGTGGGATTTGAACCCACGCCTCCGAAGAGACTGGTGCCTTAAACCAGCGCCTTAGACCACTCGGCCACTCTACCCACACACAATCCACCCAAACAAAAAAATCATGGGAAAAATAACAATAATTCATAAACTCCTAAAGTTCATGATAGAGGTGGGATTTGAACCCACGCCTCCGTAGAGACTGGTGCCTAAAACCAGCGCCTTAGACCACTCGGCCACTCTGCCCACACACAATCCTCCCAAACAAAAAAATCATGGGAAAAATAACAATAATTCATAAACTCCTAAAGTTCATGATAGAGGTGGGATTTGAACCCACGCCTCCGAAGAGACTGGTGCCTAAAACCAGCGCCTTAGACCACTCGGCCACTCTACCCACGCACTATCCACCCAATCAAAAAAATCATAGGAAAAATTACAATAAACTTTAAACTCCTAAAGTACATGATAGAGGTGGGATTTGAACCCACGCCATCGAAGAGACTGGTGCCTATAACCAGCGCCTTAGACCACTCGGCCACTCTATCCACACACAATGCACCCAAACAAAAAAATCATAGGAGAAATAACAATAATCTTTAAACTCCTAAAGTTCATGATAGAGGTGGGTTTTGAACCTACGCCTCCGAAGAGACTGGTGCCTTAAACCAGCACCTTAGACCACTCGGCCACTCTACCCACACGATCCACAAAACAAAAAAATCATATAAAAAATTAACAATAATTTTTAAACTCCTAAAGTACATGATAGAGGCAAGGAGGATCAGAGAAGGAGAGGAAATGTGGGGCTGCGTTGAGTTAGAGAGAGAAGAGCCAACCTCCCACTCGGGTGGAAAGGGGGGATAGGAAATTCTCGAGGTAAACTGTTGTCACGTGGTCGCTAGCTAGCGCGTCTCATAAAGGATTCGTTTTACCCACGCGACAACAATTTACCACGAAGCATTTCTACCCCCGTCTGTCCCCCGTTCTCCCAGAGTGGGAGTTTAGGCCGACGCAGTAGGAACCGCGCCGTCCCCACATTTCCTCTCCTTCTCTGATCCTCCTTGATAGAGGTGGGATTTGAATCCACGCCTCCGAAGAGACTGGTGCCTAAAACCAGCGCCTTAGACCACTCGGCCACTCTACCCACACACACAATACACCCAAACAAAAAAATCATAGAAGAAATAACAATAATCTTTAAATCCTAAAGTCCATGATAAACGAGGATTTGAACCCACGCCTCCGAAGCGACTGGTGCCTAAAACCTGCGCCTTAGACCACTCGGCCACTCTCCCCACACGATCTACAAAAACAAAAAAATCATAGGAAAAATAACAATAATCTTTAAACGCCTGAAGTTCGTGATAGAGGTGGGATTTGAACCCACGTCTCCGAAGAGAATGGTGCTTAAAACCCGCGCCTTAGACCACTCGGCCACTCTACCCACACGATCCACAAAACAAAAAAATCATAGGAAAAATAACAATAATCTTTAAACTCCTAAAGTTCATGATAGAGGTGGGATTTGAACCCACGCCTCCGAAGAGACTGGTGCCTAAAACCAGCGCCTGAGACCACTCGGCCACTCTACCCACACACAATCCACCCAAACAAAAAAATCATAGGAAAAAAAACAATAATCTTTAAACTCCTAAAGTACATGATAGAGGTGGGATTTGAACCCACGCCATCGAAGAGACTGGTGCCTATAACCAGCGCCTTAGACCACTCGGCCACTCTATCCACACACAATGCACCCAAACAAAAAAATCATAGGAGAAATAACAATAATCTTTAAACTCCTAAAGTTCATGATAGAGGTGGGATTTGAACCCACGCCTCCGAAGAGACTGGTGCCTTAAACCAGCACCTGAGACCACTAGGCCACTCTACCCACACACTGTCCACCCAATCCAAAAAATCATAGGAAAAATAACAATAATTTTTAAACTGCTAAAGTACATGATAGAGGTGGGATTTGAATCCACGCCTCCGAAGAGACTGGTGCCTAAAACCAGCGACCTAGACCACGCGGCCACTCTACCCACACACAATCCACCCAAACCAAAAAATCATGGGAAAAATAACAATAAATCATAAACTCCTAAAGTTCATGATAGAGGTGGGATTTGAACCCACGCCTCCGAAGAGACTGGTGCCTTAAACCAGCGCCTTAGACCACTCGGCCACTCTACCCACACACAATCCACCCAAACAAAAAAATCATGGGAAAAATAACAATAATTCATAAACTCCTAAAGTTCATGATAGAGGTGGGATTTGAACCCACGCCTCCGTAGAGACTGGTGCCTAAAACCAGCGCCTTAGACCACTCGGCCACTTTGCCCACACACAATCCTCCCAAACAAAAAAATCATGGGAAAAATAACAATAATTCATAAACTCCTAAAGTTCATGATAGAGGTGGGATTTGAACCCACGCCTCCGAAGAGACTGGTGCCTAAAACCAGCGCCTTAGACCACTCGGCCACTCTACCCACACACTATCCACCCAATCAAAAAAATCATAGGAAAAATAACAATAAACTTTAAACTCCTAAAGTACATGATAGAGGTGGGATTTGAACCCACGCCATCGAAGAGACTGGTGCCTATAACCAGCGCCTTAGACCACTCGGCCACTCTATCCACACACAATGCACCCAAAATAAAAAATCATAGGAGAAATAACAATAATCTTTAAACTCCTAAAGTTCATGATAGAGGTGGGATTTGAACCCACGCCTCCGAAGAGACTGGTGCCTTAAACCAGCACCTGAGACCACTAGGCCACTCTAGCCACACACAATACACCCAAACAAAAAAATCATAGGAAAAAAAACAATAATCTTTAAACTCCTAAAGTTCATGATAGAGGTGGGATTTGAAGCCACGCCTCCAAAGAGACTGGTGCCTAAAACCAGCGCCTTTGACCACTCGGCCACTCTACCCACACACTATCCACCCAATCAAAAAAAGCATGGGAAAAATAACAATAATTCATAAACTCCTAAAGTTCATGATAGAGGTGGGATTTGAACCCACGCCTCCGAAGAGACTGGTGCCTAAAACCAGCGCCTTAGACCACTCGGCCACTCTACCCACACGATCCACAAAACAAAAAAATCATAGGAAAAATTAACAATAATTTTTAAACTCCTAAAGTACATGATAGAGGCAAGGAGGATCAGAGAAGGAGAGGAAATGTGGGGCTGCGTTGAGTTAGAGAGAGAAGAGCCAACCTCCCACTCGGGTGGAAAGGGGGGATAGGAAATTCTCGAGGTAAACTGTTGTCACGTGGTCGCTAGCTAGCGCGTCTCATAAAGGATTCGTTTTACCCACGCGACAACAATTTACCACGAAGCATCTCTACCCCCGTCTGTCCCCCGTTCTCCCAGAGTGGGAGTTTAGGCCGACGCAGTAGGAACCGCGCCGTCCCCACATTTCCTTTCCTTCTCTGATCCTCCTTGATAGAGGTGGGATATGAATCCACGCCTCCGAAGAGACTGGTGCCTAAAACCAGCGCCTTAGACCACTCGGCCACTCTACCCACACACACAATACACCCAAACAAAAAAATCATAGAAGAAATAACAATAATCTTTAAATCCTAAAGTCCATGATAAACGAGGATTTGAACCCACGCCTCCGAAGCGACTGGTGCCTAAAACCTGCGCCTTAGACCACTCCACCCACACACTATCCACCCAATCAGAAAAATCATAGGAAAAATAACAATAATCTTTAAAATCCTAAAGTACATGATAGAGGTGGGAATGGAACCCACGCCTTCGGAGAGACTGGTGCCTAAAACCAGAGGTGGGATTTGAACCCACGTCTCCGAAGAGAATGGTGCCTAAAACCCGCGCCTTAGACCACTCGGCCACTCTACCCACACGATCCACAAAACAAAAAAATCATAGGAAAAATAACAATAATCTTTAAACTCCTTAAGTTCATGATAGAGGTGGGATTTGAACCCACGCCTCCGAAGAGACTGGTGCCTAAAACCAGCGCCTTAGACCACTCGGCCACTCTACCCACACACAATCCACCCAAACAAAAAAATCATGGGAAAAATAACAATAATCTTTAAACTCCTAAAGTTCATGATAGATGTGGGATTTGAACCCACGCCTCCGAAGAGACTGGTGCCTAAAACCTACTCCTTAGACCACTCGGCCACTCCACCCACACACTATCCACCCAATCAGAAAAATCATAGGAAAAATAACAATAATCTTTAAACTCCTAAAGTACATGATAGAGGTGGGAATGGAACCCACGCCTTCGGAGAGACTGGTGCCTAAAACCAGAGGTTGGATTTGAACCCACGTCTCCGAAGAGAATGGTGCCTAAAACCCGCGCCTTAGACCACTCGGCCACTCTACCCACACGATCCACAAAACAAAAAAATCATAGGAAAAATAACGATAATCTTTAAACTCCTAAAGTTCATGATAGAGGTGGGATTTGAACCCACGCCTCCGAAGAGACTGGTGCCTAAAACCAGCGCCTTAGACCACTCGGCCACTCTACCCACACACAATCCACCCAAACAAAAAAATCATGGGAAAAATAACAATAATCTTTAAACTCCTAAAGTTCATGATAAATGTGGGATTTGAACCCACGCCTCCGAAGAGACTGGTGCCTAAAACCTGCTCCTTAGACCACTCGGCCACTCCACCCACACACTATCCACCCAATCAGAAAAATCATAGGAAAAATAACAATAATCTTTAAACTCCTAAAGTACATGATAGAGGTGGGAATGGAACCCACGCCTTCGGAGAGACTGGTGCCTAAAACCAGAGGTGGGATTTGAACCCACGTCTCCGAAGAGAATGGTGCCTAAAACCCGCGCCTTAGACCACTCGGCCACTCTACCCACACGATCCACAAAACAAAAAAATCATAGGAAAAATAACAATAATCTTTAAACTCCTAAAGTTCATGATAGAGGTGGGATTTGAACCCACGCCTCCGAAGAGACTGGTGCCTAAAACCAGCGCCTTAGACCACTCGGCCACTCTACCCACACACAATCCACCCAAACAAAAAAATCATGGGAAAAATAACAATAATCTTTAAACTCCTAAAGTTCATGATAGATGTGGGATTTGAACCCACGCCTCCGAAGAGACTGGTGCCTAAAACCTGCTCCTTAGACCACTCGGCCACTCCACCCACACACTATCTACCCAATCAGAAAAATCATAGGAAAAATAACAATAATCTTTAAACTCCTAAAGTACATGATAGAGGTGGGAATGGAACCCACGCCTTCGGAGAGACTGGTGCCTAAAACCAGCGCCTTAGACCACTCGGCCACTCTACCATGGACTAATTATAGTATACACAGGGACGAGTGGCAGACACAGATTTCCCTTATAGCGCCGCGTCCGAGTCTTGTTAAATGTCGTGCCCTGTTTTTACCCCCCCGACCAAATCTAGCCGAGTCAAACGAAAAAAAAAGGAAACAGAATTATGCGGCTAATGCCATCTTTCCGCCGTGAACTGTACTATTTTATTCAATGTAGTTTGAAATTTTCGTCTGCTTATCAGCTAGGATATATTTCTAAACGATTATTTTAGTCTCTTTTGTTAAAATTTAACGAATTATTAGTTGGTTAGTCTTAGAAAATCATCTTCAAAAAATTTATGATAGAATTACTATATTACACTAAAATAATAACTTAATAATATACTTAAAATCAATGTTACTCGAGTAGAAAGGCAGTGATCAAGCCCTTAAATACTGCTTCAAGGTAAGGTCGATTTTAAGTTTGTTCAAAGTTATTTTTTTTTTTTAAAAAAAGCCAAAACTTACCAACATCTGAATCTCTTAATACACTTTTACTTTTTTTCTTCTCTGGAGAATGTGTAAAATCTCCAAACAATGTCTCAAACGTTTGAGCACTAAAATTCATCGCGAATTCGCGATAAATCTAAACACGTGCGTAAAGGCCTAACTTTATAAAACTTTTGCTAGTATTTTTCCCCGCGTTCCTACCCCCTTTTGACTCGGTTTGTCGTTAGTTCCCAGAAATGCCGCTGGAGCGCGCATTTAACAATCGTTAGCCAGAAAATTACTTCTGCCACTCGTCCCTGTGTATACTATAATTAGTCCATGACTCTACCCACACGACCCACACGAACAAAAAAATCATAGGAAAAATAACAATAATCTTTAAACTTCTAAAGTTCATGATAGAGGTGGGATTTGAACCCACGCCCCCGAATATACTAGTGCCTAAAACCAGCGCCTTAGACCACTCGGCCACTATACCCACACCCAATCCACCCAAACAAAAAAATCATAGGAAAAATAACAATAATCTTTAAACTCCTAAAGTTCATTATAGAGGTGGGATTAGAACCCACGCCTACAGAGAGACTGGTGCTTTAAACCAGCGTCTTAGACCACTCGGCCACTCTACCCACACACAGACCCCCCCCCCCCCAACAAAAAATCAAAGGAAAAATAACAATAATCCCTAAACTCCTAAAATTCATGATACAGGTGGGATTAGAAACCACGCCTCCGAAGAGACTGGTGCCTAAATCCAGCGCCTTAGACCACTCGGCCACTCTACCCACACACAATCCACACAAACAAAAAAATCATAGGAAAAATAACAATAATCTTTAAACTCCTAAAGTTCATGATAGAGGTGGGATTTGAACCCACGCCTCCGAAGGGACTGGTGCCTAAAACCAGCGCCTTAGACCACTCGGCCACTCTACCCACACGATCCACACAAACAAAAAAATCATAGGAAAAATAACAATAATCTATAAACTCCTAAAGTTCATGATAGAGGTGGGATTTGAAGCCACGCCTCCGAAGAGACTGGTGCCTAAAACCAGCGCCTTAGACCACTCGGCCACTCTACCCACACACTATCCACCCAATCAAAAAAATCATTGGAAAAATAACAATAATCTTTAAACTCCTAAAGTACATGACAGAGGTGGGATTTGAACCCACGCCTTCGAAGAGACTGGTGCCTAAAACCAGCGCCTTAGACCACTCGCAACTCTACCCACACACAATGCACCCAAACAAAAAAATCATAGGAGAAATAACAATAATCTTTAAACTCCTAAAGTTCATGATAGAGGTGGGATTTGAACCCACGCCTCCGAAGAGACTGGTGCCTAAAACCAGCGCCTTAGACCACTCGGCAACTCTACCCACACACAATCCACCCAAACAAAAAAATCATGGGAAAAATAACAATAATTCATAAACTCCTAAAGTTCATGATAGAGGTGGGATTTGAACCCACGCCTCCGTAGAGACTGGTGCCTAAAACCAGCGCCTTAGACCACTCGGCCACTCTGCCCACACGCAATCCTCCCAAACAAAAAAATCATGGGAAAAATAACAATAATTCATAAACTCCTAAAGTTCATGATAGAGGTGGGATTTGAACCCACGCCTCCGTAGAGACTGGTGCCTAAAACCAGCGCCTTAGACCACTCGGCCACTCTGCCCACACGCAATCCTCCCAAACAAAAAAATCATGGGAAAAATAACAATAATTCATAAACTCCTAAAGTTCATGACAGAGGTGGGATTTGAACCCACGCCTCCGAAGAGACTGGTGCCTAAAACCAGCGCCTTAGACCACTCGGCCACTCTACCCACACACTATCCACCCAATCAAAAAAATCATAGGAAAAATAACAATAATCTTTAAACTCCTAAAGTTCATGATAGAGGTGGGATTTGAACCGACGCCTCCGAAGAGACTGGTGCCTAAAACCAGCGACTTAGACCACTCGGCCACTCTACCCGCACACAATTCAACCAAACAAAAAAATCATAAGAGAAATAACAATAATCTTTAAACTCCGAAAGTTCATGATAGAGGTGGGATTTGAACCCACGCCTCCGAAGGGACTGGTGCCTAAAACCAGCGCCTTAGACCACTCGGCCACTCTACCCACACGATCCACACAAACAAAAAAATTATAAGAAAAATAACAATAATCTTTAAACTCCTAAAGTTCATGATAGAGGTGGGATTTGAACCCACGCCTCCGAAGGAACTGGTGCCTAAAACCAGCACCTTAGACCACTCGGCCACTCTACCCACACAATCCACACAAACAAAAAAATCATAGGAAAAATAACAATAATCTTTAAACTCCTAAAGTTCATGATAGAGGTGGGATTTGAACCCAAGCCTCCGAAGACACTGGTGCCTAAAACCAGCGCCTTAGACCACTCGGCCACTCTACCCACAGACTATCCACCCAATCAAAAAAATCATTGGAAAAATAACAATAATCTTTAAACTCCTAAAGTACATGATAGAGGTGGGATTTGAACCCACGCCTCCGAAGAGACTGGTGCCTAAAACCAGCACCTTAGACCACTCGGCCACTCTACCCACACACAATCCACCCAAACAAAAAAATCATGGGAAAAATAACAATAATCTTTAAACTCCTAAAGTTCATGATAGAGGTGGTATTTGAACCCACGCCTCCGAAGAGACTGGTGCCTAAAACCAGCGCCTTAGACCACTCGGCCACTCTACCCACACACTATCAACCCAATCAAAAAAATCATAGGAAAAATAACAATAACCTTTAAACTTCTAAAGTACATGATAGAGGTGGGATTTGAATCCACGCCTCCGAAGAGACTGGTGTCTAAAACCAGCACCTTAGACCACTCGGCCACTCTATCCACACCCAATCCACCCAAACAAAAAAATCATAGGAAAAATAACAATAATCTTTAAACTCCTAAAGTTCATAATAGAGGTGGGATTTGAACATACGCCCCGGAAGAGACTGGTGCCTTAAACCAGCGCCTTAGACCACTCGGCCACACTACTCACACACAATCCACCCAAACAAAAAAAATCATAGGAAAAATAACAATAATCTTTAAACTCCTAAAGTTCTTGATAGAGGTGGGATATGAACCCACGCCTCCGAAGAGACTGGTGAATAAAACCAGCGCCTTAGACCAATCGGCCACTCTACCCACCCACATATCACCCAAACAAAAAAATCATTAGAAAAATAACAATAATCTTTAAACTCCTAAAGTTCTTGATAAAGGTGGGATTTGAACCCACGCCTCCGAAGAGACTGGTGCCTAAAACCAGCGCCTTAGACCACTCGGCCACTCTACTCACACACAATCCACCCAAACAAAAAAATCATAGGAAAAATAACAATAATCTTTAAACTCCTAAAGTTCATGATAGAGGTGTGATTTGAACCCACGCCTCCGAAGGGACTGGTGCCTAAAACCAGCGCCTTAGATCACTCGGCTACTCCACCCACACGATCCACACAAACAAAAAAATCATAGGAAAAATAACAATAATATTTAAACTCCTAAAGTTCATGATAGAGGTGGGATTTGAAGCCACGCCTCCAAAGAGACTGGTGCTTAAAACCAGAGCCTTAGACCACTCGGCCACTCTACCCACACAAAATCCACCCAAACAAAAAAATCATGGGAAAAATAACAATAATCTTTAAACTCCTAAAGTTCATGATAGAGGTGGGATTTTAACCCACGCCTCCGAAGAGACTGGTGCCTAAAACCAGCGCCTTAGACCACTCGGCCACTCTACCCACACACTATCCACCCAATCAAAAAAATCATAGGAAAAATAACAATAACCTTTAAACTCCTAAAGTACATGATAGAGGTGGGATTTGAACCCACGCCTCCGAAGAGACTGGTGCCTAAAACCAGCGCCTTAGACCACTCGGCCACTCTACCCACACACTATTCACCCAATCAAAAAAATCATAGGAAAAATAACAATAACCATTAAACTCCTAAAGTACATGATAGAGGTGGGATTTGAACCCACGCCTCCGAAGAGACTGGTGCCTAAAACCAGCGCCTTAGACCACTCGGCCACTCTACCCACACCCAATCCACCCAAACAAAAAAATCATAGGAAAAATAACAATAATCTTTAAACTCCTAAAGTTCTTGATAGAGGTGGGATTTGAACCCACGCCTCCGAAGAGACTGGTGCCTAAAACCAGCGCCTTAGACCACTCGGCCACTCTACCCACACACAAATCACCCAAACAAAAAAATCATAAGAGAAATAACAATAATTTTTAAACTCCGAAAGTTCATGATAGAGGTGGGATCAGAACCCACGCCTCCGAAGGGACTGGTGCCTAAAACCAGCGCCTTAGACCACTCGGCCACTCTACCCACTCGAACCATACAAACAAAAAAATCATAGGAAAAATAACAATAATCTTTAAACTCCTGAAGTTCATGATAGAGGTGGGATTTGTACCCACGCCTCCGAAGGGACTGGTGCCTAAAACCAGCGCCTTAGACAACTCGGCCACTCTACCCACTCGATCCACACAAACAAAAAAATCATAGGAAAAATAACAATAATCTTTAAACTCCTAAAGTTCATGATAGAGGTGGGATTTGAAGCCACGCCTCCAAAGAGACTGGTGCCTAAAACCAGCGCCTTAGACCACTCGGCCACTCTACCCACACGATCCACAAAACAAAAAAATCATAGGAAAAATAACAATAATCTTTAAACTCCTAAAGTTCATGATAGAGGTGGGATTTGAACCCACGCCTCCGAAGAGACTGGTGCCTTAAACCAGCGCCTTAGACCACTCGGCCACTCTACCCACACACTATCCACCCAATCAAAAAAATCATAGGAAAAATAACAATAACCTTTAAACTCCTAAAGTACATGATAGTGGTGGGATTTGAACCCACGCCTCCGAAGAGACTGGTGCCTAAAACCAGCGCCTTAGACCACTCGGCCACTCTACCCACACCCAATCCACCCAAACAAAAAAATCATAGGAAAAATAACAATAATCTTTAAACTCCTAAAGTTCATGATAGAGGTGGGATTTGAACATACGCCTCCGAAGAGACTGGTGCCTTATACCAGCGCCTTAGACCACTCGGCCACTCTACTCACACACAATCCACACAAACAAAAAAATCATAGGAAAAATAACAATAATCTTTAAACTCCTAAAGTTCTTGATAGAGGTGGGATTTGAACCCACGCCTCCGAAGAGACTGGTGCCTAAAACCACCGCCTTAGACCACTCGGCCACTCTACCCACACAAAAATCACCCAAACAAAAAAATCATAAGAGAAATAACAATAATTTTTAAACTCCGAACGTTCATGATAGAGGTGGGATTAGAACCCACGCCTCCGAAGGGACTGATGCCTAAAACCAGCGCCTTAGACCACTCGAACACTCTACCCACTCGAACCACACAAACAAAAAAATCATAGGAAAAATAACAATAAACTTTAAACTCCTGAAGTTCATGATAGAGGTGGGATTTGTACCCACGCCTCCGAAGGGACTAGTGCCTAAAACCATCGCCTTAGACCACTCGGCGACTCTACCCACACGATCCACACAAACAAAAAAATCATAGGAAAAATAACAATAATCTTTAAACTCCTAAAGTTCATGATAGAGGTGGGATTTGAAGCCACGCCTCCAAAGAGACTGGTGCCTAAAACCAGCGCCTTAGACCACTCGGCCACTCTACCCACACGATCCACAAAACAAAAAAATCATAGGAAAAATAACAATAATCTTTAAACTCCTAAAGTTCATGATAGAGGTGGGATTTGAACCCACGCCTCCGAAGAGACTGGTGCCTTAAACCAGCGCCTTAGACCACTCGGCCACTCTACCCACACACTATCCACCCAATCAAAAAAATCATGGGAAAAATAACAATAACCTTTAAACTCCTTAAGTACATGATAGAGGTGGGATTTGAACCCACGCCTCCGAAGAGACTGGTGCCTAAAACCAGCGCCTTAGACCACTCGGCCACTCTACCCACACACTATCCACCCAATCAAAAAAATCATAGGAAAAATAACAATAACCTTTAAACTCCTAAAGTACATGATAGAGGTGGGATTTGAACCCACGCCTCCGAAGAGACTGGTGCCTAAAACCAGCGCCTTAGACCACTCGGCCACTCTACCCACACCCAATCCACCCAAACAAAAAAATCATAGGAAAAATAACAATAATATTTAAACTCCTAAAGTTCATGATAGAGGTGGGATTTGAACATACGCCTCCGAAGAGACTGGTGCCTTAAACCAGCGCCTTAGACCACTCGGCCACTCTACTCACACACAATCCACCCAAACAAAAAAATCATAGGAAAAATAACAATAATCTTTAAACTCCTAAAGTTCTTGATAGAGGTGGGATTTGAACGCACGCCTCCGAAGAGACTGGTGCCTAAAACCAGCGCCTTAGACCACTCGGCCACTCTACCCACACACAAATCACCCAAACAAAAAAATCATAAGAGAAATAACAATAATTTTTAAACTCCGAACGTTCATGATAGAGGTGGGATTAGAACCCACGCCTCCGAAGGGACTGATGCCTAAAACCAGCGCCTTAGACCACTCGGCCACTCTACCCACTCGAACCACACAAACAAAAAAATCATAGGAAAAATAACAATAAACTTTAAACTCCTGAAGTTCATGATAGAGGTGGGATTTGTACCCACGCCTCCGAAGGGACTGGTGCCTAAAACCAGCGCCTTAGACCACTCGGCCACTCTACCCACACGATCCACACAAACAAAAAAATCATAGGAAAAATAACAATAATCTTTAAACTCCTAAAGTTCATGATAGAGGTGGGATTTGAAGCCACGCCTCCAAAGAGACTGGTGCCTAAAACCAGCGCCTTAGACCACTCGGCCACTCTACCCACACACTCAATACACCCAAACAAAAAAATCATAGGAGAAATAACAATAATCTTTAAACTCCTAAAGTCCATGATAAACGAGGATTTGAACCCACGCCTCCGAAGAGACTGGTGCCTAAAACCTGCGCCTTAGACTACTCGGCCACTCTACCCACACGATCCACAAAAACAAAAAAATCATAGGAAAAATAACAATAATCTTTAAACTCCTGAAGTTCGTGATAGAGGTGGGATTTGAACCCACGCCTCCGAAGAGACGGGTGCCTAAAACCAGCGCCTTAGACCACTCGGCCACTCTACCCACACGATCCACAAAACAAAAAAATCATAGGAAAAATAACAATAATCTTTAAACTCCTAAAGTTCATGATAGAGGTGGGATTTGAACCCACGCCTCCGAAGAGACTGGTGCCTAAAACCAGCGCCTCAGAACACTCGGCCACGCTACCCGCACATAAATCACCCAAACAAAAAAATCATAAGAGAAATAACAATAATCTTTAAACTCCGAAAGTTAATGATAGAGGTGGGATTTGAACCCACGCCTCCGAAGGGACTGGTGCCTAAAACCAGCGCCTTACACTACTCGGCCACTCTACCCACACGATCCACACAAACAAAAAAATCATAGGAAAAATAACAATAATCTTTAAACTCCTAAAGTTCATGACAGAGGTGGGATTTGAACCCACGCCTCCGAAGGGACTGGTGCCTAAAACCAGCGCCTTAGACCACTCGGCCACTCTACCCACACACACCCCACCCAAACAAAAAAATCATAGGAAAAATAACAATAATCTTTAACCTCCAAAAATCATGATAGAGGTGGGATTTGAACCTACGCCTCCAAAGAGACTGGTGCCTAAACCCAGCGCCTTAGACCACTTGGCCACTCTACCCACACAATATCCACCCAATCAAAAAAATCATAGGAAAAATAACATTAATCTTTAAACTCCTAAAGTTCATGATAGAGGTGGGATTTGAAGTCACGCCTCCAAAGAGACTGGTTTCTTAAACCAGCGCCTTAGACCACTTGGCCACTCTACCAACACACAGCCCACCCAAACAAAAAAATCCTAAGAAAAATAACAATAATCTTTAAACTCCTAAAGATCATGACAGAGCTGCGATTTGAACTCACGCCTCCAAAGAGACTAGTGCCTAAAACCGGAGCCTTAGACCACTCGGCGACTCTGCCCACGCACAGCCCACCCAAACAAAAAAATCATAGGAAAAATAACAATAATCTTTAAACTCCTTAAGTTTATGTTAGAGGTGGGATTTGAACCCACGCCTCCAAAGAGACTGGTGCCTAAACCCAGCGCCTTAGACCACTCGGCCACTCTATCCACACACATTCCACCCAAACAAAAAAATCATAGGAAAAAATAACAATACTCTTTATACTCCTAAAGTTCATGATAGAGGTGGGATTTGAAGCCACCCCTCCAAAGAGACTGGTGCCTAAAACCAGCGCCTTAGACCACTCGGCCACTCTACCCACACACAATCCACCCAAACAAAAAAATCATGGGAAAAATAACAATAATCTTTAAACTCCTAAAGTTCATGATAGAGGTGGGATTTGAACCCACGCCTCCGAAGACACTGGTGCCTAAAACCAGCGCCTTAGACCACTCGGCCACTCTACCCACACACTATCAAGCCAATCAAAAAAATCATAGGAAAAATAACAATAACCTTTAAACTCCCAAAGTACATGATAGAGGTGGGATTTGAATCCACGCCCCCGAAGAGACTGGAACCTAAAACCAGCACCTTAGACCACTCGGCCACTCTACCCACACCCAATCCACCCAAACAAAAAAATCATAGGAAAAATAACAATAATCTTTAAACTCCTAAAGTTCATAATAGAGGTGGGATTTGAACATACGCCCCAGAAGAGACTGGTGCCTTAAACCAGCGCCTTAGACCACTCGGCCACACTACTCACACACAATCCACCCAAACAAAAAAAATCATAGGAAAAATAACAATAATCTTTAAACTCCTAAACTTCTTGATAAAGGTGGGATATGAACCCACGCCTCCGAAGAGACTGGTGCCTAAAACCAGAGCCTTAGACCACTCGGCCACTCTACCCACACACATATCACCCAAACAAAAAAATCATTAGAAAAATAACAATAATCTTTAAACTCCTAAAGTTCTTGATAGAGGAGGGATTTGAACCCACGCCTCCGAAGAGACTGGTGCCTAAAACCAGCGCCTTAGACCACTCGGCCACTCTACCCACACACTATCCACTCAATCAAAAAAATCATAGGAAAAATAACAATAACCTTTAAACTCCAAAAGTACATGATAGAGGTGGGATTTGAACCCACGCCCCCGAAGAGACTGGTGCCTAAAACCAGCGCCTTAGACCACTCGGCCACTCTACCCACACACTATCCACCCAATCAAAAAAATCATAGGAAAAATAACAATAACCTTTAAACTCCTAAAGTACATGATAGAGGTGGGATTTGAACCCACGCCTCCGAAGAGACTGGTGCCTAAAACCAGCGCCTTAGACCACTTGGCCACTCTACCCACACCCAATCCACCCAAACAAAAAAATCATAGGAAAAATAACAATAATCTTTAAACTCCTAAAGTTCATGATAGAGGTGGGATTTTAACATACGCCTCCGAAGAGACTGGTGCCTTAAACCAGCGCCTTAGACCACTCGGCCACTCTACTCACACACAATCCACCCAAACAAAAAAATCATGGGAAAAATAACAATAATCTTTAAACTCCTAAAGTTCTTGATAGAGGTGGGATTTGAACCCACGCCTCCGAAGAGACTGGTGCCTAAAACCAGCGCCTTAGACCACTCGGCCATTCTACTCACGCACAATCCACCCAAACAAAAAAATCATAGGAAAAATAACAATAATCTTTAAACTCCGAAAGTTCATGATAGAGGTGGGATTAGAACCCACGCCTCCGAAGGGACGGGTGCCTAAAACCAGCGCCTTAGACCACTCGGCCACTCTACCAACTCGAACCACACAAACAAAAAAATCATAGGAAAAATAACAATAATCTTTAAACTCCTGAAGTTCATGATAGAGGTTGGATTTGTACCCACGCCTCCGAAGGGACTGGTGCCTAAAACCAGCGCCTTAGACCACTCGGCCACTCTACCCACACGATCCACACAAACAAAAAAATCATAGGAAAAATAACAATAATCTTTAAACTCCTCAAGTTCATGATAGAGGTGGGATTTGAAGCCACGCCTCCAAAAAGACTGGTGCCTAAAACCAGCGCCTTAGACCACTCGGCCACTCTACCCACACGATCCACAAAACAAAAAAATCATAGGAAAAATAACAATAATCTTTAAAATCCTAAAGTTCATGATAGAGGTGGAATTTGAAGCCACGCCTCCAAAGAGACTGGTGCCTAAAACCAGCGCCTTAGACCACTCGGTCACTCTACCCACACACAATCCACCCAAACAAAAAAATCATAGGAAAAATAACAATAATCTTTAAACTCCTAAAGTTCATTATAGAGGTGGAATTTGAAGCCACGCCTCCAAAGAGACTGGTGGCTAAAACCAGCGCCTTAGACCACTCGGCCACTCAACCCACACACAATCCACCCAAACAAAAAAATCATGGGAAAAATAACAATAATTCATAAATTCCTAAAGTTCATGATAGAGGTGGGGTTTGAACCCACGCCTATGAAGAGACTGGTGCCTAAAACCAGCGCCTTAGACCACTCGGCCACTCTACCCACACACTAACCACCCAATCAAAAAAATCATTGGAAAAATAACAATAATCTTTAAACTCCTAAAGTACATGATAGAGGTGGGATTTGAACCCACGCCTTCGAAGAGACTGGTGCCTAAAACCAGCGTGTTAGACCACTCGGCCACTCTACCCACACGCAATGCACCCAAACAAAAAAATCATAGGAGAAATAACAATAATCTTTAAACTCCTAAAGTTCATGATAGAGGTGGGATTTGAACCCACGTCTCCGAAGAGACTCGTGCCTTAAACCAGCGCCTGAGACCACTCGGCCACTCTACCCACACACAATCCACCCAAACAAAAAAATCATAGGAAAAAAAAAACAATAATCTTTAAACTCCTAAAGTTCATGATAGAGGCGGAATTGAAGCCACGCCTCCAAAGAGACTGGTGCCTAAAACCAGCGCCTTAGACCACTCGGCCACTCTACCCACAGACAATCCACCCAAATAAAAAAATCATAG
The DNA here is from genome assembly GCA_963920705.1 of Odiellus spinosus. Lineage (NCBI taxonomy): Eukaryota > Metazoa > Arthropoda > Arachnida > Opiliones > Phalangiidae > Odiellus > Odiellus spinosus. The sequence goes on from OY987234.1 coordinate 4,324,254, forward strand.
GAAAAATATTAATAAACTTTAAACACCTAAAGTTCATGATAGAGGTGGGATTTGAACCCACGCCTCCGAAGAGACTGGTGCCTAAAACCAGCGCCTTAGACCACTCGGCCACTCTACCCAGTCGCTATCCACCCATTCAAAAAAATCATAGAAAAATTAACAATAATTTTTAAACTCCTAAAGTACATGATAGAGGCAAGGAGGATCAGAGAAGGAGAGGAAATGTGGGGCTGCGTTGAGTTAGAGAGAGAAGAGCCAACCTCCCACTCGGGTGGAAAGGGGGGATAGGAAATTCTCGAGGTAAACTGTTGTCACGTGGTCGCTAGCTAGCGCGTCTCATAAAGGATTCGTTTTACCCACGCGACAACAATTTACCACGAAGCATCTCTACCCCCGTCTGTCCCCCGTTCTCCCAGAGTGGGAGTTTAGGCCGACGCAGTAGGAACCGCGCCGTCCCCACATTTCCTCTCCTTCTCTGATCCTCCTTGATAGAGGTGGGATTTGAATCCACGCCTCCGAAGAGACTGGTGCCTAAAACCAGCGCCTTAGACCACTCGGCCACTCTACCCACACACACAATACACCCAAACAAAAAAATCATAGGAGAAATAACAATAATCTTTAAATCCTAAAGTCCATGATAAACGAGGATTTGAACCCACGCCTCCGAAGCGACTGGTGCCTAAAACCTGCGCCTTAGACCACTCGGCCACTTTACCCACACGATCTACAAAAACAAAAAAATCATAGGAAAAATAACAATAATCTTTAAACTCCTGAAGTTCGTGATAGAGGTGGGATTTGAACCCACGTCTCCGAAGAGAATGGTGCCTTAAACCCGCGCCTTAGACCACTCGGCCACTCTACCCACACGATCCACAAAACAAAAAAATCATAGGAAAAATAACAATAATCTTTAAACTCCTAAAGTTCATGATAGAGGTGGGATTTGAACCCACGCCTCCGAAGAGACTGGTGCCTAAAACCAGCGCCTTAGACCACTCGGCCACTCTACCCACACACAATCCACCCAAACAAAAAAATCATGGGAAAAATAACAATAATCTTTAAACTCCTAAAGTTCATGATAGATGTGGGATTTGAACCCACGCCTCCGAAGAGACTGGTGCCTAAAACCTGCTCCTTAGACCACTCGGCCACTCCACCCACACACTATCCACCCAATCAGAAAAATCATAGGAAAAATAACAATAATCTTTAAACTCCTAAAGTACATGATAGAGGTGGGAATGGAACCCACGCCTTCGGAGAGACTGGTGCCTAAAACCACAGGTGGGATTTGAACCCACGTCTCCGAAGAGAATGGTGCCTAAAACCCGCGCCTTAGACCACTCGGCCACTCTACCCACACGATCCACAAAACAAAAAAATCATAGGAAAAATAACAATAATCTTTAAACTCCTAAAGTTCATGATAGAGGCGGGATTTGAACCCACGCCTCCGAAGAGACTGGTGCCTAAAACCAGCGCCTTAGACCACTCGGCCACTCTACCCACACACAATCCACCCAAACAAAAAAATCATGGGAAAAATAACAATAATCTTTAAACTCCTAAAGTTCATGATAGATGTGGGATTTGAACCCACGCCTCCGAAGAGACTGGTGCCTAAAACCTGCTCCTTAGACCACTCGGCCACTCCACCCACACACTACCCACCCAATCAGAAAAATCATAGGAAAAATAACAATAATCTTTAAACTCCTAAAGTACATGATAGAGGTGGGAATGGAACCCACGCCTTCGGAGAGACTGGTGCCTAAAACCAGAGGTGGGATTTGAACCCACGTCTCCGAAGAGAATGGTGCCTAAAACCCGCGCCTTAGACCACTCGGCCACTCTACCCACACGATCCACAAAACAAAAAAATCATTGGAAAAATAACAATAATCTTTAAACTCCTAAAGTTCATGATAGAGGTGGGATTTGAACCCACGCCTCCGAAGAGACTGGTGCCTAAAACCAGCGCCTTAGACCACTCGGCCACTCTACCCACACACAATCCACCCAAACAAAAAAATCATGGGAAAAATAACAATAATCTTTAAACTCCTAAAGTTCATGATAGATGTGGGATTTGAACCCACGCCTCCGAAGAGACTGGTGCCTAAAACCTGCTCCTTAGACCACTCGCCCACTCCACCCACACACTATCCACCCAATCAGAAAAATCATAGGAAAAATAACAATAATCTTTAAACTCCTAAAGTACATGATAGAGGTGGGAATGGAACCCACGCCTTCGGAGAGACTGGTGCCTAAAACCACAGGTGGGATTTGAACCCACGTCTCCGAAGAGAATGGTGCCTAAAACCCGCGCCTTAGACCACTCGGCCACTCTACCCACACGATCCACAAAACAAAAAAATCATAGGAAAAATAACAATAATCTTTAAACTCCTAAAGTTCATGATAGAGGCGGGATTTGAACCCACGCCTCCGAAGAGACTGGTGCCTAAAACCAGCGCCTTAGACCACTCGGCCACTCTACCCACACACAATCCACCCAAACAAAAAAATCATGGGAAAAATAACAATAATCTTTAAACTCCTAAAGTTCATGATAGATGTGGGATTTGAACCCACGCCTCCGAAGAGACTGGTGCCTAAAACCTGCTCCTTAGACCACTCGGCCACTCCACCCACACACTACCCACCCAATCAGAAAAATCATAGGAAAAATAACAATAATCTTTAAACTCCTAAAGTACATGATAGAGGTGGGAATGGAACCCACGCCTTCGGAGAGACTGGTGCCTAAAACCAGAGGTGGGATTTGAACCCACGTCTCCGAAGAGAATGGTGCCTAAAACCCGCGCCTTAGACCACTCGGCCACTCTACCCACACGATCCACAAAACAAAAAAATCATAGGAAAAATAACAATAATCTTTAAACTCCTAAAGTTCATGATAGAGGTGGGATTTGAACCCACGCCTCCGAAGAGACTGGTGCCTAAAACCAGCGCCTTAGACCACTCGGCCACTCTACCCACACACAATTCACCCAAACAAAAAAATCATGGGAAAAATAACAATAATCTTTAAACTCCTAAAGTTCATGATAGATGTGGGATTTGAACCCACGCCTCCGAAGAGACTGGTGCCTAAAACCTGCTCCTTAGACCACTCGGCCACTCCACCCACACACTATCCACCCAATCAGAAAAATCATAGGAAAAATAACAATAATCTTTAAACTCCTAAAGTACATGATAGAGGTGGGAATGGAACCCACGCCTTCGGAGAGACTGGTGCCTAAAACCAGCGCCTTAGACCACTCGGCCACTCTACCATGGACTAATTATACACAGGGACGAGTGGCAGACACAGATTTCCCTTATAGCGCCGCGTCCGAGTCTTGTTAAATGTCGTGCCCTGTTTTTACCCCCCCGACCAAATCTAGTCGAGTCAAACGAAAAAAAAAGGAAACAGAATTATGCGGCTAATGCCATCTTTCCGCCGTGAACTGTACTATTTTATTCAATGTAGTTTGAAATTTTCGTCTGCTTATCAGCTAGGATATATTTCTAAACGATTATTTTAGTCTCTTTTGTTAAAATTTAACGAATTATTAGTTGGTTAGTCTTAGAAAATCATCTTCAAAAAATTTATGGTAGAATTACTATATTACACTAAAATAATAACTTAATAATATACTTAAAATCAATGTTACTCGAGTAGAAAGGCAGTGATCAAGCCCTTAAATACTGCTTCAAGGTAAGGTCGATTTTAAGTTTGTTCAAAGTTATTTTTTTTTTTTTTTAAAAAGCCAAAACTTACCAACATCTGAATCTCTTAATACACTTTTACTTTTTTTCTTCTCTGGAGAATGTGTAAAATCTCCAAACAATGTCTCAAACGTTTGAGCACTAAAATTCATCGCGAATTCGCGATAAATCTAAACACGTGCGTAAAGGCCTAACTTTATAAAACTTTTGCTAGTATTTTTCCCCGCGTTTCTACCCCCTTTTGACTCGGTTTGTCGTTAGTTCCCAGAAATGCCGCTGGAGCGCGCATTTAACAATCGTTAGCCAGAAAATTACTTCTGCCACTCGTCCCTGTGTATACTATAATTAGTCCATGACTCTACCCACACGACCCACACGAACAAAAAAATCATAGGAAAAATAACAATAATCTTTAAACTTCTAAAGTTCATGATAGAGGTGGGATTTGAACCCACGCCTCCGAATATACTAGTGCCTAAAACCAGCGCCTTAGACCACTCGGCCACTATACCCACACCCAATCCACCCAAACAAAAAAATCATAGGAAAAATAACAATAATCTTTAAACTCCTAAAGTTCATTATAGAGGTGGGATTAGAACCCACGCCTACAGAGAGACTGGTGCTTTAAACCAGCGTCTTAGACCACTCGGCCACTCTACCCACACACAGCCCCCCCCCCCCAACAAAAAATCAAAGGAAAAATTACAATAATCCCTAAACTCCTAAAATTCATGATACAGGTGGGATTAGAAACCACGCCTCCGAAGAGACTGGTGCCTAAATCCAGCGCCTTAGACCACTCGGCCACTCTACCCACACACAATCCACCCAAACAAAAAAATCATAGGAAAAATAACAATAATCTTTAAACTCCAAAATTTCATGATAGATGTGGGAATTGAACCCACGCCTCCGAAGAGACTGATGCCTAAAACCTTAGATCATACGGCCACTCTACCCGCCATCAAGTCATCACAAACATATTAGAGGAAAATAAGCACAATTATCAAATTTCAAAAGATTATGAGAGATGTGGTATTGGAACCAACGCTTCCGAAGACCTACGACCAAATCTACTCAAACCACAAAAGAATTTGAAAATAACTACAATCCTCTAATTTACTGACACCACCAATATTCAGCCTAATGTCTTAGTTTGGTACTTTGATATAATAATCAACTATTAAAAATAATTACGTATTTTCGTCCTTAAAACCTAGAGCCCGATGTCAGCCTACAAATTCCCTCTCAAAATAATGACATAAAAAAACATAAAATGTACAAAAATGACAGGTCACGCATCGAAATGCTTCCAGCCTAAAAGGTTGTGAGATAAAACGTAAAGCCAAATCAGTAATTTTACTTTTTATGATTATTTATTTCTATAATACATATAGTCACTTGGCAATCGCGAGGCAACGAATTAATATCAATTTATTAGCGGTCTGAGACGGTATTACCTCCCAGCAGAGCTTAAATTGTTGCCTCGCTATTGCCAAGTAACTATATTTATTATAGAAATAAAGTGTCTTATATTAATACAGTCAGTAAATGTATGTAAGTAACTAATTAGGAAACAATTCATGACATGTTGTTGAAGGAGTGCATCATAAAAAGTAAAATAACTGACTTGGCTTTACATTATATCTCACAACTTTTTACGCTGGAAGAATTTCGGTGTGTGACTTTCACTATGGGGCTTTTATTAATAAATAAAGAGAATATAAACTGCTTTTTCATCATTCATTTCATGATGGGGGCTTTTATACCCATTTTAAAGGGGGCTAAATGGGGGCAACGAGACTGAAATTTCGGGATGTTTCAATTTTTCCTTTCTTTAGAGTCTAAACACCGAATCCAAAAATAGACGTTTGTATCGTCTGCTATAAGTACCTTAAAATTATGATGATCGGTGAGTGAGTGCGCAAGTTCGACTGGCGGTATCTCGAAAACTAGACATAGAAATACGACCAAATTTGGTGGAATAGCTAATTGTAGTATAAAGTCTTCGCAACTAAAAATTAAGACTTCAAGCTTTAACCACATAGAAGATATTTGGGGGTCCAAAATGCCCTGAATGATTTCGTGACGTGCCCGTAGATTGACTTATGGTTTCATGAACAGTATTCGGTTTCCGATTCTATAATATCCAGGGTCTTAATCACGTAACACGCCGTTTTATCGATATTGCAACAGGCTGCCTGCGCTTGATACACGAAGGAGCCGTGTTTGCGCACACTCATTTATTTGCTTTGACGCTGAAAAATAACCCTTTCTGTTTTCTTAAAGAGTTAGGGATTGGGGATTAATAATAAGGGGTTGTGTTGCCTAAATTCAGGATAGGGAACGGTTATTTGTTCGCTTTCAAAATTAGGTTAGAACCACTTTCGAATCATCAATCATTTTTTTGCAAATAAACTCCATGCGGGGTCGGGATGAGCAATGGATTATACAGGGTGGTAAAGATCAGACCAACACCTACCTTTGTGGACGTCCCCCAATAATGCCGTCGGATGACGTCACTATACTATGCATATACAGGGTGTAAGTAAATAAGTGCAATTGTAATCAATTACATTGTGATTCTATGGGTTTAATAAGGTAAAGTACCTGATGGCTAGAAACATTGCAGTGGAACAGATCTAAGCGTCGAAATTAACAATTTATTTTACGGCTTTAATAATAAGATAATGATTGAATTGAACTGGCCTGAAACGCCAAAGTTGAATCCATACGGTAAGCACATCAGCGTAAATGTTCGATGTGTCTGCTATCGAGGCTACATTTCATAGGGATGGTACGGTAAACCGTCACAACATGCATTACTGGGCACATCAGAATCCCTATTGGTTACGAAACCATTACCATCAAATTCGATGGAAGGTAAGTGTCTGGGTTGGAATTCTTGGTAACCGAGTTATCTGTCCCTTTTTCTTCGATGCGAATATTACTGGAGAACTGCACTTGGACTTCCTGCTTCACGAGTTTAGTGACGCATTGCCATTAGCAGTGATTCGCAGCATGTGGTTTCAACAGGATGGAGAACCACCACATTGGGCGGTCAATGTTCATCAATGGCTGAACGACCACTTTCCCAACCGTTGGAGAGGTAGAGGTGGACCAATTCCGTGGCCAGCACGGTCTCCTGACCTTACCCCACTGGATTTCTTCCTATGGGGTTATGTTAAGGGCGTCGTTTACGAAACATAACCGATGGGCCCAGAAGACTTAAAGGGCCGGTTTCCAGCCGCTATCAATTGTATCACTCCTCAAATTCTGGGAAATGCATTGCAAGACTTGGATAGTCGCCTCGAAGAGTGCCTACACCACAATAGCAGACACGTCGAACATTTATGCTTACCGTATGGATTCAACTTTGGCGTTTCAGGCCAATTCAATTCAATCATCTTATTATTAAAGTTGTAAAAAAATTACGACTCTTAGATCTGTGCCACTGCAATGTTTCTAGCCATCAGGCATTTTACCTTATTAAACCCATAGAAAAATCACTTTTGCTTACAAGTGCACTTATTTACTTACACCCTGTATATACATAGTATGGTGACGTCATCCGCCGGCATTATTGGGGGACGTCCACTAGGGTAGGTGTTGGTCTGATCTTTACCACCCTGTATATTTACACCATTATCTCCATCAAGTGGGTCTATACAGGGCTTTGAATTTTAAATAAATTATTTACTTATTTAGATATTATTTAACGTGCTGTTAATTTTATCGTTTTATCATTTTATAATTTATTTAAAAAGCATGCCTTTTTAACCAACCAAGAGGGTCTGTTTTTGGTTAACAGTTTATACATAGCTCAACGGCTCGAAGGTTTTTTGCTCCAAGTTATTTTGAAAAATACGATGGCGGTCATCGATTATTCGGTTTTTAGCGCCGATACTATTTTCTCAAATATCTTTGAAATAAATTGAACATTTTACGCAAGTATGGTAAACCATATTTATGGTATTTTATATCCATTGCACAGTTAAAATAATTCGAAAAACACACTTATGAGTCTGAAAATTATAAAAGGATAAACAGGAACAAGCGGTTAATCGTGGATATTCTATTAAATTTAACTAAATTTCTTTATAAATAAAATTTAAATTGCTCAACGCGGTTATATTAGTACAAATAAATTCCTTATTGATAAATTTATCATTTTTTTTTTTTGCACTACCTTGTCAAACTATAAAATGTTATCCAATCCTGAAGCCGTAGCTCGAATGGCAAGATAATTAAAAATCAAAGTTTCAAGCGTGCGTATTGATGAAACAATGAGAGCAGAGGTTCCCAAACTTTTTTGACCTGTACCACCCCTTTTAAAAGGTCAAAAACGTTTGAACGTCCCACAACATCCCTTATGAAAATATCGTTATCCAATTTACAAAATGGGATAAATCATTAATACACAATTTGGTTCAAATTCTAGCTGGAGTCTTATTAATTGGAGCAAATGGGACTGAAAATTAATTTGATTTAAAGAAATATAATCAAAAAGTCACATTTCAAATCCAAAAGCGATGGATCCCAATAAATTAATAAAAAAGAAATAAAATATCATTCCAATTTGATTAAAAAAAAAATCCAATTGAAATTGATTCCAATTGGATAATTTTTCTAACATTTTTATTTACAATTTTTCATTGGTTGTATTCTTTAAAGGGAGGGTGAAGAGGAAAATCAAGTGTTTCTTATCGATTCTTCTATTAGCTATAAGTTCCGCTTAGTTAATCAGTCGGGAAATATATGCCAATGATTTTAAAAATTAAAATAGATCCTGGTTTTACTGTTCTTTTAAACTTACCCCCTCCAAACAATCGCGTAACGCCTTGCTTCCTATAGCGAACAAAATAGTACTGGTGGCACGAACGAGCTATGTCGTGCGCCACGTTAGTCACATCTCCCTCTATAATCGCGCACAACATAGCGCTTGCCACGAATATTTTGATCGCTGTAAGGCAAAGCTTTACGCTGGAGGGGTCAATTTAAAAGAAAATTGAAATCTGGATCTATTTTGATTTTTAAAATAATTGGGATATATTTCCCGGCTAGGTCTTACAATTATTAAAAACGAGAAAAAAAATCACTTGCTTTTCCTCTTCACCTTATCTTTAATATAATCACTGTGATCAGTGCGAAACGTTCTAAAAGATAGAATTTTCCAGTTTTTGAGATCAAAGTGACATCCGTATATGACAAATATAGGTTTAAAAAATATATTATGACACTGTAACCCTTTTAAAGCTAAGGTTATCCCCAAAGAGAAATCCCTTCATATATATACATCTAACCCTTCATATATATATTCCGTTGCCCAATAGTTATTACCCCACGGAATCGTAAAAAAAAAAAAAAAATTAAATAGTAAAAGAAAAAGTTCGTAGAGCGTAAATTAGGGGTATTGACTAAACCCATAAAGGGAAACGATGAGCTGAAAATAGAACACTTATTATTTAAATTGATGAATAGATTTCCTTAAAGGGAGAATGCAACCTAACAACGAGTGATTTTTTTATCCATTTTCTTTTGTTTGAATAGGCCTATTCCACCAGTAATTTTTTTGCAAACAAACTATTGGAAATAAAAAATCATACCCGGAAAATAGGAGATCAGCTGAATTTCTGCGAATTGATGGGTCAGCGACCAATGAACAAAGGCCCTGTCGATAAGGCGAGTTCTTCGTGAGACTTATAATAATTTTTGATTGGTCGCTGACCCATCACTGCGAAGAAATTCAGAGTTTCCATTTCTAAATTATATACAACCCTATACTCGTGTTTTTCATGATACGCTTGCCCATTTGAGTTTTCATTGATAGAGCAAAGTGACTAGCTCAGACGTGAAAAATTACTTTAACACGTCGCTAAAGACGTACATCACTAAAAACTAACGAACTTATAAAGCATAAAATTAAAAATCTTTAATTTCAAAACCTATTTTTGAGAGCAAAGCGTAAATTATCAATATAGTGGTAATTTGCAGCTTAAATTACGAGGGTAAACAACTTATTTTAGAACTCTACTTTCAATTCATTTTTTCAATACATGAACGTAAATGATATTTTATTTCATCTTCAGTTCATATTTTCTCTTTAATCCAATCAATTACGCTAAAGGGAGAAGAAGGACTTTTCGAGGCTAAATGGGGAAAGTTTTTATTCATCCCTATTCCTCCTTTCAGTTCATTAGCGCCACTATCACGGGCGTCATCATCCACTCCGTTGGATTTTTTAAGTCCGCATGAGGATGGCGAAGAGACAATTTGGGAGCGGAGATGCGGAAATGACATTACGGGAATGAAAGGGGAGAGTGGCAAAGGGTTACAAGTGGTCCCCTCGCGATTTAGGGAATAATGCCAAAGAGCGTTTCTAATTAAAGCATTCGGTCAACCGATGGATAGTGAGTTACGTAGGGCCCGCCCAAAACTCAGCGCAAAAAAGTCATAAAACTAAATTTAGAGTTTTATTTAAAGGGAGAAATCTTCTTAGTTGAAAATTTCACATCCATTTTCATTTTTTCGTCAATTCTTTGTAATTAAATATATCCAGCTGATGTTTATCATATTTTTAAATAATTATTTCGATTAGAGTTAATTATTTAAAACTTTTTAGCATTGTTGGCCAATCAGACCTAAGAGCCAATTACACGAGGCTCTATCAAAGTAAGATAGTAAAACACCTGACCACATCTAGGTGATAATAAAGAGATATTAGTTTAAATTTACTATTTTATTTAGAAATGTTTGCAAAATTTTTACAATTGCAGAAGCGTTTAAAAGAAAAGAAACATTTTTATGATAATGGTGTAGCTACAAATCTAAGCCTAATTTTACAAAAAAAAAAAAAAATAAAAATATCAAAACCTTAATTTAAACGTTATCACTTAGATGTCGCTACGAATTCCACGATTTTATTTTAGTATACTTCATGGCTCTGATTGGCACGTTGGTAATGGTAAAGAAATTAAAATGCGTGTATGGGATTTAAATCTTTAAACATTTTTTTATAGTATTTTACTTCAAGAACTGTGAAAAAAATCAGAGGAACATATTTTTACACAATGAATAAAAAAATTATATTTAAGGCTGGAATAATAATGAGAAATATCTCGCAATATAATATTTAAAATCAAAATTTAATCACTTGAAACAGTCTCCACTTTTGACGAAGATATATCAAAATAATCATTTATGTTAAATTTATTACCCATTGTGATTTTAAGATTCTAATTTTTTTAAAGAGCGTTCTAAAAGTTTTCAACGCCTGAATCTAAAATTACTTTCGGCATCAGATATTTTAAGAAAAAATGTTTCCAATACTTTGTGTTTTATGGAAAAATATTTTTCCAAAACCTGAAAGCTAAACCTTGGATCTAACAATAGAACAGCTTTTGAACAAATTTTTGGAAAACCAATTCTAGAATTTTCAAACAATTTTTAAAGACGTTTTTGGTTTTTAAATTAATTCCTAAAGTTTGATAAAATTTGAATAAAAGTAAATATAAATCACATTATTTCAGCCTTCAACAGCGCTTGTAATGTCCAAACATTAAAAGAATGAGCCGGCGTTTGACCACTAAGGTCTTAGAAGTCGAAAGCTGGCCTTTTCTCTTAAGGTTACGACATTACAAGCGCTGTTTACTGGCCCAGATTTATACTCGCTTACATCCAAATTTTCGAAATTAATTTAAATACGAAAAACGTGTCAAAAAAACTCGAAGAAGTTTTTCAACAAGGTGATTCCGAAAGCTGTTCCATTTTTAGCTGCAAGTTTCCCTTTAAGTATTTTACGAAATAATGTTCCGAAAACCATATATTAATTTTTAATTAAAATATTTGTAATCACTGCGCAAGATTGCAGCCAAAATTTTCATATTACGTAATCGTAATTAAAATTAAATACGAAATATGATTGAACGGAAGTAACATTTTGAACATCGTCCGCGATCAAAGTTTTAAAAAAGCCCGATTTACAACGTTTTCCTTCTCGGAAAAACCACGAGTAGAGATCGACAGGCTCAAAAAAGGGGAAAGTCTAGGGATTCTACATTGACGACTTCCTAAATGAACTCTATTCGTCATGCAATGTTTTCTCTCTCTCTCATTTCACTCTTTTAGAAAAGTATTTCTCGCTTGCGCAAGTGCCAAAGGGTTTTCTCCTCCCTTTTTCTCTCATGGGATCAAAGAGGGTAGTTCCCTACGAGTATCCCAATTCTTTTTAGTGACACACGTATAAAATTTCTCAAATATTAAGCCTAATTATCAAACACCCTTTCCTCCCAAGTTGGATTTTTCCGTTGCTTTAGTCATCGAGGAATCTTTTACGAGTATGACGACGAGATTGTAAAAACTATTTTTGTTTAATAAGAAAAAAGTTATAATGTTTCACTTTCCTTTAAAATCTTGTATTTAAAATCATTTCCGCTTCAATAAATAATATTCAAAGATTCTCAAATGAACCACCGGAAATTGGCGAAGAGTACGTTAAGCGTTGAACGGACACGTTGTATATTGGCTCGTATCGGCCAACGCTCTGATGTACATTTCTGTATTGTTGAAAAGGTATATAAAACAACTTTACCACGGTAAATCAATTCATTCACTGTTTAACTTTAACTTGTTGGAGCTAATAAAATATACTTTCGATACAAAATAGTAGTCATGATTTAAACTGGCTTCGTGATACTTAGAATCTTCAATGTTAAGAACCTAGAATTATCCCTGATGAGCAGGCATAATTAGGTATGTAGCCATAAGCGCAGTTGCCAAAAGAGCAGTTTCCGTTTGCGCACTCCCATAAGAGCGGTTTCTCAAAAGCGCAGTTTTGCCAAAAGAGCAGTTTCCCAAAAGCGCGGTTGCCAAAAGAGCAGTTCTCATTTGCGCATTTCCAAAAGGGTTTTTTCGTATAAACTCATCTTATATATAACAAGATGGTCAAGCCCATAGGAATAGCTAGACCCATGACATTGTAAAAGAGGCTGAAAAGAACCTCTTTGAACAATTTGAATGGCGTTTCGAGATTCCTTTAAACACGAAGTTTTTCAAATCATGTTTTTCAAATCATGTTTTTCAAATCATGTTTTTCAAATCATGTTTTTCAAATCATGTTTTTCAAATCATGTTTTTCAAATCATGTTTTTCAAATCATGTTTTTCAAATCATGTTTTTCAAATCATGTTTTTCAAATCATGTTTTTCAAATCATGTTTTTCAAATCATGTTTTTCAAATCATGTTTTTCAAATCATGTTTTTCAAATCATGTTTTTCAAATCATGTTTTTCAAATCATGTTTTTCAACTTGGCTACCTGTGAACGCGTCTTTATATCTAATATTTATTAATTTATCTTGGATACTCGTGTGAAAGCGGCTTTATATCCAATCGTTATGTATATATCTTGGATACACGTGTGTACGCGGCTTTATATCTAAACTTAATTTTTCTTTGATACGTCTGAACGCGGATTTATATCTAATCTTTATTATTTTATCTTGGATACCCGTGTGAACGTGTCTTTATATCGAATATTTATTAATTTTTAACTTAGATACCCGTGCGAACAGGCATTTATATATTATCTTTGTCATTTTATCTTGGATACTCGTGCGAACGGGACTTAATATCTATTTATTAAGTCATTTTTATCTTGGAAACGCGTCTTTCTTTATTAAGTCATTTTATCTTGGATACCCTGTGAACACACCTTTATATCTAGCCTTTATTAATTTTTACCTTGGAAACCCTTGTGAAGGCACCTTTACATCTAATCTTTATTGTCTTATCTTGGATACCCGTGAAAACGCACCATAATATCTAAAATTTATTAATTCATTTTATCTTGAACACCCGTGAAAACACGCCTTTATCTAATCAACCTATAAGAAAATATTGAATATCTTCGAAAATATCTTTTATATTAAATTAAAATTTCAGCAACTTTGGTTTTTAGATTAAGTTAAATCATTTAATCTGTTTTAATTTTAATTTAAATGAATATTACGTTTCAATTCAGTAAAAGCTATAACCTCAGAAGGCTAAAATAGATGCGAATCCAAAAGATACTATATAAGGCGCTCGTTTATCATTATAAACTAAGAAGCGAGTAAGGGTTGCTGCTCTTCAATGAGCTGCGGTGGATGTACGTTTACAGCAAGGTAGAGGCTAATAACTGTATATTCGAATTTTATTGGAGAATCAAGCGCCGTGGTTGATGACGTCTTCTTCCGACGTCACACACAGACAGAACCTCTCCGCGAACTAAAAGTTCAGTCGGAGAGGTAAGAAGACGAAAGTTTTTCCGATTTGATGACGTAACAGACAGAACCTCTCCATGAACTAAAAGTTCACTCGGAGAGGTAAGCAGACGAAAGATTTTTCTATTCGATGACGTATTTCGTCTTCTTGCACGACGCCAACGCCCACGCCAACGCCCACGCCAACGCCAACGCCAACGCCGCAGTGAATACAGTAGCTAGACCCCACCTAGGGTGGGTCTAGCTAAAAACCACGACGTTCGTTCGTCGTTCGTTCGTTCGTTGGTTGGTTTTTTCGCGGGGGAATTTATTCCGAGCCGTTCCGGCCCCCCACGAGTTCGCTAATTTTATCGCTCTTGGAGAAACACGCCGTCTACGGAACAAAATTTAATCTGGGTTCGTAGTTCGTTTTAAATTAAAATTAGAATTAATTGAAAAATTAAATCTTCGATTTGGTATCGTTACAAACGTTTGAGGGTTTCGTTAATTTTCTTCCTGTTAGGCCTCCGCTCAGTTTAAATTATAAAATTTAATCGGGGTTCGTACCGCTTTTTACTCTTTTTAAATTAAAATTAAAGTTAAAAATTCCAGTTCGATAAAGGCTTCCGTTCGTTAACACGATAATCTGTCGTTTCAGGAGGATCCCGTTGCGGGATGCCTCGCCTTAACGCCGGCCTCCCATTGGTTGATAATGATTTGTATAGTGTAGGGTCTTTTTTTTTTTCCCACGGAGGATTGTTAGACGCGGAGTAGTATCTTATATATAAAAACCACGACGTTCGTTCGTCGTTCGTTCGTTCGTTGGTTGTTTTTTTCGCGGGGGAATTTATTCCGAGCCGTTCCGGCCCCCCACGAGTTCGCTAATTTTATTGCTCTTGGAGAAACACGCCGTCTACGGAACAAAATTTAATCTGGGTTCGTAGTTCGTTTTAAATTAAAATTAGAATTAATTGAAAAATTAAATCTTCGATTTGGTATCGTTACAAACGTTTGAGGGTTTCGTTAATTCTCTTCCTGTTAGGCCTCCGCTCAGTTTAAATTATAAAATTTAATCGGGGTTCGTACCGCTTTTTACTCTTTTTAAATTAAAATTAAAGTTAAAAATTCCAGTTCGATAAAGGCTTCCGTTCGTTAACACGATAATCTGTCGTTTCAGGAGGATCCCGTTGCGGGATGCCTCGCCTTAACGCCGGCCTCCCATTGGTTGATAATGATTTGTATAGTGTAGGGTCTTTTTTTTTTTCCCACGGAGGATTGTTAGACGCGGAGTAGTATCTTATATATAAAAACCACGACGTTCGTTCGTCGTTCGTTCGTTCGTTGGTTGTTTTTTTCGCGGGGGAATTTATTACGAGCCGTTCCGGCCCCCCACGAGTTCGCTAATTTTATTGCTCTTGGAGAAACACGCCGTCTACGGAACAAAATTTAATCTGGGTTCGTAGTTCGTTTTAAATTAAAATTAGAATTAATTGAAAAATTAAATCTTCGATTTGGTATCGTTACAAACGTTTGAGGGTTTCGTTAATTCTCTTCCTGTTAGGCCTCCGCTCAGTTTAAATTATAAAATTTAATCGGGGTTCGTACCGCTTTTTACTCTTTTTAAATTAAAATTAAAGTTAAAAATTCCAGTTCGATAAAGGCTTCCGTTCGTTAACACGATAATCTGTCGTTTCAGGAGGATCCCGTTGCGGGATGCCTCGCCTTAACGCCGGCCTCCCATTGGTTGATAATGATTTGTATAGTGTAGGGTCTTTTTTTTTTTTCCCACGGAGGATTGTTAGACGCGGAGTAGTAGTCTTATATATTAAAACCCCGCTTAGCATTACAGGGAGCATTTAAAAATGGAGTGGTAATAAATTTTAAACGGAACCTTTTAAACTAACGGAAAAAGATGAACATCAAGATGGCCGCCTGCAAAAAGATGAGAGTTAGATGGACGCCTGAAAAAAGATGAAAAGCAAGATGGCCGCCTGAAAAAAAAGATGAAAATTAAGATGGAAGCATGAAAAAAGATGAAAAGCAAGATGGCCGCCTTAAAAAAAATGAAAAGTAAGATGGCCGCATGAAAAAAGATGAAAAGTAAGATGGCCGCATGAAAAAAGATGAAAAGTAAGATGGCCGCATGAAAAAAAAGATGAAAAGTAAGATGGCCGCATGAAAAGCAAGATGGCCGCCGAAAAAAAGGTGGAAAGGAAGAGGACCGCCCTTAAAAAGATGAAAATAAAAATTTGAATTAAGTGAAAAATTAAATCTTCTTAAAATTAGAATTAAGTGAAAAATTAAATCTTCGATTTTGTATCGTTACAAATATAAACACCACTTCCACGGAGGATTTAGATGTGGAGTAGTAATCATTAATATATAAAATATTCCTGACAAAAGATGAAAAGCAAGATGGCCGCCTTAAAAAAAATGAAAAGTAAGATGGCCGCATGAAAAAAGATGAAAAGTAAGATGGCCGCATGAAAAAAGATGAAAAGTAAGATGGCCGCATGAAAAAAGATGAAAAGTAAGATGGCCGCATGAAAAAAAAGATGAAAAGTAAGATGGCCGCATGAAAAGCAAGATGGCCGCCGAAAAAAAGGTGGAAAGGAAGAGGACCGCCCTTAAAAAGATGAAAATAAAAATTTGAATTAAGTGAAAAATTAAATATTCTTAAAATTAGAATTAAGTGAAAAATTAAATCTTCGATTTGGTATCGTTACAAATATAAACACCACTTCCACGGAGGATTTAGATGTGGAGTAGTAATCATTAATATATTAAATATTCCTGACAATTTTTCATTCATTTACCTAAGCGCACAAAGATATGTTAATGCTTTTTAAGCGTTGAGTATCTGTTACCATAAGAAAAATAATAATTTTTCTTATATGCTGTTACTAATTATAACACTGTTCAATCCTTTTCACCTCTTTTCATATGGCAGGCGCGTGGAAACTCAGATTTTAATACAATTTCATTAGGCCCGAAGCAACTGGATGAAACCCGCCCGTAGGGCGGGCTTTCAGCTAGTTTTCTTATAATTGCGGGCTCAGTTTTTGGACGTCTAATGCTAAAAATTTACAAAATATTTTAAGTAAGGTTAAATAACATAGGTAAGGTTAGGTTAGATTACGGTAGTGTAGGTTAGGCTATTTAATCTGTCATTCGTATAAACTCATTTTTTTATAATTGCGGGCTCAGTTTTTGGACGTCTAATGCTGAAAATTTACAAAAATATTTTAGGTAAGGTTAAATAGCATAGGTAAGGTTAGGTTAGATTACGGTAGTGTAGCTTAGGCTATTTAATCTGTCATTCGAGATTATGATTTTCGACATTATGTACCGAATTCTTTTAAAAAAAGATTTAAAATTAACTTAAAAATTAACAATGAAAGATTTTGTCTTATGTTCAAGGTATTAGGGTCAAGTATACGAGTATTTCGTGGACGTCTCTGGTTGAGAAATGATTTGGAGAACTGCGCTTTTGGGAACTGCGCTTTTGGGAAACTGAGCTTTTGAAATTGCGCTTTTAGGAACTGCGCTTTTGGGAAATGCGCTTTCGGGAAACTGCGCTACTGGCTATAAACCCATAATTAGCCAACCTTCGCGTTTTTCTGTCGGCGTTAAGGAAAAATAAATAGCTTTCCCAACCCCCGGTAGATACCGAAATATAAAATCTACAGAGATTAAGCAATTTTCAGTGTCGTCAATGAAACTATTTTGGGTTTAGTCCTAGCCCTTTAAAGGGAGAATGTAAGCAAAGTTTTTATCGATTCCTTATTGATTAAATGGTAAGGTTCCAATTGCGCAGTTCCCTTTTGCGCAGTTCATACAAGCGCATTTCCTTTTGCGCAGTTTTTCATTTGCCACTGGCTGCCGTGAGCCCTTAAAAATGGACATCTCTTTGGTGTCAAACCCGTAAAGAGAAAAAATAACTTTTTAGAAAAATCGCGATTAAAAATTTATGTTAGGTTAGTTTTCGGAAACCCAGCGATTTTTTATTCTCGACACCTTACTCGAAATAGGGAGTTCTACTAGCGGAACTAATCGTCTCGACCCCAACGTCATTTTAACCCAAATGCTTGAATATTGATTTAAACTATAAATGTGCATTCCGTACTGAGTAATCCAACTAAACGGGAGGATGAAAAGGAAGAAATGCCTGCGCTAATAATCGGAGCTCCATTTTAATTGATGCCACGGGCGCGACATATGGGCGTAAAGACTAGATCGTACAAAAAAGGTTTCGCTATTTAAAATTAACTTTTGAAAATTAGCGCCCCCGAGGCTCGTGATTAAGATGACAAGAATAATATTTATTGCGCGATGAAGTTGTGATATTCGGTAAAGCACGAATATATTATTTGTAATTCCCGCCCTTAAACCATAGCTAACATAATCATCCTTCCCTTATCTGAACATACCTGTATATATGATAAGCTAGTCAGTAAGAGAACTGCGCCGTAGTGCTCATGTATATCAATCAATAAACCTCTCGTTATGTTTATACCTTTGCTTCATTAAATAACTAATCTATCTATATATATAAGCAACTGCACGTACGTGCGTTTCGTCCTTTTGCGTCCCTGCGTTTTTTGCTCTTTTGAAAATTTTGTGCAGGGTCCCTTCGGGCCGCCACCCGTTCGGTAATTTTAGTACTCTTAGAGAAACACGCCGTCTACGGGCAAAAATTAAATTGAGCTTCGTATCTCTTCGTAAATAATAATTATAATTAAGTGAAAAACCTAAAAATAGGGCCCAGGGCGCCATTCCCGCGTTTTTCGCTCTTTTCAAAATTTTGTGCAGGGTCCCTTCGGGCAGCCACGCGTTCGGTAATTTTAGTACTCTTAGAGAAACACGGCGTCTACGGGTAAAAATTAAATTGATCTTCGTATCTCTTCGTAAATTATAATTAGAATTAAGTGAAAAACCTAAATATAGGGCCCAGGGCGCCATGTTAACTCAATTGCCCGGATGTCGGCTTTTCGCTGCATATGTCACATCTATATTTTTATCGATTTTTGGTTTTCTTCGTTCCCGCGTTAGCCGCCTCTCTCTACAGGTTTATTGCGGCGCCACACAAAGTATACCTTTTTAGATCACGGCGGCTCCCCTGTTGGGGGAGCTCAGCAAAATAGTACATTAATAAATTACAAAGATATCTCGCTATGTTAAGGACCGCCAGGAGTGGGGGCTTAACACTTCCACGCTAAAAGTTAGGCGCCCTGATTTTGTGTTATTGAAGACGATTTTGGGTTATCGAAGCCACCAAAGTGGGGTTGTTCGGATGGCTCCCCTGTTGGGGAGCTCAGCAAAATAGTTCATTAATAAATAACAAAGTTATCTCGCCATGTTAAGGACCGTCAGGAGTGGGGCTTAACACTTCCACGCTAGGGGAGCTCAGCAAAATAGTACATTAATAAATTACAAAGATATCTCGCTATGTTAAGGACCGCCAGGAGTGGGGGCTTAACACTTCCACGCTAAAAGTTCGGCGCCCTGATTTTGTGTTATTGAAGACGATTTTGGGTTATCGAAGCCACCAAAGTGGGGTTGTTCGGATGGCTCCCCTGTTGGGGGAGCTCAGCAAAATAGTACATTAATAAATAACAAAGATATCTAGCCATGTTAACGACCACCAGGAGTGGGGGCTTAACACTTCCACGCTAAAAGTTCGGCGCCCTGATTTTGTGTTATTGAAGACGATTTTGGGTTATCGAAGTGGGGTTGTTCGGAAAAATACCTAACCTAACTCAAAGTTGGTGCTTTATTACGCTTCTAAGGAACCTAAACACCTCAAAAGGGTTATGTAATGGAACCAGAGTTCTTATTAAAGGAAATGAAAACAAACATTCTTATAGGAGAAACCGTTTTATCCCTCGGATAAATATAGCTCCATCCGATTCCAACATGCCCTTTGTGTTAAAAAGACGCCACAACCCGGTTCGTTCGCTTATGCTACAACAAATAACACATTTCAGGGTCAAACACTGGAAAGGGTGGGAATATTTTTACATGAACCGTTTTCGCCCAAAGTCAACAATACGTGGCGTTCTCTAGAGCAACATCGAAAAATAATGTTAAGGTAACAATTGCTGATACGGATTACCAAGGGGCGCTCTTTAAAAGCAAATCAAACTGTTCAATCATTTCCAATTCATCTCATAATGACCACAAACAGGCGTTTTAGCGTGTAAACTATCATATTTCAATACAATTTCATGGGGCCCAAAGCATCTAGATGAAGCCCGCCCGTAGGGCGGGTCTTCAGCTAGTACATAATATAACATGGTGTCAGATGGAAAGAGCTCACGTCTCGCAAGTATTTGCCCATTTTAAGACCTCTACACTCGTTTTTACCTGGTAGAGGTAGACCAAGAACTTTTCTTTCAAGACAGTCCATAGCTTTGTTCCTTCACAAGTTCGCACGACAATTATGACTGCTACACCCGTGCCCACGTTTCAAGTTAGTTCACCCGAACCATTAAACTTCTCTACACCAGGTGAATGGCCTCGGTGGAGTCGTCGTTTCAAAAGGTTTCGTATCGCATCAGGTTTAACCTCCAATTCAGAAGAGGAACAAGTTAGCGCTTTAATATACATGATGGGAGATCAGGCGGAAGATCTATTCCAGTCTTTTAATCTATCTCCTAAGGAGCAAAAAGAGTACGCCACCGTTTTAGCCAGATTTGAAGGCCATTTTGTTCTCGAAAAGAACATTCCGTATCTCAGAGCTCGATTCTTTACTCGTGACCAAAAAGAAGGTGAATTGGTAGAAGATTTTATTACATCGCTGTACAAATTAGCCGAACACTGCGAGTTTCAAGCACTTCATAAAGAAATGATAAGAGATCGCATAGTTGTAGGAATCAGAGATAAAGTACTATCCGAGCGTTTACAGTCGGATCATAAGCTTACATTGGAAAAATCCATTAACGCAGCTCGACAAAGCGAAGAAGTTAAAAGGCAACAGCAAGAGCTAAAAGCTGAAAGTAAGCTGTCTACGGCTAACATCGATAAAATTAGAGGAAGGTTTCAAAAACCTCAGTCAAAAATCTACCCACCACGTCGGAACCATATGACGAATAAGTCAGATTTCAAACCGTCGCATCCGACCAAAACAAGTTCACAGACTAAGGAGTCTGAAAATACACAACGTAAAGGATATCATAAATGTGGATTCCCTCAACAGCACCGCATGGAAGAATGCAAGGTTCGCTTCTTGCAATAAATGTCATAAAAGGGGTCACTATGCCAAAGTATGTAATACTGGTTATGTCAAAAATATCTCGCTTGATGAAAAGAGCGAAGATAGCAACGATGGTTTGGAAGAAGCGTATATCGGTGCCATTCTATCCAAATCCACCCTTAAGCCAGATAAGTGGCAGGTGCAAGTCCAAGTCGACAAAAATCCTATCGTATTTCAAGTTGACACAGGAGCAGATGTATCTGCCATTCCAGAAAAGGTTTTTGGACATTCTTTTCCCAATCATAATCTAATTAAATCAGACAAACGTCTTTTGGGACCAGGCAAAGTAG
This sequence comes from Odiellus spinosus, assembly GCA_963920705.1. Classification (NCBI taxonomy): domain Eukaryota; kingdom Metazoa; phylum Arthropoda; class Arachnida; order Opiliones; family Phalangiidae; genus Odiellus; species Odiellus spinosus. Next base: position 4,345,792 of record OY987234.1, read on the forward strand.
TTTTAAATTGCCTAGGTATGGTTGATGTTGAATTGCGCCATTTAGAAACAACGTACAGAAGCCGCATATACATAGTACGAGACTTGGCTAACCCGCTACTTAGCTTACAAGCTAGCGAAAGGTTGAAGATAGTGCAACGTCTCCATTCGATTTCTGCATCAACTCCAGTAAATCCACAAGAAGAATTTCCAGCCTTATTTAAAGGGTTAGGAAAAATTAAGGAAGAGTACTCTATAAAACTAAACGAAGACACTACACCAGTTGCTTTAAGTACTCCAAGGAGAGTCCCAATTGCTTTAATGGATCAAGTTAAAAGCCAGTTAGACAAAATGGTAGCCCAAAAAGTAATCACTAAAGTTGAACAGTCAACTGAGTGGTGTTCCCCAATGGTTGTAGTATCCAAACCAAATCAAACGGATATCGGAGATGTTAAGCAAGGTACTATTTTGGAAAAACCTGCACAGCCGAAAGATGTTCGTATATGTGTCGATCTAACGGAATTAAACAAACATGTCAAAAGGGAAAGGTATCAAATGCCATCGGTCGACCATAGTTGAGGACGTATTGCAGGAGTAAAAATATTTTCCAAATTAGACTGTAATTCGGGTTACTGGCAGATTCCATTGAACAAGAAATCCGCTCATCTAACAACCTTTATCACGCCATTTGGTCGCTATTATTTTAATAGACTACCATTCGGAATAAGCTCAGCTTCAGAGCACTATCAAAATCGCATATGTTCCTACTTAGAAGGATTGGAAGGTGGTCTTAATAGTCTCGACGATATTTTGGTATGGGGAAGCACTGAAAATGAACACGACCAACGCTTACGAGCAGTTTTAGTAAGGCTAGAAGAAAAGGGAGTTACCCTAAACCTTAAAAAGTGTCGATTCTCTGTCACGGACGTTCTATTCTTGGGCCACAAGGTCTCGAACACTGGAATTAGTCCAAGATCAAGGCTATACAGGAAATGGCCCCACCAGAGAATGTGCATGGACTTCGTCGATTACTCGGTATGACAAACTACTTGGAAAGTTTATCCCTCATCTTTCGCAAACGTTGCAACCTTTAACAAGTTTATTGAGTAAAAATACAGCATGGATTTGGGATAACCCTCAAAAGGAAGCTGCTGTTAAAATCGTCAAGGGGCGTATTAAGAAATCAGATGATCTTCAATTAGGGCTCTTGGCCTATCGGTCTACGCCTTTAAAGAACGGTTATAGTCCAGCAGAATTGCTCATGAATCGTAGACTTCGTACAACACTTCCAACTCCCGCTTCGCAGTTAGAATCATACATACCTCCGCGAAACGAATTAGAAGCTACAGAAGATAACCACAAAACCTCCCATAAGTTCTACTATGATCGCCGACATGGTGTTCGAAAACTTCGAGACCTGGAACCTGGGGAGAAAGTATGGATTACCGACCTGCGAACAGAAGGTTGCGTTGAGAAGAAAGCCCCGCAACCGCGATCTAATATGATTTCAACGCCCCATTGGCCTGTTACGTCGTAACCGGTTTCATATCATTCCTCTTTCGGACAAAGATCATGAACAATTCGCAGAAAATAATCCTCAAGAAGATAATAAGGACGACGATGGTCAATCCATGGCTGCAGAAGAATTGAACAATTCAACTCGACCACAAAGGTCTCCTTTAGTCGTAGAAAATCAACGACCAGATCTACGACCAGTCACAGGTGCTTCACCTCAAGAACGAAGAACGCGTTCGGGACGAGTCATCGTCAAACCGAAACGTTTGGACTTATAAAAGAACTCTTTAATGTTAAATAAAAAAAAAAAAAGGATGTGATATTCGGTAAAGCACGAATATATTTTTTGTAATTCCCGCCCTTAAACCATAATCATCCTTCCCATAACTGAACATACCTGTATATATGATAAGCTAGTCAGTAAGAAAACTGCGCCGTAGTGCTCATGTATATCAATCAATAAACCTCTCGTTATGTTTATACCTTTGCTTCATTAAATAACTAATACATAATATAACAGAAGTCGCGTGCAGCCACGGAGGCGAACCCCAGTAAAAGTGGTTGCCAGGACTGTATAGAATACAGAATGAAATTATTCCTATAGAAGAAAACAGTCTCTGCCTCTGAATTTGCAAAAATTTCGATTTCGAAGATTTGAAGATTTGTACGTATAGTATTAAACAGGGTTCGTACATGACCTGGAAAACATATAAAATCCGGAAAAGTCAAGCAATTTGAAAATGATCCTAAATGGTCGGAGAAATTTAATATTTTGGTACATGTTAAGAAACAGTTTACGATTGGTTGACCTAGAATTAATATTAATGTAATTATTATAAACTCACCCCTGATTGATTAATCAAATAAAAAGGGGAATTGCAAAGAGCAGAGCACGTAACGATAAATTCGTAAAAAAAAATTAAATTTTGTCAGGGAAAATATTCATAAATGGTCAGGGAAAATCTGGAAAGGTCGGGAAAAATTAACTTCCAAATTTTGGGCGAGCCCTGTTAAACGGAAAGGGCCAGAGGGGTCCCGGATGTGATTTTGACCGGCCACTTGTAAAACTTAAGATACCTCGTGGGCCACCGGAAATTTCGGACCTCGTTGTAGTTGCTGACTGAAGCGGACTTCGTACGTATACTCACTTGGCGAGTGTGGAGATAAAGCTATACAAGAGCTCAATCTCTATAAGGCGGCCACTCTAGCGATTGAGGGGAAAGTAATTACTCTGGCGAGAATGTAATCAACGGGCGAGTGTTCCATTTCCACTCTCCCTTTAACCCAGATTTCTAATGCGACTCGAAACTAAGTTGCCCTCACTTTTAGGCACGGCGTAGAAGTCTATAATAGAGCTAACGTGCCCGTTTTATAAGAGCTTATCATTAGTGTCCCGCCGTAGACTGTACGACCTAGGTCGTACGATTTTAAACTTCCATCTTAACGTCGATCCTTAGTACGATAGATTGATAATTAAGATCGAGCGTCATTCGCCGTAATTGGAATCATGGACAATCGACTCAATATATCAGCGTCTTACCGTGAGGTACGTGCATTCGCTTTTTTTTTTCAAAGATTAAACGTAATTAAGATATACTCGATTATCGTAATGACGTTCGTCAGCCCAAGTGATTACTCGAACTCGTCTTAACGGTATTATCTGAAGTACGTAGATGCGGGCCATAATCGGTCGATGTTCGAGTGGAGAGAAATGGGGTAAAAGGTTCGAACAGAGGCTGCGGGTTTAGATTCCGCGGGGGGGGGGGGGGGTAGAAAAATGATTTTCAAGACAAAGCTGATAATTTCGATCTCTGACTCAACTTTGACAAATTAGTCGTCTTAATACGGAATGTATATTTATGCGGTTTCAAATACTATACTATTTCAAAGAAACCCGATATATCGTCGCGCGACCTTTTCCAATAAATATATGCCTTGTGCCACGCGTTATAGGTGAGTAGTCGCGGAGTAATTATTTTACACATTTAATTCGTAAATAAAATTTAGAGCGATTATGGTATTTGAGGTAATAGAGAGAGGCGCCTAACGTGGTCCGAAAGGGGTTAAATATTTGTTCTACGAAGCTTGTATTAATTGGATTTAAACTAAGATTTATTTCAGTAAACGGAAGAAAATAAGAAATACTTTTTCTTAGAAACGGGTTACTTTTATTCGCTAATTTAAACGAATAATCAGTATATTTCCTCGCGAGTGTTTTTCGACTTTTCCAATGCTAAACGTAAACGATATAAGAACCTAAAGCAACCCCCGTAGTTGGGGGGGGGGGGTGGATAAAAAGGCGCATTAAACTTGGTCGATAAAAAAATCCGCGCGGCGGAGAAGGTGCCACAGTGCGGCCACACACTCCTAAGATAGAACTCGAACGTCACAGGCGGCTGAATAAATTTCGTTCACACTGGCGTCGAAATGGGTCGCGTACGCGGGCTAAAAGCCTACACATTCGGCTTCAATCTCGCATCAAGCGAAGGCCTGGACGTCTATTTACGAGTTAAAAGCGAAAACCACGGAATGAAAATTCATTTATATAACTAGGGTACTGGGGTGCGCTAGGTCTTATTTTCCTTGACCAGTGGCGGCGCCAGGAGGACGCTGAGACTGCCTACGTGTAAATTCCAAAGGGGCCCCAAAACTCACTCAAATGGGCCTCGAAAACAAACGAAAAGGGCCTCTAATTACTCTCGATCAGCGAAAGTTTCATCAACGTCGAAAATGGGAACCTCTGAAAGTTATCAGCCTAAGCGTTTTGAAAAAACTCACGTCACCGCCACTGTCTTTGCGGCGGGGGTGTTGCCGTTGCCGTTGGAAAAGATGAAAACCACTTAAGTTTGAAAACTTGACAAAGTCAAAAAGGGGAAGGTAGAACCCGAGTGCCTTAAGGCGTTTACAACCGTCAGAGGTGTAGTTAAAAACGGGCTTCACGATCTTGTTATATCTATATAGCATACCTACGGAAGACGAGAAGACGCGCTGTACGAGAAGATCGTCTCTCATTTTAGGTTGGTATTTATAGCGCCGTTATTTGATTGGAACGACATCGCCACTAAAATATCTATCTTTCGAAACAGAGTCACGAATGTGGACGGAGAGGAAATCGAGGTAAATTCCATTTAATTCGAGTAACCTTACTTCGCGAGACGCTATGGGAGCGTCTCCGCTTAGCGAAGCCGCGCCTGATTCGTCAACCACTCGCCCGCAGGGTGTGGCGACAGACCAATTAAAGCGCTGCTTCGCTAATCCACCCTCTTAACGAGGGATTACGGGTACGCTACCGAAAATCAGTATTCCACTGCTCAATTAGATCCACAACGGAGTTAACTCCACACCCAAGCCCTCGCCAACCTCGAACAATTGGGCCAGAACCTTTGTCCGCGGGCGGTTATATACACGTACCCCTCGAAGAGAGAAAATAAATGACGTTCGGTAATCATCGCTAATTGTATATTTCAGAGAGTGGGCGGCTATAATATGGGTTCCGAGGTCATAAATATGATAAGAAAGGGTTTAAACTACACTCTTTTGGCGCCGATTCACTCTTGGCAATCGTGGTATTATTTAACTCGGGATCCCCCGTTGGTTTGGAAACAGTCCAGTTCACTCGTTGAAATTGACATTCAGGTAAACTGAATTAACGTTTTAGAATTAATCATCGGTTTCCAATTATATTTGGGAGTTCGTATCCCAATTGCAAAAAATCTTCTAGGACATCACTTTTGTTTCTTAAGGAGATGCACCGTGCTGGGGAGCGCGTAACACCCCCGCTAAATCATGCGGCATCAACACTTGTTCGCTAACTGCCGCACGCGAAACCACGCCGGGAACGGGTGATAAGGTTATATAGAACCAAGGCACACGCTCAACACGCGTAAGGACTAAGGTAGCGGTAGACGGGAAGCGAGGGGGCGACCATAACCCGTACAGCACTAGAATTCGTGACCGCGAGGACCTACTCAACCGCGTAGGAAGACGGGGGAGGGAGGGAAACCGGTACCCGGGCTTGTTTAACGGTAGGGCGAAGTTCGTTCAAGGCGAGAACCCACCGGGACCGCCACGCTTTGGACCTCCAGAGCCCGCCGGGTTGGGGCGAGACGGTGTATTATCATTTAGCTGAAGGCAGACGGATCTGCCAACTCAGGCCCCATCACCACGACAATGCATATAACACAACCCCTCTCCCTGAGCTCTACCAGGTAGGTTTGAGCGGTAGGTGAAGGGTGTGGCGGAAGGGAGTTCTTGAAGGTTAGATTATTTGCCGAAATTGAGATTCGAATTTGGCCGCTGAAGCGTCACGAGGTTTTTCAGTTCTCCGCTTCAACTCGAGAGAAAAGAGAAATTCGTCCCTTCTTTCGCGCCGAGAGATTTTATCCCGTAATCGTCTTAACTATATCCGTTCTCGTTTTCCGATCTCCACCCCGCAGTCCGTCTCTTGTTTCTTTGTGATGATGTTTCTGTCCGCCACCACGGTGTACTTGTCGACCAGATGTCTCAACCGCCGGTTCCCCACTACCACCGGGTTTGGAAACATTCTCTGGGACTTCGTCGCTTCGTTCTTCTTCGAGCGTAAGACAATCGCGCAAATAAATTGGAAAGCAAAGAAACGGCGGCTGTTGCTGTTTCCCCAAGTTCGAGCGAGTTTAAGAAATGAGTACAGCCGATACAAATTCCGCTTGAAGAGGCGAACCCGCGAATTTCAGGAATTTTGGACGAAGAAATCGTTCGATCGCGCATTTCTTCATTTCAATTTGAACCGACCAGAAATCCGGTTTAGAAATCGTGTTCATTACCCTACACGCTCGCTATCTATCTTTAGGGAAGCCGTTAAGGGGCGGCAGATCCCGCAACAGCGACAGCCTTTAGCTAGAATCGAAGCCCTGGGGCTTCGATCATTTCTATATTTGTCGAATGAATATATGGGGAATATAATTTGTTTAACATCTGTGGCGGATGGAGCCCGATTATTGTTAGACAGAGCTACGCCCAGTCGCCTTGTCGCCCCAGCTTGGCTTAACGCTGATCGATTGGTCTCGTTTCAGCCTTCCCCTCGGATTGGGGAATATTATCGGTTCGTCTTGTCCTCGCTTTCTGGTTGTTGGGCATCACGGTATTCTGCAACGAAATTAACGGCGTCTTCAAGGGGAAAATGACTGTGAAAGAATACGCCGTCGTCGAGACTGAAGCAGACTTGGACAGGCTCGAGTACAAATTGGATTTTGAGGTAGGAAAAAAAGGGTGTGGGTAACTCGATTTGTAGACCGCGACATTCCGATAACTTTTAATTGTCCATCGGATAAGAAGGGATTTTATTCGTACGAGGCTCGAAGGTCGTTTCTCGGGTGTATTAAGAGTTTTGACATTTAGGCATAGATGCAAGACGCGCAGATGTCTGCTACGAAATGCGTGTTTCAAAACCCAATATTGGACAACAATTCATCGCGAAAGCTAAATTTCATATTACCTATACGGGACATCTAACTTGGCTAAGCACGAAATAATATTTGAAAAACTCCCAAAATACGAGAAAGGAACCACTTTTACATCGAGAGTCACCAATAGAATTCGCGCGAGCCAGTATTTGCTTAGAGATTTCCTTTATGGGTTCTATGCGAAAGCAATGAAATTTTTTTTAAATCGTCAATAACTTAGCAAATACTGGCTCGCGTCGGTGACATTCGTTTCTCGATTCGAGGTGCGCGAGTGGTTCCTTTTGCCAATTTTTGCATTTTGCCGATTTTTTCATATATTTTAACGCATTTCCCAAGTTAGGTTTACCATTCCCAAGTTAGGACTGCGCAAAAGGTTTTGGTCATACAGGGTTGAGAACGAGTGGCAGCGTGATGAAGCAATCTTCACGATACAATCTTATTTTTTCCCTATCAATCCTATAGTCCGCCCAATATACCTCTTTCCAAAAAGTTTACCAAGTTAGTTTCTCCTACCCCTAGGATAGAAGAGGCATCACTTTGACGGACACGTCCCGTGTCCGTCAAAGTGATGCAGCCCCCGCGTGTTTCCCCTTTTCCTACCTATCCGTACCTCTCCTTCCCCACTTCCGCTGTGCATCATGTCCCTCAAAGTGTTGCACTTTCATCCCCAGTCTGACCTCTCCTTACATCTTGTCCCTTAAAGTTATGCAGGCCGTAGGCCTCCTTCCCCGCTTCCACTGTACATCTTGTCTCTCAAAGTGATGCACTTTCACCCCCTGCCCGACCCCTTAAGTCGAGGCTGATGACGTAGTAGTTGAGATATTGATTTGGGAACGAACGGAGAGCCATGTGAAGTGTTTTGTTGGCCCTGTTTTTACGTGGAGTGATAACGTATCACTCCACGTTATAGAAAGATTCCTCGAAATACAGATGTAGTTGGCGTTTTGATTTTACGCGATAAAACTGTATAATTTAGAGCTAAAATTGTTTATTTGAGTTTGAGACTATCCCTTGAAGAATAATTGTGAGATTAGCCCTTTAGTTTATTTCCAAATTTCTGTGCTGGTCCGAGCGATGAGAAAAGCGAGAGTGGGAACAAATTCTCGGAATTGAGAACTATAGAAACTGGCCGCGTCCGAAAAAACCCGTTCGTTCCCCCTCTCTTGATTTCCAGCGCTCACACCCATTTTCTTTGAATGGTAAGCATGTAGAGGTAGAGAAAATATAGAGCAACCTAAGGTCCGAAGCGTGTAGTCGCAAAATCTTTGTTCCCTCAAAAATGTAATATGTTCAATAAAAAGTTTGTTAATGTTATTACTTAAATCCGTCGTTTAAATTACACACACCAATAAGAACCCTTTAGTTTTTCAGTCGGTTAAAGGCGTTTTAAAGAAAGGAGCTCTCCCAAGCTAAATTAGAAAAATCCCGATCCGAGTTTCAAGGGAAACTACATTTTGGTGCCCGAAAACCCGAGGACTATAGAACAACAGAATATTCAGAATTGTTGTGAACTTTAATACGAGACTCCGGAAGTAAAACATGGCAGATGACGAATTAAACAAGCTGAGGACTATCCGAACCGTTGCAAGAAATAATACTACAGCGAATATCACAGCGTTAGAAGCGTTGCTGAAAACCGAGAAAGCCGACGACATATCAGATCAACTATCCCTGCTATTGTTAAAAAAGGAACAACTACGAGAACTAGACGAACAAATTACCGATTTATTACCCGACGACGAAGACGAAATCAAAAAGGAGTTTAAAGGAAGAATCTACGATGACAAAATTCACATCGCCGAAAGAAAAACCGAAAGAAGACTTCGCCTGATAGGAGCCGCCAGCATCACTAGTGGAACCCAGCCAAACGTCGTTGCTACAGCTGGGACTTACACCCGAAAAGAGTCCAGACTACCCATCTTAGAACTTCACAAATTCAAGGGAGAATACACTAAATGGCCCGGATTTTGGTCGCAATTCAAGTCAACAATTCACGAAGGGGGAGGTTTAAGACAGGTAGAAAAATTCCGATATTTATTGTCATATCTTCAGGGGGAAGCGTTAGAGTTATTAGAGGGTTTTGAAGAATCAGACCAAAACTATGATGCAGCTATTCAATTGTTAGAAGAAAGGTACGGTCAAACTCATTTAGTAATTAATCAATTAATGAACAAAATAAGAAAATTAAGCAAAGTAGAGGACTCTAAAGACATTTTTGCATTAAGAAAATTTTATAATTCTATAGAAACTAATTTAAGAAGCTTGCAATCGTTAGGAGTTGACACTACCGCTAATAGCGTAACATTGTGCCCGATTATTATTGCATGCTTGCCAGATGAAATTAGGTTAAGATATAGTATGAATTGTAATGAGAATAAGGAGTTTGATTTGGACGAGTTGGTACGTTTTGTTAAACGCGAGGTAGAAGACCGTGAAACGTGCGCGATTCTGAAGGGTGAAGAGATAAAACCCCGAGTTTTTCCGTCACGTGATACGAGAGATAGAAGAACCGCGAGATTCGAACCTCGTCATAGCACACCGTCATCCGTTACCGCCGCCGCATTAAACACTAACGTCACCACGCAGAGAATTTACTGTATATTTTGCAAATCAGAAAACCACGCGACTATAACCTGCCGTAGCTACACATTAGAAGAGAAGGGAAAGCTTCTGAGAAGCATGGACAGATGTTTCGTATGCACGCGTACCCTACACAAGGCTTCAGCGTGCCCCGCAAAAACCCGAAAATGTCAGATTTGTCAAGGTTTCAGACACAGCGCCGCTCTCTGCGAGAAAAATACCGCTCACAAGCCCGAGAAATCGCCGATCGAAGCCACAGCCTCCGAGGCCGTTGCTCCCGACAACAAGAGAGAAAATCCGAGATCCGAATCCACCGAACCGAAGTCCGTCGTTTCAGCGATGGTTAGCTGCCGTAAAGAAGTCCTGTTGGGTACCGCGATGGCCAAGGCGAGAAGCCCCGATAATCCGAAAAAAGAAGAAGTAATTAGATGCATTCTAGATAATGGCAGTCAAGTCACATTTATTAAAGAAGAAATATCCCGAATGCTAAAACCGATAGTTGATACAACAAGATGGTCAAGCCCATAGGAAAGCCACACCGCATATGGTATAATGCTAACGTAGGAAATTGCCATTATGAAAATTTAGATTTTTTGTGCACCCATGTTTTAATTTTTCAATTGAACCTTTTTCATTTTTCAATTGAACCTTTTTCATTTTTCAGTTGAACCTTTTTCATTTTTCAATTGAACCTTTTTCATTTTTCAATTGAACCTTTTTCATTTTTCAAATGAACCTTTTTCATTTTTCAAATGAAACTTTTTCATTTTTCAAATGAAACTTTTTCATTTTTCAAATGAAACTTTTTCATTTTTCAAATGAAACTTTTTCATTTTTCAAATGAAACTTTTTCATTTTTCAAATGAAACTTTTTCATTTTTCAAATGAAACTTTTTCATTTTTCAAATGAAACTTTTTCATTTTTCAAATGAAACTTTTTCATTTTTCAAATGAAACTTTTTCATTTTTCAAATGAAACTTTTTCATTTTTCAAATGAAACTTTTTCATTTTTCAAATGAAACTTTTTCATTTTTCAAATGAAACTTTTTCATTTTTCAAATGAAACTTTTTCATTTTTCAAATGAAACTTTTTCATTTTTCAAATGAAAGTTTTTCATTTTTCAAATGAAACTTTTTCATTTTTCAAATGAAACTTTTTCATTTTTCAAATGAAACTTTTTCATTTTTCAAATGAAACTTTTTCATTTTTCAAATGAAACTTTTTCATTTTTCAAATGAAACTTTTTCATTTTTCAAATGAAACTTTTTCATTTTTCAAATGAAACTTTTTCATTTTTCAAATGAAACTTTTTCATTTCTAGTTTTTTTTATGTTTGGCATCCTCCATGTTTTTTTATGATTGGCATCCTCCATGTTTTTTTATGATTGGCATCCTACATGTTTCTTTTTTATGTTTGGCATCCTCCATGTTTTTTTTTTTTTTTTGTTTGTTTGGCATCCTCCATGTTTTTTTTTATATTTGGCATCCTCCATGTTTTTTTTTTTTTTTTTTTTTTTTTTTTTTTTTTAAGTTTGGCATCCTCCATGTTTTTTTTTTTTAAGTTTGGCATCCTCCATGTTTTTGTTTTTTTAAGTTTGGCATCCTCCATGTTTTTTTTAATGTTTGGAATCCTCCATGCTTTTATAGTTTTTTAGGAATTGCTTGGCTTAGTCATACGCGACTTCTTGTTTCTTGGTTTAAAAAAATATAATATATATAGAAGTTCTGGCAATATTGAGGCATAGTGCCGTGGCCGAGCGGTTAAAGCCGTCAAATATATACCATTATTATATAATATAATAATCCAGGTTCGATTCCTGGCGGGGGCCGAAAAAAATGTAAATGTTTGGATGGATAGCAAATGAGTATACGAAGGACTTCCATTACTTTGCTTAATTGTATTAATGTAATTAACATATAATTTAAAGCTATTTGCATTAGTTGTGGTTTAAACCTTACCCATTTTTCTACTCGACGACGTTTTTCGTCATTTCTGGGGACATCTGACTTCTGACAGCCCGGTACATAGTAATAGCCTACACCACCACCCTTTGGGTGTTTGGTAGAAAATTTCGCCAATGAATCGCCGATGACAATCCCAAGAAATACCGTTCGCCTAACCATAGAAAACCAGAGAGATCCGAGGAGAAAAATAGAAATAACGGCAATAGAAGTGCCGTATTTATGTAAAACCGCAACTTTGGTCGACTGTTTCGAAGTTGAAAACTTCGCCAGACAAAAGGGACTGAAGTTAGCAGACGAACCTACCGCAGACACGCCCACCGTAACTAGCATCGGAATTCTGATCGGGTTAGACTATTACTATGAAGTTGTAAGCGACCGAATGCTAACCATAAATGGACCGTTGAAAGCTATCGATACCATTTTGGGATGGGCCATTCAGGGTCCCATCGAGAAGAAAGCATTATCTGTTTGCATGAAAGTTGGGGTGGAATACGCCGAAATAAATAAAACTCTGAGATCCTTCTGGGAGATTGAATCACTTGGGATTCAAGATAAACCGGAGAAAAAGTTAAGCGGAGAAGCCGTCTTAGAGGAGTTCAGAAGAGAAACCACATTCAAGGATGGGAGATACCACGTTAAATTTCCGTGGCTCGTACCGAAAAGCCAACTTCCCAATAACTTTCAAATAGCGGAGACCAGGATGAAGGGTCTTATGAGGTCATTCAAAAGGGATCCAGTCTTATATTTCGACTACAAAGCTATAATCGAAGTAGAAGAGCGCGAACTAAAGATCAATGGAAGCTATTACATACCGCATCAGCCCGTAAAAAGAGAATCGAGTTCTACAACGAAGCTGAGAATAGTTTTCGACGCTTCCTCCCACGCGAAGAACAAGCCATCTCTCAACACGTGTCTAGCAAGTGGGCCGAACTTGAATCCGAACCTGCTAGACCTCCTTATCCGCTTCAGAAGCCATAAGGTAGCTATCATGGCCGACATTGAGAAGGCCTTTCTTCAGGTCGCTCTAGCAGAAGATGAAAGAGACTTTGTACGTTTTCTATGGGTAAAGGAAAATGAAGGTCGAATTGAGGAAGACCAGTTCAAGGTCTTGAAGATGGCCAGAGTCGCCTTTGGCGTCACCACTTCACCATTCTTACTGTCAGCCACAATCCGACTTCACGCCGAAAAGTACACAGAGACCGAACCTGAAGCTGTAAAATGCATTAACGAAGAACTATACGTTGATGACCTATTAAGTGGAGCCTCGAGTGACGAGAAGGCGTACGCCAAGTCAGTCAAGGTTACGGAAATTTTAAAGGGTGCCAACATGAATCTTCGTAAGTGGAAGACAAATTCTCCGACGCTGAGAGAAAGATGGGCGCGAGATGGAGGAGACTCAGATGAAAAGGAAATCCGATTCGAAGGGGAAAGCAGCACCGAAAATCAGAAGATCCTAGGATTATTGTGGGTACCGACAACGGACACGTTTTCGTTTGATTTGACTAAGATATCCAACTCCGTAAACGAAACCAAAGTAACGAAGCGTCAAATATTAGGAGCCGTTGCCCAGATCTTCGACCCGTTGGGAATGCTTACTCCCTATACCATTAGAGCCAAAATGATGTTACAGTCCCTATGGCAAGAGAAAACACTCTGGGATGAAGACCTTCCAGAAGCTATTACTGACCAGTACAATCAATGGAAATCCGAAATGCCCGACATCCGAAATATACACCTGAAAAGATGTTACTATAGCGAAAGGGCAGACGTAGTTCACAGTGAACTTCATGGGTTCTGCGACGCTAGTCTAAAGGCGTTCGCCGCCGTTATCTACATGCGATATGTAACCGCATCCAATGAAAGCTACACATCGTTTGTCACCTCCAAAGCAAGAGTCGCACCGCTCAACAAGGAGTTAAGTCTGCCTCGCCTAGAACTGATGGGGTGCTACCTTTTAGCACGCCTTGCGGCAACAGTAAGAGAAGCGCTAAGTGAAGACAACTTGCCTATTTACTTGTGGACTGACTCAACCATTGCCTTACATTGGGTAAGAGGAGACGAAAAGGAATGGGCGCCATTTGTTCAAAACCGAGTAAAGGAGATCCAAGCTCTGGTCAGTCCAAAATCATGGGGTCACTGCCCGGGCATCATTAACCCGGCCGATATCCCGACCCGGGGGTCGAGGGCAAACGAGCTAGCCACCAACCAAATGTGGTGGGAAGGAGCGCCATTCCTCAAGGGACCTGAATCAAATTGGCCAAGCATCAATCTGAATACTCAGACCATTGATCAGGGAGAAATCACAAGGAAGAGAAGGAAAACAGTACTGGTGGTAACTTGCAAGGAGGTAGAAAAGAAAGGCTTGTCTGAAATAATAGATATGGCCAGGCACACCCAATCCCGAGGTCGATACTGGATTATCGCCGGGAGGCAGCTGTCTAAGAAAGTAATAAAGAGTTGTATGGTAAGCCGAAGACAGCAAGCGAAGCCAGGAGCTGCGCCAATGGCTCAATTACCGAAGGAAAGAGGAGACCGAACTCGAGTCTTCCAAAACACCGGGGTAGATTTCTGCGGCCCATTGTATGTCAAAATCGCCGGAGAAACCGAGAAGTGCTATATATTAATTCGTACTTGCGCCGTAACAAGGGCAGTACACTTAGAACTGGTTCCGTTTCTTACAACACACGAATTCTTGCTAGCCTTAAGAAGGTTCTGCAGCCGTCGAGGATGTCCAAGCATTATCTTCTCCGATAATGCAAAAACCTTCCAGCGAGGTGAAGAGGATCTGAAACTGATATGGGGCCATCTGAACAGCGATGAAGCCCGCGAATTCTATGGAGAAAAGGGAATCCAATGGAGATTCATAACAGACCGCGCCAGCTGGGCCGGTGGTTGGTGGGAGAGGATGGTTCGAACGGTTAAGACCGCGCTCAGAAAGGTACTAGGACGATCCAGCCTGTCCTATCAAGAATTGGAGACAGTAGTAGCAGAAACTGAAGCAATAACCAATTCCCGACCAATCACCTACGTCCACAGTGAAGTACGAGAACCAATGCCGTTAACACCAGCTCACTTTTTACTTGGAGGGCGATTAACCAATTTACCGCCTCAACGTCCGAAAGAAGGAGAGTTACCTAAATCCCAACGGGATTTCGAAAAGATGATTAAGTACCGCGAGTTTTTAATGGACAAAATTTGGCATCGCTTTAAAAATGAGTATGTCAAAGAGCTTAGATCCGCATATCACGCACCGCTTCCCGACTACGAGTTGTCAATGAAAGTAGATGACGTAGTTATGGTTCATGGTGAGAAAACGCCAAGAAGCCTGTGGAAGCTTGGCAGAATCACGCACACTTTCGTAGGCCGCGATGGCCAAATCCGTTCTTGTTCATTACGCATGCCAAACGGCAACGTTATCAAGCGTCCTATCTCACTCCTTTATCCATTAGAGGTTAATAACGAAAGAGAGGTTACCGAAGATTAATTGTACGCGAAAATTCAGATTATGAAAAATAACACTTGTATCATTTTTGGGGGGAGTGTTGATTTTACGCGATAAAACTGTATAATTTAGAGCTAAAATTGTTTATTTGAGTTTGAGACTATCCCTTGAAGAATAATTGTGAGATAAGCCCTTTAGTTTATTTCCAAATTTCTGTGCTGGTCCGAGCGATGAGAAAAGCGAGAGTGGGAACAAATTCTCGGAATTGAGAACTATAGAAATTGGCCGCGTCCGAAAAAACCCGTTCGTTCCCCCTCTCTCGATTTCCAGCGCTCGCACCCATTTTCTTTGAATGGTAAGCATGTAGAGGTAGAGAAAATATAGAGCAACCTAAGGTCCGAAGCGTGTAGTCGCAAAATCTTTGTTCCCTCAAAAATGTAATATGTTCAATAAAAAGTTTGTTAATGTTATTACTTAAATCCGTCGTTTTAATTACACACACCAATAAGAACCCTTTAGTTTTTCAGTCGGTTAAAGGCGTTTTAAAGAAAGGAGCTCTCCCAAGCTAAATTAGAAAAATCCCGATCCGAGTTTCAAGGGAAACTACATGGCGGAAGGAACGTTGCTTTCAGCGCGTTTACTCCCGTTCGTGTCGCTCATAAAAAGGGGCAGATTTTCGTGTTCCCTCTTCGCGTTGTAGAACCTTGATAACTGAAATCGTCGTCCTCTTCCCACCGTCCACTGAATTCGAATTAAAGGTACTTTTGACAAAATATGATAAGACTTCTTTCGGGTACTAAAGTTTCTCTAGTTGAACACATATTTAAATAATGAAATATTGATAAGGTATACGAAGTAACAGAAAGAAAGGTGCCTCAATGGGTGACAAAAGGGTGAAAACATAAGCTTAGCCGACCTTTATTAATTGCTTCAAAATGATAAACAAAAATATGGAATATCCAGTACAGTACGGCGAAACTCGAGCCTCGTCGCGGCATCGTCGAATCATGGCCTTAGTCGAATCGATTGAGTTAGGCGATGTTTAAACGTTTAGCCGCCTACCCGGTTGGCGACTCATTATCGGGGACTATAATAACCTACTATAGTTTGGTCTTCGTATTTTTCAGGCTGCATATATGAAAGAATATTGGAGCTATAGTAAGTGAATTTCTTATTTTCGCCGAATTATTTGCAGGGGCAATGAGAAGACGAATATGGCCCCAATTTATCAATATTATATCAAAAATGTCTTTGCGAACAAAGACCCAGAAGGACATGTTATGGCCTTGAATGTCTGAAGTGACAGATATTAAATTTTCTTTTAAAACATTAAATTTAAATACAATTAAATAATCCCTGAAAAATAATTAAGCGAAATTTAATTTTAAGCGTCAATGGGAGAAAATCGTCTCTTATGTTTTTTCTTAAATATTTGAAACTCTAAATCGTGCCAGATTGTGATTATATTTAAATTTCGTTTAAAAAGAAAATCTAATTAAATTTAAATTTCATGTTTTAAAAGAAAATTTAATTGTATTTAAATTTAATGTTTTAAAAGAAAATTTAATTGTATTTAAATTTAATGTTTTAAAAGAAAATTTAATTGTATTTAAATTTAATGTTTTAAAAGAAAATTTAATTGTATTTAAATTTAATGTTTTAAAAGAAAATTTAATATCTGTCACTTCAGACATTCAATGCCATAACATGTCCTTCTGGGTCTTTGTTCGCAAAGACATTTTTGATATAATATCTGTCACTTCAGTCTAACACGAAAGTGTTAACTTCTATATTAAAAGACTAGCCCTTTAAAAAGTGATTCAGTCAAATCTCTACATTTTTACTAGTGCCCTTTAATCCCAATTAAAATAAATGTTTTCAGAATTTTTGATGTTAATAGCTGCGACAGCCGCACTTGATTCAGTCAGATCTCTACATTTTTACCATTGCCCTTTAAATCAAATTAAAATTAATTTTTTCATTATTTTTGATGTTAATACCTCCGGCAGCCGCACTTGATTCAGTCAAATCTCTACATTTTTACCAGTGCTCTTTAATCCCAATTAAAGTTCATTTTTTCAATATTTTTGATGTTAATACCTCCGTCAGCCGCACTTGATTCAGTCAAATCTCTACATTTTTACCAGTGCCCTTTAAACCCAATTAAAATTAATTTTTTCATTATTTTTGATGTTAATAGCTGGGGCAGCCGCACTTGATTCAGTCAAATTTCTACATTTTTACCAGTGCCCTTTAATCCTAATTAAAATAAATTTTTTCATTATTTTTGATGTAAATACCTCCGGCAGCCGAACTTGATTCAGTCAAATCTCTACATTTGTACAAGTGCCCTTTAATCCCAATTAAAGTTAATTTTTTCAATATTTTTGATGTTAATACCTCCGTCAGTCGCACTTGATTCAGTCAAATCTCTACATTTTTACCAGTGCCCTTTAATCCCAATTAAAATTAATTTTTTCATCATTTTTGATGTTAATAGCTGCGGCAGCCAAACTTGATTCAGTCAAATCTCTACATTTTTACCAGTGCCCTTTAAACTCAATTAAAATTAATTTTTTCATCATTTTTGATGTTAATACCTCCGTCAGCCGCAGCGAAATCTTTATATTTTCCCCATTGCCCTTTAAACCAAATTTAAATTATTTTTTTAATTATTTTGGATGTTAATACCTTCCTTATTGCCATTCGAAATGCCAAGACGTTCGGAATTTAACATTTTTAAAAAGGAGAGTACTTTTAAGTTTTAATGCGGAGAAATTGAAACTTAATGTTATTCTATGGGATCATAGAGGGTAGATAGGGGAGGAGTGGAAACCGACAGCTTTGGCTCTGCATTTTGAGAGTTCTCGGATTTTGCCTTTCCAATTTTCCTCTCAACATCCTGTGTTTTACTATTGGCTGATTTTGAAACCGTTACAACCAATTACAGCGCAGAAAAAATATCGTCTGCTTCACTGCTTGCATAGAGGGTAGCCCTCTATGATGACCGGGTGTTAAAAAACGACGCGCGCATATACCGGATGTTCCGTAGAAAAAATGAAAAACGAGAACTCTTTAAGAGCCCCTTCCACTCCTCCCCTATCTACCCTCTATGATGGGATTTAGATTTTTTGTACGAGACTTACCTTTCAGATTTATTTTCTAATGATTCCAGATATTTTTCGGGCTTTATTTTAAGACTAATTTCATAATTTCACACCGATTAGTTTGCTTCAGTTCCATTGCGCCGAATCCCAATGGACCGAACGCATTCCCATTCGACCGAATACTCCGCACTTTGGCGGATTCGGTCCAATGGGACTGTCCCATTCGACCGAAAAACCCGCACCTATCCAGGTTTAGGATTCGGTCCATTGGGACAAGAATCTTTGCTTAAATATACCCGATGGAATTAAAAAAAATTCCCGGGAACGCAAAGATTCAATCTTTGGAAGCAAGAAATCTGATTGACTTTTAATAATATAATGGCCTAGTGAAATGAGCACTAAACCCAAATATTTGGTAAATTATTAAGCAAAATGTAATGTTTAGAATAACAAAACATTTTTAAATCACAGAAATTTAACTTTAAAAATAAAATTGCCGATTTTTCTTTATATTTTTAGGTCATATTCATTGCGTAAAAATGATTCAACTGCAATTTTAGGGTATTTGCTATTCAAATTTCCATATTAAAAACCCTCTATCCTATTCTAACCTAACCTAACCTAACCTAACCTAACCTAACCTAGCCTAACAATAATTCAGAAAAACATACTTTTGACAATGTGAAACTGTACACATTTGAAACCCTTGTATATCCCGCAAAGTCTTTCTTATAATTTTTGCTACTTATATAATGACGTATACAATGGTCTTAAAATACATTAAAACGCCTTTATTAAAAAACAAGAGGAGTAGAAAATATACATATATTCATTTTTTGCGAGAGGTCAGTTAGAATATCGCGTCGGTCGTTTAGGAGAATATTAAACCCGCCATTTGGCTAATTTCATCGAAATCTTGGGCGGAATTCGGTCTAATGGGAATTCGGTCTAATGGGATTCGGCGCAATGGGAATATACCATTAGGCTGGCCACAGTCTATTTATAAAAACGGCAAAAATATGAAGGAGGAGAAATTAAGTCATTAGCGATCAATACCCATAGCCTCCAAACCAAGCGCGCTCCTGCGCGTGAATTTAAAAAGCTAAAGAAAACCTAAGCCTAATTTGTCAAATAAGGCTTAGGTTTTTGCCCACTCAATTTCTCCGCTTTAATTTTTCCTCCGTTTTCATAAATAGATTGTGGGCCAACTAATTGGTGTAAAATTATGAAATTACCCTTAAAATAAAGCTTGAAACTTAATTCATACCACACGGGAAATCCAAGTCTGAAAAATATCTGAAAGTATTAGAAAATAAATCTGAAAGGTAAGCCACTTTCAAAAAACCAAATCCCATAGAATAACATTACGAATTTGGCCATGAGCGAAACTAGCCAAGTGCCAAAAAGGAGTCAACTTCAAAATTAATTTTAAAATACTTAGACTTAATATTTTTAAACGAAACTTAGAAAAGGCACACGTTCGAACTTTAATCTTTCATTTAAAATTAGTTTCAACTGTAACAAATGATTATTTCGATAAGATATGTCCTGGAACAGACATGTCCTCGAAAAAGTCGATTTTAATGTTATTTCTATGGGAAAATGAAG
The DNA here is from genome assembly GCA_963920705.1 of Odiellus spinosus. Classification (NCBI taxonomy): domain Eukaryota; kingdom Metazoa; phylum Arthropoda; class Arachnida; order Opiliones; family Phalangiidae; genus Odiellus; species Odiellus spinosus. The sequence continues at coordinate 4,365,430 of OY987234.1, forward strand.
CGTTTTGATTGGCTAAAGACTGAATTTTTAGGAAATTGAAATTGCATTACAGATGATGATCAGCCCATAACGTAAGAACCCTACCGGGTTCTCTGAATTAACCCTCAAGCCAGACGCGGATCTATTTAAACACGTTTCACGCTCGTATGGCGCACGACCGTGAAACCCGTGAAACGGGTCTGTGCGCGTGCGACTTCAGTTGGTGACCCTTGCATTGTATTGGCACCGCAGACGAGAAACCACAGGGGGAATCCCCCTAGGACAACGACAAACGCCTCTCCCCATCCATCGAGATTTATATCCTACCTTTATTAGTTTAGTTTATAGAGAATGACCGCAAGGAGATGATCTTTAATTTTGGCGCGAATTACGCGATTGTCCAAATTTAAGATACGAGCGTAAGTAGCGGGTGGTTTCTTTACCTAGGAGGATATAGGATCACCCATATATCCTCCAACTCTTTACTAGCGGGCGTCGCGTCTTATTAGCCTCGTAAAAACGGTAAAGCTTAGTTTCCACTACCGCGCGTAATGGCGAGTGCCTACACGCAACAAAAAGCGTACAATTTTGGCGCGTTGCGATACGGATTGGCAATTTACGCACCGCGTACTTAAATTTCTAAATTTGACGCCGCGTAATTTTATCGCGAACAGTTTGGCTCGGAAGTAGAATCTAATTAACGTGTCAAAGCGAGGCCCGAAACAAATATATTTTAATATTATGTTTTAAAGAAAGTCTAGTAATTAATTTAAACAAATTTTCTGTTTCACCCGCAATCCTTTATAAGATTCCACTGGCTTTATCTAGAGGGATATAATCTGCTCGATACCAGTGCAGAAATTCCCTCCAATTTCCCGGCAAAAATGTCCGAAGAATTTGTCCCCGCAAAAAAAAAAAAAAAAAAAAATATTTAATTACAAACCTAAAACGGCACTAATCGTCGCCCTCGCGTATTTCTTGCACCAATTTTTTCCAGTAACTAGCCTCGTTGACTTCGCTTTTGAAACATCCCCCTAACCCAAAAAGATTTTCGATACTTGTTTAATTATTTCGATAGTAAAAATACTAATCCCAAAGTTATTACCTTCTAAATTAGGACCCACACTTGCCAGAGAAAAAACTTTAGCGATAGTCCCCAAGTCCATTTTTGTTTTCAAAATAGGCTTAGCGAAATATTTTCAGGCGTATAAAAGTTCCCGCCAAAATGACGTTGTCGCGTCAAAATTATTGTAGTGGAAATCGCGGTAAGCGTCGCGTAAAAAGTTCGCTACGTAAATTTGACGCTTTTTGACGCGCGTATTATTTTCCGCGCGCTAGTGGAAACAAAGCTTAACTCGAAATAAAATTGACGTAAGCGTCTATTTGATTTCCATAGTATTCCAATTGCGGTAATGAAATACAAGTTGGGAAACCAAATTATAACCTCCCCGACTACGACGTAACCTAACCCAACCCAACCTAAAATATTTAAATTGATAATTGTGTCTATTCAGAGAGACATAATATACACAATTTTAAAAATATCACTTTATTTCATAAAAAAAAACAACGCCCCGTAGCTTAATACTTTCAGCAAGGACAGAGTAATTATACCGGCAGATTCTGATTCGAGACACTAGCAGCCGCAGTCGCCGTGTAAATAGTGAACGAAGGAAGCGCTACTCTTTCGGAGTTGGGAGGGAAGACAATAGTACGTTTAACTGACCCTTAGCTGATAGTATTAAGCTACGGGGCGTTGTTTACTTTATGGAATAAAGCGAATGACTTTTGATAATTGAAATTATCGATCTTCAGTTATGTGTAAAATGCTTGTCTCCCATACGACCGAATTCCCATTCAACCGAACCCATTCCCATTCAACCGAAAAACCCGCACTTTGGCGGATTTTGGATTCGGTCCAATGGGACAGTCCCATTGGACTGAATAAACTGTATTTCTCCGGTTTTGAACAGTTGGTCACAACGTAACCTAACCTAACCTAACCCAACCTCTAAACATAACCCAAACTAACCCAGCCTAACCTGACAAGGCTTAAAATTTTGAACAGTAGGTCACAACGAAACGTAACCCAACCCAACCTAACTTATCCCTACCAACCCAAAATGGACTAACACATGACCGCGAGTAAAAAGCGGAATTAGAAGAGTCTCTGAGTATGTCGTCTTATATTCTTGGGGATGATTTACTTGTGGTAACATTGATATAATATACATAAAGAAAGTTTTGATTCCATAGGAAGAAATCCCATTCAATCGAAACCCGCCAGTTGGCTATTTTTAATATGAACTTGGCTATATTATCGTTCGGTCGAATGGGAATTCGGTCGAATGGGAATTCGGTCGTATGGGATATGACCGTGTAAAATAACCCTTTAGACAAAACAATCTAATTGCAGAACAATTATTAAATATAAATATATAAAATAAACACAAAAAAATCAATTCGAATCAAAAATATTCCTCTGACCACTAACAAAGAGTGAATTGAATACAAGCGAGTCAAACTAATATCGGAAAAATTAAATTTTCAACACCTGAATTCTTAAGAACTAGATTCTTCAAATATTTCCTAAATTATGAAATTATTTTAATCTAAAAAATCTAAAATCTAGAAAAAAATATAACACATTGATAAACCAATTAAAATAAGATTAAAAAAATAATTAATGTCAACGTGACTTCAAGAGATTAATTGAAAAAACTACGTTGATCTAATTTGATGACTAAACAAAGGTTAATATACAGTTACATATATGAATATGTTTTATATATCTTAAAGTTCGTATAAATTGAAGCTGTCACCATTCTTTCGAAGGATTATGCGTAATATTTAATTTTTTTGATTTATTAACAACTATTTTAATCGGCTGGGTGGAAATATTTTTAAGAACACGTAGAAAAATGGCATGCCTGAAGAAGACTGCTCGGACAGTCGAAAGCTCGCGAGAGTTTATTTAATTTTAATAAAGTCATTTTAAATATCTTATCCATGAGACCCTTCTTTTAAAATTTCTTGACATAAAATCAGATTGATCCATTTTCTTAGCTAGCTAGGTTGATCAGGACCGCGACGGGTGAATCGTGAGACTCGGTCACGTCGGGCGGAGGGAGTTACGGGGGTATAGCGTATCTCACCCAAGTGACGCCACCACACTCGTTCTCGCGCCACGAAATGTCTTTCATTTCCATATTTTCCGCAAACCCGATCGGAGGAGGGAGGCTCGAAAGAAGAGCATAATTATCCGAGGTGGTGCTGATATATCGGGGCTTCTCGCCTCGTCGTCGAATCGCCGAACAAATGGCTCGATGTAAAAATCCCCTAATGCTGGGCTTCAGGGTGTCTGGTGGAAAGCCTCGGGCAAATTGGCAAAACGGGTAATTTCGAGCCCGCCACACCCGATAACTCGTTACTTCCCTGTTGCCGTCGATTAGCCGCGTATATACACCGGGAATAGTTGCTATCGTCAAAGAGGATGGCTTAGTTAGGGAAAGTTGCCGTCAGCGCAACGTGATCAGCTTGTAAAGCTCATAGCGCTACTGAGTACCGAGCACTTCTTAAGCTTATGTCCATGTCAGCTGTTAAGGTCGGGTCTCTCCTGAGTGATTTCTGAGCCGTCTGACCCCTAGCGTTTTACCAAAACGGAAATAACTGCCCTGTATAACCTTAACGCCAGATTTCGTGACGTAGTTAGTAACATTCGAACAGATGTCGCACCCACAAGCTGTTTTATAATATCAACTATTAGCCGTATAAGATTGGATATTTATGTTGATATCAGATTCGAATGAACCATAGAAGAACCAGGGGGCTAGTTATTACACGAATGAACGAAGCGCATATCACCCTCGCCAATCCGCGCGCCTCGTCATTTGTCATCTAAGTGCCGCACGCAACACCACGACCGGAACAGGCAACGAGGTTATATCTAGGAGGATATGTATCCTCCAAAGTTATATAAAGCCAATGCTCCCGTACAAACGCGCGGACTCCGCCGAGGTACTAAGATTCTAATTCCTGTTTTTTTTTCCCCATTTGGCCAAACACTAACTGACTGCGCAATCGCGAATCTTTTTTGGCAAACTCAAGTTTCTTCTCTCTTCAGTTGAGAAGTTGGTAACCAGCCAAACTCTTCCTATAAAATCCGAAATTATATAGATGCGGCTAAAATTTAGCCCGCTGATACTGACGCGCGGGGGGGGGGGGGGGGGGGCATGTCGCTACGTCACGTGACTGGGCACCAAAAATGCGCGGTTAACACCTTTGGCTCGACCGAGAGAAAGAAACGATGCCAATGCTACGTCACTTACAGAATTTTCTCGAAGCGGTTCGTCTATTCTATCGGCCGTTCCAGGGGGCTAGTTATTCTATGGCCAAACGGTCACCATTATGTAACCGCGGCCCACAAAGAGCAACCCAAAGGCGTAGAGGGACGCCGAGGCTGGCAACCCTCAGTACACAACCAGAGTTAGGATTTCCGGGATGGGACGAGGCGGCCGTGTTACCATTCGCGGAACAGAACTGGTGCGAGAATGTGAACTCGGGTCCCCTCACCACGACAAGGCTAGGAATACCCCATCCAAAGCGCGAAATAGGTGGGGGAGGGGGTATTTACGATAATTGCTTTCGTTTCAAGACGCGTCCGTCTATTTGATCTAGAATACGGGAAAAAAATGGTGACTATCATGGCGAGTTTGACGTTTTTCAGCGATTACTCACGTGTCGTTTACATCTCGAAGCCAGCACCCGCGGAGAGAATTTATGCCCAAGTATTATATATGGGAGAGACGGAGTCGAGGCTGTTCGAGTACGATGGTCAAATACACGAAACCATCGTCAACTGGTAAGCGATCCATTAAAAAACAACTCGACGCGCCATTTGAATAGCGACCAGCCAGATTTGGCCAATCTCATTTTGCGATACATTACGGCCAACTCGACTAAAGGTCGGTATTTGGAATAAATAATACGCGATAGGTTAATTACCCGCGAACATTTGGAACGATTACGAATAATAACCGTTAAAGAGGACGAGTAACTCGTTTATTACGAATACCGACCATTAAATATCTCGGCCCGATAATATTCCTAAAAATATACCCACGCTCTCGTCCGTTCATATCCGAGCTAACATTTCCGTATCGTATTCGTTACTTCCCTTTTAGGGCCCTACGATTGTACGAAGGATCACATGGAAATTACTTGGAACCAAAGGAAATTGAAAATAAATTAATGCACGGACTCCATACAAACGTCCAATTGTTCACCATCTACGAAGTGGCCGACCTTTCCGTTCCCTTTCGACTGTTCGGCTACGGAATGGCGGCGGCAATCGCCGTCAAATTCTTCGAAACAATCCTGGCAATTTACAACAAGAACAACCCGCGACCGAAACGAAAACCCCAATTAACCGAACCACCGTTCCATTGAGAGAGCCAAAGGGAAGATTGGGCTCTATAGACTGTAGCATTTATTTTGACTCCCTCCAATGGGGGTAGGCAACCCGCGGTATCACACGAACAAACAGTAGCCCCGCCAGCATTACGCACAAGTACGCATGTGCCTACGTTTAAAAATTTGGGCCTTTTCTTGGGATGGCCTCGAAATTTGGGGAAAAAAGCATAAGGCGCCTCGAAATTTGAGTAAAAAAGCATAATAAGGAGCCTCAAATATTTCTAACAATTTTCAGTTTTTAAAATGTATCATTCGTTTTTATTGAATAACATCGCTTATATTATAGTATTTTACAAGTAATAATTGACAAAAGTTCACCGTCTGAACTTGTTAATAAACCCTCCCATTCAAAGTTCCAAGAGGCTTTGACCTTTTAGGCTACTATAAGTCTTTCTTTATTCATTTCTTTCCATTTCGATTTGAAATTCCGAAATAGCTCACTTTTTCGAGTCTCTCTCAGTCCGCCAGTGAAAATAAGTTTGCTACTTTGTTTATTCAAATTACAAATTTTGGCTTAAAAATAAATCTTGAAAAAGTTGGAGAAAAGTTTTGTCCAATATATTGGACAAAAATTTTCTCCAACTTTTGCAAGATTTATTTTATAGATATATATAGTCTTTAAGACTTCATAATGTCAAGAAGTCTTTGGGAAGTCTTTCATTATGTCAAGAAGTCTTTGGGAAGTCTTTCATTATGTCAAGAAGTCTTTGGGAAGTCGTTCATTATGTCAAGAAGTCTTTGGGAAGTCGTTCATTATGTCAAGAAGTCTTTGGGAAGTCGTTCATTATGTCAAGAAGTCTTTGGGAAGTCGTTCATTATGTCAAGAAGTCTTTGGGAAGTCGTTCATTACGTCAAGAAGTCTTTGGGAAGTCGTTCATTATGTCAAGAAGTCTTTGGGAAGTCGTTCATTATGTCAAGAAGTCTTTGGGAAGTCGTTCATTATGTCAAGAAGTCTTTGGGAAGTCGTTCATTATGTCAAGAAGTCTTTGGGAAGTCGTTCATTATGTCAAGAAGTCTTTGGGAAGTCTTAAAGACTGTAGGGGCGAGTTTGATTTTTACCAACCACTACATTTATTTTGAAGTTTTAAAGTTTTTATTATTTGCTCTGTGTCCGAGAGTGACAGAGTTTAGTTTTGCGACTACAAGTTTTGAATTTTATTACAGGAGTGAAATTTTAGTCTTTTTACAATAATAACAAGTTTTTCGTTTTACCCCCAACGCATCTCCATCCACATTCCCACGTGCTCCATTATGTCCTGCCTTTGCCTCTACTGACCAGAGCCCTACGTTTAGAAGTTTTGATTTTTGGGAACTAGTTTCGAGGCAAAAACAGGTGCGAGCACACAGGCAACAATGGGGATGGAGGATGAGTTGGGAAAATTTCCATGGAATTTTTAACCCTAGTTTTTATTTTTATTCGAAAGTGCCACTCCATTTTTGGCAATAATTTGAAAAAGTATATTTTAGATTTAAAGGGTTAGTTAAATTTTTAAAATACCCTAAAGGATTTTACATTCCCCCCTAAAATACGTAGTATACGTAGTATTTTATACACAAATTTTTATACACTTTACATCAATAGAATATACATTTTTTTTTTATTTTGTTTTTAATCAACTATTTCTAACGGATATAATAATTGTATCGGGCGTCTAATGACGTTGCCGTTAGCCATGCGAACCAAACAGGAACGCACCTTTCCATCTCTACCCTTTTGATTTTCAGTAACTACTCCTATTTTCCAATTTTGTCTAGGTATTTTATCTTCGTGCACTAACACGACCTCATTGTCTTTAAATTGAGTTTCCTGGTTGGTTAGCTTGGTGTGGTGAGCGGATCTTAAGTCCATTAGGTACTCCGATCGCCACCTTTTCCACACACGCTCTAGTAGCGTCTGTCTATATTTTAATCTTTTAGTTAAACTTAGTCTGCTAGCGTTAACTTCGATATTATTTAATTTTTGACTAGGTAAACTATTTAATCTTTTCCCAATGAGGAAGTGGCCAGGTGTTAGAGGGCTAGGTTCGTTTACGTCGTTATAGACGAATGTTAAAGGTCTTGAATTTAATATGGCCTCGGTTTCCGTAAGAATAGTTTCCATCTCTATGTGAGAAAGTACGGCCTTACCGAGGACCTTTTTTAATGTGGATTTGATGATTCGAACCATACGCTCGTATTGGCCACCCCACCATGGGGCTTTGGGCGCTATAAACCGCCACGAAATTCCTTTCTTTCCAAAAAAATTTAAAATATCATTTGTTTTTAGATTTTGCCAAAGTTCTTTAAAGTCTTCATTGGCTCTTATAAAAGTTTTAGCGTTGTCGCTATAGATTATTTTTGGAATTCCGCGCCTGGCTATCATACGTCTAATTGCTAACAAAAAATCTTCAGTAGACAAGGATTGAACTAATTCTAAGTGCAAAGCTCTTGTTACGGAACATACGAATAGGCATATGTAGGATTTGACAGTGGTTTGCTTACCAGATTTTTCTTTTACAAATATAGGACCTGCAAAGTCTATACCAATTGTTTCAAAGGGTTGGCTTTCAATGATTCTAGCTCCTGGGAGCGGGGCTTCTGGCATTTGACCAGGTTTCGAGTTTAGCCTTTTACATTCGTAACAACGCTTTACTACTTGTTTTGCAAGTTGGCGACCAGATATAATCCAATACTTTTCTCTAATGTTTGTTATTGTACTCTGGACGCCAGCGTGCATTATTTCCTTGTGGCTTCTTTCCATCAAGAGAGCGGCTAAGCGTATGTTTTGATTTAAAATTGCGGGATGATTTTCCCGATAGCTTAATTCTGATTCACCTAATCGCCCGCCTACGCAAAGTAGGCCATCTTCGTTGATGAACGGTTTTAATGTTGCTATTTTAGATTTGGTTTCGATAGGCTTATTGTTTTCTAAGTTTTTAATTTCATATGGATAAATTTCTCTTTGACAATGCTTAACCCATAAATTTTCGGCTGAGCTAAGTTCTTGTGATGTTAATTCTCCTATCGTTTTAGTTTCCTTTTTTATATGCCTAAGAAATCTTAGAATCCACGCCGTGATTCGAATTGGTTTGCTAATTTTGCTAAATCGATTTAAGCTTATAATATTTTGAATGAATTTTGGTTCCTGACATTGCACGTGCAATGCAACCTTTCTCCTTTCGCTATCTACAAGTTTTTCTGGAATTTCTAAAGGGGTTTTTGGCCATTGTTGAGAATCGAATTTTAACCATGGGGGTCCCTCAAACCAAATTTTGCAATTTTCAAGGTCTTTAGCTTTTATTCCCCTTGTAGCTAAATCGGCCGGGTTATTTTCCCCTGGGCAATGTCCCCAATTTTCTACTTTTGTTAGTTTTTGTATTTCCTGTACTCTATTTGAAACAAAGGGTTTCCAAGTTTTGTGTGCCCCTTTAATCCAATATAAAGCTACTGTGCTATCTGACCATAAATAAGTTTTAGAAATCTGATCCTTGTATATGTCTTTTGTATAATCAATTAGCCGGGCCCCCAGCAAACACCCCATCAGTTCTAATTTTGGGACTGAGTGATCCTTTAAAGGGGCTACCCTCGATTTTGCCATAACCAGGACTATTTTTGTTTCGCCCGAATTTGTGGTTACCTTTAAATAAATTACGGCCGCGTAAGCTACTTTGCTCGCGTCGCAAAATGCGTGAATTTCTATATTTGCAATATCATTTTGTTCGAGTTTATCTAGATAATATCTATCAAATTTGATTTTTCTAAGAGCGGGCAATTCTCTACACCATTCTTGAAACGGGATTGCTAATCTTTCTTCTAATTCCTCATCCCAAGCTACTTTTTCTTCCCATAATTTTTGGAACATTAGTTTCGCCCTGATTGTGAAAGGTCCAAGAATCCCCATAGGATCAAAGATTTGAGATACCGAACTTAAAACTGCCCTTTTTGTATTTTTCACACTTAGCAAATACTCCACTAATTTCTCGAGATTAAAGGAGAATTTGTCAGTTTCGGGATCCCAACTTAGGCCTAAAACTTTTTGTTTTTCTATATTTTCATTTTTGCAATAAATAGTTTTAGGACTATAATTTTTTCCTTCTTCCCCCCACAATTTTCTAAGCTCCTTGTCGTTTGTGTTCCATTTTCTCAATCGCATTCCTGCTTCGCTCACGATATTATTTACTTTATTTGAGATTTCAAATGCCTCTTTTGCGCTTTTCGCGCCACTTACTACGTCATCAACGTAAATATCTTCATCTATTAATTTCGCGGCTCTAGGTTCTATTTTTTCAAACTTTTGAGCGTGTAATTTTATCGTGATTGCGAGCAGAAACGGACTTGAGCTAATGCCAAACGGCACACGTGTCATTCTAAATACCCTGAAGTTGTTTTGATCTATTTCTCCGTTAATTTCTTGGACCCACAAAAAACGTGTCATATCTTTGTCTTCCCTCGCTAAACCCACCTGTAAAAAGGCCTTTTCTATATCTGCGGTTATAGCGACTTTATGCGTTCTAAATCTAAGCAATAGCATTAATAGGTCTGGGTTTAAGTTTGGGCCTGCTAATAAAACGTCGTTTAATGAGGGGGCGCCTTTTTCATGGGACGACCCGTCTAGAACTACTCTTAGTTTCGTAGTAGAACTAACTTCTCTTTTTACTCCTTGATGTGGCAAATAATAACATTGTTTAGAATTAATTTCGCTATCAGGGACTTGTTCTATGATTCCTAAGTCTAACTGCTCTTGGAGTACCTTACGATAATCTTGGAAATATTTCGGGTCTTTGTCAAATTTTCTAATCAAAGGTTTCATTCGCATTTTAGCGACTGCAAAATTGTTAGGCAAATTTTCCCTATCAGTTTTCCATGGAAATTTGACAACGTACCTTCCTTTTTCGAAACTAAGATTCTTCGAATATCCCTTGATTATATCCTCTTTGGTTTCTATATTTTCAGACTCCCCTTTAATACCTATGGATTCTAGCTCCCATAAGTTTTTCATCATCTCATCCGCCCTTTCTTCCACGCTAATGTGAAACGTGGAATAAGCTTCTATGACTGCGCTTTCAATTTCTACGGGACCCGATATGGCCCACCCCAATTTTGTTTCTAAAGCTACAGTGGCCTTGCCTAATCTTTCTGATTTTCCTGAGGCGAATTCCCAATACGTGTCTCCCCCGATTAAAACTCCAATGTTATTATTTCCATAGTTACTGTCGTCTGCTAGTTGTAAGCCTTTTTGGATAAGATGATTTTCTATCTCTTCGCAACGTGGCTTCACTAAGGCCCTACAGATATAGGGGACTTCAATAGCTTCTATTTCTACAGATTCGTTTGGGTTTTTAATATTTTGTAAAGTTACCCTGACAATTTTGCGACTAACTTCCGGGGCGTCCTTATTTCCGAAGTTAAAGATAGTTAAAAGAGTTTTTCCAATTACGGGTAATTTTAGTTTTTGCGAAATGTCTTCTGTTATGAAGGACATCTGGCTTCCCCCGTCTAAGAGACATCTAAGGGGCTCTATTTTATTTTGATTTTTCGGATTTAACGCTAGAGCCTGAGCAGTTTGAAGCAAAATTGTTTTCTTACAAGCTACGTGTGTGTTTATGGCTACTTGCATGTTTGTGCTTTCAGATTGACCCTGTTCTCTTTCATTATCTAAAGTTTTAACTTGGGTATTTTTCCTTTTATTTACTTCTAGTTGGTCACAAACTACAATATTATGTTTTTGATTGCACTTTCTACAGGTTTTAAACTGGGATCTACAACTATTTTGGTCGTGCCCCATTCTTATACAATTAAAGCACCTATTTTCTGCCCTAATCATATTTCTTTTGTCTTCTACCGCGTGGTAACTACAATTAATGGATGAGTGATTTGTACTCTTACAAAAAATGCAATAAATATTTTTCCCAGGGAAATTACGATAAACTGTCAACGCGGAGGCGGATCCCTGGCCCTTAAATTTTTCTTGTTTTGGGTATTTTTCCCTATTGTTATAGTTTTGGCCTTGACTCGACTTTTCAACTTCCGAGTTTTGAAGTTTTCCTAGCATTTCAGCTACCTCCCTATTTTGTATATCTTTTCTCAAAAAATCTAGTAACCCTTCTACATCCCAATCATCGTTCGCGCCTTTACTTCTGCTATAATCTAGCCTAATATCATTTGGTATGCAACGAAGTAGAGCGGGGCAGAGAAAGGTTCCATTTTCTTTCATATTTACTCCCTGATTTTTTAAACTTCTGATATTTCCGTCACACGAATCTACTAATTTTCTTAATGCTTTTGTATCGCTAGATTTCCTAACTGCCTGAGTATCAATTAATTTATTCATTAAGGAATGTATTATTATGTCCTTTCTACCATATCTATCATTCAACATTTTTACCGCATCATCATACGCTTCTTCAGACGCTATCATATTATTTAAAACACTAGCCGCTTCCCCTTCTAAGAATGAAACCAAATAGGAAAATTTGTCTACCTTAGCCATTCCTTGTCTGTTTTCTACGGCGGCTTGGAAATGACTCCAAAAGGAGGTCCACTTTGTGACGTCACCGTTGAATTTGGTCATCGTTAGTGTTGGAAGCTTGGTGGCTGGTTTGCTGGTCGTTACGGAACTTCCGCTGACGGATCCAGCGATGGATGTTGTTGCTGAGTAGTTTGGTACGAGTTGGTTGAGTTTCCGGTTTATCCTAGCTTTTGTGACGATAATCCGGTCTCGAAATTCGATGGCTCGTGATGTTTCCTTTTCACGTTCGGCAGCTCCGGTAGTTAAGTTTTCCACCCGTTGATCTAGCTCGTTCATCTCGACTTCCTTTGGTTGTAGAATAGCGAGAGCGTCTTCCAGGTCGTCGCTGGTCAGGTTTGCGCTTTTTAGTAGACCGTCCACGTTGTTGCATAATTTTGTAACGGAAGATCTTATAGCCTTTTGGCTACCTTTTAGAGTTTGTAGTTCTTGGTCTTGCGCAGCTACTGCTGCCGCGGCTGCTGCTTGGTCCGCCATTGTTCGTTTTGATTTTTAACGAACGTTTTTGAAGGTCTTGGAGTTGAGCGAAGTATTTACTCGCGCTTATTTTTTACGAAGTTTTTACTCGCGCTGATTTTTCGCGAAGTTTTTACTCGCGCTGATTTTTTCGCGAAGTTTCTACTCGCGCTGATTTTTGGCGAAGTTCCACGCGTTTGATTTTCACGCGTTTGAGTTTCTAAAGACCGAGGTTTTTGCTAGATCTTTTTACGTTAATTTAAATTAATTCCCGAAGGTTTCGGCACCATTTTGTAGGGGCGAGTTTGATTTTTACCAACCACTACATTTATTTTGAAGTTTTAAAGTTTTTATTATTTGCTCTGTGTCCGAGAGTGACAGAGTTTAGTTTTGCGACTACAAGTTTTGAATTTTATTACAGGAGTGAAATTTTAGTCTTTTTACAATAATAACAAGTTTTTCGTTTTACCCCCAACGCATCTCCATCCACATTCCCACGTGCTCCATTATGTCCTGCCTTTGCCTCTACTGACCAGAGCCCTACGTTTAGAAGTTTTGATTTTTGGGAACTAGTTTCGAGGCAAAAACAGGTGCGAGCACACAGGCAACAATGGGGATGGAGGATGAGTTGGGAAAATTTCCATGGAATTTTTAACCCTAGTTTTTATTTTTATTCGAAAGTGCCACTCCATTTTTGGCAATAATTTGAAAAAGTATATTTTAGATTTAAAGGGTTAGTTAAATTTTTAAAATACCCTAAAGGATTTTACAAAGACTTCCCAAGACCTTTGTAGTGTTCTTGAGGACCTCTTCAGATCAGACTTACCTTTTTTGGTAAGGGTCAGCACGTGTTTAGCTACGCTACCCCTAGCTAGCTTGCTTTTTTAGAGCTCATATCAATGCCAGCGCCTTCTATTTTGGCTACACAACGGAAAATCGTCCTAGTCGTTCAACCATCTCTCAAAAAACCATGGCTTAATGTGGCAAACAATTTGCAAATTTTGGCTTAAAAATAAATGGGAAGGGGCCTCTAAATCTGGCTGTGCCTACTTGTGAAAAATCCCTGGCGGGGCTACTGCGAACAAAGGGTGATGAAACATCGACGTCACTGCGCGCGTGCGCTCATCAATGGGGGTCTGACTCAGTGGGTTGACTACCCCCTTTGGAGGGGTCAAAGTAAAAGCAAGACAAGTGTTCGCCTGGCCTCGAGTTGGCGGCGCTCACCGAGCTAGGCTCCGTCAGGGAACACATACAACGGGAAAGTTCAATAGTACAGAAAACTCCCTTCGCGAAACGTAGCAAGGCCACGTGACTAATTTTCGGCGTTAGTTTATAACTGCGCATTATCGGCGGGCAATACGTCATTTCTTTACGTAGTTTCCGCCAGTCTCGCGCCAGAGCAAGGGCAGAGGTACTTCGTCGTCTGTTTTCTCTAAAAGTATCCGCAAAGGCTTAATGTTTTTTTCATTAAAGTAATAATGGTAAATTACAAAAAATGTTGTTATACAAGTTGTAAAAGCAACAGCAAATTTAGTAGCGTGAGAGAAATGAAAGCGTTTTTTTCTTACCATTTCCGAAACCGAAAACTAATTTATTAAAATGCAGAAAATGGATCATCGATTGTGGTAGACTTAATTAAGAAGACCCATTATGTATGTTTGAAATATTTTGTTGACCAGTGGCTAATTGCTCATTAAGTTTAAATTAAAATATGCTTAAACACGCTTCACGTTCACAATTATGGTCGTGCAAGATAATACCCAACCCTTAGTCCAAACAAACAAACTGAATAAATCGAAAACAAGTAGTACCGTACCTAAAAGACTTAAAATACGGACATCAAAGCACCTAGCATCACTTGGATGCGCAATCGTGCATAGGGAGATATTTGGGCGACCGTAATTATAACGTTACACGAACCTTCCAGTTATATGTGTTCCCTCAACTTCCCTGGCTCCGTTTATCTCTAGTCTAGTCAGTCAGACGACAAATCGAAACGAGTATGGCTCGAGAGCTGCCAACTCGAGGCGACAAATAAATACACAATCTCTCTCTTGGTGGGATGGAAAATGAACGCATTCTTGATTGCGATTATCGAGCGTCGCTATTAATATTAATCAAACCCTTAATTAGTTTCTCTACGACATTTGATTTCTTCGTTTATGATTCCTTGTCGAACACGGATTATTTTCATTTCGGTAAAAACAAACGCCTAATTTTTGGCTATCATTCTTCGGGCTAATTAATAGTTTGGTCCAAACATACTTCTCTTACGAATTTTCATTAAGCAATCTTTTCGAAGCAATCATTTGCGTCACGAACTAATTGAAAATCACTTTGGGCAAAATATCCTCAAAAATATCGCCAACATTAAGCCTCGTTTTCAATCGAGATATTTTCGCCAAAGAAACTAGCTTTGCCGCGGAAACAAAGTCGAAGTTTAAATCGAGCTTCGAGTTTAACCATAGCTTTATAGGGCTTGGAAGCTACGGAGAATTCGATATCTAAACGGATTCGACACAAGTTTCTCTCGGAATTAAGCGAAAGCTCGAAAAACGTAGATTGAAATCGGGGTTTTAGATAGTTTTTGTTTCAAAACGCAAAATTTGTTAGCTGACAAAATGGAAATATACGAATCTATCCGAGCTTTAAAATATATCACGCAAAATCGGCCAAATTAAATTCTAAAAACGACGTATATTTTTCAATTTAGCTATATTACTACGACCACACTTAATAAAATTATTCAAAATATATCTAACTGCAATTAAGTCTCATTCTAGAAAATTCGAAGTTACCAATTAGTATCTATCATTGACTAAACGTAAATTTTCAATTATTGAAAATTTAATATTAATCATTTACATTTAAAATATACAGTATATACATATATACACATATACATATATACACATATACATATATACACATATACATATATACACATATACATATATACACATATACACATATACATATATACACATATACATATATACACATATACATATATACACATATACATATATACACATATACATATATACACATATACATATATACACATATACATATATACACATATACATATATACACATATACATATATACACATATACATATATACACATATACACATATACACATATACATATATACATATATACACATATACATATATACACATATACATATATACACATATACATATATACACATATACATATATACACATATACACATATACATATATACACATATACACATATATACACATATATACACATATATACACATATACATATACGTCTTGTTTAGGACAGGTGGCGATTTTGAAAATATTCTCAAATATTAGTACGAAGGCGACTAAACCCGTTTTTTAATTTTTTTATTATCGCGAGTTAGAAGCGAAATGGTTTTACAAAAGGGTTTTTAGCCACACACCCCTTAGGGGTGTAGGCTATTTTAATGTACTTGGCTGTAGTAGTATAGCGCTTGTCTTCTTAACAACTTCCCCTTTCCAACGTATGCAAAAAGGGATACGGTCAATTTAACGTGTGTAATTTATCGTAACTATTTTACCGTGGGCACTTTACCGTTTAAAATTCATCGTACATTCATTATTATCGTTTACCTATTCACCGTAAACCACATTAACGCCATAATTAATCGTAACTTTTTTTACCGTAAATTTATTTACCGTGTTAAGTTTTAACGTACACAATATACCGTAAATATTTTACCGTTATCAACGTTAACCATATATCGTATTTTCATTATTAACGTGTGAAAATGTGTCGTTCACCTCATTATAAAGCTAATAGGGAGTGTCAAATTATTTAAAAGCAAAAAACTTGATTAAAATAAGAGTTTGTTAAATATTCGAAATGCGTAAACATTTATCCAAATGGAGTTTGCTAAGTATTAAAGTAGGTTAGGTTCGGTTGAAAGTCGACCGCGAAAAAATTTAAATCCTAAAGTTGATCGCCCTTGCAAAAATACTGGTGACAGGCGATTCCGGGAATTCTAAATATCCTTTAAAAAAAGTCGTACGCGCGAGAGTGGATCTGATAAGTATTAATTTAGATATTTTTTATCGGTGTGTTCTTAGGTTAGGCTAGGTTAGGTTAGGTTAGGTTAGGTTATCAGTCGAACTAGCTCGTCCCAGTTTGTTACGACCAATGTTTACACGATAAACTGACTGCAATTTTTTTTCGGGATACGGTAAATATGTAACGGGAAGAATGTATCAACGGTAAATTTAGTCACGGTGAACTTTTTACGATATAATATGCTCTACGGTCAATTGTATACTACGGTAAATTGACTACGATAAATTGTCCACGATAAATTTGTTACGACCAATGTTTACACGATAAACTGTCCGTAAAGCATGTAAAAACCCTCGTTGAAGTTACAAAATTTACTTCTTTAAAAATATAAACTTCAGAGCTTAAAAATATAAAATACCTTAATGGATTTGAAGAAGGAGGAAACGACTAAGAGATAACGCATGTAAACCCTCAGTATACAAGCTAGGAAGATTGAAGAGAGAGGAACGGCCACTAGTATAGCACAACCCGTCCGTGAAATGTCTAGATGACGTAGTTTTCCTCAGTCTCTCGCTTCTCTGTGTCCAAAGAAGCTAACTGCGCTTTTTTGGTGCGCACTCACGTGACATACCTACATCATCTCGCGTCAAATTACAGCAGGCTATATCCTAGGCGCCTTAGCTACACCTGAATAATTTCGGATTTCCCTGGAAGAGTGGGCTTGGGGAGTGTTTTAGTCCGCTCTCTCACGGATTGTAATGGTACAAGGTCATCCTTTTATTCGCGGGTGACAAATTTCGTACAACATGAAGTTGGGGACCCTCTTTCAATAACACTCCTTACATTTCTAAGTAAACAATTCTTAGAAATAAAGGAAAGAGTAGGTTTATACGCGCTGCCAAATTAAGGTGAACCACAGATAGTGAACCAGCTGCGGGCGAATGGTCACCAAACGTGATGATCAGCGCGCGTAAACCGAGGCGCTCAATATCCCAATAAAGAAACTATTCGTAAGGATAACGGATAAGGTAAATATTTACGCGGTGCAAACTGTGGTGGAATCGAAACCTTATTGTAAATTGGCACCCCTGCTGAGAAAATCCATAGCTCACTCCTTCTCTAGCAAGGAGTCACGAGTGTTACACGTAGCGTGCGCGAAAAAGGATGCGCATTAGAAAATATGGTATCAGCCAAGGGGGGAAACAAAGGGGGAATTGAAAGCAGAAGCTGACTTTGAAACGACGCAAGTTATAACATGAGGTGACCGTTCCTATCCCCTTTAATCTTCCTAGATACAAGGCGCCGTAACGTCCGCGAGCTTTACTACCTTAACTATAGAAACTGATGCCCGGAAACGGGGGAGCGGCCCACCTCTTTCGTGAAGAAGCTATCGGCGATCGGAAGGGGGGATCCGGTACCCAAAAATAAGTTCAATACTTTACCGGAGAAGCTCGCGGGCGGAAACTAGACCAATTATACTGAGGGTATAAAACCTAACTACCGATTGTAAACGAACATTCTAAGACGACAAACCATCTCCTAGTAATCACGCTAAACTCTGTCCCTCCTTGACACAGAGAAAAGTTAAAAATATATAACTTAGAAAAATAAAGTAAAGGTTCTAAACTAGAAGGAACGTGGTAATTATTTCACTCTCTACTAATCCGGATCTTAGATTTTCAATCTTCCTAAACGTCAAATTAACTTCTACTTCAAACTTAAACTATAAACAATCAAACTAAAATTTATGTGGGTAAAAACAACAAATCCCCCACAACGTATCAATAAAGAAGACGATGCTCGGTAAAAGATACCTCTTCTATTATATCCCCAGTTCCTGATTTCGCAATTATCCACCACTACCTTCGTAATTTGGTTTCTACGACAATGACAGAAGAATTAATTTGTACAAAATGAAAGGCTAAAGGGATTCTGAATGTCACGGAGATGGCCTAAAATTACTATGTTTTTTCGGGATTAACCCCTTAATTGTAGATAGTGCTTTTGTCCTTGGTGGGGGATGCTTTTTTGGAATGAAAACCTTATTTTGCCTTTTGCCGGTGTTCAGACGCATGCCTGAGAGAACAGAAATGTCAGCATCGTTAAAGTCGAAGTTTTACCCAGACACAAATACCTCATAGATAGCGCCTTCAACTGGCTATTTTGAGATAATAATGGCTTAGGATATTACGGAGTGACTCTTATTTGTCGAACCAATTTTGGGATTGAAGAAATCCCGTAGCGAGAAACGCTCACGTTTCTCTTTTACGACAATACGAAACTTTAATTATAAATTAACAAATAATAATAATATTATCCCACAAGCGCATTTCCTTTCGCGCAGTTTTTCATTTGCACAGTTTTTCATTTCCGCAGGTTTCCATTTCCGCAGTTTCCATTTGCGTACTGTTCATTTGCAGGTTATGTAAGGCTACGTTAGGTTAGGTTAGTTAATCACTCGAAGTAGTCTGTCCCTCTTGTTATATTATAAGTTAGGTTAGGTTTATTAATCACACTAACTAGCCTGTCCCTCTTGTGGACAGCTTGAATGTCAAACTGCGCAAATGGAAAACTGCGCGAATGGGAACCGCGCAAATGGAAAACTGCGCGAATGGGAACCGCGCAAATGGAAATGAGTAAATGAGAAACCGCGCAAATGGCTACTGCGCAAATGAAAATGCGCAATTGGGAAACTGCGCAAATGAAAATGCGCAATTGGGAAATTGCGCAAGCGGACGCAAACCGTTTAAATAGGGCCAGTAAAAAAATTAACAAATTAATATATTACACTACAAATAAATTTAAAACTTATCCGGAAAATAGGGTTAGCAGAATTCACGGAGAAATTTCTTCGCGTTGTGGGTCAGCGACCAATTGAAAGTTTCACTTGCCTTGCCTTATCGACTGGCATTTCCTCATTGGTCCGATGACCCTTCAATGGGAAGAAATTCAGCTGATCTCCATAAATCAAACTAACCCTATTTTCCGGGTAAGTTTTAGATTTATTTCTAATTTACTAGTGGAATATTCATATTTAAACGATCGATTAAAAATCTTTTCGTATTAGGTTGCATTCTCCCTTTAAAGGGAGAATGCAACCTAACAACAAGTGTTTTTTTATCGATTCCTTATTGTTTAAATAGGCCTAATCCACTACTGAAAATATTTACAAACAAATATTAAACTAGAAATAAATTTAAAACTTACCCGGCTTAGTGGGATTCATGGAGGTCCTGTTTTCAACGCGTGTAAGGTCTAGCGACCAATCGCGCGCGACGTAAGTCTCGTGGAGATCTCGCGTGAACGACGGGCCTTTGCTCATTGGTCGCTAGACCTTACACGGACGCGATTCAGGATCTCCATGAGTCCCCCTAAGCCAATTTTCAGGGTAAGTTTTAAATTTATTTCTAGTTTAATATTTGTATTGTAAACTTTTTATCGATGGATTAGGTCTATTTAAACGATAAGGAATCGATAAAAAAATCACTTGTAATTAGGTTGCATTCTCCCTTTAAAGTGAGACTGTCATGGATTTTTCATCAACTAAAAGTGGAAATTGAGTAGCATTTGCGGAAAGTGTTAAAAAACGATTAAAAGTAAATATATAGGTAATAGCGAAATTATTAAAATACAACTTCCCCGCAATATACGTCATGGCACTGCAGAATCTACAGTTGATAAGATCGCTTTCGCGTGGTCTTTTTCATAAACGTACTTCACTCAGAAAGTCATCTATCTTTCGTATGAAAATTATCGTTGCAGAAATTAACAAAGTCATATATAAAAAAAGACCTATAAATGTTTGACATTTTCATTTTGAAGTTTCTTTCTTTACGCGTCAACTTACAAAGGTGTAAAATTTTATATCGTATTATAAAACTAATGGTACAATCCATAGGAATTCTAAAAACAAAGGTGACCCATGGAGGTGACCAATCATAAAAAGAAGGCTGCCGTGAACCCTTAAAAATGGACATCTCTTTGGGGTCAAACCCGTAAAGAGAAATAAAAACAACTTTTTAGAGAAATCGCAATTTAAAATTTATGTTAGGTTAGTTTTCGAAAACCAAGCGATTTTTGGGGCTAAAAATATTTCTTTTCGCCAGCGAAATAATAGCTTTTGTTTCGGAAAATAGTAAAGATAGCCAATACCGCGAAAAGCGTAGGGTTACCGATTTTTTTTTTATATTTTGTGAAAATTAGCACATATCTTGATTCGTAGCCGCGTGAGACAATATTACCTCGACAAGTATAGCAACCAATGATTCGTTCCATATCGGATTCGACATCTTGATCAGTGGCGGCGCCAGTGGTAGGCTGAGTAAGCTATAGCCTACGGGTAAATTTCAAAAGGGGCCCCAAAATCCACTCAGTGGCTTAGAAAACAAACGAATGGGGCCAGAAAATCCTCTCAAAAGCGGCCTCTAATTACTGCCGATCATAAACGTTAGCTACGACGAAAATGAAGACCTCTACGTGTGAAAACATCCTTGGTCCTACTCATCAATATTCTGTTGCTTTTTATCACAATTGGATATTAGGATAGAAGAAATTTCAGATTTAAATAAAAGTTTCCCCATTTGGTAATATTGTATCTTCGGATTAACTTTAAAGTAGACAAAGAACAACAGCAACTCCCCATAAGAGTCTGGGTCCACGTAATGTTAAAAATTTTCGCCTCTTTTATGATAAATTCGTATTATATTATTAAAATAGGGTAGTTGGGGGATAATTTAAAGCTAAAATTCGAGCTCACAACTGTAAATTTTGGGAATTACAACGAATGGAAGGTTTCTTCCATAATGTAAAGAATAGGAAGAATCTATGACTTCCGTGCCGGATATGAAAGCCTTCCCCCACACGAAAATCTTGAACGGTTATTATTTTAGATTCATAATTATGTTAGGAAAATATTAGGAAAGAACTATTTTGTAACTGCCACGGGTATAGTGCTGGCGGCAAAATGAAATTCGTATATTTTTGCCTCGAAATCCTCGAAAACGCCTGTAGAAGTGTTCCACTTGTCAAGCATTCATGCAGTAGGCTTTTGCTAGCTTTACAGGGGCCGTGCAAAGACTATATAGCTTACTTGAATAGTCTTTGGTGTATAAGAAACTCGAAAAATAAATAGAGAAATCATACCAATTAGAAGATACTGGAGTAGTATCTTTAATTTTTATTTCATATTAAACAAAACACACTTGTATAAAACGGACAAATTATTCATTTAACGCTAAGGTTTTCTACGTTTAACGTATGTCTGGTAGTTCAAGCTCAGTGGCATCTTCACACACTACACGCAATTTTGACTGGTACCAACTGCCTCGATCTTCATGGCGACGATAACCAAGATACCAGATTACGCTGCTAACGTGAACACAAGTACCTATCGTCAAACTACCACCTTTGCAATTGCAATACCAGCCTTTAATGGCATTTGCACCTGTCCCGTTCGGTACATAACGAATTAGAGCTTGGTGAACAGCTGAGGTGGAAAATTGACCAGGCACGCGTATACGAATTAAGTCATGTTCAACTTTGGACACTTCGACGCTGAAAGAGCCGGATTTCTCTATAGTCAACGCCACATAAGATTCAGCGCGTTTCGTTTTAAAGTCGCTCATTACCACCTCACGTACATCACTTTCACGAAGTACAGGGAAGTCTTGAAATTCACTATCCTCAATTCGTTGCCATTTAGACGGTTTGCGAAGCAGATTATCGCGCTCAACTACTTCCTTAAGAGGATTTTCTTTCGTAGAGACTGCCAGCATTTTTTCGACGGAGTCTTCCCAGGAACCTTTAAGATGTAACTCCGGGTGGTAGGCGTTCAACAGCGCAGCAGCAATTTGAAGAAGTTCCGGAACTAATGGTAACATATGCACAGGTATACGGTTTTGAAAAAAACGATACACCGTCTGCAAATGCCCATTCCTAACTTCAACCGGCCACCTGAGGTACGTTACTTGTCGGGAACGATTAACTTCTTGCGTGTTTACTTGCTTCTCGCCTTTAGACAAGAACGAAGGCATTTGTAAATCCACACCCAGTTCAGTCAGTACGCTGTTGGAGTCTCGAAAACCGCGGTCTGCCAGTACAACGTCACCAACTTGAAAGAAAGACTGGAGTTCTTCTCTCTTTTTGATAGAATGGTTTAAAATGCGCGCGTCGTTATTGCGGCCATTAGCAAAGTAGGGTCCGATTATATCTCTTATGTAACCCGTAGTTGTTACCATTAACATTGGCTTGAGGATATGCTGGCCTTTGTGCACACAGAAGGATTTGTGAAGAACGGTATAGTCCTTGGATCTTCCAACCTTGATATAGGTGCCATCTACAATGGTAATAAGACAATTAGGCTTGTTGTTAGCAAAGAGTTTTACTGCTGCTCCAGATTGATGGTTTGTTATCAGTTTGTCACGTGATAAGTGTTGCAGGCCAAAATGATGTGGCACGAAATGCTCCGATAAAGCCATAATAACCGTTTTTACCGTGTTTGATACCGATCTTTCAGTCTCTACGAAAGAAAATCCTCTTAAGGAAGTAGTTGAGCGCGATAATCTGCTTCGCAAACCGTCTAAATGGCAACGAATTGAGGATAGTGAATTTCAAGACTTCCCTGTACTTCGTGAAAGTGATGTACGTGAGGTGTTAATGAGCGACTTTAAAACGAAACGCGCTGAATCTTATGTGGCGTTGACTATAGAGAAATCCGGCTCTTTCAGCGTCGAAGTGTCCAAAGTTGAACATGACTTAATTCGTATACGCGTGCCTGGTCAATTTTCCACCTCAGCTGTTCACCAAGCTCTAATTCGTTATGTACCGAACGGGACAGGTGCAAATGCCATTAAAGGCTGGTATTGCAATTGCAAAGGTGGTAGTTTGACGATAGGTACTTGTGTTCACGTTAGCAGCGTAATCTGGTATCTTGGTTATCGTCGCCATGAAGATCGAGGCAGTTGGTACCAGTCAAAATTGCGTGTAGTGTGTGAAGATGCCACTGAGCTTGAACTACCAGACATACGTTAAACGTAGAAAACCTTAGCGTTAAATGAATAATTTGTCCGTTTTATACAAGTGTGTTTTGTTTAATATGAAATAAAAATTAAAGATACTACTCCAGTATCTTCTAATTGGTATGATTTCTCTATTTATTTTTCGAGTTTCTTATACACCAAAGACTATTCAAGTAAGCTATATAGTCTTTGCACGGCCCCTGTAAAGCTAGCAAAAGCCTACTGCATGAATGCTTGACAAGTGGAACACTTCTACAGGCGTTTTCGAGGATTTCGAGGCATAGTAGACCAAAAATATACGAATTTCATTTTGCCGCCAGCACTATACCCGTGGCAGTTACAAAATAATTCTTTCCTAATATTTTCCTAACATAATTATGAATCTAAAATAATAACCGTTCAAGATTTTCGTGTGGGGGAAGGCTTTCATATCCGGCACGGAAGTCATAGATTCTTCCTATTCTTTACATTATGGAAGAAACCTTCCATTCGTTGTAATTCCCAAAATTTACAGTTGTGAGCTCGAATTTTAGCTTTAAATTATCCCCCAACTACCCTATTTTAATAATATAATACGAATTTATCATAAAAGAGACGAAAATTTTTAACATTACGTGGACCCAGACTCTTATGGGGAGTTGCTGTTGTTCTTTACGCAAAGTACAAGGAACATCACAAATTCCTTCAAATTACACTCAATTCTCAACCGTGGGTATTAGATTATTCAATCTCAATATCGTAGATAACCACGTTTAACTAATATCCCCCCAAAAAAATAAAATGAAATAGAAAAGAAAAAAACATTTTAAAAAAACTTACCAGTTTGAAGGTCTGCGATGAATGCTGTTAAGTTTATAGTATCCAAAAAAATGCGTTGGTCAGTCTACGGTTCACATTTGACGCGATTCGGAACAAAAAACACGCGCTGAACGCGAAAAGTTCACAAACGCGATTTAACACACACTCTTTGGCTCGCTCTTTGGGCATTGGAAAGGTACTAGAGATCGTAGGTAACCTTTGTTCTACTCTCAGATCAGTGTAGAGGTTGAACATTTTTATGCGAATGGTTTTTCAGATGAGTTTGATCTCGATCCATCGATGTCGGCCACTAGCATTCTCACTCACGTTGATGTTGGATGACTCAGCATTATTTCATCTTCCGTTCACCTAAAAAAATATTTAAAATAATTAATGTTTTTGAAAACTATTTGACTGTTGTGAATACGTGGCGCCCTTTAATGAGAGATTTGGTAACACTGGTTAGAAGAAGGAAATAAAACAGTTCTCTTTCTTAGATTATGCTAAATTGTCTTCCCTACCCCAACTCAGAAATATCTCCAAACGCCACCCCTATATATGTAAAAATTTCCATTTTTAAGGGTGAATCTACTATTAGAACTTTCAATAGGCCGAATTTGTACGTCTTTTTTGCCCTTTAAACCCAATTAAAATTAATTTATTCATAATTTTTGATGTTAATACCTCCGGCAGAAGCAGCGAAATCTTTAAATTTTTACCATTGCCCTTTAAACCCAATTAAACAAAATATTTTCATAATTTTTTATGTTAATAGCTGGGGCAGCCTCACTTGATTCAGTCAGATCTCTACATTTTTACCATTGCCCTTTAAACCCAATTAAAATAAATTTTTTCACAATTTTTGATGTTAATAGCTGCGGCAGCCGCACTTGATTCATTCAAATTTCTACATTTTTACCAGTGCCCTTTAAACCCAATTAAAATTAATTTTTTCATAAATTTTGATGTTAATACCTCCGTCAACCGCAGCGAAATCTTTATATTTTCCCCATTGTCCTTTAAACCAAATTTAAATTAATTTTTTCATCAATTTTGATGTTAATACCTCCGACAGCCGCAGCGAAATCTTCATATTTTTCCCATTACCCTTTAAACTAAATTTAAATTAATTTTTTCATGATTTTGGATGTTAATACCTTCCTTATTGCCGTACGGAATGGCAAGTCGTTCGGAATTTCACTCATTTTAAAAAGGAGAGTACTTTTAAGGAGGAGAAATTGAAACTTAATGTTATACTATGGGATTTAGATTTTTTGTAAGAGACTTACCTTTCAGATTTATTTTCTAATGCTTCCAGATATTTTTCGGGCTTTATTTTAACACTAATTTCATAATTTTACACCGATTAGCATGGCCACAGTCTATTTATAAAAATGGCAAAAATATGAAGGAGGAGAAATTAAGTCATTAGCGTAGCCTCCAAACCAAGCGCGCTCCTGAGCGTGAATTTAAAAAGCTAAAGAAAACCTAAGCCTAATTTGTCAAATATATAAGGCTTAGGTTTTTGCCCACTCAAATTCTCCGCTTTAATTTTTCGTACGTTTTCATAAATAGATTGTGGGCCAACTAATTGGTGTAAAGTTATGAAATTAGTCTTAAAATAAAGCTCGAATCTTAATTCATACCACACGGAAAATCCAAGATTTAAAAATATCTGGAAGTATTAGAAAATAAATCTGAAAGGTAAGCCACTTTCAAAAAACCAAATCCCATAGAATAACATTACGAATTTGGCCATGAGCGAAACTAGCTAAGTACCAAAAATAGGGGTCAACTTCAGAATTAATTTTAAAACACTTAGACTTAATATTTTTAAATAAAACTCGAAAAGTTCAACATTCGAACCTTGGTCTATCATTGAAAAGTGATTTTAACTGTAACAAATAATTACTCTTTTAGTTTTGCCCGTAACTGGACTTGTCACAGCAGAAATATATATAAATATATATATATATATAAATAAATATATGACACAGCAGAAATATATATCTGGTATTGTGCTCTTATTTATCAAGTTAAGTTAACAGTTAATGCGGATATAAGTTTAATGATGTGAAGAGTAAATAGTGTTTATTTACGTTTAATTTTATTTTTCAACAAGAAGTTTTAGTGTCTCTCAAACGTTAGACTGTAAAAAGCCAAATACGTAAATGTCTTTCTCAAACAGCACACTCGACAAATGTTTTTGGGAGTATTTAAAATGATTAGATTAACAAATACTCATATACTGAGGATATATAACTAGGTCAAGATGGTGGTCAGACGCTCTCCCTTCGCTCCGCGCAAATCGTATTCTTTAACTAGTCCCCGGTCTCCTAAAGTTACTACAATTTCACAATCTGAGACTTTAACTACGGCTAATTCTACTCACGTTCTAAATGATCTTCCTACTCAAGGATCTACTCTAGCAATACATTTGTGTTCGAACAATGCTAAGCCTTGCACCCCTTCACTATGTGATTTACCGGCCGTGTGTGATTCTCACCCTAGTATTAAGGAGCCATCACCTATCGATGCCCCCCCTCTGTGATATTAACTAGTGATTTTAATCCTTCCGCCTCAAAAGGTGATTTATTAAACTGTACTACTAGTCAACCCATAACCTCAAATGAACTACACAACACTAAAAGTCATGCTCGGCGCCGACCTACCACTATTTCAACATAGGGCTCTTCAAAACCCAGGTCTACCTCTCACTCTTCACTACCATCCAACCTCAAGACAATGAAACAAAAGCCTTCTAAAAAGACTACCACATTATGCCCAACCTGTTCTTTAACAGTCGAGGCGTGCCACAAAGCCTTCCAATGTGAGATTTGTCTATCTTGGTGTCACATAGCCTGCGTTGGCATCTCGGAGGAACTCTTTAGTCACCACAACGACCACCCATGTGATAATTTGGTCTTCTTTTGCCCCTCTTGTATCGTACTCGGTCCTTCACTTATGAAGTCAATCTCAGACCTTTCGCGAGAATTCGCTTCAATTAAACTTCAGGTTAACTCTCTCTCTACCTCGCTACAAACTTCCTCCCTTATCACACCTCAAGTGCCTTCCATTCAGGTGCCTAGCCTGTCGGATCTTTCTGACCTCAAAGAGAGTTTTACTAAGCTCCGTGATGAGCTTCGATGTCCTACAGAAACATTTACCGCAACTACTAATGTCATTGATAATTCCTGTGAATTGCAGGATCTTTCTAAGCGCCTACTTGCCCAAGAGAATGAACTCCTGTCTCTGAAGGAAACACTCTCTAGCCCGCTTTTCCCTAGTTTGTCGACCATCAATGAATTTAAAGACTTTTCTGATGAACTGCGTGATATCCGAGCGTTTAACAAGATCCTGACTGAACAGATTTGATGAACTTTTACACATCAAATCCACGCTCTCTAATACAGATACATTTCATGATACTCTCCCTCGCTCAGCCCAATCGTCTGCCAGCCAAACTGGTCCCTGCCCCCCCCCCCTCATACCCCTGAAAGGCATTCTTATTATCCCTTTAATGACGACCACAACCTTCCTATTGAAGATCTCGAAATATCTACTCGAAAACGCAATGCACTAATATTTAATGTTCCTGATAACAACAACTACCACCAAGATACCAATTTTACTTATGGTATCCTTCAAGATTTGGATTTTAGCTACTCTCAATGTCAAAACATTACCATTGGGAGGCTTGGTACATTTCGTGAAGGTTTTAATCGCCCTCTTCGGCTCCAATTTCAGTCGGTTAGTCATCGCCAATACTTTGTACAAGGAATTAACTACTGGCGTAAACAAAGTGAATTTGACTACCCAGTTGCGCCTGACCGGACTGCTCAACAACGTGAAACTCATAGACTTTTGGTAGCGGAAGTAAGAAGGCGCTGGGAGCTTGGTGAAACTGGACTAGCTATCCGCCAAGGTAGAATTGTTCCTCTCTACTCAGAGCCTCGACACTTCTCTTCCCAGCTCTCCCACTTCACATCAAATACCCTCAACGCTACACCTACCAATTCCCAAAATTATTCACACTTACCTCCTCATCTCCCGTCTGCCTTCAACAACTCAAAAAACTAGAAGTTCCCATATCCCCAACTGAACCCGCCACTGAACTAATAATTATATCCTTCAATGCCCAGAGTCTTTATGGCAAACGCGATGAATTTGCCCTCCTCTCTTCTACGTGGTCTGCGGATTGTATATGTGTAACAGAATCTTGGGCATCTCCTTTACAAGATGATGCAGTTTTTAACCTACCTGGCTATGATCTTATACGTCAGGATCGTCCCAACCGTATTGGAGGTGGTGTTCTAATTTATTTACGTAAAGAATTTATCTCCCATAATCTTAAACTTGTCACTCACTCCATTGAATCTCTATGGATTGAGTTCAAACCACCACAATCTTCAACCTGGATCACTCTCGGTTGTGTATATCTCCCGCCAAATTCCTCCTCAGATATAACCAAGTCACTCTTTAATGATATTCGTACCGTCTCCCATCACAGTTCGGAGTTAATTATTACGGGTGACTTTAATCTACCAGGCATTTGTTGGGATTCTTTATCCCCCTGCCCTGGGTCATCGGCAGCCCACAGTGAATTCCTGAATTTAATTACTTCCTCAGCTCTCCGACAACACGTTACCTTCCCGACTCGATTTAGCCAGTCCCGTGCGGTGGGTGGCAAAACTCTAGATCTCCTGATAACCAATGCCACGATTCAGCCTATACTTAAGGCTCTACCTCCTTTGGGTCGAAGTGACCATATTATTATACAAGCGAAATATCCTCTTCCTGGGAAATCATCTATTGCTAAACACTTTACACTTGACTATGACTACGCTCGTGGCGACTACACTAAACTCAATGAATTCCTCGCACAAACTGACTGGTCACCTCTGACCCATCTCCCAATCGAGGAAGCGTGGACTTACTTCAAATCGAAATTATTTGCGAATGTCTCCTTGACTGTTCCCCTCTATGACCCATCTGCTCACCACTCCTCGCGACCATGGGTCCCGCTCACGACCAAACGCGCAATCCGAAAGAAGGAACGACTTTGGAAAAAGCTCACAAATGCTCAAACTCATGGCAATCTATCAGCCTATTCTAAACTACTCACCCAATATAAGGCCCAAGTGAAATCGGTAAAACGGCTCCTTTCCCTTGCCAAAGCAGCACACCACAAGCGTAAACTAAAATCTGTCAAAACCAACCCTCAAGCTTTCTACCGTTTTATACGTAAACAAATTCGTTCTCTCCCTACTCGGTTAAATATCAAGCTTGCTAATGGTACCAAAACTGACTGTGATATTGACATTGCCAACTATGTAAATGAGATCCTTGTTAAGAATTTTAATTTGTCTCCACCTAACTTGACCAACTTGCCGTCAAGTTGTGCAGCTCCTATGCCAGACTATTTTCCATGCCCCCCAGAAGTTCGAATGATCCTTAAAAAGCTTGACCCAAAAAGTGCCTCTGGTCCAGACAATATTCCAAATCGTCTTCTTAAAAACTGTGCCTCTTCCCTTGCTCAGCCCCTCCATTCCCTTTTTACTACTTCCCTCTTAGAAGGGGATATCCCCAATGATTGGCGCGTGGCCCATGTTACCCCGATTTACAAGGGTAAGGGATGTAAGAGTGATGCATCTAATTACCGTCCCATTAGCTTGACATCGGCTGTCTGCAAAGTTATAGAGAAGTGTCTTAGGATGGCACTACTGCCTCATCTCACCCCCCTCCTCAGCAAATTCCAACATGGATTTCTAAACAATAGATCGGTTGAGTCCAATATGCTAACCGCCCTCTTTGACTGGTTGGAGGCGTATGATAGGGGAGACCGCGTTGACGTTATTTACCTTGATATAGCTAAGGCATTTGACTCAGTCCCTCACCAGCGACTATTGGCTAAACTCCAGAGCTATGGCATCTCAAACAATCTATTTCATTGGATCAAATCCTATCTACAAAATAGGTCCCAATCCGTTCGCATAGGCTCTGCCCTGAGTGGCTTTCTACCAGTTATTAGTGGAGTTCCCCAGGGCAGTGTCCTTGGTCCATTACTTTTTCCCATATATATAAACGACCTTCCGACAGTTATTACCTCCTTATTATGTTTTATTTTCCACCTAGCGAATTATTTAAGTAACTAATTCATTTAAACACCAATTTCGATTCCAAATATCTTTATTCATTTCTTTGACTATGTCGTCCTTCTTTCGAGTTCCTTTTAGGAGTGGCAGAAAACAAACGCTTTCTCCTTTACATTTTCACTCTAACATGCTAACCATTATAATCACCCGAACATCGGCTTCGGCTTCAACAAAGCCCCCATCTTGCTCTCCGATCTTCGCTATCACCGCGTTCTTTCGCTCCATGGGGGTTAAAGTTCGTAAATGCAGCTGAAGATACTATATGGCTATATAGCCTTCCACACAAGCCCCAAGGCCAACATATATATAACATTATTCGTCCCATACATACATAAGTAAACAACCCTATAAGTATAATGACCAGAACTGTACACCCACAAGTCACATCTCCTTATAAGTATGAATCACCAGAAATGACATTCCCCCGCCATGAGCATTGCTCATAACAACACACTTAACCAATTTAATAACAACATAAATTCATACTGCAGAATTTCATGACTCGACTCAAGTTAACATTGCTATTAGTAAACACTTCACAGTTAATCTCAACATTTAATCATTTTTAACAATACTAATCACTTAATAGTTTCATGCGTTTAGATCCGTTAATATCGGATTTACACATTAAATTTTCTTATCTTTTCCACTCAACACATAGATTCTCGTTCTATAATGAACATCTCTTCACGCGCAGCTAATTTGAACTACAAAAAACCCATCATTATGGGAAAAGTAGTTCAGGGAAAACCCACTACTTGGGCAAAAACCTTTTTCGTATATTACTCCGATTCATAACAATTTTACAGTCAAAGTCACCGAATCACTCTTTTTGTTCACAATTAGTAAATTCCACAATGGATAATATATTTCAACATTTATTTCTTTTTTCTAACAGTTACTTTATACAATAATTAATATTTTAATTTCATATGTATATTTATCATAAATCCCTCATCATGATTAGTCTCTCCATCACGATTAATCTCTCATCACGACGATTAATCTCTCATCACGACGATTAATCTCTCATCACGACGATTAATCTCTCATCACGACGATTAATCTCTCACCACGACGATTAATCTCTCATCACGACGATTCTCTCATCACGACGACCAATCTCTCATCACGACGATTAATCTCTCATCACGACGATTAATCTCTCATCACGACGATCAATCTCTCATCACGACGATCAATCTCTCATCACGACGATCAATCTCTCATCACGACGATCAATCTCTCATCACGACGATTAATCTCTCATCACGACGATTATCTCTCATCGTGACGATTATCTCTCATCGTGACAATTATCTCTCATCGTGACAATTATCTCTCATCGTGACAATTATCTCTCATCGTGACAATCATCTCTCATCGTGACCATTCTTTCATCATGAACATTTTCTCTCATCATGAACATTTTCTCTCATCATGAACATTTTCTCTCATCATGAACATTTTCTCTCATCATGAACATTTTCTCTCATCATGAACATTTTCTCTCATCATGAACATTTTCTCTCATCATGAACATTTTCTCTCATCATGAACATTTTCTCTCATCATGAACATTTTCTCTCATCATGAACATTTTCTCTCATCATGAACATTTTTTCTCTCATCATGAACGTTTTCTCTCATCGTGATCATTTTCTCTCATGATCATTTTCTCTCATCATGATCATTTTCTCTCATCATGATCATTTTCTCTCATGATGATCATTTTCTCTCATCATGATCATTTTCTCTCATGATCATTTTCTCTCATCATGATCATTTTCCTTCATGATCATTTTCCCTCATGATCATTATCTCATCATTATTAATCGCTTATCCTTGATTTCAGATAGAATGCATTTCTTTTGTTTCCTTAGTAACGCGTTAGTTCCTCTAGTAACGCGTTAGTTCCTCTAGTAACGCGTTAGTTCCTCTAGTAACGCGTTAGTTCCTCTAGTAACGGGTTAGTTCCTCTAGTAACGCGTTAGTTCCTCTAGTAACGCGTTAGTTCCTCTAGTAACGCGTTAGTTACTTATTGTGCTATGACATTATTTAAAATCAAAAGGAAAACATCAAACCCATTATAGCCATCCAACACGAACGGAGACTATATTCATTCAATTTCGTAAACTTTAGCCGCTTGCCTCTCTGTCCGGGCGGCGTCCAATCTCGACCTTTCTTAGGCGTCTGTTCTCTTCCTCTTTCGTCAATCGCCGCCATACTGAAAAAGGCGTCTTTTTTCCGAAAACGTTATCTGGATTTCAACTTACAATATTTTGATTTCTTCACTCTAATTCCACATTCTTAATCCATCCAAAGGCTCCTGGCTGATACGTTCAACTCCCGGGTTTCGGCACCATTTTATTTTCCACCAAGCGAATTATTTAAGTAACTAATTCATTTAAACACCAATTTCGATTCCAAATATCTTTATTCATTTCTTTGACTATGTCGTCCTTCTTTCGAGTTCCTTTTAGGAGTGGCAGAAAACAAACGCTTTCTCCTTTACATTTTCACTCTAACATGCTAACCATTATAATCACCCGAACATCGGCTTCGGCTTCAACAAAGCCCCCATCTTGCTCTCCGATCTTCGCTATCACCGCGTTCTTTCGCTCCATGGGGGTTAAAGTTCGTAAATGCAGCTGAAGATACTATATGGCTATATAGCCTTCCACACAAGCCCCAAGGCCAACATATATATAACATTATTCGTCCCATACATACATAAGTAAACAACCCTATAAGTATAATGACCAGAACTGTACACCCACAAGTCACATCTCCTTATAAGTATGAATCACCAGAAATGACATTATGTCTATACGCGGATGACCTTAAAATATATAGAGTTGTTAGCTCCTATGACAATGTCCTCTCCCTCCAGATGGACCTACAAAATCTAGAAACCTGGTGTACCTGTAATGGGCTAGCATTTAATAGCCATAAATCAATGGTTTTAACCATTCAACACTCCCCGTCTCCACTCACCTCCCCCTCCCCTTACTTTATTTGTGGTCATAACATTCGAAGAGCCAATGAGTGCCGGGACCTGGGTATTCAGGTTACCCATAACCTAAAATTCCATTCTCACATTTTAAAAACCTGTGGTCGAGCCAATGGGCTATTAGCCACAATCAAAGCCAATTTTCCAGGAATTTCCTCCGCCCTCCTCACTCGCCTCTTCCAGTGCTATGTTCGCCCCCTTCTTGAATTTGGAAGTCAAATCTGGAGTCCTTATATGGTCAAGGATCTGAAGCTTTTGGACGATGTCCAGGGCCGCGCATCTCGTATCCCCTTCCATCTTCGCTCTAAGCCCCGTAAAGTGAGATTGTCTTCCCTGGGTTGGGCCCCCCTTTCCCAACGACGTACTTTCCTCGACCTAGTTAGTCTCTTCAAACTATTGCTCCAGCCGAAGCAGGCTTATTTCGCACCAGCCCCTCCCTCTACTATCACTCGAGGACATCACCGGAAACTTTTCCATAAGTTATCCCACAAGGACCCTATGAAACACTCCTTTTTCAGAAGAACGATACCAGTTTGGAATTCCCTCCCCTCTGATATAATTTCTCTTCGATCTATTAGCCAATTTAAATCTAAACTTCGTGGGCATCTGCAAATTTAGTCTATATCAGGAGCTGCATGACTTGTACTACCATCAGTTTTTAATTGTCGCCACCACCCAGTTTATTTGTCGATACAACCCTGAGTTTAAATATGTTTTTTCATCTTTTTTGTAATTTGGAGCTGTAAGGCTTTACAAGCCCTAGCTCGTCTTTTTAAAGGAGAAAAAAAAAAAAAAAAAAAAAATTGATTTTAATGTTATTTCTATGGGAAAATGGAGCGTTTTGATTGGCTAAAGACTGAATTTTTTTATGA
The DNA here is from genome assembly GCA_963920705.1 of Odiellus spinosus. Classification (NCBI taxonomy): domain Eukaryota; kingdom Metazoa; phylum Arthropoda; class Arachnida; order Opiliones; family Phalangiidae; genus Odiellus; species Odiellus spinosus. Next base: position 4,399,748 of record OY987234.1, read on the forward strand.
AATTGAAATTGCATAACAGATGATGATCAGTCCATAACGTTGAACCCTGTAATAAAGTAGTTTTAAGCCTTGTCCTGTATACTAAGATACATTAAATACATTATGTTTAAAGAATTCAATACCAATAAAATACGAATTCACAGAGACGTAATTTCGAAGTTCAATGGCTTACTGCTAGGCCTTGGTATAGTAAAACAAACCACCTGCCAGTATCTTTCTCACATACTCTTAAAATGTTTTAGGGATTATTTATAAGGGCTGGTCAACAAATACTCAAAATTACCTTTTAACCGACTTGAAAAATGAATTACTATCACTATTGTACACCCAATCCTAAACAAGACAGTGATTGCCGGGTCTCTAGAACTGCTGGCTACGTCCGCTGGACACGCGACGATACTTATAACTACGATTGATTTCAGAGTCTCTCTTCAAAATGTTTCATTTACAATTCAATTCAATGCGACATCCCATAGGACCGTTGCAGCCTGCGATATGGAAACGCATCAAAAATCGATTCCGTCGCTTTCAACTTCCATTTTCTACCATTCTCTCTACCATAAATTTACGAGCCCGCCGATTTGTTCGGTGAATAGAACTACATTTGCCATCTAGCGACATAGGTTTAATAACAAAATACGATAAAGATTATACTTATATTTATCTCATAAAAAATACATTATATTTGTAAAATTACAAATTAATATTCTTGGTTATGAAATCATTATATTACAATATTAAAGTATATTAGAACTCAATAGATGTCGCAAATAAAAAAATTCACCAACTTCGGTCGTTACCATGGTAACGATTTGTTTTGCATTCTGCTCCAAGAAAACTTATAACTGAACCTACTCTAATGTAAGCATTTCCTTTTTCGTTGCCCGTATGTAGCTTTTGAATTAACATTTAAGCAACCTTAATTTCCTTGATTTACAGTTTTTTTAGACATTTTATAAAGTACAGCCTATTAATAGTAAACTTTCGGTCTAAGAGTATCAACCGATTTGTAAAACAACATTATGTTAGACTATCGATGTCCAAAGTGTGACGAGGTCTTTGTCACTTTTAAAATACTTTGCCATCACGCCGAAAGATGTCACGCGATCGGTTACCTCCTTCGAGAAAAAATTGAAAAACAATCTTCTTTTAATACCGCCATTAGTTTTCTTTCTCAAAACAAGGTTAGTAAAGATACACGAGTTAAGTAGATCCCTGCCAAGCCACGTGACTGTTTGGAGTCCAGGCTTGATTTCCAGAGCGCCGCTATTTTAAAGGGAGACTGAAGTAAAAAAACGAAAGCCCTATTTTGTTGATAAAACAATAATACAGTAATAAAAAAGTCCCTTTCTCTGCAGTCAAATATTTTGTACTCAGCGTTTTACACCCCCCACCCGACTTATTTAAATCATTCAAGATCTTGTTCCATACAGACATTTTGCGGTGCCTTAAAATGAAGGTCGCCAAATTAAACATTGTTTGGTAACCCTGCACTAGGGAAGTGTTTTTCGACGAGGTACTATTCATACCGTTAGGGTTAAAAATACTACATAGTTTCGGCAGCTATATAGTTTGTGTTGTGGGAATGAAAACACGAGATTTGATTGGCTAGTATATATCCCCTTATCTCCCAGCAGGACTCAAAATGGGGTTCGACCCAACGTTCTAGATTTAAAAGAACTTATTTAATTACCGTTTTTTCGCATTTTAACTATTTTAGATACTTTCTTTTGTACTAAATAACAAATTTTATGGTCTAAGAAATATAATAATTACTACACGCGATTTCCTTCAGTCTCCCTTACATTTATTCTGAAAACTATCACACATCATACTTCTCTCGGCGCAATCTATTGAGTTTTCAGTAGAAATTAAAATAGCCGCGCTCTGGAAATTAAGCCCGGATTCAAAATAGAGTCACGTGGCTTGACAGAATCTGCTTACTAATCTTGTCCCAACACGGTTGACAGTCACCCTCTGGTGGATTAGTTTCGGAAGATAATGAAAAAGATCCAGCTACCTGGTCTCCTAGCCCTAGTACGAAACTAATATCAGAAATACGGGATTCGTTCAAGAGAATAGGTCAATTAACCAATAAGGTACGATTTGATGGTATTCAATCGGTACAAAACTATAATAGCCTACCGCCAAAAAATCCGGAATGGTTCGCGTCATCCGAAGAAAATGTCGAACTTGAACAGTCTTCCAAGAATTATCACGATGGTACTCGTACATTATCCGAACAGAAGCAGTTAATTAGACCCGAAATAATATCAAATATCAAAGCGATTGAGTTAGTTTTCTTTTATTTGAACTCTATTACCCTCTGGAAATTAAGATCGGTTTGCAAGTTATGGAGGGACATCGTTCAAAAGCCAAAATACTGGAACAAATTAAGATTGATCAACTGTTTAATTGTGCCCAAGGTATGTACCAAATGTTAAATAGCGCATATTAGAGTGCAACCTAACAACAAGTGATTTTTTAATCTATTCTTTATCGTTTAAATAGGCCTAATCCACCAGTAAAAAAACCACAACGTAATATTAAACAAGAAAAAAATTTAAACCCGGAAAATAGGTTTAGCTGGATTCGTGGAGATCCTTAATTTATTCGCATTGATGGGTCAGCGACCAATCGAATCAATTGGAAGTTTCAGGGAAATTTTGTCTTAACGACGGGCCTTTGCTCATTGATTACTGACCCTTATATGCAAGGAAATTCTGTATCTTCATGAATCCAGGTAAGCCTATTTTCGGAGAAAAAACCCATCGTTAAGGCGAGATCTCCATTAGACTTCCAAAACCATTCGATTAGTCACTGACCCTTCAATGTGAAGAAATTCAGCTGATCTCCATGTCAATTCAGCTAAGCCTATTTTCTGGATCGATCGATTCCTTAACCTGATAACAAGTGATTTTTAATCGATTCCTCACCGTATCAATCGGCCTAATCCATCAGTAAAAAATTAATTGATGGGTCATCAACCAATGAGCAACGGCTCGTCGTTAAGTCGAGATCTCCTTGAGACTCCCACTAACATTCAATTCGTCACTGACCCATCAATACCAAGAAATTCATGATCTCTATGAATCTAGCTAAGCCTATTTATTTCTAGTTACTGGTGGATTAGGTTTATTTAAACGATAAGGAATCGATAAAAGAAAATCCCTTGTTGTTAGGATGCATTCTCCAATGTGACCTTCATCCTTTCTTGCAAACACTGGAGAGTTGGTAAAGCCTTATTTTTCACAAGTTTTTACAAGTAGAATTTATTGAGTTTGCATAATATTCATATATTTGAAATTATCCACGGAAAGTCTATAATAAATCCAATGTAATCGAAACTGATTTTCATATATGTGTGGATTAGCTCGCGTTACTCCTCCGTAAATCGTAAATCAGTTACTTTGTGAAATACCACAAGTCATATTTTTGGTGGTTGGATACAAATAAGGCATTACTAACGAAACAAATTTTACAGTTTTTAGATAATATTTCCGACTTTTGTCAAAACCTGACTTCCATTACATTTGAAGACGTTGATTTAAAGTATTCGCTCAAAGAAAAGTTGGTTTTTTTTTAATTTATTAAGAAATATGGTTAATTCTTGAACTTGATATATTGTTTTAATCATTAGAGGCGCTTTGGAAAAACCTTTACAATCAATTTTAACCAAATCACAAAAGAAAATTACTTCCATTTCCATAATAAATTGTGGAATTAATCTAACCGAAAGGTGAAACTAAAAGATTAATAATTTAAATGGAAATGATAAGCTGAAAATTAGAGGTAGAGCTTCTAACTTTCCCCTGTTATCTGTTTCGCCGCTTTCGCGTATCAGATATTGCGCAAAGCAATTGTTCTGATATAACTGTTTACACGACCATTTGTCTATTCAATCTCTTTTTAACAGATTATTTTTATATCCGAATTATCTGTCCAAACTGATTATATTTTTTTGAGCAAATATCTACGAATTAACCGAAACTCTCACGAATAACGCATAATTTAATTTCAATTCTATTATTCTTTTTCGCGAAATAACGAGTAATTACTTGCGCTAATTCATTCTATAAGCGATTAATAATTTAAAAATGGGGTTTCGCAATTGGCTGTCAGATATAAGGCGCAGTTAAAAGACTGATCAAAACATTATGTAAATAACTTTCAGCTTATAATTACCCTTTAATGGGAAAATGCAACCTAACAACAAGTGATTTTTTATCGATTCCTTATTGTTTAAATAGGCCTAATCCACTAGCAAAAATATACAAACAAATAAATTTAAAATTTATCCAGTAAATAGGCTTAGCTGTATTCGTGGAGATCCTGAATATGTTAGCATTAAAGGGTAAGCGACCAATCGAATATTATTATAAGTCTCACGGAGACCTCGCCTTATCTACGTACCTTTCCTCATTGGTCGCTAACCCATCAATTAATATTTGAACATTTGTTTGTGGATTAGGCCTAAATAAACGATAATGGATTAAAAATCACTTGTTATTAGGTTGCATTCTCCCTTTAACTAATCACCCCATGTTTTAATTAAGGATAAAAAATATCGAACAATTTTGTAGAACGTTATGGCTCGTAAGTTGTCATTGTCCTTACTTGGAAGAGTTTGCTTACATCAGCGCGACTAATCCCGCCAATTCCGAATCCATTTGGAGCCTCGGCGCTGGTTGTCGTCGTTTGCGCACTTTAATTATCCCTCCAGTCTACCCCAGGTATGTAATTAAAAGCAGAAGCCGATGAAACCCTCCTTTGAAGTCTACTACTCCAATGTTCCATATAGCGCTCCTCTCTGTATGGGAAAAATTCCCAATTTTACGAGTTAGAAGGGGTCCTACTTCATCCCCCCTGTCTACGGAAAATTGGAAATTCTCTCTCTCCACAAACGACAACGTTTTTGGACGAACTCCAAGGCTGCTAGAGATATTCGCTCGACGAACTCCCGCTCCGAAAACATCTACCGTTAGGAGGTGTACGAATCGCGCCTTTTGAGAATAACCCATACAGAGAGGGGTGGACAAGACCCAGGAGTAATAGACTTCAAAGGAGGGTTTCATCGGCTTCTGTTAAAAGGCATAAATATATCACCCACGTATTCGTGACTCCATACCGTAATGATTATAGTATAATCTTAACCATTTTCGGATAAAAGCACATACGAATATTTTTTCGCTATTTCATCATTTTGAACAAATTATCTGGATTGATAAATAGTCTATGCGTTAACCAATTGAATAATATCAGAACTTAATTTAGTAGATCTATCCAATTATTAAAAGTTATACAAATTCCGAGCGCTACACAAACATTCATACCGCCGCAGAAATAGCCATATTCATCCTAATGAACATTCTGTTACTCGTAGTTGGTGAAACGAAAAGCTTGATTTAAGCTTCAATTTTGATATGGCGCCAGAAGTAGATGAAACCCTCCTTTGAAGTCTACTACTCTAATGTTCGATATAGCGTTCCTCTCTGTATGGGTAAAATTCACAATTTTACAAGATCGGAGGGGTCCTACTTCATACCCCCGGTCTACGGAAAATTGGAAATTCTCTCTCTCCACAAACGACGACGTTTTTTTGACGAACTCCTAAGGCTGCTAGAGATATTCGCTCGACGAACTCCCGCTCCGAAAATATCTACCGTTAGGAGGCGTACGAATCGCGCTTTTTGAAACTAACCCATACAGAGAGGGGTAGATAAGACCAGGGAGTAATAGACTTCAAAGGAGGGTTTCATCGGCTTCTGGCAGTTCCAATAGCGCGGTTTCCAACTAGCGCAATTCCCGAAAGAGCATAATTCGTCTTTATCCCTTCAATTCTCCAAACCCTCTTTGTTTTTGCGCTCGCTTCAATCACCCCAAGACGGATTCCATAAAACAATTTCTTTTCACTACATATTAGCCGCGTTCATACTAGGCCTTGGAATCGAATTATACCGTTTCAAAACGTTTCGCTGGAGCCGCGTGAACAGGAAATCGTTTTATCTCGAATCGATTTCTCTTCTTCACGAATCAGTTTCATACCGATTTGGTTTGAACAAACGATGAAGCTTCAATAAACCGATAAATACCGATTTATAAAGATAGTGCGTGAACACGTGACTCTTAAAACGATTCCTGACGATTTTACCGTTTCAAATCGATTAAGAAATGCTATCATGACCTTAGCTATTGTTCACTATGATGATACGGTTATTACGCTATATATCCTGGCAGACTTACGGGTATGTTAATTTTGCGATATTTCTCATTTAGCCAACACACTGAACGATTTTCCGACCGATGCTTAGCAACAATCGGAAAATCCTGGTCTGATTTAAAGATCTTATGCGTTGGAGGAACTAGCGTGTCATTGAAAGGGCTCTTAGCCATAGGTGAGCTCTTTTTCGTCTACCCATATGTTTAGAGGGGGCCCTACGAAACGTTGTGTTAGAAACTTTTAGGTTTTCAGTGTTGAATGCTCGTAATGTTTGCAATACTCTTAGCTAATAGCGATAGTGATTTAATCCAGGCAAAGCTGAAATGTAAATACATGTACTACAACTTTTCAGTTTCACGGTCTCTTTACGGAATAAAACTCCGAATAATGAAGTTCATTTTTTCTTTTGCCTTTCTTTCATCACCAAAATCAATTCGGGATTGAATAGCGCAACGATGCTTGAGCTTGGAAGTTTTGGAACTAGACCATATGGGAGAATTGGAAGAATCAGCCATTCCTCCTCTTTGCCGGGCTGGTCTGACTAACCTACAAGCCGTGTATTTTACTCATACTCCCGTTTCACCCCAGGCCATACTTCAATTGAAATGCGAGTATAGAAATCAACCCTATATTTCTACATAAAAAAAATAACTGCCTTGAAGATTTTACAACCCTTAAAAATCGGTGTACAGGCTGTACCTATTACTGTACTAAAGTGATTACGCGTAATCTTTCGAATCCATGCCTCTGACAGTGCTAAAATGATTACGCGTAATCCGTAATCGGACCTCTATTTTAACTAGTCTAGAGGTGTTTTTAAATTAAAAGTGTTTGTTAAATATGAGCCGATGTTGTTTCACTATTTTACTATTAAAATGATATCGATTAGATGGTAGTCTTTCGATTGAACTTAAATATTATTTAAACAACTCAAATAACGTTTTGAGCAATTTGAGATTTTGATTTGAAAATATAATATAATATAATATAATTTAATATAATATAATATAATAATATATATTATACAATATATATAATAAACATAATTTAATATTATATAATATAAATATAGTATGCTAGAACACCATGGCACCGGTCCTTTTGCCAAAATTTTTGCCGTGTTAAGTTGGTTATACAATAATATATATATTTATTTTTCAGATTTTTGTAAACGATTGCGAAAAATTAAGGTGGTGATAGCTCCTAGCGACTTTTTCGTCCAACCGGAATATTCGGAAAACAAAATTGAATATGAAAAGAAACTCATAAGTTTGCAGGTTGAAAGAGAGTGAGTGTGAAAAATTAAAGGTTATCTTATCGGCAAAATCGCAAATGATGGCCTTGAAGGGAAACTTGGATCTAACATTGAGCAGATTTTTAATTTATTTTCGAAATCACCGCGGATGCCAAAAAAAAGTATTCGATAATTTTCAAAGAACTACTAGACACGTTTTTAGTGTTTAATTAATTGCTAAAGTTTGATTAACTTTTAATTCAAGTATTAATTTGGGCCAAACATATTATATTAGCCTTCGACAGCGCTTGTAATGTCCTAACATTGAAATAATAGGCCAGCGTTTGACGCCTTTAAGACCTTGGCTATCATTCATATGGCGCGAAATTTTGGTCACTCCGCATTTTTGAAAATTTGAATCTCTCTCTCTAAAACAGAGTTTTGACGCAAAATTCAAATCTTCTTAGCTAAAAGCGGTTACATATTTGCGAGGGGTCAGTCATTAGGGTACATCGGTGTACAGGCTGTACCTTTGACTGTACCAAAGAGATTACGCGTAATCTTTAGAATTACAGCCTTTGACAGTGCTTAAATGATTACGTGTAATCCGTAATCGGCGTACATGGAATCCGAGAGTGATTAGCCCTTCTCATATTTGTTGAAAGAAATTCTGTATAGGCACTTTTAAACCATGTACTACACACATTTCAACTGACGAATTCGAAATTAAGAGTGACTTGCAGGGGCAGCACGCCATTTGGGTACACTATTTACGCACTGATCTGTTAAGAGATGTCGCTATCGTAGTTCCTATTCTGATCATATTCTGAATGGCTAAGCTATGACGAGAGAGACAAACTAGGCGGTAAACCCTCCCCTCGCGCTTCGAGACTCGACGCGTTTCCCATAGCAACGGGTGTAATATGTGGATAGGTACGAGAGCGAGAGATAGTGAGTCGCAGTTGCGCCATCTATTTTGATACTTCATCATTATATTTGTACCCCAATGGCCGTATCCCTTGGAAGTTGGTTTATGAGTATGGATATTTCGAATTCGTCAATAGGTTCCATGAAATGTATTTAGCTACGTCTCACCATTTAAACTATGTGGAAGAGTGAGCAAATATGTATCCTTCTGAGGTATCAGTAAAAAAAATACCTTTCCTCTTCTTTTTCCCTAAAGTTTTTTGGATTTTTCAATACGAAATAAAATAACCTTTAATTGTTTCATACTCTTTTAAAAATACTAGTGTTGATAACCGAAATTCTAATAATAAGCCTTTTTTTGTTTACAGAATTTAAGCCGATATTGCGGCCTCGATGAAATACTAACCGTCGTAGACCTCAACCAATTTTAATCGCCAAATTAGATTATCCCAAATTTTAATCATGTATCAATCATATTTTTACGTCACGCGGTTTTGAATTTCGAGTTTATTTCGTTCATATGATCATATTTTGTCTATTATTAAAAAAGTCCGTAAGACATTACATTTTTTTAAGTAACTTACATTTTACTGTATCATGGTTCGTACAAAATTTCCTCTACTTTCCAGATTTACCCTGCCCATTTCTATATAATTTCCCTGACCAATTTTAGTCATGAATTTTATTCTTACGAGCGAGCTATTGACAATTCCCACTTTTTATTTGACATAGTTTATAAATCAGAGGTCGATAAATTGCTCAGAATATGAGAAGCAATTTAATCTTTAAGGGAATATTTTCAATTTTCAATAATTACGTTACAATTAATTTGTCAACCTATCATAAACAGTTCCTTGACACGTACCAAAATATTTAATTTCTCTGACCTTTTCAGCTTATTTTCAAATTCCCTCCAGGCTCAATTTTCAAGTTCCCAGACTTTTCCATTCAGACCTTTTGAGCCAATTTCCAAAGAACAACAGCAACTCCCCATAAGAGTCTGGGTCCACGTAATGTTAAAACTTTTCGTCTCTTTTATGATAAATTCGTATTATATTATTAAAATAGGGTAGTTGGGGGATAATTTAAAGCTAAAATTCGAGCTCACAACTGTAAATTTTGGGAATTACAACGAATGGAAGGTTTCTTCCATAATGTAAAGAATAGGAAGAATCTATGACTTCCGTGCCGGATATGAAAGCCTTCCCCCACACGAAAATCTTGAACGGTTATTATTTTAGATTCATAATTATGTTAGGAAAATATTAGGAAAGAATTATTTTGTAACTGCCACGGGTATAGTGCTGGCGGCAAAATGAAATTGGTATATTTTTGGTCTACTATGCCTCGAAATCCTCGAAAACGCCTGTAGAAGTGTTCCACTTGTCAAGCATTCATGCAGTAGGCTTTTGCTAGCTTTACAGGGGCCGTGCAAAGACTATATAGCTTACTTGAATAGTCTTTGGTGTATAAGAAACTCGAAAAATAAATAGAGAAATCATACCAATTAGAAGATACTGGAGTAGTATCTTTAATTTTTATTTCATATTAAACAAAACACACTTGTATAAAACGGGCAAATTATTCATTTAACGCTAAGGTTTTCTACGTTTAACGTATGTCTGGTAGTTCAAGCTCAGTGGCATCTTCACACACTACACGCAATTTTGACTGGTACCAACTGCCTCGATCTTCATGGCGACGATAACCAAGATACCAGATTACGCTGCTAACGTGAACACAAGTACCTATCGTCAAACTACCACCTTTGCAATTGCAATACCAGCCTTTAATGGCATTTGCACCTGTCCCGTTCGGTACATAACGAATTAGAGCTTGGTGAACAGCTGAGGTGGAAAATTGACCAGGCACGCGTATACGAATTAAGTCATGTTCAACTTTGGACACTTCGACGCTGAAAGAGCCGGATTTCTCTATAGTCAACGCCACATAAGATTCAGCGCGTTTCGTTTTAAAGTCGCTCATTACCACCTCACGTACATCACTTTCACGAAGTACAGGGAAGTCTTGAAATTCACTATCCTCAATTCGTTGCCATTGAGGATTTTCTTTCGTAGAGACTGCCAGCATTTTTTCGACGGAGTCTTCCCAGGAACCTTTAAGATGTAACTCCGGGTGGTAGGCGTTCAACAGCGCAGCAGCAATTTGAAGAAGTTCCGGAACTAATGGTAACATATGCACAGGTATACGGTTTTGAAAAAAACGATACACCGTCTGCAAATGCCCATTCCTAACTTCAACCGGCCACCTGAAGTACGTTACTTGTCGGGAACGATTAACTTCTTGCGTGTTTACTTGCTTCTCGCCTTTAGACAAGAACGAAGGCATTTGTAAATCCACACCCAGTTCAGTCAGTACGCTGTTGGAGTCTCGAAAACCGCGGTCTGCCAGTACAACGTCACCAACTTGAAAGAAAGACTGGAGTTCTTCTCTCTTTTTGATAGAATGGTTTAAAATGCGCGCGTCGTTATTGCGGCCATTAGCAAAGTAGGGTCCGATTATATCTATTATGTAACCCGTAGTTGTTACCATTAACATTGGCTTGAAGATATGCTGGCCTTTGTGCACACAGAAGGATTTGTGAAGAACGGTATAGTCCTTGGATCTTCCAACCTTGATATAGGTGCCATCTACATATATTAAAGACGTCTTTAATATTTTTTGCCAGCCAGGTTGGCGAAAAATAATTAAACCTGTTTTTATAAACATTAAAAAAATTGTAATATCTGGTTTGAACCATGATCTTAAGAACTTTCCTTATCAATAACATCAATGTGAGAGTCACTTGGAATTTGGAGATGGCTCCAAATACATGTTACGCGTGCAATCGGAAAGTTACCAATAGTACAAGTAGAGGTATAGGCACTCACGTAAAGGCTGGCTTTGCTCGTTTTCTTCGTTTTAGTGAAGGGTTATTACCACTTGTAATTAATAGCAAAACAACGAAGATTTGTTTAAAGTGCTCGGGTCTGTCACGAAAGTTTCAAACGTTCTTAAATGCTAGCAAATCGTCCTTCAGTAGTGATCATGGCTCTTCAACGTCATCGTCTCCACCACAAAAACGAAGACAAATGACGCAAGTATCTAATCCATCAACGTCAACAGTACCTGAGCCATCAAAGTCCACAGTACCTGAACCAACAAAGTCCACAGTATCTAATCCATTACCGTCACCAATACCTCAGCCATCAACGTCGCAATTACCACGAAAGCGTACGTCATCAAACACTATTGCCATAAAGCACAGTTGTGTTCGGCCCCTGCCAAAGACTTGCTTCATTTGCGGTGTTAGTACACGAACCAGGGTAAAAGCCGAAGTGAGAACAAGTATATTTGTGGAAAGAGCCATATTTATTCATCGGGACAACCGAATGTGCTCCACGCATCTCGTTAACGGAGAGCTTCCCACCGAAATAATTGCTGGAATTCAGGTTTCCGCTAGATCAACCATTATGACTGCCACGGACATTGAGCAACTATTACAGGACCTCAGGAAATGTGTTAACGACCTACGGACGCCGAGCTTTGACAACTTCATACAAAGTGATGAAGACTGTAAAGTATTAACTTCATTGTCCCTGCACGAGTTCCTAGAGTTGCATTCGACTATGGGGGACATTATTCGTACCATCAGATGCTGTTCGTCGAAGACAGCTCTAGCAGCATTATTGGTGAAATTACGATTGGGTATCTCCAATAAGGTGTTATCAACTTTATTTCATTTAACTGAAAGATCGGTATCAAACACGGTAAAAGCGGTTATTATGGCTTTATCGTGCCACATAATTTTGGCCTGCAACACTTATCACGTGACAATCTGATAACAAACCATCAATCTGGAGCAGCAGTAAAACTCTTTGCTAACAACAAGCCTAATTGTCTTATTACCATTGTAGATGGCACCTATATCAAGGTTGGAAGATCCAAGGACTATACCGTTCTTCACAAATCCTGTGTGCACAAAGGCCAGCATATCCTCTAGCCAATGTTAATGGTAACAACTACGGGTTACATAATAGATATAATCGGACCCTACTTTGCAAATGGTCGCAATAACGACGCGCGCATTTTAAACCATTCTATCAAAAAGAGAGAAGAACTCCAGTCTTTCTTTCAAGTTGGTGACGTTGTACTGGCAGACCGCGGTTTTCGAGACTCCAACAGCGTACTGACTGAACTGGGTGTGGATTTACAAATGCCTTCGTTCTTGTCTAAAGGCGAGAAGCAAGTAAACACGCAAGAAGTTAATCGTTCCCGACAAGTAACGTACCTCAGGTGGCCGGTTGAAGTTAGGAATGGGCATTTGCAGACGGTGTATCGTTTTTTTCAAAACCGTATACCTGTGCATATGTTACCATTAGTTCCAGAACTTCTTCAAATTGCTGCTGCGCTGTTGAACGCCTACCACCCGGAGTTACATCTTAAAGGTTCCTGGGAAGACTCCGTCGAAAAAATGCTGGCAGTCTCTACGAAAGAAAATCCTCTTAAGGAAGTAGTCGAGCGCGATAATCTGCTTCGCAAACCGTCTAAATGGCAACGAATTGAGGATAGTGAATTTCAAGACTTCCCTGTACTTCGTGAAAGTGATGTACGTGAGGTGGTAATGAGCGACTTTAAAACGAAACGCGCTGAATCTTATGTGGCGTTGACTATAGAGAAATCCGGCTCTTTCAGCGTCGAAGTGTCCAAAGTTGAACATGACTTAATTCGTATACGCGTGCCTGGTCAATTTTCCACCTCAGCTGTTCACCAAGCTCTAATTCGTTATGTACCGAACGGGACAGGTGCAAATGCCATTAAAGGCTGGTATTGCAATTGCAAAGGTGGTAGTTTGACGATAGGTACTTGTGTTCACGTTAGCAGCGTAATCTGGTATCTTGGTTATCGTCGCCATGAAGATCGAGGCAGTTGGAACCAGTCAAAATTGCGTGTAGTGTGTGAAGATGCCACTGAGCTTGAACTACCAGACATACGTTAAACGTAGAAAACCTTAGCGTTAAATGAATAATTTGTCCGTTTTATACAAGTGTGTTTTGTTTAATATGAAATAAAAATTAAAGATACTACTCCAGTATCTTCTAATTGGTATGATTTCTCTATTTATTTTTCGAGTTTCTTATACACCAAAGACTATTCAAGTAAGCTATATAGTCTTTGCACGGCCCCTGTAAAGCTAGCAAAAGCCTACTGCATGAATGATTGACAAGTGGAACACTTCTACAGGCGTTTTCGAGGATTTCGAGGCATAGTAGACCAAAAATATACCAATTTCATTTTGCCGCCAGCACTATACCCGTGGCAGTTACAAAATAATTCTTTCCTAATATTTTCCTAACATAATTATGAATCTAAAATAATAACCGTTCAAGATTTTCGTGTGGGGGAAGGCTTTCATATCCGGCACGGAAGTCATAGATTCTTCCTATTCTTTACATTATGGAAGAAACCTTCCATTCGTTGTAATTCCCAAAATTTACAGTTGTGAGCTCGAATTTTAGCTTTAAATTATCCCCCAACTACCCTATTTTAATAATATAATACGAATTTATCATAAAAGAGACGAAAATTTTTAACATTACGTGGACCCAGACTCTTATGGGGAGTTGCTGTTGTTCTTCCCAGACTTTTCCAGGATATTCAGATCGTGCATTTGAATTATTTTAATTAGGTTTTTATTACGGTGACCTATTAATGTGGTATGCAATGAATGAATGACTCAATGGTTAAGTCTAGTCGCAATTTATTTTTGACTGCTCCGTTGAAAAGTTCGAGACGGGACATTACACTATGGTTAACATTATGGCTTGGCGTTTGGAGAAAAATTACCCGTTTGATAAGGTTGTGCAAAAATGAAAAAACAATATCATGAAAAAATAATAATCGTACCCCACTTGCGATAAAAAATAAAAGGCGTCGGAATCTTCCCCCGCGTTGCTTACCTCTAAAAACGACGTCAAGACTTTGACGGTATAATTCAGGGACTACCTTTAATTTTGTAACGAAATATTTCGTTACGACATTATTTATATTTATATTTTATATATATGTGGTGGCGGGTAATTCCGTCCAACGCTAATTCCGTCCACTTTGGTTTAAAAATGAGAATCTTTTATTTGGGTTGCTCAAATTAAGGAAAAAGTACTTATTTGAGACAGTGATAGGCCATTCGACAAGGTTCGGCTAAGATACACGACTCTAATTAACCAAGTAGCAATTTACTCCGATTAAATTAAAGCCAAATTAAGGGAATGTTTTAAGCTTTTTATAGGTCCGGAAATAAGGATTTAAAACAATCACGGAAATTGTACAGATACGAACCCGATACCATTCGAAAATGCAGATCTTTAGCTACACAATACGAGTCTCCGATCTCATCTGGCCGCCGCATTTAATTATTTATCGTATATTAGAAAAAACTACCAACAGTGGCCAATTCCGTCCACTCGAAGCAACATCGAGTTTAAAGTTAATTATAACTCCAAAATACCTAATTAAAACGCGAATTTGCGAGCTCTAAAATTATTCACGATTGACAACTCAATAACTTCAAAGCAGACAGCATTTTTTTTAAAACATCAGATGTCCAATTTTTATTCAAATTGGTATATATTGTTGTTTTTTTAACACGTGAAACCTACTGTACCTCTGTTCAAAGAGTTTTCACGACTCATTTTTCTTAAGAGGTTTAACATTTTGTATCAATCCGCCTCAGCTTGAAATCTTATACATCAATTCCCCTTGAACTGGTTAAAGTTGCACCGAGTATAATAATCAAAGTTATTATTAAGTTCCAATCGATTAATTAGAATTAATCGTCAAAATGAAAGTCTGGCGCGAATTTATGACATATCCAATCAGACTAAGCAACTGTATTTTGCGCATTCTAATATACAGATCGAGGCAAGGAAGTCGCTTAGACATTCATTGGCGGTTTGAGCGAGAAATTGCAAACATTAATAAAGAATTTACTGCAAATCCAGCGTTTCTCGTGAACTATATCCTTGCGTACACGCGACACTTTTGCGTGAAACACATACGCAAAGCTCGCAAATGCGCGAGAAATCGAACTCATTTGCGAAGTTTTAGTGCATCCAACTTTAAGCAGTATCGCAAACACGCGAGAAATCGAAAAAAAGAAATCGAAAGCACGTGCTAGAAATTTGTTTTATAACCAAGTCCCAATACACTGTTTCCAACGTCGATAGAAGGTAAAAGTTCATCCCGGTACATAAAGCTGATTCTCTTAATATTGTCACGACCATAGCCGCAAGAACTCTCCCCTACGCATTAAGACCCCCCACCACAGCTGCCAACTGTGGCGTAGGGTTGCTGAGAGCCAATCAGAGCCGAGCAGCCTACTATAAACGTGACACTCGCCCCAGTGCTCCAGACCGAAAACAGAAACTCTCGACGCCGTTCACGATGCTAGACCCACCGATGAGCCGTAGCCCTGATGCCCGACCGCTTGCCGAACTGTACCGGCGCCCTGCAAATGTCCACCGACCGCTTGCCGAACTTTGCCGCCTTGACCGCGACGAACTACGCCGCCGCCGACCATGTCTATGAACCGCTAACTGACCACGGCGACGAACTACGCCGCCGCCGACCACGTCTCCTACTGGATAATATCGCCTTCCACCATTCACTTTACGGTCGAGCCTCGATGCTGGACAGTTGAAGGCGATTATACGCAATGGGACGTGTCCCATAACCTCCGACCATCCTCACACCAAGGTCCAACCTCCAGTTTCCGATCTCAGCGGGCCATATTAGCGAGGCGTCCCTCACTAATATGGTCCACATCCACCTTCCACTCCTCCCTCTACGGGTCTTTGTGGTGCAGTTACCGAATGCCTAAG
Organism: Odiellus spinosus; assembly: GCA_963920705.1. Lineage (NCBI taxonomy): Eukaryota > Metazoa > Arthropoda > Arachnida > Opiliones > Phalangiidae > Odiellus > Odiellus spinosus. The sequence goes on from OY987234.1 coordinate 4,416,009, forward strand.
GTTACGATAAACGTCCAGACGTTGAGAAGGGGGGGGTTCTCCCCAACTCTTCTCGGTTACTCGCACGAGGAATAAAGGTCCGTGAAAGCTATATAAACCCCTTTTCCAGGCCCTAACTATTTTGGCCTTATGCCGCGATATCTTTTAGTGAATTGAAGAGTATAATGCATTTAAATTTTAATTTAAAATAATAATATTGTTTAACTGAATCTAATTAATAACGAAGCTGAAAAATCAATTAAAAATTCGAGATAGTTTAGAAGATATTTAAGGAATTGTCCAAAAATTTAAAGAAATGTGACCGTTTAATACCAGCTTGAGTTTGGCAGCACGCGCTAATCTATTTTCCATATATATCGTTTAGTCAAAGCAAAGGTATAACGGGTAGTGTAGGCTTAGGCTTGCTGCAAACTTGCGGTGGATTGAAGAATCTAAAGAAATGTGCGTTTACACAAGTATCCAAGATCGAATTCGAATTAATACAGACAAAGAAACTTTAACAAAATTTGATAAGACTTCTTTCGGTTACGAGAGTATCTCTAGTTAAACACAGAGTTAAATAATGAAATATTGATAAAGTATAGGAAGTAATAGAAAGTAAGGTTCCTGTATTGGTTACAAAAGGGTGAAATCATAAGCTTAGCCGAGCTTTATTAATTGCTTCAAAATGGTAAACAAAAATTTTATTTCTTAAACAGGAGAATGATAAGGAATATCCATTGAATTCGAGTTAATAGAGAGAAAGTATAGTTTATTGAGTACGAGTGCTTCTCTTGGTTAAACAAAGATTTCAATAATGAAAGATTTATAAGCTTTGAAGTAATAAAGAGAAAGGTGGCTGAATGGGTTACGAAAAGGTTAAAACATAAACCTAGCCGAGCTTTATTAAGTGGTTCTAAATTGATGAACAAAAATTTTATTTATTAAACAATAGATAAGCAATTTTTAATTGTATTTTTTATCGATAATTGAAAATTACAATCACTGGGTTCTTCTACTCGGGTAGCCCTCTTCAGCCCTTTGATTTTGACTATTATATTATATGATGAGTGTCCCATTAAATTCATCGTAATTAAAAAGTAGACAAGATGTTATTTTCATTTGATTTTTTATGTTTAATAATATATCTCTTCTCGGCATATATAAACGAGATTTACATATTCGGTACTCTTAGCTGCACTACACAAATGGGTGGTTTACGGAAGCGTTTAGAATGGTGGTGAACCCTCTCGCTAGCGCGATGGTGTCGTCTTCGATTGTGCAGGCAATCGTTTCTCACCTATATTTCGGTGATAAGAAGCCTCTTTCTCACGATCTATTGGGTAGAGTACTCGAATAAACTGTTACTCGCCTCGATTTGTGCATTACAATGCGAAAAATAAAGTTGCTTAATCTGACTGGATATGTTATAAATTCATGCCAGACTTTTATTTTGACGTTTATCTTGGACTATTTGCGTATACTTAAAATCGAAGCAAATGGAGAGGTTGGGTTAAAATTCGAACTAATCGATTGGAACTTAAAAATAACTTCGATTGTACTCGGTGTTGTTTTAACCAGTTCAACGGGAACTGGTGTATAAGATTTAAAGCTGAGGCGGATTGATACAAAATGTTAAAACCTCTTAAGAAAAACTATAGTCGTGAAAACTCTCTTTGAACAAAAGTACAGAATGTTTCCCGTGTATTTATGACACGCGTAAAATCGAGTTCGCCTGCACGAGAGTATGTGTAGCCCACTAAATTTGAAGTCGGAAACCACTTTACGCATGCAAATATTAAAGCGATTTTTGACATTCTTAGGAGAATCACCTAAATGTATGTGGAAATTCGGTAATCTTCTGGCAAATTTGCGAACAGTACCGTAAGAATTGGTTTTAATAACTAGCACGGGCTTTCAAGGTATTAATTTTGAATTTGAATTATTTGTTTGAAATATTGTTATTTGGACATTTTTGGTATATTTTCAAGGACTTGAATTCTTATTTTTATTACTGAATTGTGACTGAAATATTAGTTTGAAAATCAAATGGTTTTTTATAATTAATTTTTCTCTGTACTCATTTTTCGCATTCTTAAAAGAGTTATTTTACGATTTACCGATTGATTTTCTAATATATTTTGGTTACCGACTTCACGAGTTTTATACTTCGAATATTTCCTAGTTTTTTTTATTTTTTAGAATTTTTTTGTGTGTTAAGAGTCATTAAACACAATCCTGAGATTGCTGCGTTGAATTTATTCAAAATTAATTTGGGCTATTTATTATTGAGTTGGTGTTTTATTTACATTGAAAATTTAAATATTTAAAAAAATGGAAGGAGACGAAGAGGAACTGAAAAGGCGTAAAGCTGGAGAGAAAATGAGAGAGCTGATCCAGAGTATCGTAGGAGGGCAAATGAAAGAAGGAAAGTTTTAGCGGCTCAAAGGAAAGCCAATATGACATCGAATGTGGTTTACTCTTGTTACTAATATACCAGCTAGTTTAGGGTTGTGTTGGTACACTGAAGCCATCCATAGGTTGAATGTGATATAACATTTAACCTATTCGCGTTACTTGGTCTACAAATACTCTAGAACCCTCAAAATTCTGATATTGTTTTAAAAGAAGAACATTGACCTTGCTTATTTTATTCGATATGCATTTATATTAAAATTAATTCATAATAAAGCAATTTTTTGCTGGCTCTGTTTCTCAAAATTCGTAACCTCGTTGGAATTTTGAATTAAGTGTGATGCTTTTGCATTCAACTTTACCTTGGTAAGAAGTATATTTTTGATACGAATAATTGGTTTAATAGATATAGTGTTTAATTGAGATATTTATTTTTTCTTCCAATCTTCGTCTTCCACCAATGCCATAAATTTTAATATTTTAGGTAAGGTTAGGTTAGGTTACATCACGTGGGTGTAGGGGAGGTACTATTTTGGTTTCCCAACTTGTTAAAGCTTAAGTTTAGCCGAAGGTGAAAACATAAGCTTAGGCCGAGCTTTATTAATCGCTTCAAAATTATATAATCAAAAATTTTATTTCTTAAACAGTAGAATGATAAGGAATATCCATTGAATTCGAGTTAATAGAAAGTAAGGTGCCTGAATGGGTTACAAAAGGGTGAAATCATAAGCTTAGCCGAGCTTTATTAATTGCTTCATAATGGTAAACAAACAAAGTAGAATGATAAGGAATATCCATTGAATTCGAGTTACTATCTAGAGAGAAAGTATAGTTTATTAAGTACGAGTGCTTCTCTTGGTTAAACAAAGCTTTCAATAATGATAGATTGATAAGGTATATAAAGTAAAAGAGAAAATGGTGCCGGAATGGGTTACAAAACGGTTAAAACATAAACCTAGCCTAGCTGTAAGTGGTTCTAAATAGATAAACAAAAATTTTATTTATTAAACAGTAGATAAGCTTTTTTTAAATGGTATTTTTTACCTGTAACTGAAAATTACACTCACTGGGTTCTTATGATAGCCCTTTTCAGCCTTTTAATTTTGACTATTATATTATATCATGATTATCCCATTAAATTCACCCTAATTAAAAAGTAGGCAAGATTTTCTTATCATTCAAATGATATTTTAACTTTAATAAAACATCTCTTCTTGGCCTATATAAGCGAGATTTACAGATTCGGTACTCATAGATGCACAAATGGGTGGTTTACGTTAACGTTTAGAATCGTGGTGTCGTGTGGCCCGATGGTGTCGTCTTCGATTGTTTTGGTAATCGTTTTTCACCTATATTTCGGTGATAATAGATCTTTTCTCACGATCTTTTGGGTAAAGTACTTGAATAAAACGAGACGATTGATCTTAAATCGAATTACCTTGAAATGTGGCTAATCTATTATGTCTGTGTAAAAACATTACACAATGAAAGGCCTAGGGAATAAATATCACTTGAGTTGGACTTCATATCATGGCAAGTTCTCAATTACACATGAAATTTAAAGTTTAACGTTCTCAATCTCTACTTTATATTATACTTAACTCGAATTGATATAGTTTTTTATGGGAAATGTGGCACCACCGTGTGGGTACTTGCCATTTTTATATACTATTACGTACTAGATAACATTGTATGGTCTAATTAAAAAGTTATCATGTATTACACACGATTTCCTTCAGTCTCCCTTTAAGTACTATAACAAAATTGTTTCATTACAATAATGAATAGTGGTATGTGGGTCGCGACTCAGCCAGCCCAGTCAGACAGTAATTATCTTTAATGGTCTGCAGAAAATAAGAAAATAAAAGAGTTTTAAAGGGATGTCGAAACTGAAAATAGAGCTATTTTTAATACATTCCTTAAACTTAACTTGGTTAGACAAATTTGGCCTTCTAACTGATTTGAATTACTATAAGTTAAAGTGAGGGTGTCACGGATTTTGCTATGACCTCTAAATGGAAACTGAGTAGCATATAGAACCTAAAATAAAATCGTTCAAATTTTCCAACGACTTTTACTCTTGCCCAAGAGCTTGTTGGGAAGAGGCAATATATGGCCGATCCCGAATGCCTGAATTTGGTCATGTGAATTTTATATTAGCGCCTATTGAGAGAAAACCACCTTGAATTGTCACCACGCTCTAAACCTCCAAAGGAGTTAACGCGGCCTTGTAGGTGCAGAGAAGTCATGGTGGATGTTTTTGAGCTACTGAAGCTCGCCACTAGGTTTTACCCACGCTTAAATATTAAATTGTATATAACAACGTATTTATTAACGAACAAGTTGGGAAACCAAAATAATACCTCCCCGACAACCACGTGATGTTAATTAACCTAACCTTACCTAAAATATTAAAATTTATGGCATTTGTGGAAGACGAAGATTGAAAGAAAAAAGAAATAATATCTCAATTAAACACTAAATATATTAAACCAATAATTCAGATCAAAATTATACTTCTTATCAAGATAAATTTGAATGCAAAAGAATCAAACTTAATTCAAAATAAAATTTTGAGAACCAGAATCGGAAAAAAATTTGCTGAATAATGAATTAATTTTAATATAAATGCGTATCGAGTAAAATAAGCAAGGTCAAGGTTCTTCTTTTAAAACCATATAATAATTTTGAAGGCTCTAGAGTTTTTGCAGACCAAGTACCGCCAATAGGCAAAATATTATATCACATTGAACCTATAAGCATTTCTTCAGTATACCAACACAACCCTAAATAATTCTCTACTTAAAACCAAACCTAACTAGAGAAAAAAAGTAAAATAAATAAGATATAACCACATAGATTTCAAGATAAATAATCCAGTCCATAATTCAGTATTAAAACAAAAAAGTCAGAATTAAGACAACTGAAATTAGCAACCTTTGGTAATATGTAAAATAGCCCTTACACGAACAATTTAAGTAAAGCAAATTATCAAATAAACGCCAAATAAGTCAATTAATTAAAATGAAAAATATTAATCTTACCACTACCAAATAGCGGGCAGAAAACACAGACATCAAGATAAAATTAGCAAAATAAATTTTCAACACCGGTAATCCTGAGAACTAGGTTCTACAAAATCTTCCTGAATAATAAATTTATTTTAATCTAAAAAATATAAAATCTTAAAAAAATATATATACAAATAACATATTGATAAACCAATTAAAATTAGATGCGAAAAACATTTAATCTCGATATGAGATTAAATACACAAGGTCAAGGTTCTTCTTTTAAAACCATATCAGAATTTTGACGGTTGTAGAGTATTTGTAGACCAAGTAACGTGAAAAGGCAAAATGTTATATCACATTGAACCTATACATGGCTTCAGTATACAACACAACCCTAATAAACCTATCAATAAACAACTAACGCATTGGCTTTCCGTATATCAGGTTAAACTAAAAATTACGATGTAAAATTTCGCTTATTTGCGCTACTCGGTCTACATATACTCTACTTGTCTGTACAGAAAGTTTTAAGTAACCTTTTTTTAAGTTAACCTTCTTTGTGGATTAAGGCTGTGAGTGAAGAATAAAATATATTCTTTTAAGGCAGGACAGATCAGAGTAAAATTACACCAAGTTGGGAAACAACGTCATATGACGACAAACTAACTAGAATATTTTTCAAAATATTTAAGGCCTGGTTCTTCGCGCGACTTTCGTCGATTTGCCGGAAATGGGCGCTTGTCTCATAGCCGCGCCGCCATCTTTTTGCAGTAACAGGTTGCCAGACTATTTCTAATTTTATTTCCCACAAACCAAATTCAAGTTGTTAGTCCAACACCTCCGATATGATAAAATATAGGAGGCGTTGGTTAGTCTGTCGCTATATTCACACTACAAAAAGATGGCGGACGATCACGTGACAAAAGTTTTCCCCGCCAAAATTTTCGCGAGGGTCTCTAGACTTCCGGTTTTGGAAATCGACCAGGACTATACTGCAAATCCAGCGCTTCTCCTGACACACGCGAAATTTAAACCCTCGCGCGAGTTTCAAGCATATTTGATTTCTCGAACAACTTCAATGTGCATCCGCTTATAGAATTTTTGCAACTTGTCGAGTGTAAACCGGCTCGATCTTTTCGCGGGATCACAGTTGCGAAGTTTGTACAACTTAAAGCAAGTTCGCAAATCGAACAAGTACTCTAGTGAACTAATTGCAGACCGGAAGTGTGTGGCGGCTTATTGAACTTGCCTACCTTAATTACCGTATAGCCTATCCTAGTAGTAGGAATGGGGCTGCTATTGAGTAGTTGTCCATTTATTAAAGTCTGGGTCTATACTCTATAGCACATCCTAGTCGCGGGACTCAAATACATTTATAAATAAAGTAGAGATTAGGATTTTAAGTATAATTGAGCACTTGGTGTAGGATGTCCAACTTGATCGTATTTTTTTTCCCTATTGTAAAGTCATACTTGCCTTACAGTCTAAGAATTGCGAATCAAGTCGCCGAAAAATAGGTACTTGCAAAGAGTTCTTGCAAGAAGTACGTGCCTTATTTAAACACACTACTCAAAATATGTGATAATAGGTGCGTTTTACCACCGCCTTAGCAACCAAGAGCCTTTGCCGAATCAATGAGGCAACACCGCTAGCGTGAAAGCCTAACGTGAACCTCTCCTCGCCCTACACAAGGTTATCATTGAGTGGAAAAATGATAATCTCGCTTATTTATACCCCGAGAAGCGATGCTTATACAAAGTTAAAAAATATATCTAGTCTACTTTTTAACCAAAAATAGATAAAAAACAAAAGTATACAAATTGGTCTATAATGTTATTTAAATTCTTCAATCCACCCCGAGTTTGCAGAAAGCCAAAAACCTATACTGCCCGTTATACCTCGGCTTTTTTTACTAAATGATATATGGAAAATAGCTTAGCGCTTGCTGTCAACTCAAGCTGGTATTAGTATAGAAATTGGCTTAAATTTTTCAATCCACCCCGAGTTTGCAGCAAGCCTAAGCCTATACGGCCCTTTATACCTTTGCTATTTTAACTAAATGATATATGGAAAATAGCTTAGCGCGTGCTGTCAACTCAAGCTGCTATTAAACGGTCAAATATTTAGAGAATTTCTTAAATATCTTCAAAACTATCGCCAATTTAAAATTTAATTTTCAGCTACATTATTAATAAGATTAAGAGACATAATTATAATATTTTGAATTATATTTTAAATTAATATTATGTTTCAATTCACTAAAAGATATCACGCCATAATGCTACAATGTACTATACTTCCAAAGAGACTATATTAGCGAATCGAATGCCATTATACAGTATCCGATTGTGATAAGATCTGGTGGAGATTCCACCTTATCAATGCTCAGACGTTTGTCGTAACCCTGAGTGCTCACGTGTCGGCCAATTTACCCTTGGGGGGCGATGTTTGGAGAGTGGAGGGTCGATGTGGACCATTTTAGTGAGGGACGCCTCGCCCGCTGACATCCGACACTAGTGGTTGGACCTTGGTGCGTGATGGTCGGAGGTGATTATAACAGTGGGAGACGTCCCATTGCGTATAATCGCCTTCAACTGTCCAGCATCGAGGTTTGACCGTAAAGTGGATGGTGGAAGGTGATAATATGCAATTGGAGACGTCCTGTTGCATATCATTGCACGACACTTGAAACTTAATGTTGCAGCCACGCTTAAAGGAGGTAATTCCCGTTAAACGGAATTGAACGATAAGCTGGTATGATAATGTCTCTAGACTTTTGGCTCTACGAGCTAGGTCACGTGATATCCGCGTACACAGGATATCCGGTTACACAGGAAGTGACACACACACAGACACACACACACACACAGATACGACCAGTGTAAAACCTCCCCCTGAACTAAAGTTCAGTCGGGGAGGTAAAAACTAGAGAATATTTATTGCGGTTAATTAGAAATTTTAACACATCAATTATTTAATTATCCCAAGCCTAATTTAATTTTAAGAATGACCGAAAAAAAAGGTTATTAATGAGTTTTATCACGATAGATGGTTGTAGTAGCGATTTTACGCCCCCTTTTACACTCCCTTCTTAAATATTGCTTGCCTGGGGGCGTGGATTTCCAGCTCGTTTTATTTATTTTAGGGTCTATTCCTTGTTGATAAATTTATCATTTTTTTGCACTACCTTGTCTATTCGGAAAGATAGTTAAAAAAAGTTTCAAAATATATTTAAATAAAAATAAATACTTCGTAATCGCTATTTTCGAAATGGTTAGAATCCAAAAGAAAAAAAAATCCCACCAAAACTACGTCAAAACCTAAGTCACGTGACTAGATCGGTGACTACCATGCCATGCCGCGTGTGAGGATCTATAGGTCTTCAAAGACTTGGTCCTTGTATGAATGAGTGAGTGAATAATGTGTCGTATGCGAAGCAACCAAAATCACTATTCGATGCTTTTAGACATAATTTTTAAATTTTTGAAATTTCATTTCGGTCATTTTTCAAATATTATTCTTATCAGAAATATCACAGCTTTCCGCTATAGAGATATGTCACATTTTGGGAACATAAATGACATCTAGAGATGGGTGGCGCCATCGGCGAGGCAGCCGGGAATGATCGGTGAAAAAACCCAGAATTCCATATCAAGGCTCTATCATTCTGACGATGTCAATTATCTAACAAAAGGTGTAATCAACCACAAATTTGGCTCTTTTAAGGCTTAAGAGATTTCAAATTAGCGCCTTTTTCAACACATCATATTTTATAGCAAATTAGATGAATTTGCGTATTTTTCGAAACCAAATACGCGTGCCCGACAAACACACGTGACCACCAATCTTGAGTTGGGGAGGAAAAGGCGAAATTCCCGTGAAAGTCACGTATTATCCCGAACAATATATATATATATACATATACACATATACATATCATTGTTTATTTCCATATACTCGTTGGCTACTCCGCGAATTATCTAGCTTTACTTAATCGTTACTCAGTGAAGTCGAAAAAAAAGGTGGTTTGAGTGGGTAAAGTGGTTTGTATAAAAACATTGTCTACTTGGTCCTACTGATAACCATTAATAACACGTATGAAACTTTTTAGCGTATATTGCTACAATACCTTTGATTAAATGGAGCAAGTTCATGTCATTAGGAAAATAACTAAAATTGAGCTATTCGAGTCACGGAATACGCTATAGCCGAGGAAACTTTTAATATTGAAAAGGGTAGTGTAGCTTACTCGAAGGCGATACACTTTTATTCGACCTTTTATGGAATAACGTAGAGTTTGGAGAATTTGAATATCGAGAGTCTAGATTTTCAAATACAGGTATGATTTAAATTTTTAGTGTTAGGAATGGTAATTACTATCGTATATATTAAGACTATTTACCTTGGTTAAGATATACCTAATAGAAATTATTTTTTCTACGGTATTTGTTAAAAAACATTATTTACCAGACGTTTCCAGTCGAGGCCCGTCATCAGTCTATTTATTGAAGAAGGTGGCCTCGGCTTGAAACGTCTCGTAAATTAAGTTTTTCGATAAATATCCATGACGTTTTCTCGGGAAACTTGGAGCTATATATGGACTCCTGTCCCTTTGGGTCGAATTCCGCCAAAGTGCGGGATTCGGTCCTATGGGACAATACCATTCGACAGAAAAACCAGCACTAGGATTCCGTCCATTGGAACTAGAATCTTGGCTTAAATATATCAGATGTAATTTAAAAAATTTAATTCTCGGGAACGCGAAGATTTTATCTTTCCAAGCGAAAAATCTGATTCACTTATGAAAATTTGATGGATAAGTCAAATGACCACTAGTCAAAAATTATTTTGTGAAATATTTATGAAAACGTATTGTCTATAAAGCGAATTACCGATTTTTATTTGTATTTTTAAGTTATATTCATTACGTTACAATGTTTCGGCTGCAGTTTTAAGGTATTTGCTATATTTAATTTATAAAAGGGATACTAGCCTAAGGAAACAATTTATTTTTAAGCAATTTGACTGGTAAAACGACTCAAAATATTAAATCTTGTCGAAGTCTTACGAGATATTTGGGGCTAATTATTGAAATTACGAAATTAGTCTAAACATTAAGTGATTCTTAAATTGTATGGGGGTAAAAAATTTGTGTGTCTGAAGAATGGCGCAGAGTTTTAGGTTGTTCTAGTTTGTATGAGTTCAAATATTGTTTACTCCGCAGACAAATTATTCGACCTCGATGTCTTTCTGTAGTCGGAACATTTAGGGTGAAACCACTGACCGAGAGAATCGTACTCCCTTCATCGTAGCCCACACTATGCCTTGTTGTAAACTTGAAGCACGATTTACCTGCGGTGAAACATAATGATTAACTGTCCTATATAATCTTATATTTTCGTAGAAAATGTTCTATAAAATCCTAAAATTTTCTATGAACGGTTTGAAATTCTGCAATAAATACGCCTCTTGTATAAATACAGTATTTTTAAACTTCCAGGATAAAAAAAAAATAAAGCAAGTGATCGAAAATCACGGTTGGTCGCGTTGGTGCCATGAAAATGAATTCGTCGATGTTCGAATATCATGACAATGATCGATTTTACAAATACAGGTATCGGAAAAAAGCCCTAAATGTATTTTAAGTTGCCTACTAAATCGAAGAACAACAACATTTTAAATCGAAACCTAAAAAAATATATAGCTACATTCGCACTATCGTCTTCAAATAGATTTTAAAACGCTAAAATCAAATCAATATTTAACAAATTTACGGAGCAACATTTAAAAAAAAAATAAATAAAACAACGCCTTAATATTGATGTACATACCTAATCTTAAATAGACCAAGTATCGATAGTGTACAATCTCGAATGGACCCTTTGCTTGACCGTTAAGTTAGTTAATCACTCGAATTAGCCCCTTCCTCTTGTAATATTTTAAGTAACGTTAGATTAGGTTATTTAATCACAAGATCTACCATACCCTTCCAACTAGTTAATCCCTCGGATTACCCTGTCCCTCTTGTAATATTTTAGGTAATGTTAGGTTAGTTAATCACTCATGGTAGCCCGTTCCTCTTGTAATGTTATAAGTGAAGTTAGTTTAGTTAATCCCTCGGACTAGCCCGTCCTCTTGCGATATTTTAGGTTAGATTAGTCAATCCCTAGGGCTAGTCCGTCCTCTTGCGATATTTTAGGTTAGGCTAGAAAATTTCTCCAAATAGCCCATCCCTGCAACTTGTTTATCCCTCCGACTAGCCTGTTTCTCTTGTATTTTTTTAGGTCTTAAGGTAGGGTGAATTAATACTTCATGCTAGCCCATCCCTCGACCAAGAACAATTTACGTATTCTAATTTCTTTGGTTCGCACTTGGCATTACCAATTTATGCGGAGTGAAAAAGTTAAGCAGTAGTTTTGAAGCTGAAAAAAAAAAATTCCAGACAATTATTTCGACCTTCTTGTCACTTGCCCTCCCGTCTATGCAAATCTTACTGCAGGCACCCTTGCTTATATGTAGGCTTCGCACTATGCGGGTGCCCTTGCAGAGCCGATCGTCATCTAGCGCGTTTTTTCAAACAATCCCCCAATATTATTCTTGCGTAACTTTTCTTATAAAAATCGAGTTAAATTTGAGTTTAAATGGTAACAAACGTTAATTTACAATATCATATCTTAGGTTCGCTCAAGAGTTTCCTGCAAATTACGCGACAATTATGGTAAGAAAATTTGTATTTCTAAGCTATACCCCAGAAAGTGATCTTTCATTTTATTTCCCGAACTCACGTTCCTCAGCAATACTGGGATACTTTGCCCAATGAAGTGTTCAGATACAAGCAAACGGCGGATTTTTTTTACCGCGCTTTCAACATCAGGTATCGTATTATATTTTTGTTGAATTGGAGTTGGCGTGGACGTCAAATGGTCGATCGTGGTTTTTGGTGTTGTATTACAAGGTTGGATTCTTTCTTAGTTCCTCCTGTCGTTACCAGATTAACTAAACCTCGTCCTTGAATAGGCAGCTTGGGAAGGTGGTAGCACCATAGATATGAAAAACTGGTTAGATACCGTATTTAATTGAAAGAAAACGCGGAAGGCCTGGACAAATATCAGACGACTATGGGGTCCTCCAGGGATGAGGAAAAAAATCAGAACAGCGCCATCTAAACCCTAGTTAGTAAAACAGTTTAATTTCCCAGCTTCGGCCAAAAATTGTAAATTTTATTAAATTTTTTTCGAAAGGAGAGAATGAAATAGGCTCAAAACGTGTTCAATAAGGTGTTTTTTTACAAGATTCGTCAAGTTTCAAAAGGTAAATAATAACATCATATCATTTAAACAAATTATAACTTATTAGCACGCTATACCTTGGCCTACTCTAAATATGTTTTATTATTTTTTTTTTTTTAATGATATAGGCATTGGCATAACCATTATATTTACCTTTTGAAAATTGACAGATAGAAAAACGGTTTATGAACCCGTTTTGAGCCGGTTTCATTCTCTCCTCTCGAATAATATTTAATAAAAAACCAATTCTTTGATTGAAGCGGGAAATTCAGCTGTTTTTCGAACTCGGGTGTAGGTGGCGCTATTCTGATTTTTCCCCATCCTTGGAGGTCCCCAATACCCATAGCCGTTGTCTGCTATTTGTCCTTTCCGCGTTTTACTCTACGCGGGCCTAACCCAGGGAAATGTATCGAGCCAGTTCTATACGTATATATAGCGGCGGCTAATGAACGTATAATAGTGTAAATGTCAACAAAATACTAAAATTTATTCCAATTTAATTCCGTATTTATACGTGGTGTCGGGTGATGACACTGCCATGTCATCCACGTAAACCCTTTACAAACTTGGTCCATAAATATTTTTAAAGATTGCGCTGAATTGCACAGACCGAATGGCACACGTAAAAATTCGTATAATCCAAATTATGTGGTTACTGCGGATATACAGGTATTTGATGAAAAGTCTTCACGAGATCGAATTTTGAAAATATTTTCCAACCTGCAGAAATTTACGGTAAAGTTGTTTAATATCGCTAATGGATGGTCTCCATTCTCCATTTTTCTTGAGCATCATGTGTGTAGAGGACTTGCGTAATTTCTCTTTGATGGTCGACAAATGCCTTGTTCAGCCATGATCAGAAATTCCTTCTTTGCTATTACGAATTTTCTTGGGTCGAGGTTTCGGACAATTCCTACAAGTGGTGTTCAGGTAAACTCGATATGATGGAATACGTCGTGTTTTGACTTTTGCAATGGATATTCTGCGAGGATTTTGTGGAAGTCTGTTGTGCCGAGGATTGTTGTTATGTTCGTTGAAGGCTAGTTAATTACTTTACAGATAGTCGAAAGTAACGTCTTTCTATCCACCAATTTCGTCAGTTTTAGTTCTAAATCGAGCTGAAGAGTTCCATTTGCAGCGAAAAGCTTGAAATGACACTTCTTGTTTGGTGGATGGAATTACAGAGATATCTGCACAAGTATCAATTTGGTAATTACGCTGTGATGTATTGTCGGTCAATATTGTCGGTCGAAGTCAATTCCAACATGCTTGCTAGTTTCCCTGGTCCGAAAGTTTGTGTGCGGGCTGATTTTGTACCCATGAGCAAGGATCTTGACATTTTGTTGCCTTTTCACCGAAGCGAAAATGATAGAAATAAAGTTTCCCTCGAGGGTTGAAGTTGCGTCAACGAGGTTGAGATCGACTTTGTCATCGGCTACTGTGGTTATTGTCGTATCTTCGCGAGCGTCCACGACTGAAGTTTTCAAACTTGTTGCTGAGCTCATTTATTTCGCGCGCAAGTTTGTCAATTCGGTAGTTGGTGTCTACATAGTGACCGTGGATATATGACTTGAGCGTGTCGTCTCGACGATTTTATCCGCTTTTGCTGGAATTTCGTCAAGATCGCTTTCGCTGCTTACGACGTGTATACCACGGACTTGCTTGAGAAGTGCTTTTGGTGGTCCATTAAGCCCTGTTTCCAATCAACGTTTTTCAAGCTTTTGCTTTCACTTTTCCTATAGAGAAGTTTAGGCCTATATCCAGTGTTGCTCTGTGTTGTACATTTGCACTTCTTTAGTACATTTTCAAATTGGTAGTACGACAAGTACATTTTCATTTTTTGGAGGGTTATTTAATACTTTTTATCAGTTTTCAAGTACGAAAACTCATTTTTTCATTTTATTTTATTTTATTTTATTATTATTATTATTATTATTTTTGTTTGTTGGGGGATTATCATTTTATGTAGAAATTTTGTATCCTAGTTGGCGCGCAAAGACTTTTAAAAAAGTACTTTTGTACGGTTTTGAAATTGAGGAAAGTACATTTACAAAATCGCTCGGAACAACACTGGATTGATATCAAATTCATTTAGACATCCGCTTTTCTGGCACTCGAAGCCTGTGTTAAGGTACGTGGGTGAAACGAATACCTTGATTTAAGCTTCACTATTGATTTGACCCAAAATTTCGATTCTTGACCAAAAAAACCTAAATGAAAACGGGGCTTAAGACTAAAAGCAGAAGACGATGAAACCCTGATTTGAAGTCTATTAATCTAATGTTCCATATAGCGCACATCTCGGAGAGAGTTTATTTCCATGTTATACTAGCTCGGAGGGGACCTACTTCATACCCCCTAATTATTATTATTATTATTATTATTATTATTCCTAATTATCTAGCTTTAAGTTTGTCTCGCTGTTCCAAAAATTATAATTCCAATGATTATAATTTGAGCTATTTTTGTGGAACCAAATCTTAGCAAATTTAGCTAAAAATTATAAAATTCAAAGTCGTTTTTGAAATAATCCCAACGAAAAATTTTATAAACCATATATATATCGGTTTGTTCCCATTTCGCCCAAAATTATCTATTCCCATTTCGCCCAATCCTACTTCACCCAAACGTATTATCATTTGGCCCAAAATTATCGATTCCCAATTCGCCCAAAGCAAAATTTCCTTGTCCCAATTCGCCCAATCCCACTTTGCCCAATCGTTTTATCAGTTAGTAAAGAATTATCTATTCCCATTTCGCTCAACCTAAAATTCCTTTTCCCGTTTCGCCTAAAATTGTTAGGTTAGGTTACCAAAACTAATAAATTAAATTGTTCTTTAGATTGGGTTGGGTTAGGTTGGGTTTTGGTTGGGTTTGGTTAGGTTAGGTTAGGTTAGGTTACCAAAATTAATAAAGAAAATAGTTCTTAAGATTGAGTTGGGTTATGTTGGCTTGGGTTAGGTTAGGTTACCAAAACTAATAAAGAAAATTGTTCTATAGATTGGGTTGGGTTAGAGTTGGTTGGGTTAAGGTAGGTTGGGTTGGGTTAGATTACCAAAATTAATAAAGTAAATTGTTTAGTTACATCGAGAAGTGCGTGTAGAAATAATTAAACAGGACGAAGGAACCGATCAAGAGGATTTTGTTCGCATATGCCTTGGGTGTGGATTGGGCGAAATAAGAATTTGGCAAAAATGGAATTATGCGAAATGTGATTTGGCGAAACGGGAATTAGGGGAAATGGGATTGGACGAAATAGGATTGGGCCAAATAAATTGGGCTGATTGGGAATTGGGCCAGTTGGGATTGGGCTGATTGGGAATTGGGCCAGTTGGGATTGGGCCAATTGAGATTGGGCCAATTGAGTTTGGGCCAATTGAGATTGGGCGAAATGGGAATTGGGCCAAATGTTTTGGGCGAATCGGGGTAGAACCTAAATATCATTTTGACATTAAAACTGATGATTGGCACTTTGATAAATCGCCTTCGCTCGCACGACGATGCGAGAAAAAACATTCATGCCTTTCTTTTATTACAGAGTCAATTTTAAAGATAATCAAATGAGTTTTTACAAGACTACTTCTCTCGCGGAACGAAAGAGTCAATACGAGGTATTTAAATTAGAATTTTACGATATAACATATAACAATGGGAAACTGGATAGGGATGAAATCCATATATCAAAATATAAAACATATTTTCTAGGTGAAGGGGTGAAATTCAGAGATCTGTAGGATATAGGGGTGAAAGAGGGTTGGACTGACTGTTTTCGCATTGAAACGCGCTTAACGCATTGCGGCAGCTAGCTACTAGCTTTCCCCTCGTTCTGGTGGCAACTAGTTTGGCGCGGGTCATCAACTCGTCGTCTCTTGGTAAGAGTTGATCACGTGATGCACGTAGCCAAGGCAACTAAATGCGCATGGGCATTTGTCCGAAACTTATAACGCTCCGCTATAGGTACGCTAATTCTTTGGGGAAAAGTGATATTCAATTGACGGGTGGCCCCATCCGCGAGACACGGCGATAATCGGTGGAAAGATCCAGAATTACATATAAATATTCTATCAGTCTGACAACGTCGACTATTCGCGAAGCTAGTGTCATCTACCAAATTGGGTAATCAGCCAAAAATAAGTTTTTTAAGATATTTCTAATTCGTGTCTTTTTCAAATACGGTACACGTCATATTTAAGCTTGATAAACTTTTTTTTAAAAAGGCATCGCCTTAGTCTGACTTACTCGAATTAAGCTCGCCTCCCATTGGACCGAAACCCAAATTGGACAGAAATCCCATTCGACCGAAGTAAAAAAATAATCTATCCCATTGAGCAGAAATTGAATTTTCATTCGACCGAATTACTAAAAAAAATTCCCAGTGAATAGAAATGATATTTAATTCGCTGAAAATGTTCCCATTCAACAGAAAAGGTTCCGTTCTAGAGAAAGAGTTCCAATTAACAAAATCCCATTGGTGCGAAACACGCTTTATTTCGACGCTTAAATCAAGCTCAAGAGCCTTTAAACAGAAAAGGTCTATAATCAACATTAGGAACAATTAAGGGATCAGCATAACTAGATCACCTACCCTACCGTACTAACCTTTTCAGAAAAAAGCGTAATAAGTCAGTTTAAGCAAATATAACCGAGGTTTATTGAACTGAAAAGGCCCTGTAAACCTCGGCTAAAGCGGATTAAACCTGCTAATTATGCTTCGTCTAATGAGGGTATAACCCAAACTAACCTAACCTACCCAAACTTAAGCCAGCCCAAATGTAATAAATTCCATATAGCCGAACCATTTGTCGAACCTAACCTAACTCAATATAACCAAACATAACAAATCTAACCCAGCCTAAACGTATTTAATATATTGGCAACAACCAAAACATTTGTCGGACGCTGAATTCTGTCCAGTGGGACATTTCGTCCAATTGGGACCGTCTTTCCAATGGGATTCTGCCCAATGGGAAATTTCGTCCAAATGGGATAGCTGTTCATTGGGATTTGGATCAAATGGGATTCTGTTCAATGGGATTTGGATCAAATGGGATTCTGTTCAATGGGATTTGGATCAAATGGGATTCTGTTCAATGGGATTTGGATCAAATGGGATTCTGTTCAATGGGATTTGGATCAAATGGGATTCTGTTCAATGGGATTTGGATCAAATGGGATTCTGTTCAATGGGATTTGGATCAAATGGGATTCTGTTCAATGGGAGTATACCCGAATGCAGGCTTGTAGGGCTCGTTTTGTAGACGCCATATCGGGCTATCCGTAAAAAATTAACTTCGACGGAAAAGCCAGGATTTTCCGCTACCAAATGCACTCTCAAAACCTAAAATTGGCCAGAATTCATCGCGAAAGGTAAATTTCAAATTACCTATCCGGGAGCTTTATCATGGCGTGGCGAGAAATAATATATGGAAAATTTCTTAAATGGATTTAGCGCTTGAATGTTATGAGATTTCAAATTCGCGCCTTTTTCAAATATGCGGGAAACACGACTTTTTATAGCAAATTAGATTAATTCTTAGAACCCGGTAGGGTTCTATGTTATGGGCCCATCATCATCTGTAATGCTATTTTGATTTCCTAAAAAATTCAGTCTCTAGCCAATCAAAACGCTCCATTCTCCCATAGAATAACATTAAAATCGACTCTTTCGAGGACAAGTCCAGTGATTGACAGAACTAAAAGAGGAATTATTTGTTACAGTTATAATCACTTTTAAATGGTAGAGCAAGGTTCGAATGTTGAACTTTTCAAGTTTCATTTAAAAATATTAAGTCTAAGTATTTTAAAATTAATTCTTAAGTTGACCCTTTTTTTGGTACTTAGCTGGTTTCGCGCATGGCTAAATTCGTAATGTTATTCTATGGGATTTGGTTTTTTGAAAGTGGCTTACCTTTCAGATTTATTTTCTAATACTTCCGAATATTTTTCAGACTTTTATTTTCCGTGTGGTATGAATTAAGTTTCAAGCTTTATTTTAAGACTAATTTCATAATTTTACACCGATTAGTTGGCCCACAATCTATTTATGAAAACGGACGAAAAAGTAAGGCGGAGAAATAGATTCGCCAAAAACCTAAGCCTAATTTGACAAATTAGGCTTAGGTTTTATATGGCTTTTTAAAATCACGTGCAGGAGGACTCGTGGAGGAGCGCGCTTGATTTGGAGGCTATGGGTATTGAACTCTGACTTAATTTCTCCTTCTTCATATTTTTGCCGTTTATGAAATTAGTCTAAAACTAAAGCCCGTATAAGATCTGGAATCATTAGAAAATAAATCTGAAAGGTAAGTCTCTTACAAAAAATCTAAATCCCATAGAATTACATTAATTTTCAATTTTTCCGCATTTTTTTTATGCCGTTTTTATAAATAGACTGTGGCCAAACTAATCGGTGTAAAATTATGAAATTAGTCTTAAAATAAAGCCCGAAAAATATCTGGAATCATTAGAAAATAAATCTGAAAGGTAAGTCTCGTACAAAAAATCTAAATCCCATAGAATAACATTAAGTTTCAATTTCTCCGCCTTAAAACTTAAAAGTACTCTCCTTTTAAAAATGTGAAAGTCCGAACGACTTGGCATTTCGAACGGCAATAAGGAAGGTATTAACATCCAAAATAATGAAAAAAATAATTTAAATTTAGTTTAAAGGGTAATGGGAAAAATATGAAGATTTCGCTGCGGCTGTCGGAGGTATTAACATAAAAAATTATGAAAAAATTATTTTAAATCTGGTTTAAGGGTAATGGGGAAAATATAAAGATTTCGCTGCGGTTGACGGAGGTATTAACATCAAAAAATGATGAAAAAATAAATTTTAATTGGGATTAAAGGGCACTGGTAAAAATGTAGAGATTTGACTGAATCAAGTGCAGCTGCCGCAGCTATTAACATCAAAAATTATGAAAAAATTAATTTTAATTGGGATTAAAGGGACTGGTAAAAATGTAGAGATTTGACTGGAATCAAGTGCGGCTGCCGGAGGTATTAACATAAAAAATTATGAAAAAATTAATTTTAATTGGGATTAAAGGGCACTGGTAAAAATGTAGAGATTTGACTGAATCAAGTGCAGCTGCCGCAGCTATTAACATCAAAAATTATGAAAAAATTAATTTTAATTGGGATTAAAGGGCACTGGTAAAAATGTAGAGATTTGACTGGAATCAAGTGCGGCTGCCAGAGGTATTAACATAAAAAATTATGAAAAAATTAATTTTAATTGGGATTAAAGGGCACTGGTAAAAATGTAGACATTTGACTGAATCAAGTGTGGCTGCCGCAGCTATTAACATCAAAAATTATGAAAAAATTAATTTTAATTGGGATTAAAGGGCACTGGTAAAAATGTAGAGATTTGACTGGAATCAAGTGCGGCTGCCGGAGGTATTTAACATCAAAAATTATGAAAAAATAAATTTTAATTGGGATTAAAGGGCACTGGTAAAAATGTAGAGATTTGACTGGAATCAAGTGCGGCTGCCGGAGGTATTAACATCAAAAATTATGAAAAAATTAATTTTAATTGGGATTAAAGGGCACTGGTAAAAATGTAGAAATTTGACTGGAATCAAGTGCGGCTGTCGGAGGTATTAACATCTAAAATTATGAAAAAATTAATTTTAATTGGGATTAAAGGGCACTGGTAAAAATGTAGAGATTTGACTGGAATCAAGTGCGGCTGCCGCAGCTATTAACATCAAAAATTATGAAAAAAATTAATTTTAATTGGGATTAAAGGGCACTGGTAAAAATGTAGAGATTTGACTGGAATCAAGTGCGGCTGTCGGAGGTATTAACATCTAAAATTATGAAAAAATTAATTTTAATTGGGATTAAAGGGCACTGGTAAAAATGTAGAGATTTGACTGGAATCAAGTGCGGCTGCCGGAGGTATTAACATAAAAAATTAATTTTAATTGGGATTAAAGGGCACTGGTAAAAATGTAGACATTTGACTGAATCAAGTGTGGCTGCCGCAGCTATTAACATCAAAAATTATGAAAAAATTAATTTTAATTGGGATTAAAGGGCACTGGTAAAAATGTAGAGATTTGACTGGAATCAAGTGCGGCTGCCGGAGGTATTAACATCAAAAATTATGAAAAAATAAATTTTAATTGGCATTAAAGGGCACTGGTAAAAATGTAGAAATTTGACTGGAATCAAGTGCGGCTGCCCCAGCTATTAACATCAAAAATTATGAAAAAAAATTATTTTAATTGGGTTTAAAGGGCAATAGTAAAAATGTAGAGATCTGACTGAATCAAGTGCGGCTGTCGCAGCTATTAACATCAAAAATTGTGAAAAAATTAATTTTAATTGGGTTTTAAGGGCAATGGTAAAAATGTAGAGATCCGACTGAATCAAGTGCGGCTGCCCCAGCTATTAAAATCAAAAATTATGAAAAAATTAATTTTAATTCGGTTTAAAGGGCAATGATAAAAATGTAGAGATCTGACTGAATCAAGTGAGGCTGCCGCAGCTATTAACATCAAAAATTATGAAAAAATTAATTTTAACTGGGTTTAAAGGGCAGTGATAAAAATGAAGAAATTTGACCTAATCAAGTGCAGCTGCCGCAGCTATTAACATCAAAAATTATGAAAAAATTTATTTTAATTGGTTTTAAAGAAAAATGGTAAAAATGTAGAGATCCGACTGAATCAAGTGCGGCTGCCCCAGCTATTAACATCAAAAATAATGAAAAATTTTATTTTAATCGGGTTTAAAGGGCAATGTTAAAAATGTAGAGATTTGACTGAATCACTTTTTAAAGGGCTAGTCTTTTAATATAGAAGTTAACACTTTCGTGCTAGACTGAAGTGACAGATATTACATCAAAAATGTCTTTGCGAACAAAGACCCAGAAGGACATGTTATGGCCTTGAATGTCTGAAGTGACAGATATTTAATTTTCTTTTAAAACATTAAATTTAAATACAATTAAATTTTCTTTTAAAACATGAAATTTTAATATAATTAGATTTTCTTTTAAAACGAAATTTAAATATAATCACAATCTGGCACGATTTAGAGTTTCAAATTTCAAAACAACTGATTTTATTCACTCGGAAATATTTAAGAAAAAACATAACAGACGATTTTCTCCCACTGACGCTTAACATTAAATTTCGCTTAATTATTTTTCAGGGATTACGTGTCAAACAAAACGAAACTTTTCGTTCGATAGAAAAATTTACTTAATTTAGCTTTGGCTTTAGGCGTAGAATCAAAGTTCTATGATCTGATCTCATACCTTAATTGGATAATGTTTTCTATGGATAATGTTTTATTATAACTCCTCGACTTTAGTCGAGGCAATTCGTTCATGTTAGCTTATGAATGCTTATACAAGGAATTTAAAGGGAATAAAAATTCCCCATATTTTAATTTTTAATCTAGGTTGCAAACGAACAAACCTAATCCATGGATAATGTTTTATTACAACTCCTCGACTTTAGTCGAGGAAATTCGTTCATGTTAGCTTATGAATGCTTATACAAGGAATTTAAAGGGAAAAAAATTCCCCATATTTTAATTTTTAATTTAGGTTGTAAACGAACAAACCTAATCCATGGATAATGTTTTGTTATAACTCCTCGACTTTAGTCGAGGCAATACGTTCATGTTAGCTTATGAATGCTTATACAAGTAATTTAACGGGAATAAAAATTCCCCATATTTAAATTTTTAATCTAGGTTGCAAACGAACAAACCTAATCCATGGATAATGTTTTATTACAACTCCTCGACTTTAGTCGAGGCAATTCGTTCATGTTAGCTTATGAATGCTTATACAAGGAATTTAAAGGGAAAAAAATTCCCCATATTTTAATTTTTAATTTAGGTTGCAAACGAACAAACCTAATCCATGGATAATGTTTTGTTATAACTCCTCGACTTTAGTCGAGGCAATACGTTCATGTTAGCTTATGAATGCTTATACAAGGAATTTAAAGGGAATAAAAATTCCCCATATTTTAATTTAGGTTGCAAACGAACAAACCTAATCCATGGATAATGTTTTATTATAACTCCTAATAACTAATTAGTGGTCCCTTATGGAAATCATCATTTTAATTGTACGGTTTTAATGAAAAGAAAAATGAAGGTATTACAATTTATTTAAAAACCTTATCCGCTCTAAAATTCGTCGCTTTGAAGTTCTCTTCCCTCGCGCGCGCAATATAGCTTTGAAAGTACAAATTTTTATGGTTTGCGTCGTCTGCTAAGTTAGAAAAGAAGGTGACTTTAAACGGGCTTTAAAAAACACATTTCCCTTTATCATATACCCATTCCAATAAACCGGCGAGTATTTTTAACGATCCGTTCAATTGCGAGTAGTGGAAATTCGGGTTAAATTAAGAAAACAAAAAGTGGACTCGCGTTATACTGAAAAATAACAGTTCAATACACGTTTTCCCTGAAAAATCATTAAGCCAAATTTAATGTTAAGCGTCAATGGGAGAAAATCGTCTGTTATGTTTTTTCTTAAATATTTCCGAGTGAATAAAATCAGTTGTTTTGAAATTTGAAACTCTAAATCGTGCCAGATTGTGATTATATTTAAATTTCGTTTTAAAAGAAAATCTAATTATATTAAAATTTCATGTTTTAAAAGAAAATTTAATTGTATTTAAATTTAATGTTTTAAAAGAAAATTAAATATCTGTCACTTCAGACATTCAAGGCCATAACATGTCCTTCTGGGTCTTTGTTCGCAAAGACATTTTTGATGTAATTTTTATTGGAACCCAATATACGTGACCTTAAGTCTCGAAAAGGGGTGGAAATGCGAGAGGTAGGGTGTCAAAACCACGTATTATGCTGACGACTCAGAGATCATATGTCGCAGCAATCAACCATAGGTTTTATCGACGACATAGAAAATAGAGGGTATGGAAAGAGGCATATCTCTATAGCGCAGCGTTATAAGATCTTACAGTATTATATGGGTGTGTTCAGTATCAGTAACCCTCAACGTTCTAAGCGGAGTCTGATTTTTTGTACTTCCGGTTTCTACGTCACGATTCTAATCGGACGGTTAACGAGGAATTTCGAGGAACTGCGGGGATTTTTTTTTTTAATAATAATTTTTTTATTTAGTGATTTTGTTTACGTGGTTTCGTGGACGGCAAAGTCGGTTTAGACTTTAATGCCTTCTAGTATTCTGATCTTAATCTTTAATTAACTCTATTTAACCAGATAATAACTAGAGTAATAAATCGGTAAATTACCACATGGTAATACAAATTATATAACGGTTTACTCTGGAAAATTACCGTATTTAATTTCTTTAATGAGGAATGCTAAAAGAGGTGAAAAATGAACCTATAATCGTCTAAAAGTCTACTTCTCAATAGTTATTAGTGTTTGGCGGCTCTAAGGACATGTTAATGTAATTTTTCGTGCACTATCAATGCAAACTCAAATGGTCAAGTGTATCATGAAAACCATTGCATTGCCACGAGTGCAGGGTTTATTAGTCAGAAATAACATTTTGGAAACGTTTCAAAGAGGAATCAAGCATTTAAAAATCACAGAAATTCAATTAATCATTTTTTGAATATCCGTAAATTACCACGTAATTTACCAATTTAAAAAATAATGGTCATTTTAGAATTATAAGTATAACATATATTGAAGAGTGAGTAATTAAAAATTAGTGATGATGAAAACTTGATTTATACATATTTTTTAACTAGATCCGATCGTTATTATATAAAAATTAATCTTTTGTCACGAGGTCCGCCTTTATACAACCTGACAAAAAATACATTCTGACGTAGCGTTGCCAAAGGTAAATATCTTTCGAAAAACAGGATTCTTTCAGTTGAGAGTTACTGAACGTATAGCATCCAGGTGTGTTTAATTTTGTTTCGGGGTAATCAAACATTACTTATAGGGCTTTCCCGGTTTTCCCTGACCATTTACATAGTTTTTCCTTGACCAATTAAGCCGTTTAAATATCAGTAGTAATGGGAAATTTCAAGAGAAAACTTTAACTTTTAAGAATTAAAAAGCTTGATCTACCTATTCATAAATAAGTACTTTTGTCACTCTTAAATATTTTATGGTATATTTGTTGTTAATTCCCTGGTCAGTGTCAATCACGACGTCACTTTCTAGCCTCTGTTTATAAAATGATGCCAGTCGGAGGCCTGTATTATACAGGCCACGGCACGTCTAAAAACTCTTGGTAAAACGCAGTTACATATCATAATTGGGTTCTTGTGATTCAAATT
The DNA here is from genome assembly GCA_963920705.1 of Odiellus spinosus. Lineage (NCBI taxonomy): Eukaryota > Metazoa > Arthropoda > Arachnida > Opiliones > Phalangiidae > Odiellus > Odiellus spinosus. The sequence goes on from OY987234.1 coordinate 4,440,972, forward strand.
ATATTTGCCTCGATCACTTGATAATATTATATCTCCGAGTTAATTGTAAAATAAAGACCAATATAGTACGCTAAGGAAGTATGAAGGAACCCGGTCAAAAATTACTTAATATTACACTCAATTCTCAATCGTTGGTATTAAAAAAAAAATAAAATAATAAAAAACCGAACAAACATGGAATTTATATAAAAACTTACCAGTTAGATGGTCTACGATGATTGCTGTATGAGTTTATAATATCCAAAATAACGTGTAGGCCAGGAAGGTTCACACTTCATGCGATTCGGAGAAAAAAAACATACGCGCACAAAGCGAAAAGTTTACAAACGCGATTTAAAGCACACGTCGGGCCATGGAAAGTATTAAAGCTCGTTGGTATCCTTTGCAAACTTTCAGATCAAAAAAGATGTTGAATATTTGTTCGCGAATGGCCTTTCAGGCTCGTTTGATCTTGCTCCATCGGCGTTGGCCACTCGCGGTCTTTTTCGATGTTGGATGAGTCAACATTATTTCATCTTCCGTTTACCTAAGAAATATTAAAATAATTAATGCCTTTATGAACTTTGTGAAAACGATGGGCCAAATCAAATTTTACGCTTTGTGAAACATAAATAGCGATATTTCTGGTAATACAAATACAAGTAATAGTTTTTCTAAAATAATTAAGGTATTAAATTATAATTTTGATATAGATTACCAAATTAAAGTTTTATACACACTACGTTATCCTACGCTTGACAATTACTGTAATCAGGAGTAACATAATAAACCTCCCTTCGGGAGGGAAGTATACAAGCGAGCATATTTACGCGGGACATCCTCGTACCACTAATTACAACGCGCATCAATACACCGTAATAAGGCTAGCAAAAAATAGCGCCGCCGCCGCGAAACCAGTTAGTATTCTTGCGCGTGATAGCGTCGTCTGAATCATGATTATACAAGGTTTTTCGTGATCCGTATGGGAAACTGAGGATTCTAGTCTTTTTTTATTATAGGTTTGATTAAAAATTTAATATTATGGGAGATTTATTCGATACGGCCGCGAATAAATGTATATCCGTAATCACAAACCCAGAGTTTTTAAGACAAATACCAAAAGGTAAAATTCTGGACTTACAATCATAATACTAGGCCTAGGCTTAGCTGGAGGACAATATAAAAGTAATTTATAATGGTTTTCTTACTTGTTTCGATAATTTCTTCCTGGGTTCTCCTTCTTCAATTTCATACGACACAGATCTACGTTTACAAATATATGTCTGTGTACTTTTATTTACCATATCCTTCAAAAAGGTATTGCACCGCGTTTCGGCATCCATCTTAATTCTTTTTCTTATCGCGGTCGCCAAGACGGTATCAGCTGATCACTGAACTACTTAGCAACGACCATAGCAAAGACTATACGTTCAGTTGCCTAGTCCACGCGCGCTATCGTCTATATGTGGTATTTGGCGGAAAGAGGATATCCCGCAACTTTTAAATTGCGTATATGGGGCGTTGTATACTTCCCTCCCGAAGGGAGGTTTTACTATGTTACTCCTGCTGTAATTTAACTTCACCGTTATGTTTACGAAAGTTAGAACTAAAATACGACCCGAATTGTCGAGGCTTTCTACGACGACAGCCATTTCTAGGGGGGCCTCAAAATTCACTCAAATGGACCTCGAAAAAAATAGAAGGGGCATCAAAATTTGTCTCTAATTACTAGCCCGCAGCGAAAATTTGAGCAACGAGGAAAAGGGGGGCCCCCATAAGTTGGCTGCCACTGCCTGTATAGCCGTATTATCTGTGAGTTATCTGATTCCATCGCGCATACCCCAGTTTTATCTTATTTCATCTTATTTACTGAATATAAACACGAGCCTGACCCCCACACCTCTCCCTGAAAACAGTTGTTCATTTGTTAGACTGTGAGAAAGTGTATGTGAATAAAATGGGCCTTTATCAATGAGGCCCCATCCATGAATGTTTTGAAGACTCTGACTAGTAGGCCTATAACCAATTTTTACACGTATTTATGAAAGGCTCCTCAATCTTTGGAGAGAGAGGTAGATGGAATGGAAGAGGGTAGGAAATAAGGCGGTTTCACTGGACAAAATTAGTAAGACCAATTTAAAAATTAAATATTTAGGGGTCCACTGGCCTTGTGGCCATTTAATTCAAAACTATGTTTTGTACTTGAGATAAAGAACGAAAAATTACGTTACTAGTCTCAAAATTTCCTTGATTTTGATGATTATCGATAGTCACATATTTATATTTGTCGTAACAGCGGTACTTTCCCATGAAAGTTTTGTAAGATTAAAATTTGATAAACCTTAAACCGTTACTTTAAAATACGTTCAGTCTAGTACCACTGCTTCTTAAATTTAAGAAACCAGACGAACTTTAAGCTTTTAGTCAAGAACTAATGCGTGTTTTTTTACTCATTTTTCTTTTCAAATCGCAAGGTTCCCTAAATCGAATTGGACGTGCCCGTGCTCTAATACGTTCCGCCCGTGAATAAAAGCGTCTGATATGATTTTAAACTATCATAACTTAAAAGTTTACCAAAACATTCACTTTTGTCCCACGATTTATTATGTTATTTTTTTCCCTTATCAGCATCTTAAACCTTACCAAAATTGGAGTAAAACTGCTCAACTGGCAACCCCGAAATGTTGTTATATTAATTTTATTCGACAAAAAGACAGCCCCTCAATGGCGTCATTACTGTCTCGTAATTTTAATTTCCACTCCCTTGAAAATTTTCGAGATATTCTTCCTTAAATAAAATTTAGTTTCAGAACAACCATGTCATCATGTTTCCAAAGCCATCGTCGTTTTTCTATAATGTTTCTAACTGGTACGTTCCGTCTTCGCCAGTCGACATCAGTGAAACCGTCATCGTGTGCGTTCCCCTCAAGACCATCGTCTCAAGTAGCTTATCTTTTCTGGCCATGGACACGTCGGTGGGTAAAGAGTGTGTCACGAGTAAATTTTAAAAAGGACCAAAAAACCCGGTGATCGATAATTTCTCGTTAAACTATTTTTAAATTAAGAAAATATGCCTCAGAAAACGGATAAAACATTAATTTTGGTCTGTCTTTGAGGTAATGTTCCAATTGCGCAGTTCTCCTTTGCGCTCTCCCATAAGCGCATTTCCATTTGAACGGATTTCGATTTGCTCGGAAATTCCATTTGCGCAGATTTCCATTTCCGCAGTTTTCCATTACCGCAGATTTCATACAAATAATTTATCGGCAAACTGCTCAAATGGCAAACTGCCCAAATGGGAAACTGCGAAAATAGCAAACTGCGCAAGTGAAAATGCGCAAATCGCAAATCGCAAGAAATGGGAAACTGCGCATGTGGACTCAAACCGAAAGTGATTCCAAATAAAGCTCGTTTTTCATTTTGAAAAGCAATTTAACAGCCAATTGCGTTTAACGAGTTATCAAAATTTTTACTTTAGACTTGTTAATTTCTTGATATATAATTATAACTAAACAATGTTATAAGAAAAGAATTAACCCAAAATGAAAACGCTATTAATTTAGCTAATATTTGATAAAAAGATTCGGAAAAGTTCTGTTTGATTTTACGCTAAGCCTAATTAGTTAGTAATTCCGATAGAAAGTAAAGAACGTTGGATACGCGTGCTGGACTAGGCCTATTTAAACGATGAGAAACTGATAAACAAAATAACTTGCATTCTCACTTTAAAGGCCCTTCAATGGCCTTCTGTTCAAAAGGAACTGAGTTCAATTGTTTCGTAATTTTTAGCGTCATACTAAAAATAGCAAAGAATGTGTTCATTTGGCGTCTTCTGATAATATTTCCCCGATAAAGAGATGTAAAAGTGATGATAAGTGTAATTTAGTGATTTATTACTTCGGTTATATATAGGTTATGATTATACTTGGATTTTCTATAATGGTTATATCAAGCCTGATGACTCTCAATTGGACACTAATCGGCGGAAACAAATTGTGGCAGAAAATTGCGTTAAAGCTTTTTCACAATGTTTGGGACAACACCTCGCTATTGTGCGCCGAACGTGAGTTTACAAGAGAACTTAAACGCTGCGCTATAGAGATATGCCTCTTCGGGGAAAAGTGCAGTCCAGAGACTAGTGGAGGGTAGCGCGAAAGAAAAGTTAACTTCACGTGATCATTGAAGCCCAAGCGTCGCCTGCCACTGTTTTCCTACATGTATATGTTCGTTATGTGACTAAATAAAGAATCTAAACGTATTATCGTAAATTAGGAAGCCCAAGCGATGTTTTAATAAGTAGTTTTGAGGCTCTACAATCACCCTACGTTTTTCGACACTATAGAGGATATGGGAAGAGGTATAACGCTGCGTATAAGATCTCCGGAGAAAACGCACCTCCAGATATCGAGGGGTCCGACATTTACACGAAATCCCGTAAGCTTAATCTCGCGAAATCGCGAATTCTATCACGCAAAATCGCGAAATTTTTGAAGAAATCACGAAATTAAACAAAATTCCCTGGAGAAATCGCGAAATCTCTGACGAAATCTTTGAAGAAATCAAGAAATCTTTGAAGAAATTACCAAATCTTTGGAGAAATCGCGAAATTACGAAATCAAAGAAATCTCTATATCTTTCGCGAAATTATGAAATTACGAAATTCTGTACGCTTTTTTGGGGGGGAGTGTCGGACCCCGTCGACTGAGATAGCCACGGACGTGTCTCTGCCGGCATCAGTGATTTTGTTTAAGTGACTTGTTATTTTCTCTGTCAAATTAGCCGTTCCTCGTATTTCTGCCGATATTACTTCTAGACTGATATCCTTGACCTGGTTTTTGAGCGTCACGGTCATATTGTTCTTCACCAACTGTTTTTTGAAAACCGAGTTCTCTGTCGTGACCTACCAGACCGTTGATTCGTTATCGCGATTAATGACGTCTCGTGTGAAACCCATAATAATAGATCCTTTCATCTTTGAAAACATGGTTTGTACAAAAATTTCATATCAGGATTCGTATTTATTTTTTAAAGTACTTCAAAACAGCGGTCCTCGAAATAGGGAAATAGAAAGATGTGTAAACGCCGTTGATAGAGAAATTGGAGGGTTTACGTATACGAATTCGGAATTGAAGAGGAACTTCTAGCTGGGCAGTGCGTCATTAGGATAACTCATTGGGCGCGGATCTGTTAAAAGTTGGCGCTTTCGTAGTTCCCATTCTGATTGTCTAAGCTATGAGAACGCCCCTCGCGCTATCTTGCCCCTCCTAGGGTCAACGCTTTTCCAATAGCAACGGAAATATAGGTATTCTTGTATTTTCACTATGTACAAGATAGAGATAGAGAGAGGGGCAGAGTGCTATGATCGTTTCAGGGCCCAATAATTGTTTGGATACTTTAATAACTTATTACATTATTTTTTATTACTCGGTAACGCCATCTGTTGCCATAATTCATCATAACATTTGTACCCGTAGGCCGTAGCCCCTGAAAGTTTGTTTTTGAGAATGGATAATTCCGAATTCGTCAATAGTTCATAATACCGAGTGTACCAATAAACAGCGGTCCCCTAAAGAGCGGGTGTTTTTCAAGATACCGCCATATTTTGAAATACTTTTAGGGAATCTTATGTCTAGAGTTCTAAATCGGTAATTTACTTTGGTCATTTTCGATGTAAATTACCACGATAATAGTAATTTACGGTTTGTTCAGGAAAATTACAGTAATTTAGATTTTTTTTTTTAATTAGCTTTAAAAGTGAAAAATTGCTAAAAGAGGTCATATATCAACATAAAGTCGTCTATAAGTCTTTTTCTCAATAGTTATTCGTGCTTGGCGTCGTTAACGACATGTTAATGTAATTTTTCATGTCTGTGTCATTTTGTTCTATCAATGAAAATGCAAGGGGTCAGGTGTATCATGAAAAACATGAGTACATGGTTTTTTAGCCAGAAATAAGAATTTTGATTATTAGCCTTCATTTGCCAATGAAGTATTGTCAAAATGTCGGGATTTGAACCCTAAAATACAAAATCAGGAGAGTTCATGCGCGCGTTAGAGTCACTAATTACGAATTACCGTTATTCCGGTGTTTAAGCCAGGATTTATGTTTATGGGACCGCTGTTTAGGTGTTTAGGGTAACCTATACTTTTACCTCACTATATTAATTTCGTTGTATAATAGGCAAATTACGACCCTGTAGTCGAGGAGTGGTATTCATCGATAAAGCTGGACCCGAAAGGTTTCCGTGAAGTGTACCAACTATTAAAAATAAATGACTACGAAGATGTTTTATCGGGGGAAAGGGTTCTGATCATTAGCAAAACGGATTTGACGTGGATAATCGGTGTGGTCATGAAATACAGTCCCGAAACGATGCGACTACTCGCCGAAAAAGGAGGAATTTATTTTTCCGAAGCCATTTACTCGGAATATCGCCACTACATTTACAACAAATCATTCGTGACAAACAGCCCCGAAATCAGAGAAATAGCTCAAATAAGGTCCATATCGATATTCTTACTAAGTATGAATTCAAATAACATAAGTTTCCATAAATTCGATCACTTGACCGAATTTCGTTATCAAGTTTGTTTAAATGGCATTCATTGAAACGCCCCTATGTATTTGGAAATTGATTAAATATATTTATAGTCCAGGCATGCTTTTTAGAGTGTATTGGGGAGGTTAGAGGCCGAACGTATCGCTCACGCAAAATCCTCTAGTTTACAGGCGTTCGAAGCGGGAGGAATTTCTGCAGAGGAGGGGAAAGAAGAGAGGGGCTCAAACCTTAATATTATACCGGGAGGGCCATCTAGCGACATTTTCAGAGAATAATATTTGGGCGGCAAATTTGAAAAGATTTAGGTTTTCTATTCTACATTTCTGTTCAGTAACAATTTATACTTGTTTGTCTTACTATTAGGGTTTTAGTGTTAATATTAAATAATTTAAACAGGGTTCGTACAAACCAGGAAATATCAGAATAAGATTATTCCAAAAATTGAGGGTAAATTATATTTTGCAAAATTAAGGGAATTAGTTTGCCGTTATAAACAGTGGATAAAATTTCTCATTTCTTTAAAACCTGGTAATATCAGGGGAATTTGTAAAAAAAAACCTGAAAAATATCAGATTCTTAATTTGTTTGAACCTTGTTTAATTATAATTTTAAAATAATCCTTGATTAAATAATATTCTCAAATTTAGCATAAAACCCTGAGTCCCTGACCCCGAATCAAGGACTTCCACAAATCCGCGCTTAACAAAAATCACGCTTACACAGTACAGATAGTACTCGAGTTTAAGAAAGCGCCATCTAGCTCCAGATTGAAATAAATTTAAATTTAACCAAAAATAAATATTAAAAAATATTATAAGAATATAAGTAGATATACACAAAGAATTTTAGAATACATTTTAATAAAAAATAAGGATTTTTTTGTATTATTATATACGTTCAGGCGCTAGGTGTTGGAAGAAACTAGTGTTTAGAGTTTTGTGGGTGGTGCTCCAAACACAAGAGACAACCAGAAAAAGCTTCGGCCTCTAACCTCCCCAATACACTCTAAAAACCACGGTCCAGGGAAATTAGCTTAAAATATGGCCAAACTTAGAGCAAAGTAGGAACAAGCTAATTCCAACGGTAATTGCGAGTACTTTTAAGTAAAGAAAATTCCCATCACTTCCAGTGAGGGTAACCAAATCAAAATGGTGGCTTGGTATTGGATAACACTGACTACAGCTACCCACAAATTATAAGAATTCTTCGTATATAGGTGTAGCACACACCCACTTAGCAAAAAAGAGAACGGCTGAGGCGATTGGATACACAATGTTTATACTCAAAGAGTAGTACAAATATCGAGACATGGGTTAAGCGTCTGAAGGCTAGAACTCGGGATCTCGGGGATAGCTGGGAATATATCATGCGCATCCAACATCTTTCGAAGCCCCAGAAAAGGCCGGCCCACCAGAAGTTCCGGCAATTTCCCCTTTTGTTAATCACATCATATGCTTTCAATTACGGTTGGAATTAAAATGTTTCTAATTTGTTAATTAGGTTAATAGCTAATAATTCCATGAACTACTTCTTTTGAATCTTTTCATTGCAGTTTCTACCCATTCTTCGAGAGCAAACCCTTCGAGTTTCTGGATTTTCATCTAAAATATGCCATCGACTATTTCACTTGGAAGAAACCGGTTGACAGCGCGACTGATTTGGGCATCTCGGCTATGCTCGTACCGTTCTATTTCTTATCCATGCTTCTTTTGCTCTCATTAAGCGTTCTAACGCTAGAAATTATATTCCACACACAAAATGGTTGGTGCAATGATAATAGACGAACCCGCTACCGTCGTAGGAAACCAGATATATTTTTCGATGAGAAGCGGTGATTTTACAACGCTTCACTGATATAAAGATACGCCTCTTTTTGAGAAAAGTGATATTCGAGAGACGGGTGGCGCCATCCACGCGAGACACGGGGATAATAGGGGGTAAGACCCGGAATTCCATATAAAGGTACTTTCACTCTGACGACCGTCAATTAGTCGTGAAGCTGGCAGCGCCATCTACTAAAATATGTAATCAACCATAAATGCGTGTTTTGAAGTGATTGGAAATTTCAATTCGCGCCTTTTTTTAAAATATTATCGAATTATATCATTTCCGTATTTCTAGAAACCAAATAAGTGTGCGCGTTACGCACGTAACTCACAGTCTCTAGGTGGGGTGGAAAAGGGGAAGCTGCTGTCCAAGCCGCATATTATCCCTAACTCGGAGATGGCGCTACAAACAACCTGCGGTTTGTCAACGACATAGAGAGTATGAGAATAGGCATATCTCAATAGCACAGCGTTGTAAGATCTCTGTTAAGCATAATTATCACGTTGGTCCTAACTAGGAATCAAAAACCGTTTAAAGTAAAAGAATATTCATCGCGCAAAGATATCTAAAAGATGACACTGAAGTAATTCTAGTTAAGTCATTTTTAAACCCAATTCAACGTACACTGTACCTTTATCTGTATTAATTCGAATTCAGTGGACGGTGGGAAGAGGGAAACGATTTCAGTTATCAAGCGCCGCGGGTCCGTTGGAAAATACATTACGGTTTCTGATGAAATTCGAGTTTAGACAAAGGGATAAACACTTTTGTGTTTATCCAAATATAGTAAACAAAAAAGACCACCTGAAAAAATCTTTATTCGTTTTCGAATAAATCCTACCTAAATGACCCTATCTTTTCACTATTTAAAGATGTTTAACCTTAATTTAAAAATAATCCATAACTGTAACTGAAAATGTTACTCGGGGAAGTTACTTGCAATTGTCTCTAGTTTTATTACAAAGTAATATAGTTCTAATAGTCCTATAAGCCAAGAAAAACGTGTCTAAAGTATGGCCCAGAAGAAAAAAAAAACGCTCAGGGATTTCACTTCAACCCTAAATTTTTGACGCATACTGCGAAATTCGCTTATACCGAGGTAGAGCGACGTCTATAGTTAACATTATTTTAATCCGCTTTAGATAGGGCTTCAACCTTTTGCTCTATCTCAAAGGGGTAAAAATCGTGTTAACCACATAATTCCAAAACAGTTTAACGCACACTTTATTAGTCGAAATGACTGAAAAGCCTGGTTCGATTGAAAAACCAGATTTTCAGAGTCGCACGGTTACCAAGTTATTCTTATAAATAATATGTTTACCAAGTTATTCTTACGCTTAACACAAACATAACCGTATAAAAGTTCCTTAAAGGCAGAGTGAAAAGCAAACTAATTCTCGATTCCATTGCATATGGAAATGTTTATGAATTTTGCAAAAAGTCAGAAAATATTCAGATTTTAGGAGCAATTTAATGAATCTTCGGTTTGACACACACGATTGTGCGCGTGCAATCGGCCAACGCTCGATTTAGCTCGAGGAAAATGTTGCATGGATTTTACTTAGCCAATGGTGAGGCGTCTTTCAACTAGTCGGAAGTGACTTTAATTATAAGTTACGAATGTTTTTGGATTTTTTGCAAAAAAGATAGTAAGTATCGCGGAATATTTAGTGCTAAAGACTTAAGAACCTTTAAGGTATTTAGAATCTATTAAATAACATATTGGCAAACTAAGTCTACATTATTAATTCACATAACCACATTCATGTATCTAAAAATGAGATATCAAAAAAATGGGGTGCACTTCGAGTATCCAGTTTCCTTGGCAAATAGGTAGGGCTATCGCTTAAGGTATTCTTTCTCGAAATAGTACTGGACTTGTAAAAGAAGATTGCAAAGAGTGGAAGGCTATCATCATACAACAGCTGCGCCATCAACGTCTCGATTCCCATTTTTGCCTTAATGTTTTGGGATTTGTAGAAAGAAAAAGCAGGGCTAAATACAACGTTTGTGTCTTCTGGTTTAGAACTATTGTCTGAGCTGGTAACTTTGAACACTTTTCCTTTAATTTATGACCAAAGTTTGGGTGTCCTAAATCCCTCAAGAAGGAGCCCTGTTTGTAGATGGGATATCTTGTAATTCGGAAAATATATATATATTACCTCGTTTTCTTGAGAAAAAATGAGAAAACAATACGGGGCCTTAACATCCGAACCAAAGAACGAATCGATTTAAGAAAAGGGAATTTCAACGCTAGGAATTTCAATGTTAGGTGAATAAGGATTTACTAGAGTTGCGATTATCGTACCTGAACGATCATTTTATCGTTTCAGTGAGCGTTTTCTTCGATACAGATTCCATGTTTACTACCTTCGTTTCCTTCAAGAATTCGATTCATCATTTTATTTTGAAGAGTTCATATCAAAATAGTACCTTCATACAGCCGATTATTCTAGCCTTTCGAAGTTCTAATTAGCGAATAAAAGTATTTGTTGATACATATGATTTCCCTTAAAAGGCAAAAAAAATTCCTAAAACCATATCAAAAGTCATGCCGTTTAAATTACCTTTTTGGTGGTGGATAGCGCTAAGAGGGAAATAGCTAAGAGGGACGCCCTTGAAACATCGATTTTAATGATGATTTCAATACAGGTATTGTTATTTTTTATTTATTCTAAATATTTATGACAAATTGAGGCTCTCATGGAATAAATATTGTTGAACTGAATAGTACGTGTTAAAATGCCAAAGTCGTAGCCTATCCATAGGCCAAAATAACGCTTAAAATCAATGCCATCGTATGATAAGGGGAAAACAGAGAATTATGTCTAATTCCTTAAGAATAACTGGTGTTTAAAGTTGACATCACGTCGATTAAAGCTAGCAGCGAATGTCTATTGTCAAAATTAAGATTCACAAAAATCTAAATGGCTTTAAAAGCAGTTTAAATAAATTGGAATTTTGTAGTAGTGTTCAAGTGGAGCTTAAATTGACTACAGATTAGTTTTAACGTTGCATATCAAAACTACCTAATCATTTCCCATTTTACCAACGTCTCTTAAATTAACGGGAAAGTCCCCTAAAGTCTTATTTTAGGGAAAAAAAAAATCGATAAAAAGATCGATTTTCTTCTTAACCTTCCCTTTAATTCGAAAAATTTACTTTCAGAAAATGCATGTTTAAACGAGCTTTCCTACGCAAATAAAACATGTTGGGCCAAATAATTATACCGTTAGAATCAGGTGGAATTTTCAGATTGTACAATATGTTACATTATATATTCTACGTCGAGCTATATATTCTACGCGTAAAGCTAGGATGGTTTTTGTCCATATTTGATTGTCCTAGTTTTGCTCGTGCTCCCAACTTCGGGTAGAGAATAATCTGGGCTGTATCTACTCTCTATGGAACCTGTATTCATAGATATAAGAAGGAGCGTAAGTTTTTAAAGTGCTGAAATGTAATACTGATTTTGATGATACTCGAGCGTGCTGTTATATATAAAAAACGTTTTACTCTACGCATCTGTGGTTTCCAGCATTCTTGCGAGAAATAAATAGAATAGCGAACTATTTCATTTCGAACGGCTCAATTTTAGGGTGAAATTGAGTTATTGTTACTTTCAAACTTCGTAAAAAGTTGTCGATCCTGCGCTAAACTAAGTTAATCACATATATCCTGGATTAATAAGTAAGTAGTCGAATGATAGTTTCCATTGATGCGAATCCATTACCGGGTTAATGCAACTATTGTTCCTAAAGCTTCGAAATTGAGTTAGCTCGTTAGTAAAGTGCTAAAAATAAAACTAAAATAAATGAGCTTAAAGATTTGTTTGAACATTTTTATCAACTGTAAGTTTCTACGTAAGGTCTTCCCTTGATCGTATTGCGGAATATAAATCATTATCTTATGTTTTAACAATTTCTAAAATGCTTAAAATGCACTTCAAATTTACTCGTTCATTTTGAAAATATTGGGAAATAAAACTTGTATAGATGTTCAAAAAATAAAATGTCTATGAATACTGACAGGGTTAATTCGTACCAGTGGCGTATCTAGAGGGTTTGCCGCCCCTTTCTTAAAATAGGTCGCCTAAAAGAAAATGCCGCCCTAAAAATACTGATGGCAGGTAATTCCAAAATGGATGCAAAATGTCAGGAGTAAGTCAGGGATCTAAAAAATCATAAAAAGTCAGGGATATCCAAAATGGAGGCCAAAGAGGAATAAGATAACTGTCGCGGTTCAGTTATTAGTTCAGTTAAAAGATCAGAATATCTAATAACCATGGCCAAATTCGTAAGTTAATATAAAGCCTGGTTATAAAGTTTTAAGTTATATAAAGTTGTTATTTGTTTCAATCTATTTCCTTTGTAATTTTTTAATCTAAAACCGAGACGACCCTGCTGTTCCGTTGTCTTAAGATACAGATAATTTCTTTATGAATGATATAAGGCAAACCTTTGTGTCCGATGCAAGCATTTCGAATATCATATACGTGCAAGCTTTAACGATAAGTTAAAAATATACGTAATACTGGCGTAAGTTTGTCTCCGTAACCTTTTATTACAAAATTAGGAATTCTATATATTCCACAAGTATATTTGGGTTTAATTTTCTTGATACTATTCTTAACGTCGTTCATAGGACTGAACTTAAGCTCATATCGTCATAAAAAATAATTGAGCACGGGCTCAAACTCGGATGTTTTACGAAAACTTTGGTGGGCTCAGCTCGGGCTCATAGTTTCGGACTTCTTGTTAGTACCGCACTGAAATCGAGCCCGCGGGCTCAAGGAAATGAGTTGAGCACTGTAAAGCTCTTATGTGTTCGGAATAATTACACGTGTTAATATTAAATACTATCCCGTCCATGGTATTGACTAATTAAAATTTAAAAGAAGGATCTCATGGATTAAATTTTTAACAACTTTATTAAAAGTTCCTGCGAGCTTTCGACCGGCCCGGCGGTCTTCCTCAGTATGCCTGAGGAAGACCGCCGGGCCGGTCGAAAGCTCGCAGGAACTTTTAATAAAGTTGTTAAAAATTTAATCCATGAGATCCTTCTTTTAAATTTTAATTACACGTGTTAACTGAACATACAATATTTATTCATCACGAGGTATCGCCGAGGCGGTATGTTCACATATCTCCCAATTGTTATCTCTCCCAGAAAAATGTAGTCCCATTTCATCCATTGCGTAGTAGAAATGGGAATTGGGAGAACCTTCTTGGGTGAAAAAGAGAAAATATACTCTCATTGGCATCAGCCAATGAGAGACAACCGAAACAGAGTAGTTTCTAAAAATTACCGTGCCATTCTAGTAATGCCTGTACAAACTCGTGACCTTCCTGTAGTATATTTTCTCTGGGTGAAATGGGGCAAACCGCAGACCCCGTATAAACGTGTCGTCTTTAGGAAGCTTCAGCTCCTTGTTACAGATTTCGTTAGAAATAGGCTCAGTTACGATATCTAGTTTTAATAATAAGAACTGAGTTAGCGCGGGAACATATGAAGATAAAACAAACCCGTATAGATACGCTTAAACGTGTATTTAGAGACCAATAAATGAGCCTTTTATACATTTATAAAAAGAGTATTTTTAAACTTCCAGAAAGAGGAAAAAGGGAGAAAGCGATCGAAAATCGCGGTTGGTGCCATGAAAATGGAGACGTCGATGTTCGAATATCAAGACAATAATCAATTTTACAAATACAGGTATTGGATAAAGCTCTACATATATTTTAAGTTTTCGATTTAATTGAAAACTGCCATTTTAAATCAAAAAATGTAGAAGCTAAAAATATATAGCTAAGTTCGGACTAGCGTATACTAATCCGTTTAAAACGGTCAAAATCAAACCGATATTCAAATCGCCGGAAATTGTTTTAAGTGCTATCTGTTTACATAGCTTTTGTTGAAACAATGAAATTTCATTTTTTTTGCCACTAGGGAAATGCTAGATAAAGTTGAAACTGAAAGAAAGAACAACAGCAACTCCCCATAAGAGTCTGGGTCCACGTAATGTTAAAAATTTTCGTCTCTTTTATGATAAATTCGTATTATATTATTAAAATAGGGTAGTTGGGGAATAATTTAAAGCTAAAATTCGAGCTCACAACTGTAAATTTTGGGAATTACAACGAATGGAAGGTTTCTTCCATAATGTAAAGAATAGGAAGAATCTATGACTTCCGTGCCGGATATGAAAGCCTTCCCCCACACGAAAATCTTGAACGGTTATTATTTTAGATTCATAATTATGTTAGGAAAATATTAGGAAAGAATTATTTTGTAACTGCCACGGGTATAGTGCTGGCGGCAAAATGAAATTCGTATATTTTTGGTCTACTATGCCTCGAAATCCTCGAAAACGCCTGTAGAAGTGTTCCACTTGTCAAGCATTCATGCAGTAGGCTTTTGCTAGCTTTACAGGGGCCGTGCAAAGACTATATAGCTTACTTGAATAGAATTTGGTGTAGAAGAAACTCGAAAAATAAATAGAGAAATCATACCAATTAGAAGATACTGGAGTAGTATCTTTAATTTTTATTTCATATTAAACAAAACACACTTGTATAAAACGGACAAATTATTCATTTAACGCTAAGGTTTTCTACGTTTAACGTATGTCTGGTAGTTCAAGCTCAGTGGCATCTTCACACACTACACGCAATTTTGACTGGTACCAACTGCCTCGATCTTCATGGCGACGATAACCAAGATACCAGATTACGCTGCTAACGTGAACACAAGTACCTATCGTCAAACTACCACCTTTGCAATTGCAATACCAGCCTTTAATGGCATTTGCACCTGTCCCGTTCGGTACATAACGAATTAGAGCTTGGTGAACAGCTGAGGTGGAAAATTGACCAGGCACGCGTATACGAATTAAGTCATGTTCAACTTTGTACACTTCGACGCTGAAAGAGCCGGATTTCTCTATAGTCAACGCCACATAAGATTCAGCGCGTTTCGTTTTAAAGTCGCTCATTACCACCTCACGTACTTCACTTTCACGAAGTACAGGGAAGTCTTGAAATTCACTATCCTCAATTCGTTGCCATTTAGACGGTTTGCGAAGCAGATTATCGCGCTCAACTACTTCCTTAAGAGGATTTTCTTTCGTAGAGACTGCCAGCATTTTTTCGACGTAGTTTTCCCAGGAACCTTTAAGATGTAACTCCGGGTGGTAGGCGTTCAACAGCGCAGCAGCAATTTGAAGAAGTTCCGGAACTAATGGTAACATATGCACAGGTATACGGTTTTGAAAAAAACGATACACCGTCTGCAAATGCCCATTCCTAACTTCAACCGGCCACCTGAGGTACGTTACTTGTCGGGAACGATTAACTTCTTGCGTGTTTACTTGCTTCTCGCCTTTAGACAAGAACGAAGGCATTTGTAAATCCACACCCAGTTCAGTCAGTACGCTGTTGGAGTCTCGAAAACGAAGAAAACGAGCAAAGCCAGCCTTTACGTGAGTGCCTATACCTCTACTTGTACTATTGGTAACTTTCCGATTGCACGCGTAACATGTATTTGGAGCCATCTCCAAATTCCAAGTGACTCTCACATTGATGTTATTGATAAGGACGTCTTTAATATTTTTTGCCAGCCAGGTTGGCGAAAAATAATTAAACCTGTTTTTATAAACATTAAAAAAATTGTAATATCTGGTTTGAACCATGATCTTAAGAACTTTCCTTATCAATAACTTCAATGTGAGAGTCACTTGGAATTTGGAGATGGCTCCAAATACATGTTACGCGTGCAATCGGAAAGTTACCAATAGTACAAGTAGAGGTATAGGCACTCACGTAAAGGCTGGCTTTGCTCGTTTTCTTCGTTTTAGTAAAGGGTTATTACCACTTGTAATTAATAGCAAAACAACGAAGATTTGTTTAAAGTGCTCGGGTCTGTCACGAAAGTTTCAAACGTTCTTAAATGCTAGCAAATCGTCCTTCAGTAGTGATCATGGCTCTTCAACGTCATCGTCTTCACCACAAAAACCAAGACAAATGACGCAAGTATCTAATCCATCAACGTCCACAGTACCTGAACCAACAAAGTCCACAGTATCTAATCCATCACCGTCACCAATACCTCAGCCATCAACGTCGCAATTACCACGAAAGCGTACGTCATCAAACACTATTGCCATAAAGCACAGTTGTGTTCGGCCCCTGCCAAAGACTTGCTTCATTTGCGGTGTTAGTACACGAACCAGGGTAAAAGTGAATTTCAAGACTTCCCTGTACTTCGTGAAAGTGATGTACGTGAGGTGGTAATGAGCGACTTTAAAACGAAACGCGCTGAATCTTATGTGGCGTTGACTATAGAGAAATCCGGCTCTTTCAGCGTCGAAGTGTCCAAAGTTGAACATGACTTAATTCGTATACGCGTGCCTGGTCAATTTTCCACCTCAGCTGTTCACCAAGCTCTAATTCGTTATGTACCGAACGGGACAGGTGCAAATGCCATTAAAGGCTGGTATTGCAATTGCAAAGGTGGTAGTTTGACGATAGGTACTTGTATTCACGTTAGCAGCGTAATCTGGTATCTTGGTTATCGTCGCCATGAAGATCGAGGCAGTTGGTACCAGTCAAAATTGCGTGTAGTGTGTGAAGATGCCACTGAGCTTGAACTACCAGACATACGTTAAACGTAGAAAACCTTAGCGTTAAATGAATAATTTGTCCGTTTTATACAAGTGTGTTTTGTTTAATATGAAATAAAAATTAAAGATACTACTCCAGTATCTTCTAATTGGTATGATTTCTCTATTTATTTTTCGAGTTTCTTATACACCAAAGACTATTCAAGTAAGCTATATAGTCTTTGCACGGCCCCTGTAAAGCTAGCAAAAGCCTACTGCATGAATGCTTGACAAGTGGAACACTTCTACAGGCGTTTTCGAGGATTTCGAGGCATAGTAGACCAAAAATATACGAATTTCATTTTGCCGCCAGCACTATACCCGTGGCAGTTACAAAATAATTCTTTCCTAATATTTTCCTAACATAATTATGAATCTAAAATAATAACCGTTCAAGATTTTCGTGTGGGGGAAGGCTTTCATATCCGGCACGGAAGTCATAGATTCTTCCTATTCTTTACATTATGGAAGAAACCTTCCATTCGTTGTAATTCCCAAAATTTACAGTTGTGAGCTCGAATTTTAGCTTTAAATTATCCCCCAACTACCCTATTTTAATAATATAATACGAATTTATCATAAAACAGACGAAAATTTTTAACATTACGTGGACCCAGACTCTTATGGGGAGTTGCTGTTGTTCTTTATTACTATATCCTAGTATTAGTTTTGACACTGCTGGAATACTGCATGGGGTCTGAACTTTTCAAGGTTAATTTTGTGCAATAATAACAAGAATTAAGCGTGGGAACGACCGATTTCTTAGTTAAACACTCATACTCATGCAATCTATCTTAAAATAAAAATTTATTAAAACAAGGTTTTCGTAGACCCAACTGCACAATCTCGAATGGGCAATTCGCTAACCCGTTCCTTTTGTAATATTTTAGGTAAGATTAGACTAATTATTCCCATCAACTATTTAATCCTTCGGGCTAGCCCGTTCTTCTTGTAACCTTTTTAGTGGAGGCTAGGTTAGTTAATCACTCGAACTAGCGGCCGTCCTCTTTTAATACAGTAGGTAAGGTTAGGTTAGTTTAAATAATCACTCGAATTAGCCTATCCCTCCAACTAGTTAACCCCTCGGGTTAGCCCGCCCATCTTGTAATTTTTTAGGTAAGGGTAAGGTAAGGTTAGTTAATCCATCGAGCTAGCCCATCCCTTCAACGAGCCACGTGTCCAACAAGCCGGCCAATCCCTCAAACCATTTTATTTACTCTCATTCTTACGTAGGTGGGTACGTAGCTTTCGATCAATTAATTTTTTCGTATAATTTTAAAACGTATTGCATTTGGTTTTACATGAAAGTAAAATCTATTTAGGTTATGTTATAGCTGACTGGTATTCTCCCATTGGATGGAATTGCATTAATTCGTTAGAAATACCAATAGGCAGACATCCTATTAGATCATATTTATAACATTAAATTAAAAACCGGTTGGGCTGCCCAACTAGAAGGGAATGCAATTTGCCACAGATATTACAACTCAGAAGGCCAGATATTAAAATACATATTGTAATGGACAGATATAATTTTTTTTTGCGACTGAGAATTGACATAATTTTTTATTGCAACTTAGAATTAACATATATCAAATATTGAAATCAGCGCAATTCAGCCAACCTATCATAAATAACTCTGTCATTGATTTCAATTCTTTAAGTCAATATATTGTTTTACGTAAGATGCTTCCTTTTACGAAATGCGGGAAAATAATTATTTTAAAGGGCAGAGTTATTTGCGAAAGGTTTGGCTGAATGGACCTGATTTTAAAATTTAATATCTGCCCATTTTGACTTACATAAAAAATTATATCTGCCCATTCTGACTCACATAAAAAGGTATATCTGTCCATTTTGAGTTGTAATAAAAATTCCAAGATGAAATTTAATATCTGACCATTCTGACTCTCTGAGTTTTAATATCTGTCTCAAAAAACCTTTCCTTTTAGGTGGATTCTACTAAAGAATGACTTCTAAATAATTTAAAGTTTCGATTGCCGAATTTATACGTAATATTTTGTATAATTCGTATTCATATTAATTTCTACAACCATATCTTTTTATTTCTTAGACATTTGATATTTCTTTCAGAATAAATGTAATTTCTGTCCCATCACGGGTTTGAAATCGTACTTTTTCTGAAGTGCGAAGCAAAACAAATTTTTATATAATATGGAAACTGGTCTTGTCTGATAGGCTTGTAATTATTTTTATCTGAAGCTCCGTTCAAATCAAAAGCGAAAAAATTTAACCTTTAAGCTTGGATTTTATTTGACCGAAAAAACCACCGTTGCAGCTTGAAGAAAAACGCCAGATTTTGGTGTTACGTCAACTTATAGTTTTCACCAAATGTCTATCACTTTACTCCTTAAAAGTAAACAACGCCCCGTAGCTTAATACTATCAGCAAAAGGCAGGTAAATATACTAGCTAAAACTAGCTAAAAAAGTCATCACCCCTGTCTTGCTCGAGTAATTTGGACTATTCCTTGATATTTTGAGTCAGGAGAGAGGGGCGGAATTTAGGCGGGCCGACTGCGCCCGTTAGAGTGTCTCGAATCAGAATATGGCGGTACAATTACCTGGTCCTTTGCTGATAGTATTAAGCTCGGTGAGTTGTTTACTTTTACGTAATAAAGTGACAGAATTTTGTTTTCACTAATAGCGTCATTCGCTGGATTCTCAAAATCATGAATTAACAGATACACTAAAAATGTGCCATAAAAGCTGATCATAAATCGAACCTCTTCTCTTGGCCTTTATAATTCATATCGTAAAGATATTTGTGATTTTAGCTATATATATATAATCATTTTCAATAATAATTTCCTCATTTTAAAATAATTTAGCTAATTGAACAAAATAAAACTAGACTCGATGTAGAGGGCTGCAAAATGAAAAGACTCAATGCCAATGCCGGCCAACTCCAACGGTAAATGTTTTAAAAACGCCACTGCCACCCTAACGCCATTGCAAATCTTTACAAAGCCACCCAACTCCATACTATGAAAAAAATAAAAATGTAATCCCTTCCAAAGCCAATTAATAAGTATCACCCGATTCCCACTCCCTTCCAAAGCCAATTGATTAGTTTCGCACGATTCCCACTCCCTGCCAAAGCCAATTATAAGTTTCACGCGAATCCCACTCCCTGCCAAAGCCAATTTATAATTTCCAGTCCCTGCCAAAGCCAATCCGTTTGAGCTCCAAATTCTAATTTCTATAGCAATTATACCAATTCAAATATACAAAAACGTTGTTTTGCTTCGCACTTCAAAAAAGTGAATTTATAGGTAAGAATTTCAAACCCGTGAAGGGACAGAAATTATAAATTCACAGTGAAAGAAATATGAAAGTCACAGTCTAAGAAATCATAAAGCTATAATTATTATACAAAAACGTTGTTTTGCTTCGTACTTCAAAAATGTGCATTTAAAGGTTAGAATTTCAAACCCGTGAAGGGACAGAAATTATAAATTCACAATGAAAGAAATATGAAAGTCACAGTCTAAGAAATCATAAAGCTATAATTATAATAATTAATATGAATAAAAAATTTACAAAAAAATGACGTATAAATTCGGCCTATCGAAACTTTTACTTATGTAGATTTAATGATTAGAAACTTTATAAAGAGGCGAATGTTTCCTTTTACTAACTGAAAACTGCAACCATCCATCCTAACAACTAAACATTTTAAAAACGCGGGCAGGAACTATTTGGTATTATGCTATTCTACCTTTCCACGCATAGTTGGCTTTTAGTTACCAATTCTACAACAGAATGATTTCTGCATAATTAAAAGTTTCGATAGGCCGAATTTATACGTCATTTTTTTGTAAATTTTTTATTCATATTAATTATTATAATTATAGCTTTATGATTTCTTAGACTGTGACTTTCATATTTCTTTCACTGTGAATTTATAATTTCTGTCCCTTCACGGGTTTGAAATTCTAACCTTTAAATGCACATTTTTGAAGTACGAAGCAAAACAACGTTTTTGTATAATAATTATAGCTTTATGATTTCTTAGACTGTGACTTTCATATTTCTTTCACTGTGAATTTATAATTTCTGTCCCTATAGTTCTTAAATTTCATTTCACACAGTTTAATTCAGAAGTGCTTTCGATTTAGATGAATATTAACATCGCTTAAGCCGTTGTTTTCATTTTTCACTTAGATTTAAAATGAAACCATTCAGTTTATTTGCCGGTTAATGAAAATTATTAACAACACTTAATAAATACTGGTCTGCCATGGTGCACCTCATGGGCTATTAGATTAATAGTTTTGACCTAATTAATTGATACCCTTTTAAAATAGCTTTGAACTCACTCGTTTTCCTGTGAGGACGCGTTACACGACGCGCACAAATAATGGTGGACGGACGCGCACAATTAAAGATTGAAATGTATACAGAATACTGGTCGCTGACGTCTCGTCATCGCGTGATTTCGAATCATCTGATTGCCCGGTTAGATTTTATTTTGTACATGGCGATCAAGCCTTTTTCTTACTCCGTATATTTAAACTCAATTTAAAAATTATGAACTCTCGCTTTTAAGTCTCGAGTCCAACCTCAGGATACCAGTAAGTAGGAAAATATATAATTGGTACCATGACGCGGCATACGCGGGCATGGCAACTAAAAGGAATTTAAAGTTTTCTTAAAATTGAGTACACATGGGACCGATTTATAAAAAAAAGGAATCCATGTGCAAGAAAAACCATTACAACTCTAACCTCCGACCTCGCGCTAGCTAGATACGCGTATCGGAAGACCTAAAAGAAAAAACACCCTACGACTGTAATTGTTCTGGGGGGGGGGGGGCGGAGTCTCTGCCGTTTACAAATAAAAGTATTTACGAATTAAAGGGTAGGAGTCAAAGATTTTAAGGGTTATATAAGAAAATATAAATAAAGTCCGAATTTGCCGTTACATATAATATGATGACTCTTTCTTTGTTTCCATCCATGTATTCATCCACTACGCTTAGTTCAGAATAAGAACGACGAGAGCGGCATAACGATGTTATACCATAATCGCGCCATGGCTCTGGAAGATTCGCTTCAATTCCGAACTCGTCAATTATAAGAGAGCAGGGTGATACCAAGGGATTACTAGCTAAAGGGATATTGGCTAATTCGAATGATAAAATATACTAGCCTGACGTGACCTTACTAGCGTTGTTTTAATCTGCTAACTTAAAGATAACGAAAAGTGATTACCATGAACATCCACTAAGATACTAAAATATCTACTCGAGAATTAACGAGACGATCGAGACCAGAATAAACATTAAACTTTATTATTACAAGTATAATTCTCATAAATTCAAAGAGCCCTGCAAAAAAAAAAGCAAACGAAGTCGTAAAAACAACATCGCGTTAAAGAACATATTTGCAAAAAACTATGCCAAGTCCTCCGCACTGTTCCTAAAGAAACGTAAGTCTTCCTTTACTCTGCTGTCCAAGAGATGTACAGGATGATGGCCCCAGGCATCTATCCACTACTTGTCCTCTACTTGGCCTATCCTAATCCTTGAAGGCTAAGACATTCTAGGCGTCACCACGGAACTTCCACCTCTGCAGCAGGCTAGAGACGTTAACTTTTTTTACCTCCCCGACTGAACTTTAGTTCAGGGGGAGGTTTTACACTGATCGTGTCTGTGTGTGTGTGTGTCTGTGTGTCTGTGTGTGTGTGTCACTTCCTGTGTAAGCGGATATCCTGTGTAACCGGAAATCACGTGACCTAGCTCGTGGAGCCAAAAGTCTAGAGACATTATCATACCAGCTTATCGTTCAATTCCGTTTAACGGGAATTACCTCCTTTAAGCGTGGCTGCCACAATGAGTTTCAGGTGTCGTGCAATTATATACAACAGGACGTCTCCAATTGTATATTATCGCATGCCACCATCCACTTTACGGTCAAACCTCGATGCTGGACAGTTGAAGGCGATTATACGCAATGGGACGTCTCCCACTGTTATAATCACCTCCGACCATCCTCACACCAAGGTCCAACCTCTAGTGTCCGATCTCAGCGGGCCATATTAGCGAGGCGTCCCTCGCTAATATAGTCCACATCAACCTTCCACTCCAGTCATCTCCTCCCTCTACGGGTCTTTGTGGTGCAGTTACCGAATGCCTAGGGTTACGATAAACGTCTAGACGTTGAGAAGGGGGGGTTTTCCCCAACTCTTCTCGGTTACTCGCTCGGTGAATAAAGGTTAGCGAAAGCTATATATACCCCTTTTCCATGCCCTAACTATTTTGGCCTTATGCCGCGATATCTTTTAGTGAATTGAAGCGTATAATTCATTTAAATTTTAATTTAATATAATAATATTGTTAAACTGAATCTAATTAATAAAGAAGCTGAAAAATCAATTAAAAATTCGAGATAGTTTAGAAGATATTTAAGAAATTTCCCAAAAATTTAATGAAATGTGACCGTTTAATACCAGCTTGAGTTGGCAACACGCGCTTAGCTGTTTTCCATATATCATTTAGTCCAAAAAGCAAAGGTATAACGGGCAGTATAGGCTTAGTCTTGCTGCAAACTTGGGGTGGATTGAAGAATCTAAATAAAAGTGCGTTTACACCGTCCACTGAATTCGAATTAATACAGACAAAGGTACTTTGACAAAATTTGATAAGACTTCTTTCGGTACGAGAGTTTCTCTAGTTAAACACAGATTTAAATAATGAAATATTGATAAATTATATGAAGTAATAGAGAGTAAGGTGCCTGAATTGGTTACAAAAGGGTGAAATCATAAGCTTAGCCTATTTTTATTAATTGCTTCAAAATGATAAACAAAAATTTTATTTCTTAAACAGTAGAATGATAAGGAATATCCATTGAATTCGAGCTAATAGAGAGAAAGTATAGTTTATTGTTTACGAGTGCTTCTCTTAGTTAAACAAAGATTTAATGAAATGTGACCGTTTAATACCAGCTTGAGTTGGCAACACGCGCTAAGCTGTTTTCCATATATCATTTAGTCCAAAAAGCAAAGGTATAACGGGCAGTATAGGCTAAGGCTTGCTGCAAACTTGGGGTGGATTGAAGAATCTAAATAAAGGTACGTTTACACGGGCATCCAAGATAGAAACGACATAAGATTTAAAGCTGAGGCGGATTGATACAAAATGTTAAACCTCTTAAGAAAAATTATAGTCGTGAAAACTCCCCTTGGACAGAAGTACAGTAGGTTTCCCGTGTTTAAAAAAACATCAGTTTTGAATAAAAAATGGTTATCTGATGCTGGAAAAAAATAGGCTTCAGATTTCTCCACTATAAAACCAAGAAACATTTCCGATTATTTTCATAATCAAAAGAAGCCGTGTAGAGTGAGACCAGACAAAAGAGAGCTATAGTGACTTAAGTGAGAAAATCAACCAGCGCAGAATGTCATCACCATTTGAAGTCAACAGAGCAGCGACACGGCTTTCATTTATCACCAGAAAGAGACGGCCTGGCTACGAAGAATTGAAACACGCAAGCAGTGAGTGTTTTCGGACTCGACATATGAGATTCTTACAGTCAGTAAAAGCTCAACAGTTCTTCATACGGCCTCGTTATTCTAAACATAAAAGGAGCTATTCAAGTATAAATATTAACGGTATGGAAATTAGTCTATTTCAGTATTCAAGATTTTTTTTTTTATCATAGGAGTGGAAGCTAACGTCTTGTTAGCCGGTTTGGAAAATAACCTCTCGACCTGCCGATCATCTACCGAAAATGGGTTGTAAATGAAACATTCAGTCTACAATATTTCTTGGTTTGTCTAAGAGGAACTTGCTACAAAATCTTCGTCGTTTTAATTCCTTGTCTTCATTGCCATCCCAGACTAAATCCTTCGTCTTTATCAAATCAGTGGATTATCTCAAAGATAATCACACAGTACAGCCTATGCTCTAATGATAATTTATATTAAAAGAACATGTATTTTACATATTTATTTAGAAAATAAATTTCATTTGGTGTGTCAATTATGAACTCTACGCCATGCCGCATATAATTATGGGTAACGCAGGACATTTCATTTGGTGTGTATATTAGAGTCTACGACCTGCCGCATATAATTATGGGTAACGCATGACATTCTTTTGCATTCTCTGTATCCTTGAGGTTAAGGGAAAATACTTATACTCCGTAAAATAGAGAATAATGATTGAAATGCACGCTGTTTCCTCTACTCATCCAATACTCTACATTTCTTTTCATCTTTTATTTTAGGTAGGGTTAGGTTAGATTACCTTAACGTCAGGGTCGGGGAGGTTATATTTTGGTTTCCCAACTTGTTTTTTACACGATGTTGAACGCATGAATGACAGAGAGAGAATGTGTTCTATCCATAGGCGCAAATGACTTTTATCTCTCGAAAAACTACGTCGACTTCCCTTAAAAAACGGATTTGGCCTACTGGCGATAGGCCAACTGAAAAACGTATTTACATCCCATTGTAAGAATTGGACGACGAGTCCGAAAGTTCGTTATGTCGAACACATGATAGTACCGAAAGTTCGAATACTCAAAAGGGGCTGACTTCGCGTCGACTGCAACTAAATCAGACTGAGACTGTTGCACTCTACTAACGTAACCTTACCTATAATATTATAAGAGGAATGGGTTAGAGCAAGTGTTTAACTAGTTGGAGGGATGACGTAGTTCGAGTGATTAACTAACGTAACCTTACCTAAAATATTACAAGAAGGGCAAGGAAACAAAATGTCCTTTCGAGGTTGTGAACTATCGATAAAGATTCCACTTGAGATTATGTACATGAAGATTACGGTCTATCAAGATTGTGTTGCATCGACATTATGTTCTGTCGAGATTGCGTCCCATCGAGATTATATCCCATCGATATTGTGTCCTATCGCGCGTGTGTCCAATTTTGTTCTTATATCCGTATCCTTTCTAGACTCCTTTAAATTCTGCAGCATCATTTAAATTTTCCCGCCAACTTTTATAACTAAATCAATTTATTGTACGTCTGTCTCAGAGTCCATTTTCTAAGACATTTCAAAATCTCACCGTTATATACCATTTGGGCTAATGTATAATACCCAAGTTTATGTACCCTGCGGCTTATAATCATTGATAAAAAAAATTCAATACGCACTATAAACGTTAAAAACACTGTTTTGCATTTGACTCAATACTCAGAATTCTAGGCATCGTCCTATATATCTTTTAAACCAAAACATATATCGTTTGTATCTCTCGCGTTCTGCTTTATTATTTATATTTAATGAGACACAAGTTTTTTATTCAACTGCATACACCAACGTTATCTTTTTATCCGTCTTCCTATCCAACGTAATCAAAGCTACTGTTATTCAGTCTTAGTATTCAACATAATAAAAGTATAATAAAAATATAATAGAACACCCTTGTAAATCTAACACATTTCTCTCTTTCTAATGCAAACTCCCAATGAAACGCCGTCTTTCACGGTGTTTCAACCTTATCTACAGCTTTTGTTATCTCAGTCTTAGTATTCATCCGAAACGTATAGAAAAATATAGAGTACCCCCACGAGCCTAACAAATTTTTCTCTCTCGAATGCAAACACTCAATGAAACGGACTCGCGGTCGGACGAAGAAGAAGAAGAAGAAGAAGAAGAAGAAGAAGGAGTAAACCTCAGTTATCATTGACAAAAAAGATTCCACCTCATAAGACAAATCTCCATAGACTTTTCTAATGAAATTTTGAGACACCTATAAATAAAACAGGCCAGCTGGCCTGTTTTTAATATCCGAAATTCCGAAGCCAGCATGCAGTTCGTGGAAATAAACTTAACCATTTTGAAATTCCGTTTCTAAAAAGCTTTCCCACAACACCTCCCCAGTATATAATTATGATATAATTTAAAGATTTTACAACCCTATCGAATTCCGAATACAAAGTTAATTACTACATTGCTTAAAAGTACATTCTTCGTCATCTACTTTCTTTGATATTGAATTTGGAGAACTTACGGATTTCACACTTCCCGATTTCGCATTAACATACTAAATGATTTAGTAGTTTTATTGGCCATTATATTTCCTAGAAAGCAAACGTTTTACGTTCGTACTCTGTCGACTTGGACAGTGACTGACTCAGACTCTCCAAGAATAAGAAGTTCCAATTATCCTGTGACCCACGAGCTTCGAATGTTATGTTTTAGTTTAGGTTTCCAAATGCATTGATTGAAGCTATGGGTTTTTTAATTTTTTCTAGATAGGCTAATAGAGGGCCCCACTAGGCCTAGAATCGAGACCCAAAAGCTCGCTTCCAATGCCACCAACTCCATTTTGAAATTACAAATGCCAACGCCAACAAAACTCCAACTAAATCCAGCAATAACCCAATCCCACCCAACTCAGAGACAATATTCCCAAAGCCAACCAAAGCCCTTTTTTTATTCAACCCAACTCCAACTCCACCCAAAAATTAGGGAGTCCCTTGGCTTTCTGAAGGAGTGGAGTTCTCCCAAAGCCTTTGCAGCCCTCTAACTCGATGCTTGTTTAAGAATTAAAAACAAGATGGCGGCTCGTTGATAGATGCTCATTGTCTTGTTCAGAGCGTCATCATTGGGCGGGATTTAAAAAAGAAGAAAACTAATATCGCCACACTCAGCTAAATCTCGATGCAGCACAAATCCCAATTTCTTTGGTCGACACTTGGCGTCGAGCAAAAACGTCGTGATTTACGCAGGAAGTGAAAACCAAGCTTTAGGCTTATTGGGTTTATCCCTTTAATTCTATTTTCCAAAGGTTTGCTGGTTCATTCAATTCAAGGTGTATGTTAGATAAGTTTCATGAAAGTTCCGTTAAAAGATGCATTAAACATTAGTTTAAGTTCCCAAGAAAAGCCTCCAGACCCTTTTTCGGCCTAAAGTTCACATAATTGTCACTTGCACAAGGTAATTTAAAACGTCGTGTAGGTTTGTTCAGGAATTTCCAGCAAACTTTGGTTATAAAAAAGTGTCAATTTTTAAGTTTAAATGGTAGCAAAAGTTAATCTATAATATCATTATCGTATCTAGGTTTGTTCAAGAGTTTCCAGCAAATTACGGGACTATTACGGTAAGAAAATTTGTATTTCTTAAAGGCTGGTTTTCAATAGCCAAAAACGCGACGGAATTTTGCCAACTCCGCGGTTTTTCAGAGGTAACTTTCCGCAAATTCTCGCGTTTTCAGCCTCCTTGCACGGAATTGAGTTTCTATTTTTCCGTATTTTTTTGTGGAAAAGGAAAGCGTTGACTTGTAGAAAAGCGTGAGATCGTGACGTCGTAGGCATCTCACGTGATCCTAGTGGTTCCAAGGGAGTTTCCTGTCGCCTCGTGTCGCGTTGAGTTTTTATTTATTTAATTGAAATTAATGTCGAAACGATTGAATCTAGAGACGTTTGTAGAAGTCAGGATTCATAGATTTTTATGTTCGAAGTTGTTTTCGCCATAATGCAAAAATCATTACCGTATCAAATAAATTAAAATAAGTCTAAGAAAAATCCTCAAACGACAATTTGTTGTTCTCCATTTTATTTATTGAGGCTAGACTCGCCGCTAGAGGCCAGGACCTTGGAGATTTCGCATCGGAATTTCTCTCCAGCGCCACTAGCGGAAGGCGGGAGCTATTTTACGCACGAAATGAAAATGGTTTACCTCGCGGATTTTTCCGTCAAGATCTACGGATTTTTTTTCTAATTACGTGAAATATAGGTTAGTGAAAACCAGCCTTAAGCTACCCCCGCGAACAAAAACCGAACTTAAATTTTATTTCCTGAACTTATTGCGAACGTTATATGCTCCTCAGCAATACTGGGATACCATTCCAAATGAAGTGTTCAGATACAAGCAAACGGCAGATTTCCTTTACCGCGCTTTCAACATCAGGTATCGTATTCTAATAAATCTAGTCGAATCAAGATTTGCATTGGAGTTACTAAAATAAAATGATTAAGCTTTTTCCTCGAGCTAAATAAATAATCTTCAAGTCGATCACCAGTAGCGTCGGTAGGATATTTTTACCGACGCGCTGATAAATTTGAGACCTCTGGGGATCTGAAATTTTAGAGCCCCCTTAATTTCGCACAGTCTAAATTTTCAATAAGCCTTAATCAAGGCTAAGTATATCTTTAATTAAACATTCCACGGATAACTGTTACCTTGGCGCTTTGTACAGGCCGCCAAATCAAGGTGGCCTAAAGTAAAGAGAGCGAACCAACTGCAGGGAAATGTCTTTCAAGTCAACGATTCATCAAACACGATTATCAGAGCGTTTAAACCGAGATCATCAAATATAATACACATGCATATATATACTAGCAAAAACCCGCGAAAAATCATGGGACATTTACAGAACCTTGCAGAGCTTTCTAGAATTTTCAAGCACTTTCCAGAATTTTCTAGATCTCTCCAGACTTTTTGTGGGGAGGGGGATAGAGATTGAGAACAAGATACGGACGGACGTACGTAAGGACATTGGATCAAAACCTAATATAATCCAATGTCCGTACATACGTCCCATCCGTAACCTTTTATTCGTCTAATATGCGAAAAATCGCTCTAAATTCGCCCAGTGGAAACTCGATATAAGACTTAACGGAGCACTAGAGGCGCCAGCCTATTGCACATTATGGTTTTCATTACACAACGCGCCTAAAATGACCAATAATAAGAATTCCGTCCTTGTTTGTGTTTAACAGCGAAGACAGAGGTAATGAGAATAATTGTCATCCATACGACCGAATTCCCATTCAACGAACCCATTCCCATTCGACCGAAAAACCCGCACTTTCGCTGATTTTGGATTCGGTCCAATGGGACAGTCCCATTGGACCGAATAAACTGTATTTCTCCGGTTTAGGATTCGGTTCAATTGGACAATAATCTTTACTTAAATTTAAATATAC
The DNA here is from genome assembly GCA_963920705.1 of Odiellus spinosus. NCBI lineage: Eukaryota > Metazoa > Arthropoda > Arachnida > Opiliones > Phalangiidae > Odiellus > Odiellus spinosus. The sequence continues at coordinate 4,470,919 of OY987234.1, forward strand.
CCGCTGGAATTAAAAATAAATTCCCGGGAACGCAAAGATTCGATCTTTGCTGACAAAGATCTGACTGACTTATAACGATATACTGGTTAGGTGAACTGAGCTGGTCTAGGAACTTTCGGTGCAGGCGGATATTTCGGTGCGGGGAAGTTTGGCTGCCGGACGTTTCGGTGCCGGAAGTTTTGGTGCAGCGGATATTTCTGTGCGGGGATGTTTGGCTGCCAGACTTAGAATTTAAATATATAAGAATATTTAATTTTTTTTTTTTTAAATATTGATATTTTAAATAAAAAATGCAACCTATTTAACTTGCCTTGTAGGCCTTTTGAACCTTAATGATTATTAATTCTGAATAAAAATTATAGCTTTTAATCTAGGTTTCAGTCTATACGTAATTAAGAGCCTGGTACAAATCTCGAAAGACAGAGATTAACTAACCTAACCTAACCTTACCAAAAATATTACAAGAGGGACGAGTTAGCCCGAGCTAGGGATTACCTAGTTGGAGGGATGGGTTATTTCCAGGGATTAATTAACCTAACCTAACCTTACCTTAGAGATTACAAGATGGACGGGGTAGCCCGACGGAGTAACTAGTTGGAAGGATGGGCTAATTCGAGGGATTACCTAACCTAACCTAGCCTTACCTAAAATATTACAAGGGTGATGGGTTAGCCGAGCGCCCGAGCTAGGGATTAACTAGTTGGAGGGATGGGCTAATTCGAGGGATTAACTAACCAATGAGAATGATTCACTATTTTAATTATTTTTCACACCGAAAAGGATGGCAGCCAAACTTCCCCGCACCGAAAATCTGGTACCATAAGCTCCGCACCGAAACGTCCGTATTTCGAACTGAGAATTAAACCTAAATATTTCGTGTCATTTTAGGAAAAATAAAGGTTTAGAAGAAACAATATTTCTGAATCATAGAAATTTACCATTATAAAGCGACTTGCTGATTTACATTTATATTTTTAAGTCATATTCATTTCGTAAGAATGAGTCGATCAGGTGTAGTTTATATTTGTATTATTTATTCTATAATTCCATAAATAATGCATAAATAATGCAATTTAAAAATTTTAAAATTCAAAATACAACATCTTTTTTTGAGTAAATCCAATGAGGGATTTTATTATGGAGTACATTTTTTCGCGTGCAAATAGTAAAACAGATGATTGCCCTTTTGATCTTAACCCTAAATATCTCCTTCTAATACATGGTGAAGCGAGAAAAAAGTTTATGCCTTTCTTCCATTGCAGAGTCAATTTTGAAGATCATCAAATGAGTTTTTACTCAACTCCTTTTCTCGCGGAGCGAAAGAGCCAAAACGAGGTATTTAAAGAAGTCTTTTACGAAATATCATATAACAATGGGAACTAGATAGTGGCAAAAGTCTATCTTTTAATTCCATAAAAGTAAACAACGCCTCGTAGCTTAATACTATCAGAAAAGGCCGAGATAAATGTACCGTCAGATTCTGATTCGAGACACTCTAACGGCAGCTGTCGGTGTAAATATTGAACGGAGGAAGCGCCACTCGTTGGAGAAATTCAGCAGAGTGGAGGGGGTAGGGGGTAGGAGGTAGACAATATAGCCAAGCTCGGTCCGCCTATATTTCGTCCCTCTATCTCGACTCAAAATATGGAGCTGAAGAGTCAAAATCTCTCGAATCAGAGAGGGTTAAGACTTTTATGGCTATTAAGAGATGGGCTATGACATCGCGCTGTAGAGATATTCTTTTCGGGAAAAATAGTTCTAGAGATGGGCGCTGCCATCCGGTAGAAAAATCCAGAATTTAGTATCAAAGTTCTATCACTCTGACCGTCAATTGTTTGCGAAGCTGGTGCCATCTACCAAAAAGGGTAATCGAACCAAAATACGTTTTTCAAGGCTTAAGAGATTTCAAGTTCGTGTATTTTTTAAATCTGCGCGGAATACTCATATTTTAGCAAATTAGATCAATTTTCGTATTTTTCGAAACCAAATACGTACGCGTCACACACTAGAGTTCTATAACTTATAGTTCTTATAACTAGAGTTCATTCATAAACAAAAAAAAATTGCGTCAAACCCAAAAATTGTACAATCAAGGGTAGCGCGCAACTAAAAGTCGCCTTTCACTGTACACTTTTTAAATTTGACGGAAACTTTTTGCAATATCGAATATCTATTGGGAAATCGAAATGGTTTTTCGTGGAAAAATCTTCCCCAGTTACGTTAGAAATTAAATTAATCTAGCGAGCATCTTTTGTAAGCCTTTTTCTAACACAAAAACCAAACGGGTTTTAATAAAAAAGATTTTCAATTTTAAATACTTTAAATTCAAAAGAAAAGCTAAGATTTTGACCTATGATTTTATAGTTTCGGAACTAAAAAGTTACACAAAACATCCACTTTTGTCCCACGATATTTTACCCCTTAATTAGCATTGAAAACCTTGCACAAACTGGTCAATTGATAACCCTGAATGTTTGAGGAGCTGAGTTGACATCCTGTATTGGCGTCACCATTTGAGAAACTGTCATTCAGCTCATCCCTCTATTGTTCCTCCAAGTCTATGTTACATAAAGGATTGTTGTTGCTTCAGCTTTGTTCAATGCGACAATGGTTGCACCAGAAATTGGCGTTGCCACTGCCCCTGGGCCCTCCTAACTTTAATTTTAATCACCTTGCCATTATCTCCTTTGGCCTAAGATTTTCGCGATATTGTTTCTTATAAATAAATGTAGTTTCAGGACAAACATGTCATTATGTTTCCAAAGCCATCGTCATTCTTCGTTAATGTTTCTAACTGGTTCGTTCCGTCTTCGCCAGTCGATATCAGTGAAACCGTCATCGTGTGCACTCCCCTCAAGACGATTGTCTCTAGCAGCTTCTCTTTCCTGGCAATGGACACGCCGGTAGGTAACGAGTGTTGGTCATACTTCACAAAGTTAGTATAGTCAGACGCGGATGCATCCTCCTTTGAAGTTTATTACTCCGGGGTTTTGTTCGCCCTTGTCTAATGGGATAAGTTCCAAAAATCCTCATTTGCACGCCTCCTAACGGCCGATATATTTGGAGCGGGAGCCGAGGTTCGACTGTCACGCCAAAAGTATCCATACAGGGAAAAAGGTTTGTGGGTGGAGTTCCTTGGCCTGGATTTGATTCGATTCGATTCGGTGAAAGGTGAATACAATGACTTTCTTATTTTTTGGTGGGTAAAAAACGACGTGTGGTTCTCACAGTCTCACCAGCCGAGCGTTTCTAAGTTCAAGAGAAGTTTTACGAAAAATGATAAACCTGAGGCGGTTGGAAAAGTTACGTTTAAACTCAAAGAGTCACGGAAATTCCGCTCATATCGAAACAAGGGTTATGCGTGGGAACACTAGAGTTCGGGATTCTTCTTACAGGCAGGATATTCTGGGAAAAAATTACTATAAATATTGTATTAAAGGGAGACTGAAGGAAAAGTCAAAGGCCATGTTTTGTTGATAAAACAGTATAACAGTAATAAGTTACTTCCTCCACTCAAATATTTTTACTCCGCTTAGTTACTATAAAATTAAGGTTTAAAGTCGTCGTTTTACCCTCTTCACCCGACTTGTTTAAATCGTCCACCATCTTGTTCCTTGTAGAAAAATTGATACCAGTCAATCAGAATTTTTCTTTGGGAAATCTTACGGGTTACGTTAGATGGCGTCACAGTCGTCCGAATACTTTTTCCCACATAGTTCGAATTATAATACTTCACTTCTTCCTAACCTTGTCCCATATAGAAACAAGTTCTATTTAACGGATCTTTTGGTTGGTTTCAAGGTTGGCATAAGTATATAGATAATTCTAAACTTTGACCCAACCTCGAAAAGAGGAAACATCTTCAATAGAATCAGGTTTATTATAACGGCTCTTTTTGTTGTTTCCAAGGTTCTTTTTTAATACCAACTATTGATGTCGATTTTTTTGGGGGCTTGCCGCTTCAAGCTTGTATATTGGAATAAAAATAAGAGGTGTGATTGGCTCGTAAGTGTAATTTAGTTTTACTACGTTTATACATAGGTTATCATTACACTTGGAATTTCTATAATGGTTATATCAAGCATCATGACTCTTAACTGGACACTAATCGGCGGAAACAAACTGTGGCGGAAAATTGCGTTAAAGCTTTTTCAGAATGTTTGGGACAACACCTCGCTATTGTGCGCCGAACGTAAGTTTTAGTTATAAATCGGTAATTTACCGCGTACCTTGGTAATTGACCGTTTCCAGAAACTATTTCTCTATCGTGAGAAAATTTGTCTAAAATAGTTCAAAACTAGTTCAATAGTTTCAACTCCCTTCAAGGCGGCTTTTATACATTTTCGACTAAAACAAATCCAAAGGGTTGAACTGCGTATACATGTTATGGGCACACATGTGTAGAGTTATAGGTATTCAGAAATTAGAATATATGAAGCGTTTAAAAAATAAAATTATCGTGAAACGGTAAATTACAAGTTGGTCCGAGGGGGCTTGAGCCCGAGGTTTACCAAAACGGCACACATTCCCAAAAAAAAATAACCTAAAACGGCACATTTTTTATAACCTTAAACGGCACATTTTTTATAACCTTAAACGGCACACGTTTTACTTGTACTTTTTGGCGACTCCCTTTTTTAGCATAGACCAAAACGGCACAAATAAAAAAATGAAAAATATTTAAATGTTAAATAGCATTTCTAAATCCCTCTGATATTCCAGACACCTTCGTGGAACTTATTGGAATTAGTCCTTCTACTGATTACGAAGAGTTCTCCGATTACGTTTTAGAAAATTACATAGAATTAGAGCATTTCCCACCTTCCCTATGGGCTTCAACACCAACAACAGATCCCAGAACCACGAATGGGGCAGAAAATTAGCACATGCAGTTGGGGTCCGAGTTTTATAAATCTCATCCCAACGTTTTTGTTTGTATTGAAGCATTGAAAAACATCCAAGTTACCACGGAATTAAAGAAGAACGAGATGAAAAAAGGAGCCATAAGAATTAAAAGAATGAGAGATAGAGAAAGAGAAAGCTTTCTTATTGAAAAACTTGATTTATTAACAAGAGGCGAAATTGACATTGGCTTAATAAAAGTGTGCTGTCTTGATACATGGAAAAATGTGCCGTTTCGGGTTATTACTTTTTTGGGGGTAAAAACCAAAAAATGTGCCGTTTTCGATGACCTCCCTTGAGCCCACCCTGCCCCCCCCCCGTTTCCGACGCCCCTGCCTGATATAGTCACGGACGCGTCTCTGTCGCTCTAATTATCAGGCAACATCAGTGATTTTGTTTAAATAACTTAATTTCTTTGTCAAATTAGCCGTTCCTCGTATTTCTGCCGATATTACTTCTAGACTGATATCCTTGACCTGGTTTTTGAGCGTCACGGTCATATTGTTCTTCACCAACTGTTTTTTGAAAACCGAGTTCTCTGTCGTGACCTACCAGACCGTTGATTCGTTATCGCGATTAATGGCGTCTCGTGTGAAACCAATAATAATAGATCGTTTCATCTTTGAAAACATGGTTTGTACATAAACTTCATATTGGGATTCGTAATTATTTCGGATGGACCTCAAAACAGAAAAAAACCGAGTATTTGAAAAAAGACCAGACCAGTGGAATTTATCGGTTTTTATCCGGATTTGACTATGTCAGGGACGGAAATAAATTTTTCGTATTGGACAAAAGTCCAGTAACCCCCCTTAAAAATTCAAAAGTTATCGGACATTTAACAAAATTAACGGACAATGCTACATTTCCTGTATCGAAAAGTACTTTTTTTATCGGACATTTGTCCAGTGACCCCCTCTTAAAAATAAAAAGTTATCGGACATTTGGAAAATTTATCGGACAAATGACCAGTGACTTGCGCTTATTTCCATCCCTGACCACAGTTATCTTATGTCCGAGTTGGAAATATCCTATTTCGTCTGTTTTTTAATTATAAGTCAAAAGATACTTAGAAAGCTAGAGTGGATGTTTTTGTTTTCTAAAAGTTAATTAAAAGATTATTTTGAGTTTTAATGTTTTACTTTAGTTTGAGTACTGCTTACTGACTGTTCAAACTTCAAAATAGTTAAAAACATGCCAAATACGATATCAAAACTCAATTCGCGTAGAAAGAATGACGCTATTTGAAGTGAAGTGCATCCTGTTCAGTTGGACAGGAAAGAATATTTTCGACCTAGGGGCTTGTTTGGACAAAACTCCGTAACCGACTGGGTTATGAGAAGGCGGAAAAGCTTGTGAAAGTAAATAGGTTTCTAAACCTGAAATCTAAAAGCTTGAAAATGGCAGAAAACCGTTTTTTGTAATTATTTTAGCAAGAATTCATTCAGGTTCCATAAGAATATGGGAGGGCGCGATTCAATACCCATCCTCGCAAACTTTGTAGCAAAAGTCCGTCTGCTTCTAATCTATTTTTCAAGTAAATCGCTCCTGACATCTATTATTAACCCGCGCCACTAACGACCTTGACATAATATTTTGAGTAATAAAAATGGAGCCGACCGAAAAAAGATCTAAACGTACAAATGTTGAAAACGAATTTTACGAAGACCAAAGCGACTATTGAAGAAAATATTATATATTTAAACAAAATTAAGGAGGTAGACTTTTTACGAGAGCTAAATATATTTTAAAATGATAATTTAAAATTTACTTTAATCTTTTACCTTCAGAATTTAAGCTGGGGGAGTTAAGCCTTTGTTCTTGAACTCGGGGGAAAATAAACTTCCATGGTCGTTAATAAAAATATTTACTCAAATTTCCGCCAAGGAAAAGAAGGCATCCAATTTATTACCATTTGGGCTGATGCTCGCCTTACTCGCCATTATAAAGAAAAATAAAATGATATATTCTAACGCCAGAGTGCGTTGTGTTGTATTGCGAAAATTACAGACTAACTTTTGTTACAAAGTTTGGGAGGATGGTACCAGAGGCTAAAGCTATGCTCCCATATGCTTGTGGAACCTGAATGGATTCTTGATTTTAGTATAAAGGTTGTCATATTGATAAATATTGTAATTTTCAATATTTCATAAAATCCGGATTTTTTAGATGGAATTTTTTAAGTGGATTAATCCAACTTAAACCATCCGGTTTTATCCAGACAGGATAGTTCCGTACCAACTCTGTCTTAAGAGCGCTGCGCTGTAGAGATATGCCTCTTCGGGGAAAAGTGGGTTTCTTGAGACGGTTGGCGCCATCAGCGAGGCAAGAGGATAATCGGGGGAAAGTCCTAGAATTATATATAAAGATTCTATCACTCTGAGAGTCTGAGTCTCTGACTTCAGTTATTCAATTATTTGCAAAGCTGGCGCCATCGACCAAAATGAATAATCTGCCACGAATACATGTTTTTTACAGGCTAAAGAGATTTCGAATTCGCGCCTTTTTCAAATATGCGAGGAACACGTATTTTAGCCAATTACATCAATTTACGTTTTGTCGACGTACGCGTCACATACGCGACCTTCAGTCTCGTGGTAGGGTGGAGAGGGGAGTTATGTCGGCAACATAGAGGATATGGGAAAAGGCATATCTCTATAGCGCAGTGTTGGAAGATCTTTGGTATAAACCAATTAGAAAGTTAATTTTAGAGAAAATATCTCTAAGAAGCCCCCTCCATCTGTCGCCATACTATAGGTACTAGCCGAAAGGAAATAAAAAAAACTGTAGATGGTGCTCTTCTTCTTCTCAAATCCAATCTACAATGGGTGAGTCCTTTGGCCTTGAAAATGTTCCCAGCCTTTTTCATGATTGGGGTCTCATTTTATCTGGGGGTAAAGATTGTTTGGGAAGGATTTATTTCCCAGTCTACCGAACTCTCTTTTATCTCTTTCCCCAGCCTCTCGCGATGGGTGGACACGCTGTAGGCCAGACGGTGACGGGTCTCAGACAATAGGTTCTATAGTGGCGACATCTTCGATATTACGCGTAAAACATACATTACGCGCTATAAACATACATTTATTATTGTAACTAGAAAAAAAAGCACCGTTATTTCAATGATTATGGGATTTATGTTTGGGGTTTTACCTTTACTTTTAACTAAAATATTCATTTCGTTGTATAATAGGCGAATTACGACCCGGTAATCGAGGAGTGGTTTTCGCTGATAAAGTTGGACCCGAAAAGCTTCCGAAAAGTGTACAATCTATTAAAAATAGATGACTACGAAGAGGTTTTAACGGGGGAAAGAGTTCTGATCATAAGCAAAACGGATCTGACGATGATAATCGGTTTGGTCATGAAATACAGTCCGGAAACGATGCGACTAATCGCTGCAAGAGGAGGACTTTATTTTTCCGATGCCATTCACTCGGAATATCTCCACTATATTTACAATAAATCATTCGTGACAAACAGCCCCGAAATGAGAGAAATAGCTCAAATAAGGTCCATATCGATATTCTTACTAAGTATGAATTCAAATATAAGGTATTTAATTCACACAGAGACACTGCAATTTAACTGATAAATATATTTATTTATTTTTTCGACAAAGTTTCTAAGCTAAAACGTCATCATCAGGTTACAAAAATTACACTCTGTACTTATACTTTTTTAAACAAAATCTTCTGTTATTTTATCCTTTATGAAAAAACTCTCATGCTAAGTTTTTTATATAATTATAATATTTAAACAAAGACAGTTCGGTATTGTGACTTTAGTACCTGCGACGTAGTAATGAAATTGTTTGCAGGCAAACACTATAGCCAACATCTCTTTTTCGATCTGTGCATATCGATATTGTTTAGGAGTAAAGGGTGTAGAAGCGTATTCTATTGGTTGTCCCGCCTATTGTCCCCAATTGACTCTCATCAACTGAGAGCGTTATAGCCATCTTTGGGTTATAAAATTCCAATATCGGTGCTAAAGTTTCTAAATCTTTAAGGTTGTCATAGTGTTTCTGGTGCTCAGGTATCCTTTTTGAGTAGCGTTGATAACAGAGCAGTATCAGAATTGGAGTCTGGTAAGAAACGGACGACATAATTGATCATTCCTAGAAAGCTTTGTAGTGCCGTTTTGTTAAGTGGTGGTGGCACGGAACATATGGCTCTGACCTTTTGCTGGATCAACTTTTGCACCTTCGGATATGATATTTCGCAAGAACTTGACTTTATGCATAGCGAATTATGCTTTCTTCGAACCAAAACATAGTCCCACTTTGATGCCGCGGTCCAGAACCTTAAATATGGCGATTTTACGCGTTTCTGTATTTGGTGTACTGATTAGAAAATTATCGATGGAAATGTGTACTTATGGAAATTGGTTAATTTCGTATTTGGTTCTCATCACTTGTTGTCATATTTCCGTACCGGTGGCCACGCCACAATTGATTCGGGTATAGCGATAACGTCCAAAACGTATCGCGTAGGTGCATAACCTCGAGCTTTCTTCAGTGACTGGCTATCTGCCAGAAAGCGCTTTGAACTTCTAAAACGGTAAATATCCTGGAACCGCTCCACTCGGAGAATATCTCTTGAGGAGTTGGTAAAGTGTAAGGCTGTCGTTTTATAGCTGCGTTTAAATTTCCTTGGTCCAAACAGATGCGTACATCGATTTCCATTTCACCGTGACAATTTTGTGTTTTGTGATTTTCCAATTATATTTTGTATTTGGGAACAACTACCATCGGGTGCACCCACTTTGAAGGTTCGTTAACCGGAAGAATGATACCATACAGCAGCATTCTGTTCAGTTCTTTTCTAAATGTTTGTCTATAAGCATACGGGATCTGGCGAGCCGCTGATATACTTATGGTATCATTAGGGCGAAGTTTTATGTCCAGGTAGTTTACTTACGGAATTGAACGCTGCTGGATATGGCTTTGTCAATTGGTCATATGTGAATCCGAATGAGTCCGTTTTCGCGATTGTAATGTCGCCCAGTTGTTACGATATGTTTCCGATTTAAAGAGTTGATCTTGCATGATGGTACCCGGTGCATGGTCCCAGTGGATGTCGATGGTGTTGAATTATTCCAAGAGATACATAGGCCATTGCGCCAAGTATTGGAAAACGGTGTTCAGTCGTTACATAGAATGGATAAGTAGATGCCGCTGTACAAGAAGCGCACGGAAGGTCAACGATTCCAATTATCCGTACAGTGTCCAGAGTAGGCGGTTACAGTGTATTCCGGTTTCCGAAGCATTGGACGATACGGTAATTCTTGGTACATTGTTTGGGTAATAATGTTTACTTGTGAACCTGTGTCCACTTCGAATGTAGTTGGTTTATCGAAGAGGTAAGGTTCATCATAAATTTTGTCTTAATTCTTTCGAATGTTCAGCTGTTGCACTGTAGTTGATTTAATGATCATAAACTCAAGGTGATATAATACGAAAAATATCCGTTGTTATGATACCGCTGTGACTCGTTGAAGTGATATCCTTGAGTCTCATAGTCTTCGTAGTGGTCCATCTCTAGCGGGTCATCCGCATGGTTTTCTATTTGGGTTTCTTTTAGTTCGCTTGTTGATCGACGTACCGCTGCCTAGTGACCAGGAGCGAGACAATTAAGGCATGTCATGTTGCTTACAGGGCACAGTACTTGCTCGTATTGTGTTCCACAGGAGCGACATCTCTGCCTTCAGTCAGTAGAGGATGCGGAGTGATTGATCGGTGTGTAAATAGTCGGCGTGTATCTCTGATTATTTGATTGGAAATTTTGTAGATGGTAATTGTGTGATCGATTAGGTATTTGTAGTTGTGAATGTTGACGATACGGTCTGTGATTGTGTCTGTTCACGAGGTCGAGATCGGTTTCAGGCAGTAATAATTTGCGAAGTGTTTCTTTCCTTATCCCTACTACAATTAGAGTTGTAATGATTGTGTCGGTTAGATTATCAAATGCGCAGACTTTAGCCTTGGTCTTTAAGGTCAGTTAGGAATCATCAAAAGATTGATTTTCCGTTTGTTTGATTATGAACAGTACATATTGTAGATTCGCAAGATTCTTACGAAGAGCATTACGTTTACCAAATGCTTCTAAGATTACTTTTACCATGAGTTGGTCCGCACTTGAAAAATCTTCAAAGATTTATATATGCTACGTCCGGCGGGATCGAGGACGTGCAAAAAGTTATCTTGTTGAGTCCCAATTTTGCTGCGCCGAATATGTTTCATAAAGGATTCCTTGTAGTCTATCCAAGCTGTTGCTGGATCCGCACCGGGAATAAATTGCGCTGGACTTTTAAATGAGATCAATTTATCACTATCGCGGATTTAATATTTTTAATCGTATCCCGACTCTATCACCATGTTGAGATTAAGGATTCCCGTTTAGTTAAATACTATCTTTATTCTCTGAGCGTCATATTAAAAGTGCCATTCAGTTTACAGATAAACTCGTAAGCAGATAAAATCACCTGATGTCTAAAACAATATCTAGAACTTCGAGTTATCACGAAACCTGTGTGGAATATAAATGCCTTTAAACCTTGTTCTAAACGTATATGAAAATCGATTAAATATACTTAAAGTCTAGGGAAATAAGCTGAAAATATGGGCAATCTAGAACAAATCAGGAACAATCTATTTCCAGTGGTAATTACGAGTACTATTAATGCTTAGCAAGAATTATAATCCCCAAAGTTCTTTCAAAACTGACCATTTTTATGTTAAAATAAAATCTTGCGGCTCCTGCCAAACCATGCCAAAAAATTTACAAATAAAATTCTACTAATTTTTAGACACGTTTTTGGTGTTCAAATTAATTTCTAAAGTTTGGTAATATTTGAATAAAAGTAAATATAAATTCGGGCCAATCATATTATTTCGGCCTTTAACAGCGCACGTAATATCATAACATTAAAATAAGAGGCAGACTTTTGACGCTCAAGGTCTTGGCCATCAAACGCCAGGTTATTATATTAATGTGAGGACATTGCAAGCGCTGTTGAAATATTATGATTGGCCGAAATTTATATTTATTTTTATTCAAACTTTAGAAACATCTAAAACGCGTTTAAAAATGGTTTTGAAAATTCCCGTATTCGTTTTTTGGCATGGCGATACCATAAATGAATTCAAAAGCTGTTCCACTCTTAGCTCGAAGTTTCCCTATAACTTTCGACTCGGCCGTAATTATCAAAATGGCGGGCCCGCTCCCCCCGCCCCCACCGGAAGTCCTGGCATTTTTCCCCTTTGGTAATCACCTCCAGTTCTTTCAATTACCGTTGGAATTTGAATGTTCCTAATTTGTTAACTAGGTTCAATACTAATTTCCCCGAACTACTTGTTTTCATTGCAGTTTCCACCCATTCTTCGAGAGCAAACCCTTCGAGTTCGTGGATTTTCATCTAAAATATGCCATCGACTATTTCACTTGGAGGAAACCGGTTGAAAGTGCGACTGATTTGGGCATCTCGGCTATGCTCGTACCGTTCTATTTCTTATTCATGCTTCTTTTGTTCTCATCCAGCGTTCTAACGCTAGAAATTATATTCCACGCGCAAGATGGTTGGTGCAATAATAATAGACGAATTCGCTACGCATGGTAGGAAATCAGATATTTTTCCCGATAAGAAGCCGAGATTTTTCAACACTGAACTAATATTTAAAGATCCGCCTCTTGTTGGGAAAAGTGATATTCGAGATTCCATATAAAAAGTTCTATCTCTCTGATGACCGTCAATTATTCGCGAAATTGGCAGAGCCATCTACCAAAATGGGTAATCAACCACAAATATGCGTTTTTCAAGGCTAAAGAGATTTCAAATTCGCGTCTTTTTCAAATATGCGCGGAACACGTCATTGAGGTTATTAATCTCTAAATTATCATTAATTGCCAATTAATCATACCTATAAATTGGGGGTTTTAGGCGGGGTATTTATTTTGAATAACTTTTTGGTTTCTCTAAGCGGTACTACAGTTTAATAATATGGGTTTTGGGTGGGGAACACTTTTTTAAGGGGATAATAAATTTAGGGAAGTTTCTTCTTTAGATGTCAAAATGGGTTTAGGTTAGATTGGGTTAGGTTAGGTTTACGTAATTATTAGCTTTAATGGCGAGAGGGAACGATGCATATTAAGACTTTTTTTGTTTAAACTTGAAGCTAATAATCTATTAGCTTTTGAATGTAATTTCGGAATCACCATGCAAAAAAAAGTGTCTGAGAATTTGTTCACAATTTTTAGACACGGTTTTGGTGTTTAAATTAAGTTGTAAATGTGGTACAATTCGAATGTAAGTAAATTTAAATTTGAAGCAGTCATATTATTTCAGCCTTCAACGGTACTTGTAATAGTACGGATAAAGACGACCTAGGTTTTTCTTAGGTCGTCTTTATCCGTTTTTTGGAAAATATTTAATAATAATAAAATCTTTGGAGTAGTAGACTAAATCTACTAACTATAATTTTAAAGAAATTGAATTGCTCTTTCTCTAACAATTAATTTGTGTCCCTTCACGGGTTTGATTCGAGTTAGACAACGGCCTTTTTTAAGGGTGCGAAGCAACCTCTTTTTTGTAGAATTTATTTTTCCGCGGGTAAGAATTATTTACATTTTTTACGCAGGTAAGAGTACTCGATTGACCATCACACCACGTTTATTCAGACTGTCTGGATACCTCTTGTTATATTATTAAAATATATTGTAAAGTAAACCTTTTAGGTGCGCATTTTGAGTACTGCTCAGAACCAAACAAATTTCGTCTTTTTATTCCCCCAAAAAGGTGGCGCCACATTTCCCATCAATCAATATCAATTCGAGCTAAAGTACGTCTTTTGGAGCCCTGTTGGACATCGTGGCGCCATCTAACAAAACATGTAATAAGATTTACTCAAAGTAAAATTTTGATTGGCTGGTATCCCCTTTTCTACATGGAAAGAGATGGTGGCCGATTTAAATGAGTTGAGAGGAGGGAAGGGGTAATACGCTGACTTTAAACCTTAATTTTGGAGTAATTAAACGGAATAATTAAATATTTGAGTGGAGCAAGGGACTTTTTTATTACTGTATTTCTGTTTTATCAACAAAATAGGGCTTTTTATTTTTCGTTCAGGCTCCCGTTAAAAAATAACGGTTGATATAAAACTGAGCGCAATAATGAAAATATTATTTATTTATAAACTCTTGTTTCCTAATATGTTTTCTTTGTTTTGTTTTGTTTTTTTTTTTTTTTTGTTTTTTTTTGTTAAAGTGAGGTTGTCACGTGAGAAAAATATGCATTTTTCTAATTTTCAAAATCATTTGTATTTTGAAATGCTAACAGCTTTCGGAATAGAATAAGCAATCAATTCGTATAATGACAGATCGTAATATACAGGGTGGTTCAGATAAGAAACTAAATAGTTTCTATGGAGAAATAAAATTAAAATTGAGCGCGTGATGTCAGTTTTACGATGGAATTTACTCTCGCCATAGAGAATAACGCTAAAAGGGTCAATTTCCAAATTCCCTGACCTTTTTCGGTCAATTTCCAAATTCCCTGACCTTTTGTGTCAATTTCCAAATTCCCTGACCTTTTGGATCAATTTCCAGATTCCCTGACTTTTCCCTGACCTTTTGGATCAATTTCCAGATTCATTGACTTTTCCTTGACCTTTTGGATCAATTTCCAGATTCCCTGACCTTTTGGATCAATTTCCAGATTCCCTGACCTTTCCCTGACCTTTTGGATCAATTTCCAGATTCCCTGACTTTTCCCTGACCTTTTGGATCAATTTCCAAATTCCCTGACCTTTTGGGTAAATTTCCTAATTCCCTGACTTTTCCTTGACCTTTTGGGCCAATTTCCAAGTTAACCGACTTTTCCCTGGCTTTTCGGGCCAATTTCCATAATTCCCTTAATTTTCCAGGTTTTCCAGGTCGTGTAAGAACCCTGAATATTCGAAAATATGGTGACATCCTCACTTTAAAATTTCTAGTTGAGTATGTGAGAAAAAGAGAGATGGAGAGCGGGAGGATAAATTGTAGCGCGAGAGACCCCGGTGGCGTCAGGTTTTAGAGAAGGCCGTGCATCTTCCGGCGCGTTGCAGCTGCTTTCTATGCTTATGATGGAAAGAGAAGGGGGAAATCGAGGTGAACAGAGGAGGAAGGTAGAAACCAGCCGGATCGATCCTTTTCTCTCCGCGAGAGCAACAGCTGGATCTAGTAAGGATTTATAATGGCGACTGTCTGCGCTCGGTAAAGTTCGTATTACGTCACGCGCCACCTATCGGTACGCGAGTAAAACTAAAAGAGAGGAGGGGTAAATGTAAGAATGCTCCCCACCCGCGCCTTGTCGCGTCATTCCGTATCCAACTTCGATCAACTGCCTCGGAGTATGAAAGATAGAAGAGTAAAAAGAAAATTCGCGCCTTGGTAATTTTTATTTTTTTATTTTTTTGTTTCTTCTAAAAAGTCCTCATCGTTTCGCCGTTTAACCATTTTAAAGCGTTTAAAAATGGAAAGATTCAAGTCGAGCTAGCGGGAGGTCTTCTTATAAACGTCTAAACAAAATTATCTCTCTTTTCTTATATAACCGCGTCGTAAAAAATTATCCGAATATTTGTTTATTAGTTTTATCGGCGTGAAAGAAAACTATCCACGGATAATATCTCTTTTGAAAGAACGTGTTAGAACAACAAACTCGTTGCTCTTCGGGCAAAGTTACGCGCCTGAGACTGTTTATATACTTATAATTTTTTTCTTCGAACCATTTCGTTCTTATTCCTCTTTCTTGCTCGACGGAATAAATTATAGCCGCGCTAAGCGTTGATGTTGGTTATAAAGGAAAAGATTTGAAATGTTTTTTGGCTAGAGTGTCGTCGCGTTTCGAAGAACGTAATAGAAATCGAAATATATATATATATATATATATATATATATATTCTCGATTCTTCGTGAAGAAAATAATGTTTCCCAAATCGGTCGCTCGGTGGCGTCCTTAACGTTTTGTCTCGGCGCGACTAGCGGAGGAAAAAAAAAGGATGAAGAGGGAGAAAGGGAAGCCGAGTTTTCGGAGGCATTGAACGAAGGAAGATCGGGTCTCGGAGGCTGGAGAGAGATTTAAAATATACCGGAAACCCGGGCTGGTTTCCAGGCCTTTTATTCTTCCTAAAGCGCGAGAGGTTGTCGAAGAAAGCTCGTTCGGTCGATTTTTTCCCCGGGAGAGAGAGAGAGTTTCGAGTTTTCGTTATTTTTGTTTTTTCGACAAGCCGTTTTTCTCAATTGCGAGGACGAGTCTTAGTGAGTGAAAGTGGATTTTCGGTCGTATCGAGGGGAAACATTTTGGTCGACCCCGCGACGGTTATAAGGTTCGGATCTCGTTGCGGTAGAGAGGCGACGGTAGAGATCGCGGGCGTTTGGTTTTTAAAGGATTGACGCCTCGCGGGGCGGGAGGCGATGTCTGACGAGTCGTCGTCGTCTTCGGGCCATGCGACGAGGCGTCGAAAGAAGTGGTCAAGAAGCCGTGTCGTGTCGCCGCCGGACTCGCGGGCTGAGGCATGAAGAGGCAAAACGTACGAACCTTGTCCCTGATCGTCTGTACCTTCACGTATTTGCTCGTCGGGGCCGCCATCTTTGACGCTCTCGAATCGGAAAACGAAGAGAAACAGAAGACGGCTCTCAATTACGTGGAGAATATGTTAAAGAAGAAGTACAACGTCTCGGACGAAGACTACTACATCTGGTCCACCGTCGTTATCAAGAACATCCCTCACAAGGCCGGCATTCAGTGGAAATTCGCCGGCGCCTTCTATTTCGCCACCACGGTACTCACTACCATTGGTTAGTAAAAAACTCTTTCGTTTCTTTATTACCAGTAATAATTGCGTTCCGGACAACACGATGTTTATCAATTTATCTTTCTGGCGAAGTCGATTTCGTCTTTTTTGATATCAAGAGGGTGTTCTAAGGTACCGTTCTAGTTCTCTCTAAGAAGGGACGAGGCTTATCGTCGCTAAGCCTTGGCGACCTTTTTTTCTTTCTTTTTTCGATCGGAACATCCCCATCTAATCGTGTATCGCGGGTCCAAAGTTTAACAGGTTGTTATTTCCGATCACTTACCTCTCTTCGCTCTAAGGGAATCTTTTTCTTTAACTCAATCTTCATTCCGCGATAAATATATCTACCAGTTCCCGCTGGCTACGAATTTATCCTTGTCAAGATTTACTACCGTTTCCCTTCATCGACTCTTTCCACTTTCAAATTTGAAAAAAAATAATAATAAATGAGTAGGGGGGGCCTAAAGTTCCGTCTGTCAAAATAGAGAGCTTTTCTCTCTCGCCATCTCAGTCTCACCTCGATTCTTTATAGCGCGTACCCCGTTTTAGGCCTATTTTTAAAACATATGGGTTTAAAAAAAAGGCTAGACTCCCACAGACTGATGAAGATGATTAATACGACGTCGTTTTAAATAGCGGAAACTATCCGCTTCATCTTTTAGTACGATAGCGGGATTTAAGGGGGGTTATTTTATATACGCACGCGTGGAAAAGAAAATATTAAGCTACCTAGTATTGCTTACGCAATTAATGTAATCTATAATTAGAATAATTATGCCACGTTGTTTTCACATCCTTAACATTAAGTTATATATTAATTTACATTACGATTAATTACTGATCAATTTACATTACGATTAATTACTGATCAATTTGCATTACGATTAATTGCTGATCAATTTTAAGTACGATTAATTGCTGATCAATTTTAATTACGATTAATTGCTGATCAATTTTAAATACGATTAATTGCTGATCAATTTTAAGTACGATTAATTGCTGATCAATTTTAAGTACGATTAATTGCTGATCAATTTTAAGTACGATTAATTGCTGATCAATTTTAAGTACGATTAATTTCTGACCAATTTTAAGAACGATTAATTGCTGATTAATTTAAAATCAAATTAATTTCAAATCCGATTAATTGCTGAATAATTTCAAAAACGATTAGTTTCAAATACGATTATTTAATGATTAATTTCAAATACGATTATTTAATGATTAATTTCAAATACGATTATTTAATGATTAATTTCAAATACGATTATTTAATGATTAATTTCAAATACGATTATTCAATGATTAATTTCAAATGCGATTAATCATTGATTATTTCAAATAAGATTTATCACTCGTTCATTTCAAATAAGAACAAATACTGGTTAATTTCAAAAAGAAGTAATTAGTAATTTCAAATAGAAATAAAACTAGTTAATTTCAAATAGAAATAAAACTAGTTAATTTCAAATAGAAATAAAACTAGTTAATTTCAAATAGAAATAAAACTAGTTAATTTCAAATAGAAGTAATTACTGGTTAATTTGAAACAGAAGTAATTTCTGGTTAATTTCAAATATGAATTCTGTATTTCAGAACTAGCAAGCACATTGCTACTTATTACTAAACTTTTCATCGATCTATGCCTGTGTAGTTTATTTCTTAGATTTTTCCCAACCGAAGGTTTGGGCTCAATATTGGAAGGTTAACATTTAGGGTTAAATATATCTCCGATTTAAGTAGATTTCTTTCGTGTATATGGCCAGTGGTGGTTGAAACCCCGCCTTATTATCGGAAAATTATAAATATCAGATTTTGCTTTCGTGAGAGTTAAAGAAGAGTGCTGTTGTCTCTGAGTGGATTTATTTGTTTGTTTTATGCAAATGAATAATATCAGAATATATTATAATTCAGTTGATCTACTATATACCTATATAAAGTTTATGAAAAATAATATAAAACTCCCAGCTTTTTTAGTAGAACCCTGAATGGCATCTTCACCTTGACCGACTTTGTACGGTAGGTGAAACCCTTTTACAGGCGTTTCAACGAAAAATCGGAATAGTTGGTACAGATTATATTTTAAACTTCTGGAGAAAACCAAGACAACAGACTGTAGTTATTTTGACACAATCGCGTATCCCAATCGATTTTAATCGATAAAATCAAACCAATATTTAAATCGCTCTGAATCGTTTTAAGGAATAGATGATATAATTTATTGGTTCAAATTTGAAAAACTGGTACATTTCCCCCAGAAACAGGTTTTATTTAAGGGCCATTTTTGTTGCTTCGAAGGTTGAGGAAAAGTATAGGATTTCCCATTTTATAGTAATATCTATTAATTTACGTTACTCTTCCAGGTTTTCCATGACCATTTTTTTTTTCGTGAATTTATTCTTACGAGCGAGCTCTTGGCAATTTCCACTTTTTATTTGGCATAGTTTATCAATCAGGGTCAGGATAGTTTACTTAGAAAATGAGAGAAAAACACTGCAAATATTTTCAGTTTATAAAAATTACGTTACAATTAATTGGTCAACCTATCATAAATAGATAACTGACACGTACCAAATATTTCATTTCTCCGACAATTTGGGCTCATTTTCAAAATCCCTGATTTTTCCCTTCAGACCTTTGAGGTCAATTTCCAAATTTCCTATCTTTTCCTTGACCTTTTGGGCCAATTTCAAAATTTCGTCTCTTTTCCTTGACCTTTTAGGTGAATTTCCAAATTTCGTCTCCTTTCCATGACCTTTTGGGCCAATTTCCAAATTCCTTGACCTTTGGGCCAATTTCCAAATTCCTTGACCTTTGGGCCAATTTCCAAATTCCTTGACCTTTGGGCCAATTTCCAAATTCCTTGACCTTTGGGCCAATTTCCAAATTCCTTGACCTTTGGGCCAATTTCCAAATTCCTTGACCTTTGGGCCAATTTCCAAATTCCTTGACCTTTGGGCCAATTTCCAAATTCCTTGACCTTTGGGCCAATTTCCAAATTCCTTGACCTTTGGGCCAATTTCCAAATTCCTTGACCTTTGGGCCAATTTCCAAATTCCTTGACCTTTGGGCCAATTTCCAAATTCCTTGACCTTTGGGCCAATTTCCAAATTCCTTGACCTTTGGGCCAATTTCCAAATTCCTTGACCTTTGGGCCAATTTCCAAATTCCTTGACCTTTGGGCCAATTCTAAATTCCCTGACCTTTTGGGCCAATTAACAAGTTCCCTGACATTTCCAGGTTTTCCAGGTCGTGTACGAACCCTGATATATTAAAGAAAGGTTTACCAAGTTCGGACTTTTCCAAGTTAGGGACTCCTACCATATATATAAGACATAAATCTTCTCTAATCTGTTCCTGCTTCTTCTACTATTATTTGAGATTAACATCGAATGCTCTCGAATAAATGTTTACGTATTATAATGAAAAAGTATATTATACTTAAAAGTATAGCATAAAAACAATTTCTATTAAATTTTCCATTCCAATTTAATTATAGTTTCACGGCGACATGCGTTTGAAAATTACTGAAATTCCTTTTCAAATACTTAAAACATAATCTTGCGTATATGCATATTGTAAAATACGTACACTCCATCTTAAGCTATTTTAATTAATGATACTGGAAGATTTTAAAAATATAATCGAAATAGAGAACGTTTTCCTAGGTAGTCTTTATCAGTTTTTTTATGGAAATATTTAATCATAATAAAACCACTAAGCATAATTTTAAAGTTAATTGATCCTTCTCTAACAACTATTTTCTGTCCCTTGACACGAATCAGATAAAAGAACATTTTAAGAGTGCGAAGCAACCTCTTTTTTGTAAAATACTAAAATATAATCTTTGTTTAACAATTTAGAAGCGATTGCTCCCGATAATACCTGTAGCTCATATTTTTGCCAATCTTTCGGACCGCAATAACGATAATTTCAGTTATCATTAGCGCGGGAGAAGGTTTAGATTTAAAATGAAAATTCGCGCCCTTTTTGAAAAACACCTACGTTAAAAAATAAAAGTAGATTATTTTGTCAGTTCCAACAAAACCAAATACGCAAGCGTCACGCACATGACCAGTCCTCCAGTCTCTAGGTGGGGTGGAAAAGGGGGATGTGCTATGAAAGCCACGTATTATCCCCTACGACTCAGAGATGGCGCTACAATCAATCCACGGTTTGTCGACGACATAGAGGGTATATGGGAAGAGGCGCATCTTTATAGCATGCGTTTTAAGATCTCTGGTTGTAATTTCCCCATCTTGTTTTTTCCCTGCGTTCGCAAAGCCCCACTAGAGTTTTCCACCTCGAGTAACCTTTGTCACGAGGTAAAACCCATGAAAGCGGGCAAAGAAGAAAACAAGATGGCAAGTCAATAAGGAAGCCACACCCCGAGAGCCCATTCTGACGCTGTTTTCACTATTAGCCGCTGCTTCTCAAAAACGGTATTTAAAATACGGTTTTTCAAATCCTCTTTTTCAATTCACGTTTATCAAATCCGCTTTTCAAATCACTTTTTTCAAATCGCAAGTTTTTCTATAGATTAGGTTTTTTGGAATTTTTAACGTTTTGTTTCGTGAAACTTAACCTTTTTATATTTTTCAGATTTTTGTGAAACTTGACCTCCTCATATTGACCTTTCCAGATTAGGTTTTTTTCACATTTTTAAAGTTTGCTATTTGTGACTTGACCTTTGTCTTTTCCAGATTATTTAGTTTTTATGATTTTTTGTGAAACTTCACCTTTTTCGTCCTTTTTCACATTCTGACCTTTCTAGATTAGGGTTTTTCTGATTTTTATTATTTATTGTCAGATTTGACCTTTTTGTCTTTAGATGATTTTGTTTTATGAATGTTTGTGAAACTTTATCTTTCTTGTATTTGTCCAGATTTTTATGAGATTTGGCCCTTTTTTGCATTTTTCCCGATTTTTAGTGAAATTTGACCTTTTTTCTCCTTTCCGCGTACAGACTTTTTATACTTTTCCAGATCTGTTTCGCGAGACTTCACCTTTTTCCTTCATTATCTCGTTCGCGACGACTTGTTGGCTGTTTTCGAGTTTTCATTTCTGATTCTAGAACCAAGTACACTCATTAGCTGCCTCATTATCTCGTTTGCTATGACGAAAATTTATCGTCATTTTTCGCTTCGTCTTTTCCACTACATACATACTACAGCCAAGTATAAAATAGTAGCCTACACCCCCTAGGGGGTTGTGACTAAAAGCAGCGTCTACCCAACTATATAGTGCGCGTCTCTCGGATTCGGCGACCGACGAATCTAAAAATAACTCAACTTCCTCCTCCTGTATATTTTCGGTGTTTTCATATTTGTAAATTACTCGAAACCTTTTTTTATTTTTTTTATTTTTCCCCCACAGTAAAACTTTAATATTACTTTTAGTCACCGGCAGATATAACTTTGCCGTTGCTCTTCCCAGAAATCTAATAACTTAAATATATAAAATTGGATGAAAAAGATTCTTGTTATAATATAAAGGTACCGTGCGAGTTTACTAAAAATGCAAATTATTGAAAGATTATCCGAGGAATTCCTATTATTGCTTTTCCGTCAATTCGACTTAATTGAATTTAGAACGGGTCCTTGTTGATATTGAAAATTATTAATCTATATAGGGTTTAATAAGTTACTCCGGAAAAATATATTTAAAGTTCAATAGCAAAACGTTTTCAGACATACAGTATAAGCTATCGGATATTTCGTACGGGTGTACTCAGCTAAAGCACTTTCCCAAAAGAGCGCAGTGTTGTTTTCCAATAAGGGCGCTTTCCCAAAAGAGCTCTTTCTCTAAAGAAGCGCTTTCTCTAAAAGAGCTCTTTCTCTAAAGAAGCGCTTTCTCTAAAAGAGCTCTTTCTCTAGAGAAGCGCTTTCTCTAAAAGAGCTCTTTCTCTAAAAGAGCTCTTTCTCTAAAAAAGCGCTTTCTCTAAAAGAGCTCTTTCTCTAAAAAAGCGCTTTCTCTAAAAGAGCTCTTTCTCTAAAAAAGCGCTTTCTCTAAAAGAGCTCTTTCTCTAAAAAAGCGCTTTCTCTAAAAGAGCTCTTTCTCTAAAAGAGCTCTTTCTCTAAAAGAGCTCTTTCTCTAAAAAAGCGCTTTCTCTAAAAGAGCTCTTTCTCTAAAAAAGCGCTTTCTCTTAAAGAGCTCTTTCTCTAAAAAAGCGCTTTCTCTTAAAGAGCTCTTTCTCTAAAAAAGCGCTTTCTCTTAAAGAGCTCTTTCTCTAAAAAAGCGCTTTCTCTTAAAGAGCTCTTTCTCTAAAAAAGCGCTTTCCCAAAGAGCACTTTCTCTAAAAAAGCGCTTTCTCAAAGAGCACTTTCTCTAAAAAAGCGCTTTCCCAAAGAGCACTTTCTCTAAAAAAGCGCTTTCCCAAAAGATCTCTTTCTCTAAAAGAGCGCTTTCCCAAAAAACATTTAATAAAATCGCCGCTTCATAAAAAAAGAAGGCACTATACTATTAATCTAACCTAAAAATGTGATATACATATTAAATGAAATGCTTCCTAACTGTTTCAGGAATCAGGAATGCCCTATATTAAACTACCCCACCCATTGAATGTATTTTGCAAACGACGCTTTCCCAAAAGACCGCTTTTCAAACAAAGAACGCTAATTTTACAAATAGGTAAAGAGCTCTTTAGGGAGGTGCTCTGAGGGTCACCCATTTCGTATGGCCAGCATACATCCGCGGAATCGGTGTGATCTTAGTAAAAACACCCTGAATGGCATCTTTACCCTGAACGACTTTGTACGGCAGGTGGAACACTTTTACAGGCGATTAACTATTATTTCGATATCCATCTAAAACTCACAATATTTGGTACAGAATATATT
This sequence comes from Odiellus spinosus, assembly GCA_963920705.1. Classification (NCBI taxonomy): domain Eukaryota; kingdom Metazoa; phylum Arthropoda; class Arachnida; order Opiliones; family Phalangiidae; genus Odiellus; species Odiellus spinosus. The sequence goes on from OY987234.1 coordinate 4,494,487, forward strand.
TTAGATTCTAGAGAAAACAGACAACAGAGAGTTACGTTTACACTAGGGCTCGGGTTTTGGATAAAATTATTTGCAGATATTTACGGTTATTTTTACTGTTTCAAAATTTCATACCTTTAAAAACAATTTTCTAAAAAATTACAACCGTTTTAACTAACGTTCCTGGTTAACCGTTTATCCATTGGACGATTAAAAATAGAATGAATAAAATTTTTGGTAAAATTTTGCTTCGAATTATTTTGAACAATACGGTGGCGGTCATCAATGATTCGGACTAAAGTTGAAAATATAACCTTCTCTCCAATATCTTCAAAACTCTTTGAAAGTATCACGCTGTTCATGTAATAATGAAATAACAAACAAACTTATCGGGAAGAAATATTTGACACAATAACTCGATGACGGATTCGAGAGCAAAACTAAAACATACTGGCATTAGCTATGGAAAATTTTCGCGTAGTCTTTACTTATCTTGAAATTGCGCCCTCTATCGACGAATTCGAAATTGAAGAGGAACTTGGAGGGGCAGTGCGCCATTGGGGTTTACTCTTTAGTCGCCGATCTGATAAGAGATGTCGCTATCGTAGTTTCAATTCTGATTGGCTAAGCTATGACGAGAGAGACATACTATGCGGTAACCACTCCCATCGCGCTTCGAGACTCGACACGTTTCCCATAGCAACGGGTGTAATACGTGGATAGGTACGAGAGCGAGAGATAGTGAGGCGCAGGTGCGCCATCTATTGTGATAATTCATCATTATATTTGTAACCCAATGGCCGTAGCCCCTAGAAGTTGGTTTATGAGTACGGATATTTCCAATTCGTCAATGGTCATGACTAAACATGCAAAATCTTGACATGGGAAATAAGCAGATTAGTAGCTTCTCGTAGGAAGTGAAGGTCAGCTGACAGCGAAACAATATGGAAAAAGGCGAATTCTTCTTACATCTAGATGGTTGTTTTATAAAAAAAATATATATTGTTGAATTTTCTTTAGATTTGATGATTTATGATTTAAGTTATGATTGTGCAAATACGCTTTAGAAACAATATTGATCGTATATTTTAATAATTGCACCGTGAAAATAATTCTAAAAAGTTCTTTAATTTAATCGAAAACTCGCTTACGAGTCTGATAATTAATCAGGGATAAACCGGAATAAGCGGGTAATCGTGGATAATCGATTAATTTGGACTAAAACGCTCTATAAACAAACTTTAAAGGCTAGACGCGGATATGTGAATACAAATATATTACTTATTTATAAATTTGCGCGATAACAGTTATATTGACGACTTTCTTTTCAAAATAATGGAAAATGGTTATTTTTTTATCTCAACCGTGGTACGATTATTATTTTTTGCACCGTCTTATATCAAAAGGTTAAATTTTATCCAAAGGCCGAGCCCTCAGTAACCGACAGTTGGTAAACATTATTTCATTTTCTTCTAGTAGCACCCTTCTCAGACCTTTATCTCATTCTGAAATCAATAAATTGATATGGTGCTCACGAAAACCTAGTTTACCACACCCTTGTTTAGACTATTTTCATATATATATATATATATATATATCTGGATTTCTATGACCTTTTCCAATAAGCAAAATTGCTTTCAATAGAGGTAGATGCCGTTATTATCGATCGGGCTAGAAAATTAATAAGCATCAGAATTACGTGGGAATAAGTTGAAGAAGAGAATATTTTTAAGTAATATGGTTTTACGAAACTGTACAAAAATTGAGCAAACGGTTTTCTACCTTATATACTTATTGTTATTTTTCAACGTGACTTTATTCTTTAAGTAATTCTTTTGGACGCAATTCACATAAAGATATGATATAGATATAGGTTATATTGGTATAGATATAGGAATTCGTTGATACGTCAGAGGTTTCTATCTCTCACCTCGGTGTCATCACTCTTAGTGAGGGAGTTCCAGTATTCGCCCTTACAAACGCTACCCCAGTAAGGGGGTTCCCTGTGTTCAGGCTTTCTTACCCCCTTGCCTCTTTGCTGTATGTTTCTTGGTGGTATATTGATATAAATATAGGTGATATAGATGTAGATGTAGATGATATAGATATAGATATAGAAGATGTAGATGATATAGATATAAATGATATAGATATAGGTGATGTAGATATAAATGATATTGATAAAAGTGATAAAGATATAAATGATATAGATATAGATGTGGGTAATATATATATATATATATATATATATATATATATATATATATATATAGGTGATATAAATATAAATGATATAAATATAGGTGATATAAATATAAATGATATAAATATAGGTGATATAAATATAAATGATATAAATATAGGTGATATAGATATAGGTGATGTAGATATAGGTGATGTAGATATAGGTGATGTAGATATAGGTGATGTAGATATAGGTGATGTAGATATAGGTGATGTAGATATAGGTGATGTAGATATAGGTGATTTAGATATAAATGATATAGATGTATGTGATATAGGTATAGGTGATGTAGATATAAATGATACGGATATAGGTCATGTAAATATATATAGGTGATATAGATATATCTGGTGTAAATATATATACATAGGTGATATAGATTTAGTTGCTATATAAAAATAGGAGCAATAGATAGTGTGATATAGATGATATTGATATAAATATAGATTATATTGATTTAGATATGGATTATGTTGATAAAGATATAGGCAAAAGTCCATCACTTAATTCCGTAAAAATAAACAACGCCCCAAAGCATAATACTATAAAAGAGGGGCCCGGAAATGTTCACGATTTTTCGATATTTTACACGGAATTTGGACATCGTAGTTTGGAATTAACAATATATATACAGCTAATTTAGTAAACAAAACGGTGAACATTATGAATGTTCAAAGAAATGGTCAAATTTGCGCTTAGCATAATTTATAGTTTGAATTTTGAATTATAGTAAAGTTAATTTGTATAGAATTGCGACTAGAGCTCGGAATTTGTTAATTGAATAAGACCATCGTGAATGTCAATCCTATATTATACGTTCGTGAAAACAATATCCATTTCTTATTCGAGTTAACGTATACGCGAATGTATAACGGCAAACTTTTCAATCGTACTCATTGTTATAGGAAATTGCTACGTTAACGAGATATTCATACGCCGATAAGAACAATTTGAAACTCTAGTTTCTTTACGGATTTTAACCCAAATTGACATCTCGAAGCTAGAATGTAGTAATTTAATCGCTGTTCCTTTCAATTTAGTCAAAAATACTATTTCATTCTATGCGGATTTCGTCGTATCTATATCTTCGCGTTATCCGTACGAATAAACGGTTTATTTCCATTAGATCGAAAAATGTCTGATCGAATTCGATCAAATTTTGTTTCAAATGATCGAATCGAATTCGATCAAATTTATTTTATTCTCGTTTTAACATTTGTGGCATTTGATCGATGTCCATTGGATCGAATTACAATTGATCGAAGTAGTAGTATTTAAAATACTATTGTAGTAGAACTAAATCCTTTAGGGATTATTCTCATTAGATCGAACCTAAAATGATCGAACTAATTAAGTAGGTTTTTTTGTACAAAAAAATACTTAAGCCTAAGCTTGGCTATGTTTGGTTGGGTTAGGTTAGGTTAGGTTAGGACTCTGGGATTTTAATATGGATTTTTTTGATAACTCACATCCGCCAAAGTGCGGGTTTTGCTGTCTATTGGGAACTCGGTCCAATGGAAGGGAAGCGTAAACGGGCAGGGCTTCAAGTCTTAGAAGTTTCCTCCTAAAATTGATTTCGATCAGGAAGCATTCGTACAAATGACACTTCGATCAAATGATATTCGATCAATTGAGACTACCTTTAAAACCAAATAATTTCGATCATATGACCTTCGATCATTTGAGACAGCGTTCGATCATTTGGGATTCGATCAAATCGACCCCAATCCGAATAAACGCGTAATTTGTTTATTAATCGAGCTTCAAATTTTATCTCCGGGTCTAATTGGTATCCATTTCATACGCGTCTGTTTATATAACTTATGGTTTTATATTAACAAACAATTTATCCGAAATTAAAAAATTAAAAAAACCTAGTTATCAATGGATATCAGAGTTCTTATTGTGATCTTAACCAAGTTTTAAACTGAATATATTAATACATTTAGATATTACTCGAACCTTAGGAAGCCGAAAGTATTCGCAAAATACTTTCCTGTAATAAAGACAGGGGTTAGTTGAGATTTAGATAAAAATATAAAAAAACAAACAATTTCTGCCAATGCGAGTGAAAATATGTTGAATTTATACATTTATTCAATTTCGGGATGTTTCTAAATTTAGCCCACAACTCCCACCCATTGCGCCTATCTTTTCTTCTTTGAGGAATCTATCCCCTCGTTTCAAACGGTTCCCATGCGGAAAATATTTTTTTTTACAACATAAATGTATTAAAGGAAGAATGCAACCTAATAAACACGTGCTTTTTTTACCGATTTCTCATCGTTTGAATAGGGCTAATCCACCAGTAAAAATATTAGAAATAACTATTTAACTAGAAATCAATTTAATACTTATAACCGAAAAATAGACTTAGCTTGATTGGCACGGAAATTCTGAATTTCTTCGCATTGAAGGTTCATCGACCAGTGAAATATTATTAGACGGGCCTTTGCTCATTGGTCGCTGACCCATCAATACGAAGAAATTCAGCTGATCTCCATTAATCCAGCTAAGCCTATTTTCCGGGTAAGTTTTAAATTGATAGTCTACTTCACTATTTGTTTGTTAAATTTATTTACTGGCAGGTTAGGCTTCCATTTAAAGGGATAATGCAACGTAATAACAATGGATTTTTTATCGGTTCCTTATCGTTTAAATAGGCCTAATCCACCAATAAAAAAAAAAGCAAAACAAATATTTAACTAGAAATAAATTTAAAAACTTACTCGGAAAATGGAATTAGCGGTATACATGGAGATCCTGATTTCCTCGCGTATAAGGTCTAGCGACCAATCAAACGCAATTGTAAGTCTCGTGGAGATCTCGCGTGAGCGACGGGCCTTCGCTCATTCGTCGCTAGACCTTAATAGGAGGAGATCCAGCAGATCTCAATGAATCCTGCTAAGCCTATTTTCCGGGTAAGTTTTAAATTTATTTCTAGTTTAATATTTTATTTCAACAATAAGGAATCGATAAAACATTCAATTGTTATTAGGTTGCATTCTCTCTTTAGAGATTGTGAACTGTCTAGATCTCGACGATTCCTTTTAAGGACTAAATTTTGCTAAGACGCTTGAGGCGCCTAGAAAGAACCGTATTATAGGATAGTGAGAAAGTGGAAATAAAAAAATAATAAAAAAAAAAACAGTAAAATTTTCTTCCATCTCATTTAAGATTCAAAAGAGGATTTTCTTATCGCTCCTTTTTCTGTGGCGGGTAAAAATACGCTCAGTTTAGGGCCTTAAAAATACTACATTTTAATCCCATTGTTTGACGTCATTTGGGGAATTTAAAATTGAGCCGCGGGTTAACTATCCAAAGCCTAACCAAACTTTTACAACGAAGGAAAAAACTTAAAACAAAAAAATTACTCTTTTGTTAAAACCGCAAATTTTTAATTAAAGTGAGGCAGTCACTATTTTTTTTTTTTTTTTTTCGAATGTCTTTGGATTATTTTTTTAGCTTTATCATACTATTAAAACGTTAAAACGCCACATTCAAAATTGTATGCTCCAGGCGGTTGACGCGCGAAGAAAGGAACTTCAAATAAAAATGACGTAGTTTATTTCTGGAACGAAATTAACGATAATTTTCATAGGAAAGGTTCATGCGACCATAATATGATGTCGTAGTATTGACTAATTCAAAATTGAAGATGAACATGCAGGGGCAGTGCGCCATTGGGGGATAGAGATGTCGCTATCGCAGATCCTATTCTGATTGGCTAAGCAATGACGAGAGAGAAAAAATAAGCGGTACCCCTCCCCTCGCGCTTTGAGTTTCGACGCGTTTTCCATAGCAACGGCTGTAATACGTGGATAGATACGAGAGCGAGAGATAGAGTGATGCGCGGCATCTATTGTGATAATTCGACATTTTATTTGTATCCCAATGGCCTTAGCCCCTGTAAGTTGCTTTATGAGTATGGAAATATCGAATTCGTCAATTTTGAAAATGGCGATCGTAAAATATGTATTTTTACTGTCGCGGTAATTGTTTCTTTGACATATGTATATATATTTTTAATCACTTTTTAACGATCTTTCCGAAAATACTACTCAAATTCCATTTGTAATTTGTGACAAATCCTTGATAGCCTCACTTTAATTGTTGTATAAGAACTTTTGCCATCAAGTTTAATAAACATTCTAGTAAAATTAGAATTTAGAAGAGGAGGGGATTTTCTAGCAAGCCGCGAGATGCAGGGACAGTAATTATCGCTCATCATTGGACAAGGTTCAGCAAATTTCCAAATGTTCAATAACTTTTTAAAAAACCAAGGGTCATTGGACATTTGTCCCAGTAGCGCTATTTGTCTTTAAGAAAAGTTGCGAGTAATCCTAAAAGAGGGCGATACTGTTTTTGCATGAGGTCTTTGAGACATTAGAACTATATTTCCCAAGTGCAACAACGATAAATGAAACTGTGATTATCGTATTTTAAAAACCTCTCGTTACAAATTGAAATGGGAACTTTGTAGACGTACTAATGCACACAGCATATGATACGAGACAAAAAATAACAAAATTAGGTAAATTCGTAAATTTTTAAACACAATTTCCATACAAATCGAAGAGATATTTACTATTTTCCTACAATTTCCTATAAATCAATGAAAAATTGACTATTTTCCTATGATTTCCTATTAATGGATGCAAAAATTTGCAATTTTCCAATAATTTCCTAATTTACTATAAAATCGATAAAAAATATCAAATTTTCCTATAATTTCCATTAAACCGATGAAAAATTTCCTATTTTCCCATAATTTTTTAAAATCGATGAAAAATTTACAATTTCCCTATAATTTCCTAATTTACTATAAATCGATGTAAAATATCAAATTTTCCTATAATTTCCATTTTTACCGATAAAAAAATTCCTATTTTCTCATAATTTCATATAAATCGACGAAAATTAACAATTTTCCTAAAATTTCTTAATTTACTATAAATCGGTGAAAAATATCCAATTTTCCAATAATTTCCATTAAATCAATGAAAAATTTCCTATTTTCCTATAAATTCGTATATAAATTGATGAAAAATTTCCTATTTTCCTATAAATTCGTATATAAATCAATGAAAAATTTCCTGTTTTCCAATAAATTCGTATATAAATCAATGAAAAATTTCCTGTTTTCCAATAAATTCGTATATAAATTGATGAAAAATTTCCTATTTTCCTATAAATTCGTATATAAATTGATGAAAAATTTCCTATTTTCCCATAAATTCGTATATAAATTGATGAAAAATTTCCTATTTTCCTATAAATTCGTATATAAATTGATGAAAAATTTCCTATTTTCCTATAAATTCGTATATAAATTGATGAAAAATTTCCTATTTTCCCATAAATTCGTATATAAATTGATGAAAAATTTCCTATTTTCCTATAAATTCGTATATAAATTGATGAAAAATTTCCTATTTTCCTATAAATTCGTATATAAATTGATGAAAAATTTCCTATTTTCCCATAAATTCGTATATAAATTGATGAAAAATTTCCTATTTTCCTATAAATTCGTATATAAATTGATGAAAAATTTCCTATTTTCCTATAAATTCGTATATAAATTGATGAAAAATTTCCTATTTTCCTTGATTGTTTTGGAGGATTTCTGTTGTGGTCCCTTCTTTTTCTCCCTATTTCTTTATCACGCGTAAATTCGTAGTATCATCATTTTCTTCACTCTAAAAATCGTCCTCGCGGAATGTAACTAAAGTTGCGGATATAAAAGATAAAGTCAATACCCATGGCCTGTCGCGCGAAAACCAGTTAAATAATTAATATTGTAAGAATAAGCGTGTCATGTCCGTTGTCAAACTGGACAGACTCCCCTTTCCCTAGTCGTGTTGCACGATTTAGGGGCGAAACAGTGTTTCCGTGCAAAGAGTCTATTAAAATAGCGACGTGTTGTCGATCCCCTGGTCACCCACCCCCTAGAAAATGCCACGAACGCAACTCATTTTTAGTTACGCGAAAACTTGTTTTTCAGACACTAAAGCGATCATTATTATGTCAAAAATGGGGACCATGGAGTAATAATATAGAGAGAGACACGCAAAATCATGGAGTAGTAATAAAGGTAGAGCCAGACGTAAACTCACGGACTAATAATAAAGGGAGAGGTAGACGTCAAATCATGGAGTAATAGTAAAGGGGGAGGCAAAAGTAAAATAATGGAGTAATGGTGTCAAATCATGGAGTAGTAACAAAGGGGAAGGCAAAAGTAAAATAATGGAGTAATGATGTCAAATCATGGAGTAGTAACAAAGGGCTAGCCAGCCGTAAAATTGTAGAGTAATAAAAAAGGGAGAGCCAGAAGTAAAATAAAGGGAAAGTCAGACGGCAACAAAGATTTCAACTTGTAATTTTGGGCGCGGTTTTAATAAACAACTTAACTTCGACCGCGAAAACGCGGTCTTCGCATCGCGTAACTCCTTTACCCTACGCTGACCATCTTGTTTTCTTTTTTCCTTTCTACGATAAGGGGTCAAACTCTTTGGTCCAGTAGTTCTATCTTTTTAATCTTTGTTTCTTCTTTCTCCCAGCCGACTTTTCTTATCTAGGGTCACCGTAGTGAAAAAAAGAGCGACCTTTTCCCTTGTTAGGGTGGCTGGAAGTATTGGTCGTCTTTTTTTAGGTTTTTTTACTAAAGGAAAAGTAATATCATAGTGCGCAAGATCAAGCGACGCCTATTCTATTCCAGGGTTTTCTCTCTCTTTCTGTTTCAAACTATACCGTGGTTAAAGATACGAGCTACGCATTTTAAAATAGTGGCCTTTTTTCGAGTACGAAAGAGCCGCGGATAACGGAACAGTTTCCTGGTGTAAATACCTTAGTTTCGAGAAGGAAAAAGACGGGAAAAAGATCCCAGGGCTACGAGCTCCCGTTGCTATAGCAACCGTCGAGGTCTCCGACTTTCCAGAGCGAATTTCGCTCTATACTAGACAAATGTCGCCGGCCTGACCAACGTCATCATCTCCAGGGGCGGTGAGGATGACGTCAAAGCGCTTATAGCCTCTATTCCTGGAATAGAGGCCGGGGTTTTGGAAACTAGAGAGGAGATTTTTGGCGGATGGGAGACTGTTAAAGTGACGTTCACACTTCAGAAACCATTGTTTTTTTCTTTTATTATCGGTTTTCGAGTGTTTTTAATCACGCTATCTGGATGGAATAATTCTTGAATTATACTAATGGGCTTTTCACACGAGCTAATTGTTTCTCTACAACTAGTTGGTATAATTAATTGTAGCAACTAGTTAGCCCTAGTTCGCGTTTGAATAAAATTATCTGCTAATTTTTGCGATTATTTACGATTAACCCCAAATTTTATCGTTAATTTTATCATTTCATAATTATATACTTTATCTTTAAAAACAAGTACCTAAAAAATCATACCGTTTTCACTAAAGGTTATGATATGTTTTTTTTTTTTGTTTTTGTTTTTTAACCGTTTATCCAATAGGAGAAGATAGGATGAATAATATTTTACGGGAAATTTCGCTTCGAATTGTTTTGAACAATACGATGGCGGTCATCGAGTATTCGGACTAAGGGTGAAAATATTACTTTTACGAATATCTTAAAAATACTTCGAACGTATTACTTAAATACGTGTTAATCGCTCTAAAATATTTCAATATTCACTCACTAAATAGCACTAGGGATATAGCGTTCCAAAACTCCATAGCACTTAATTCCGTCACGAGAGCAGTCGCGCTAATTCGCCGATTCAATGACTGGTCAAAAACGCGTACATTCATTTTAAACTTATTTCGATCGTTTGGCGATAGTCAAGCGAATATTACGACAAAAACTGTAATAATTAGACGCAACTTACTCTAAATATGACCGAATATCGTAAAATTAGACTGCGAGAAACACTTGAAAACCGGCCGTATACCCGTCGACCCCGGGAGAAGACTGAAGATCTTCTCAAGCAGACGACACAAAATTTCAGAATTCTGTAGCCGGACTCGTGACGGATTTAAATTGATGGATAGTTTTAGAATAAAAAACCTCGAAATTTTAGCAAAGTTCCCACCACGTAAAACGGCGGACGAAAAACATTTCCTAACATTTCGAACAATATTAAAATTCGCTAACTTGAGAAATCCAGGGATTTTTTTTAAATGTAAATGTTCTTTTCTACATGGAACATCCTGTGGACGATTTAAATAAGTAGGGGGTAATTTGCTGACTTTAATCCTTAATTTTTAGTAATTAAGCGGAGTAAAAAATATTTGAGCAGAGGAAAGAACATTTTATTACTGTAGTACTGTTTTATCAACAGAGGGCTTTCGATTTTTCCTTCAGGCTCCATTTATAACCTATGATAATAGGCTTCAAGTGACAGAAAATCGGATATCTAAATTAATTTGATATAAGCTTCTCTTAAAAAAGCTAACCGAAAGCTTGTAAAACTTAAGATAGGAGTCAAAATTAGCAACTCCACTTTACTGGGAATTCAAATTTCTCTCTCTCTCTCGATTAAAAAAACAGGGTCTTGAGTTTGGTATTTAATCAGGGATAAACCGGAATAAGCGGCTAATCGTGGATAATCGATTATTTCGGACTAAAATTCTTTATTAACAAATTTTAAATGGCTAGATACGATAATATTAATACAAAATTTTCCTTATTGATAAACTGATCTGCTTTGTTTCGTGATATCAGTTATTTTGACGACTTTCATTAAAAAATAATCGAAAATGGTTATTTTTTATCGCAACTGTATAGCTACGATTATTATCTCTTAATCATGTTGTTTTTAATATTTGGTAAACATTTATGGAAACGCCGAGCCCTAATTACACCCATTTCAGAACGTTTGGACTAAATTTATTAAGTGACCTTGGTGATATTTATTCATTTAATTTGATCTATTTTCGTATATTTCCACACCATCTCCATTTTCGACAGCCTAAATGACCCCCTGAAAGTGGGTAGGTGTGGCTAAAAGCGATCTGCCACTCCCAAAAAAAAAACAAAAGGTAACAAGATGAGCAAGTCCATTGTAATAGCTACACTTCTTACAGTTGTAAACGTCAATGGAGCTCCCAAGTCCCATTATAAAAAGGATGGCACACTCGTTAAGTAACAAATATTAATTAATTACATAAATAAAAAATAAAATTTAATTTATTTATTTAATTTTAAATGATTTTATTTGAATTTTTAATGAAAAATTAGACTTAAGGGAAATTTTGCCATTTCTTTAAATTTCTATGGACTTTTCAATCATTTTGCCGTTTTGTTTGCAAAATTAGCCGATAATCTGTTAATTCGCAACCAAATGTCTAAATTATCTATAAAATATCGAAAATTCTTAGAAACGATCAATTTGTTCATCGATACGAAACCACTGGGAAGAATTTGAAGGCTAAATACTTCAACTCAAGCGACCCAAGCAGGTGAAACAGTGAGTTTTCATAGCGAAAGAATAGGAAGATGAATCCGAAGTGTCTTTTTACTTCAAATTCTGCTAATTCTTCTTCTAAAGGGCCTTTCACACCAGCCAATCTTTATCTCCAACTAGTTGGTACAACTAATCGGAGCAATTAGTTGGTCCAACTCCACCGTTCACACACTTAAAAAAATTTATAAATATTTTCCTTCAATTTTTATGAACATCCAATCATTAAGGGTTAATCTGATGTCATAATTTTCGCCACTCACTGTCTTTTTTTTTTTTTTTTTTTTTTGGTACTTTTTAAATAATCGCGGCCGAATTTTTGCGGCTTATTTTTAAAAATTATGCGCGGGCGCCACCTAGCAGAGATCGAGTGAAGAACTAGAGAGACTCAAGAGAGGTCAGACTCCTGGGTTTCGCTACACAGTTATCGTTTATTTAATTGCACTTGAGGATAAATAGGAGTTTAATTTCACACTTTAAAGCCTCATTTTCATGGTCGCTTGTAAGCTAAATTTTACACGCAACACGCGAATATCTAAACGAAACAGATATTTCACGCGGACGCCATAGCTTCAAGCTCTGCTAAATTACGAGCCAAAAAAATACGCTAGCATTTTCTCCACGCTAGTTTTAGCGTACACGCGACCATGAAAACGGGGCTTTATGTGTTAACGTACCTTCAATTTAGAATTAGTTTTCGAATTCATTGTCAATCGGTTCCAGAATAGAGAAAAAGTCAAACGATATGTCCACCAACCAGCCAAATCAAAAAGAAAATGGCTACCAATCTATGCCAGAAGACCGGGATTATTTTTATGACCGTAAACTAATTCCTATCACGTGACGGAGAGGCCTCTGATTGGTCAAACTCTTAAAGTTGGCGCGACAAGTTGCCATGAAATTGGGTCAGCAACCCAATGTTTTCAGGACAATTTTAATTTTGCCAACTCCACCAATTTTTATTCACACGGAGCAACTAGTTGGGGCAATTTGAGTTGCCACAACTAGTTGGAGCTAAAAATTGGCTGGTGTGAAAGGCCCTTAATTCTTCTACTAATTCTTCTACTAATTCGTCTTCTAATTCTTCTACTAATTCTTCTACTAATTCGTCTTCTAATTCTTCATCTAATTCTTCATCTAGTTCTTCTAATTCTTCATCTAGTTCTTCTAACTCTTCTTCTAATTCTTCTAATTCCTCTAATTCTTCTTCTAATTCTAATTCCTCTTCTAATTATTCTTCTAATCCTTCATCTAATTCTTCTTCTAATCCTTCATCTAATTCTTCTAATTATTCTTCTAATCCTTCATCTAATTCTTCTAATTCTTCTTCTAATCCTTCATCTAATTCTTCTAATTCCTCTAATTCTTCTTCTAATTCTTCTTCTAATTCTTCATATAATTCTTCTAATTCTTCATATAACTCCTCATCTAATACTTCTAATTCTTCTACTTATTAATAAATTCTTATTCTTCTTTTAATTCTTCTACTTATTAATTTTCTTATTATTCATATTATTCTTATTATTATGAAACCAATTAAAACAACGAAAATACAGAGAAACACAGATTCCTTTGTCACATTCACTTATTCAAGCAAAATTAATTCTCTTTTCTTCAATTAACTAGTTGTTTTTCGTCTTTTCCAACGACAACTACAACGCCGCGACGAATTCAATATCTACAACCCCACCCCCGGGGAGGGGGGGCAGGAAAGTTGTAGCTAAAAAGAGAGAGACGCTGAAATTGAGGTCAGAAGCGTATAATTATATCGTTTTGAAATTCTCTCAACGCTCGAGTGCCCGTAATAACTTTCAACAATAAAAAACCCGTTATTTTAAAAGAGAATAGAAAAGAGGAAATTCGAAACGAAAATGGTATGGCGGCGGAAAAAGAAAGATAATCGATGGAGAAAGAGAAATAGCCTGCTGTCTATAAGCTAGTATTAGTGGCTAGATTTTTACCTAATCCATGAAAATTCTACTTCACTGAGAAAGGTTTTGCATTCGGAATTTAAAGATCTTTATTCATAATTCGAAATTATCCTCGAGAAGTCTATGATATGTCCAACGTAATCGAAATATTTAACTGATAATCCAAATATTTATGGATTATCTTGTCCAAACCCCGACCTCTATCAGGGTGACCAGACTTCTTATATTTCCAATTTTTCCTATTTTTTCAATGCCTTCCTATAATTGAATGTTTTCTCCTATATTTTCCTATTTTTCCCTTTTTTCGGTTATAAGGCTATTCATTTCCAAATAAATGTATAATTTGAAATTTCTCAAAAATAAAATATTTCCACCAATGGCATCGAGTCAAACACGGAAGAGATTAAGATTTTAAAGAAAATCAAAAAGCAATAAATAGGTAGTAAAAATTTTAAATGATATTAAAAGATATCATACTTTTTTCTATATATTCGCTGTTATTTATCCAAAATTTCCCTGCATTTTCGTTATTATTTATCCTTTATTTCTTATAATTTTACATTTTGAATCCTATTTTCTGCTATAATTCGCCTTTAAATTCGTATTTTTCTACAAAATTTAAAGCCTTTTCCCTCGTCACCCTGCTCTATGCATTCGAGAGTTTGTGACCTCACCTGAAAAATTCACTCTGATACCTTTTAGTGTACTAGTAGTTGAAGATATTTGTTTCAAACAAGGCTGCCAGACATTTTATACGGCACCTCAATTTTTCCCCTTACCGGTACAAATCCGGAAGTAGATTTTTGAAATGTTGCCATCTCGCGGCAGTTTTTTGTACATTTTAAAAGCTTCGGAGATGTAGAGTGTATATATTAGGATTTCCAACTTCTCATTTCAGTCAGGATATTTTAATTGCTTTTTAAGTATATTGGAAATTATTTGCTGTAAGTAACATTTTCATACGTTACGTTTATAATCGCTTAAAAGTACAACACGTGTAGACTAATAAATAATCCATGAGAACATCGTCTGCTTTATAGTTTCTTCCCTCTTCAATATTTTACCCCCGTGTATCGGTAGCTAGAAGGTTCCGGTGTAGACAATTTTTGTCACCAGGGTGCGATTCGAATAATTATTTTACCAAAGAGAATTATCCCTGTGAGGTTGATTAATCCATGCTATTGTGACCGTATGCCAATTATCGTTAGTAACCTATAACGGCTAGAAAAATCTCATAAATAAAATATTTTCATTCCATACCATTTAATTTTCCCCGAGGGGCTAATCAATCTCAGTTTTCCTGTACACCCATTACAGATTACGCGTAATCATTTTAGCACTGTCAAAGGCAGGGATTTGAAGGCAGGGATTTGTACTAAAGCGTAATTGCTTTAGTACAGTCAAAGGTACAGCCTGTGCACTGGATTTTGTCGAGTGATTGGCCTATCCTAAAAGAATTTAAGTAAAATGGTTGCGTGACGGGCCAAGATTAAATCCAACGGAAAACTAGGTGCTCGCGTGTGTTCTTCCCAAATTCACGACAGTGGACATATCCTATATCTCTAGCGCTAAGAAAACGAGCCGCGAAAGGGACACTTATATCACTTGTTGGTCGACAGGATGTTGAGAAAGCTCGATATGTTCCTAAACCGGGATTCTCGATAAATCACGCGGCTAAATGGTTTCCGACGGTAACAGTGCTCCTAACTTTTATCTGTTTAGAACAAACTATTATACCTTTCGCCAAGAATCCATTCAGCAGGTTCCATAAGAATATGGGAGCATAGCTTTAGCCTCTGGTACCATCCTCCCAAACTTTGTAACAAAAGTTCGTCTGCAATTTTCGCAACATTTGTACGCTTATATTATTATGTCAAGGTCGTTAGTGGCGCGGGTTAATAATAGATGTCAGGAGCGATTTACTTGAAAAATCGATTCGAAGCAGACGAACTTTTTCTGCAAAGTTTGGGAGGATGGTTATTGAATCGCGGCCCTCCCATATTCTTATGGAACCTGAATGGATTCTTGCTTTCGCGTATCTAGAGCTTGAAATCGGATAATGAATAACTTGACAACAAGGTTGTTTTTTTGTTTTTTGATACTATAATCTTCGATAAATTGTTTATTAATATAAAACCACAAATTATGTAACAGACGCAGGTATCAAATGGAAATGAATTATCAGGAAATAAAATTCGAAACTTGATTAACAAAACAAATTACGCGTTTATTCGAATGGATAACGCCAAGATAAAAATTCGACGTTTCTCGAAATCCGCGTACAACGAAATATAATAATTATATTTTAATAAAAAATGAAAGGAACCGACTAAATTACTACATTCTACAGCTTCGAGATGTCAATTTGGCTTAAAATCCGCGAAGAAACTCGAGTTTCAAATTGTTCTTATCGGCGAATGAATAACTCGTATAACGTATCAATTTCCTATAACAATGAGTACGAATAAAAGGTTTGCCGTTACATTCGGGTATACTAACGTATACTCGAATAAGAAATGGATATTTTTTGGCGAACGGATAATTCTGATTGACATTCACGATGCTCTTATTCAATATCTACGGGTTAACCGATACTCAAACGTATAACTGTCAATTTAACTTAATAATTCTATGATTTTTTGGTGAAATATCGAGCAATTACTTGATAATAGTTCTAATTCATTCTTTAAGCGTTCGCAGATCGACTGCACGGTTAAAAGACGGATACAAACATTACGTAAATAACATTCCTTCGGATAAGCGCTTAAGGCGGGTATCCGTTTCTTGCAGTTAAGTTATATTCTCAAGACGGAAAAATAAAGCCAGCGGTTTAAAATTTGGACTTTCGCCAGCTGCCAGCGGTAGAGAATGGTCAGGGCTGGATTAAGGGGGGCAGAGGGGGCATCTGCCCCCGGGCCTAGCCAAATGGGTGGCGCCCAAGAAATCTGGTGACACCCAAATCCGAGCGATTATTTTACTTGGAAATCTTGACGTTAGTTATTGAATTTGAAATGATTTCTGGGCTCGAAGCTATCGATGGGGCGCTATGAATTCGTTAGGTAGCGGAACTACCGCGCAACTGACCATCTTGTTTTTATTTCCTTTAAATATATATTCTAGACTGTACTAGGGGCTTCAATATTAATACTTAATATATTGCTGTGTCAATAAACGTTCGAATATATTGATTTTTTATGAATGAGAGATTGAGAGAAACGTGATTGGTTTCCAGAACCGGCTGCATGACACGTAAAAATCAATGGAAATATTCTTAAATTCAAGTAAACCTTTTTATTAGACTATATCCTCTGCCATTGGCCGCTATGACCCAGTCACGGTGACCTTTACAATACGATTCGATGATCAATAATAATTGCATTTAGTTTCTCGATTATAAATGAATGTTTACCGAAGGAGATTTCATCGCGAAAAACAAAAAGTTGGACTAGGTATTGCATTCGCGCTTCGCCGCCGTAGCTGTTGTCGTTGGAAAAGACGAAAAACAAGTAGTCGCGTATAATTACTAGAAAAACGTGAATTCCCCTTAAAATGGAAAAGTAAATGTGAAAAGGGTACAGAAAAGGACAATGACCAATGGAATGTGAAAAGTTCAACGACCGAGGGAAGGTGAAAAGGTCAACGACCGAGGGAAGGTGAAAAGGTCAACGACCGAGGGAATGTGAAAAGGTCAACGACCGAGGGAATGTGAAACGGTCAACGACCGAGGGAATGTGAAAAGGTCAACGACCGAGGGAATGTGAAAAGGTCAACGACCGAGGGAAGGTGAAAAGGTCAACGACCGAGGGAATGTGAAAAGGTCAACGACCGAGGGAAGGTGAAAAGGTCAACGACCGAGGGAATGTGAAAAGGTCAACGACCGAGGGAATGTGAAAAGGTCAACGACCGAGGGAATGTGAAAAGGTCAACGACCGAGGGAATGTGAAAAGGTCAACGACCGAGGGAATGTGAAAAGGTCAACGACCGAGGGAATGTGAAAAGGTCAACGACCGAGGGAATGTGAAAAGGTCAACGACCGAGGGAATGTGAAAAGGTCAACGACCGAGGGAAGGTGAAAAGGTCAACGACCGAGGGAATGCGAAAAGGTCAACGACCGAGGGAATGTGAAAAGGTCAACGACCGAGGGAATGTGAAAAGGTCAACGACCGAGGGAATGTGAAAAGGTCAACGACCGAGGGAATGTGAAAAGGTCAACGACCGAGGGAATGTGAAAAGGTCAACGACCGAGGGAAGGTGAAAAGGTCAACTACCGAGGGAAGGTGAAAAGGTCCAAATGTGGTAGAAAAATGCGAAGAGTCAGGCGTGTAGCTATTTTATTGGCTTGACCATCTTGTTCATCATACTCCCTCGCGAAAATCTGAATACAAAAAAAGATCGATTTAAGGCAATAAAGCCTCGTCCATAATCTTTTTAGTTTATTTCTCTTAAAAAAGCGCAATCGGATATAAAGAAAACTATACTCTCTAGAAGCAATTTGGTCCGGCTGCCATCCGAATATACGAATGTCCAATTTTTTTCAAGCGAAAAAAGAAGGAACGTATCATTCCCAACGATACCATATTTTATAATTGCGTTAATGTTATATCATTTTTGCGCGAAATATGTTTTTTCGAAGTACGGTACACATATCACAATTTATTCCGAAGGTGTCACTTCGCCATCTGGCGACGGGTTTAAGAAACTATATTGTCAAAGCGCTGTTTCAAGGCATCAATAAGATATGATTGACCCACATTTACGCTTCACTTACTTTAGAACTTAATTTAAATACCAAATAGGTACATGTTTAATAATTGTTCGAATAGTTTTTTGGCATCTGGTGATTTCGAAAATAAATTCAAAAGCTGTTTAACATTTAGCTTGATAGTTTCCCGTTAAATATATGTATAGTTTTAATACATTCAGAATCAGCGAATTTGGAACGTTGTTCGTTTTCGCTTGGAATGCCTCTTGATAGCTTTGAGATTTTGAGTCAGGTAAATAGGGACCAAATTCAGTTTTCATATTGTCTTTCCAAAGTTCTCAACATGTTTTCCCACGGTTGCCTCTAAAATGCTCACATTATACCTAGTTTTACGCTCCTGGGCGTACGGAA
The DNA here is from genome assembly GCA_963920705.1 of Odiellus spinosus. NCBI lineage: Eukaryota > Metazoa > Arthropoda > Arachnida > Opiliones > Phalangiidae > Odiellus > Odiellus spinosus. Next base: position 4,513,185 of record OY987234.1, read on the forward strand.
TAATAGTTTTATCTTCAGCATATAATTTTATATGTACGTCTGTCTGTCTGTCTATCGGTGGGGGACGCTAAATTATATACCTAAATAGTGCTCCCAACCGTTATCTTTATAGAACAAACTTTTATCTGTTTCGCGTATCAGATATTGCGCAAATAAGTTAACTGATCAAAAACCTTTATCCGAACATTTATTAATTCAATCTCTTTTTAAACTGATTTTTATATCCGAATTATCAGTCCAAACTGATTCCATTTTTGATCAGATATCTAAGGGTTAACCGTTAATCAAATTGTAAGTCTCGTAGAGATCTCGCGTGAACGACGGGCCTTTGCTCATTTTTCGGTAGACCTTACACGGAGGCAATTCAGCTGATCTCCATGAGTAAGCATATTTTCCTTGTAAGTTTTAAATTTTTTTCTAGTTTAATATTTGTTTTGTTAACTTTTTATTGGTGGACTATGCCTATTTAAATTATAAGGAATCCATAAGAAAATCACTGTTATAAAGTTGAATTCTCCGTTTAAAAAACTATCAGTTTTATCTGTGAACCGAAAAGATATCTGGCCTCAGCTGGGAGCACTACATCTGAAGTTAGCTCCACTATGATAAACTTCCTCGTAATCTCCGCATGAATTTATGTTTCCATATGTATATTTCAAAACACCCGACGAGACAGTACGAGCTTCATTTCAAACGTCCATTAAGTCTAACAGAGGCTAGAAATTAAATGGCAATTATAACAATTTTCGCGAAGTTTAACAAAGATTGAACTTGAAGAAAGTACGAGAAATTATTGCGTATATAATTATGCCATCGACATAACCAGTAGTTACTTTTCTCAATTCCGTCTATGTATTTGGTCAATATTCTTTTTAAATCTCAACTTCCGCCAACTTTTACTTCGGCTTTCACGATAGCCAATTTTTCAATCCAACTAGTTGGTTCGTGTGAACAAAAATTGTTCAAGTTGGCGAAATTAATATCGTCCCAGAAAAATTGGGTTGCTGACCTAATTTCTAGGCAACTTATAGGGAATTTCATCGATTACGGACATTCTATGACATAATATCCCACGTGTTAGGGATTATTTTCTAGTCACTCTGGATAGTGAAAAATTATCCGCGTGCTCTGGTAGCCGTTTTCTTTTCGATTAAGGATTAGGCTGGAGTTTGATTGTTTTATTTCGGATAGCGAATGAAAATTTAAAATAATTTTAGAGAGCCATGTAAAAGATGAAGAGGATTTCTGAAAGCCACTGAAATTCACATTCAAATCTAAATATCATTCGAAAGAGAACTTGGCGTGACGACAGATGTAAACGTCACCCGTAATGATTGTCTGTTCGTAAAAATTAGTAGAAGGAATTTATTATTTTTGTAAAGCGTGTGAACGGTGGGGTTGGGCCAACTAATTGCGAAAATTAATTGGGCCAACTAGTTGGAGGGAAAATTTGTCTCGTGTGAAAGGCCCTTTAAGGACAATCGATTTTGTTTTGAACTTTTCAAGCAAAACAATTTAGGCAAATAATATACGTGATATTGAAAAATAATGGTTATTCGAAATCCCTCTTGAAAGCGCCTTTGTCCTTTATCGTCAAAAAGCAAGCTCGGTTCAAATCGATCTATGGCTAAATATAGTCTTGGGAAAATGGGGTCTCTATAACAACCTCAACGGCTTTGTTTCTTTTCTTTTTCCTTATTTCAGTCATTTTCTATCTTGAACGCGTTCTTCTTCAGTTCCTCGGGTTCCAAGAGAGTTTGTATTGTATATGACGCCACCAAAAAGTCATTACGTTTTCCTATCTTTCAGCTCGATATAATACTTGTTCGCCGTTACTTCTTTCCGTCGCATTACACTCTTTCTTGCAGGCCAGCTTTATGGTCGTACCCTTAAACTATTAACCTCGTTTAAGTAGTAAAGTCCAACACCCCCTGAAGAATTACATTGAACACCGTACCTTTTTCTTACGGTTTTACCAAAACAGAAGATTTTAAGAGCTAGACATAAACTCGAATTAGACTTATCGGAATCGGATAATGAATAACTTCGAATATCCATTGATAACTAGACTTTTTTCGGATATTTTAACCTCGGATAAATTGTTCAAGTTTATATAAAATCTCAAAACATGTAAACAGACGCGTATCAAATGGATACGAATTATCCGGAGATAAAATTTGATTAATAAACATAAAACGCGAAGATTGAAATACGATGTTTCTCGAAATCAGTCTAGAATGAAATATATTGTATTTTACTCTAAATTTAAAAGAAGCAACTACCTTCAATTTGGGTTCAAATCGGCGAAGAAACTCAAGTTTCAAGTTTTCATATCGGACAATGAACTCGTATGACGTATCAATATCACATAACTATGAGTACGAATAAAAAGTTTGCCGTTATATTACATTTGGGTATAAGTTAACTCGAATAAGAAATTGATATGTTTTCGCGAACGGATTATATCTGATTGACATTCACGATGCTCTTATTGAATTAACAAAAGTAATTCCCAGCACTACTACCTAATGTAATTGGCGCGCTAACTCACTGTATGTTTCGTGACAGTACAGTGCGGACGCTGTTTCCATCACTCATGTATACGCTATATTCCCTATAGTAGACCATCCATCCGCCTTTCCAGCGGCGTTGTAGACGTAGATCCTCATTTTGCCGTCTCAAAATGGCGTAGGCCGTCGACGGAAATCGGACAGATTTCTCCAGGCTGAAATCCCTTCCCTTCATCCCCGTCCCATTCGTCGTCCCCCCCCCCCCCCCCGCTCTCTCGTCGCTTTGCGTCCCAGTTAAAGGTCAATCTAACCACCCATTTCCATCCCACGGGTGGTCGCGCTTCAGTCCGTCAAGGAAAATCTATAAGAGGGAGTGTGGACAACCTTATAAAATCTGTCTTTAGAAAACAAAACTTTGGCATCGCGATGTTCAAGCGTGGATCTATTTGACACTACCATAAGTATACTATAATTTCTAAGTACCCAACTAAGATATTACCCATGAGGATATAAGAGCCATTTCTCGCATTGAAACGCCCTTACCGCTTTCCCCCCGTTTTCCCCTCGTTCTGGTGGTACATTTTGTAACCAGACCAGTGGATTTTATCGGTTTTAATCCGCTCCTATTTCGTCTTTTTTACCTCCCCGACTGAACTTTAGTTCAGGGGGAGGTTTTACACTGGTCGAGTCTGTGTGTGTGTGTGTGTCTGTCTGTGTGTGTGTGTAACCGGATATCCTGTGTACGCGGATATCACGTGACCTAGCTCGTAGAGCCAAAAGTCTAGAGACATTATCATACCAGCTTATCGTTCAATTCCGTTTAACGGGAATTACCTCCTTTAAGCGTGGCTGCAACATTAAGTTTCAAGTGTCGTGCAATGATATGCAACAGGACGTCTCCAATTGCATATTATCACCTTCCACCATCCACTTTACGGTCAAACCTCGATGCTGGACAGTTGAAGGCGATTATACGCAATGGGACGTCTCCCACTGTTATAATCCCCTCCGACCATCACGCACCAAGGTCCAACCACTAGTGTCGGATGTCAGCGGGCCATACTAGCGAGGCGTCCCTCACTAATATGGTCCACATCGACCCTCCACTCTCCAAACATCGCCCCCCAAGGGTAAATTGGCCGACACGTGAGCACTCAGGGTTACGACAAACGTCTGAGCATTGATAAGGAGGGATCTCCACCAGATCTTATCACAATCGGATACTGTATAATGGCATTCGATTCGCTTATATAGTCTCTTTGGAAGTATAGTACATAATAGCATTATGGCGTGATATCTTTTAGTGAATTGAAACATAATATTAATTTAAAATATAATTCAAAATATTATAATTATGTCTCTTAATCTTATTAATAATGTAGCTGAAAATTAAATTTTAAATTGGCGATAGTTTTGAAGATATTTAAGAAATTCTCTAAATATTTGACCGTTTAATAGCAGCTTGAGTTGACAGCACGCGCTAAGCTATTTTCCATATATCATTTAGTTAAAATAGCAAAGGTATAAAGGGCCGTATAGGCTTAGGCTTGCTGCAAACTCGGGGTGGATTGAAAAATTTAAGCCAATTTCTATACTAATACCAGCTTGAGTTGACAGCAAGCGCTAAGCTATTTTCCATATATCATTTAGTAAAAA